>OV050030.1:150785487-151385487 GCA_920105625.2 Clusia tigrina
CACAACGATTATGAACGAAAACCTGTGGCGCCTCACCAATAGCGAGCCCATTGACACGCAAGTTAAAAGATGCAAGTGGAGCTGGATAGGGCACATTCTGCGTAGAGAAGACACCAACATTGCAAAGATGGCATTTCAATGGAACCCACATGGTAGTCGGAAAGCAGGACGCCCACGACAAACATGGGTACGCGCACTCCACGCCGAAAGTCACCACAGACCCACCTGGAACGAAATAAGACACCTGGCTGCTGATAGAAACCATTGGAGAGCTTTTGTGACCGCCCTATGCTCCGACTAGGAGCGATATTTGACTCTTTTATAATTATGTCTTTTAGTTAACTTTATTAGCATAAGTATAGTTTTATTGTGTCAAATGTCATGGAATTAATAATAATAATAAGTTGGCGGCGCAGCTTAATACTGCAGCTCCTGCCTCGCTAGACTGGCGACTGTCTACATGTAGCTGCGATGATGGCAGAGTTGAGGTAGGTTGAGTGTTGTTCTTCGACGACGATGATGATGGTACTGCTTGGGCTTCATGCAGTAGTTTGTTAGGGATTCGATTGCATCCACCGATAGCACAAACCCTTCGTTGCCTGCAGTCACGTGTAATATGACCAGCTTTCAGGCACGCAAAACATAGGCGGCGAGATTTTACTTCAGCCCATCTTTCGGCCACTGAAGCTTCAAGAAGGCGTTTGCACTCGTGTGGTTTATGCTGACTTTACATATCGTGCACTTCCGCGGCAACTCTCTTTCATCTAAATGGAGTAGTACTCGGCGTTTTGGCTCACGGGTGGCAACCTGTCTTTCATCGCGAATCGTGCACACAACGTTGGCGAGCAAAGTAATCCACTCCACATATTTTTAACTTTGATGGCGAAGAGTATCAACTTGCTGAATGCACTTTCCGATATCGGAGTGATTTCTTTCACTTGTAGGAGCTGGCTACGTATGAGCTGTTCCGGTCGACCTTATCTGAACTTGAGTTGTTCAATAATGCAGGGAACGTTATTAGGGTAAATCACCAATGACTTAATAGTCTCAAGAGCATCACCCCTCAGAAACCTTTGCAGGTGTTGGCTATTAAAAAAATGGCTATAACCATAGACTGCAGTCGATTCATTAAATGCCGTATAAAATACAGGCCAGTCTTCTGGGAGGCCACTAAACTCTGGCAAGTCCAACAATTTCCTCGGCATGTAAGGATTTCGATGCGAATACGCCATGGCAACAACCACTGTTTGCACCAGAATCTGGCATTGAAAAATTCGGTATTGCGATGAAAATGCGTTATTTGTATGAAATGTACTGTACAAATTATTTGCCGTTGACGTCGTACTGCAAATAACTGGCTGATTCGCGGAACTGTAACGGACTTCAGTGGCCGGCAGGCCTCTGTTCGAATATGCGTTTGTCATTTTGAAGTTAATTACTCAAATTGAAAACAATATAATGAAATTAGACATAGACAACAAAGAGATATTAATACCAGAAATTGAAACAAATCTAAAATCAAAACTATCATGCCTAACAACATAGGATATAGAAAAAAAAGAGGACTAATCAATGTCGCAGGTAATGCTTATAAATGGTTGTTCGGGCTTATGGACAACAACGACAGAGAAGAAATTTTAGAACACCTTAGGACTACAGACGAAAACAAATATAGAAAAATCTTTTAAAGAAATTTAAAATTCTAGAAAACAAAATAAATCAAATTCAAAAAAACATCGCCTTTGCGAAAAATAATGTAGTAAATCCAAGTGTACTTACCACTAAGGAAATTGAGAAATTTAATATTGATTTTTATAAATTGAAACTCATAAGGATGCAATGATGACTTTTCAGAACGAGTCCCTAATCATAGCGCATAAAATCCCCGCAAATTATATTTCAACAGACCTAAAAATCTTACTTCCGATGCCTAACAACAAATCTCGTGAAATTAATGAAAATAGTGAACTGATAATTACAATAGACAACATAACATATACTTACAGAGAAAATATAACCTTAAGAGAATTACAAATGGATAAAAGTTGTGTTTTCTTGCAGAAATGTAAATTAAGACGTAATAATAAAACAAGTGTAGAAATAATAAATGACGATTTAATTATTGTTAAAAATGCCTTCGAAGAAAAACTTCATCAAGATTGTGATGCAAGAAACATAATAATAAAATAATTACCTAATCAATTTTTATAATTGTAAAATTATACTGTTTAATCAAACGTTCTATAATACGAAAACCATTGTAAATGAAAATTTTATATATCCGAATAATGAAAACAATTCTTTTACTTTGGAAGAAGGTACTGACTTTGAAAAAATTTTAAATAGCCAATACGAAAATATTAAAGAAATAAAAGAATTAAAATACCATTAAAAATGTTCCTTACGGCATTAATGTAGGCATAATTTTATTAATCTTAAGCATAATTTTCTGATTTTTTTATGCAAAAAAAAATTTTGTAAAACTAATAACAATATGGATGTTAATATTGAGTTACAGATGAACACTACACCTCTTCATTCAACAGAGACTGTTGAATCTGGGGATGGAGGAGTCATATTTCGGCCATTCCAATAGCCACATATTTTTATATCTTTTTTCTTTATTATTATAAATTCATGCAGCCGCTACTAAAATGCTTACGTAGCGTCTATATGCATTTAAAAAAGTATCATATTTTTTGCACACCATTGTACTACATATTTTTTGCACATCAGTTTGTAATTAGGCAAAGCTTGTTTTTTAGAAAGAATAATAAAGTACTGTTTGAAAGATCAACCGACGTGTTTGGTTATTTATGAGTTGAAAAACCAACTCAACGTGTTTATTATGAGTTAGTAAGAAATACTTTGTAAGAGGAACACATTATTGAAACACATTATTATATACATATACATATACAGATTCATGTACATATATATAATCATACATATTTACATATAAATTTATATATATACGAATATACGAGTATATATATATATATATATATATATATATATATATATATATATATATATATATATATATAAATATATATATATATATATATATATATATATATATATATATATATATATATATATATATAAATATATATATATATATATATATATATATATATATATATATATATATATATATATATATATATATATGTATATATATATATATATATTTATATAAATATATATATATATATATATATATATATATATATATATATATATATATATATATATATATATATATATATATTGAAACCTGATTGCATATCAGTGATTGTATACTTTCAGGATCCCATCTGAGTTTGAGCGCATCCTGTGAGTGTAAGCCAAGACACAACCTATTCGAATAAAAGTATACTTAAGAACACCCTGTCGGTGATGTCAAAAAAAAAAATATTCTCGACAACAACCACTTCCGTCGCGATGAATAGAAAATTCTAGCAAATTCCAGAATAGCGTAGAATTTTCTACTTCTACAATTCGAAAGCTATAAAAACCACAAGACTGTTCAAAGTCGAATGCAGTAGATCAGAGATCGTAACAGTGTGTACATCAGGCATTTTAATCGAAGCAGCAGTGTTTGTAATTGTGATTTACAAAGTGATGAAATTCATTATTAGTGACTAATGGCTTGTAAAATAATGTGCAAATTGCAACAAAGTAAACTTTAAGCCTAATTTTAAGTTTGTAAATAGCAATAATTAAATAAAGTTAGTTATTTTAATTTAACCCGCGATTGTTTGATTACTACACGATCCAGTGGTATGAATCCGAGTACAGATAGTTAGAGTAAATTGTCAAGAGGGCAATTTCGTAACAATATATACAGTATGTCACAAAAGCATTCGTTGCTGGGCTATAATAATATACTTACTCGATTTTTCCAACCTTGGAATGCTTTATTTGATTTCTTCATTCACCATATTCATAGACTGATGCTAACGAAAGACAAAGCAAAAAAAACTTCCTGAAAGTATCGAACCGTTGTCAAAAGCGAGCAGGAAAACCGTAAGTAACCCGTATTTTTAATTCACAAAAGTATTCGTTTTATATATTTTTATTTATTTAAAAAAAAGAAAAAGGATAATATAATATTTTTTGTGGTGCACTTTATTATCGCAGATCGCCTTTATACGTTTTTACTAATTTGCGACAATATTCTGGACTTATTTTGTCCAATTCTTCTTCAAGACAGTTTTTGAGGAAATGTAGTGTTGTCGGACTTTATTTTTAAGATGAGACCAAAGATTCTCAATGGGATTAGTCACCGGACTCTGAAGTGGTGTTTGCAACTCCTTGGTGTTGTATAAAAGCCACATTCTAACTACCCAAGCAGTCTCTTTTGGGTCCTTATCTTGTTGAAACTAGAACTGATTAGGTGCAAATCCCATTTTAGTGGCGCTAGCGATTAGGTTTTCCTTTACTGTTGGTGTGGTGTTTTTAAAAAGTAGGCTGTAGGTCTGTTAGATCAGAACTGTGCAAAAAAGAATAACGGAATTGGCGATTGCAGCAACGAATACTTTTGTGAGTTAAAAATATGGGTTATTTAGGGATTTGCTGCTCTCTTTTGATGACTGTTCGATATTTTCAGGAAGTTTTTTTTGCTTTGACTTTCGTAAGCATCAGTCTATTAAATAAAACATTCCAAAGGGGGTAAATTCGAGTAAGTTTACTAGTATAGCAACGAATACTTCTGTGACACTCTGTATATACGAGTATATATATATATATATATATATATATATATATATATATATATATATATATATATATATATATATATATATATATATATATATATATATATATATATATATATATATATATATATATATATATATATATATATATATATATATATATATATATATATATATATATATATATATATATATATATATATATATATATATATATATATATATATATATATATATATATATATATATATATATATATATATATATATATATATATATACATATCTAGTATATATTGATAGCTAACCCAGCTCTGCCATATAAATTATTAAAGAAATCGAACGTTTATTCGTGCATTTATTCGTGCGGCGGTCCAACTGCCCCCCTTGCGTCTAAATGATATTGTTAACACACGCAAAAAAATATACCAAATTGTATTGTTGTACTTACTGATGAAAAACGGAATGCCGATAATGTATTTGTTCTTTTAGTATTTTAGAACCCTTTTACAGTCACAAAACACGTAGATAATTCTTGGAAATTAAAATAAAACGAGCAAAATTTTGCATGCACTCCGCTGTGACACAACAAATACAGAATGAAATGTCAAAGTGACGCGACACTTCACGTCAGTAAGTCCGTGAACTCCCCCGGACGTTTTTTCGTGTATCTTTGTACAAACTTTCAAACGATCAGTTGTTCTTAATTTGTGAAGATAAAAACATTTTTTTGTTTGAAATAAATCACAAAAATGGAGGATGATGAATGAAAAATAAGAAAAAAGTGTTACACGAAAGTTACGCGAAAAACCAAACGAACGGACCCAATAATCTCACGTCAATGAACGACTATTAATGTTTTAAATCCCAGTGCTGTGGGGAGAAAAGTTTCAGAGCAAACAAAATGAGGCTTATTTGGAAGGTACCCGTCTCCATCCATAGACCTGAATTTTTTTACAGTATTGTCAAAAGGATTGCATATTGTTGGGGACCGTATTTGTTTGTCCTCGGGAGCGTCCTCTTGCTGCTTGTCCTGGGCGCGCGTGTACCTGCAAACCTAGAATCGCTCTTTAAAATGAAAAACTACATTACACTTTTAGTTTGAAAACAACAATACACTTTATTGCGTAAAGCTAACCACACCAAATGTGTAGTATCTGTTAGGAGTCGGCGCTGTGAGTCAACTACGCGTAGGTAGCTTGATTCTAACTCACAACATCCCTACCCTCTTTCTAAAAGAAGTTAGTGCAACTAACTTCCATTAAATTTCCACAATACTTTTCTTGCACTGTAAACAGTTATGTGCATCTATTTAACTCTATAGTACATATATATACTCGTAATATGTTTTTATTTTTTTCTTAAAATCGCCTTATTTGGGTTCTATCACGGTGTTTTTTTTTTTATTCTCTTGTTTTCCATATATTTTTTTCTCTAGTTTTTCTTTTGTGGTTTTTTTCGTTCTTTTATTTTTATCTGTCAATTTTTTTTTTTAATCCGCACCGTCTTCCGATATACGCTGTTCCCGGAACTTCCTGCTTCGATTCACATCATCAGAGTTGTATACTTATAATAATCTTCTTAATTTTCTAGTTAACATTTCATAAGTTTCATAAGTTAATTTAATAAATCAATTTCAAAATTATATAATATTTAAATATATATACTATACGAATATATACTGTATATACTATTGGGTATAATTTTCCTATTTCGTATAATTTGTGTTTTCTTTGGATTAATTATTTCATTATAAATTTAGATTTTAAATAATTAATTTCTGTAACTCTAATTATTTTCTAAACTACTTTTGTTTTTAATGTGAACTATTACACAGATTATAATTTTAAAATTTACAACTTTTCTTAATGCGAGTATATTCTGAATATTTAATATGTAATAATCTTTATTTATTTTCTGAAATTGGAAAGAACCAAAATTCGTTTATAAAAAATAGAATTTCTTTTAAAGCATAGTCATTCTTTTTCAATTTATTTGTTCTTTATCACTTTTTTTTTGTTTAAATATTTCATAATTTGTTTCATATCATTTCTCTTTTTATATGATATCTTTTTATATTTTCAAATTTTTTTGCCCTCTGAAATAAACAAAATTTTATATCATTTCTGGACAAAAGTAGTTGCCCATCTTATACAAGCGAGTATATAAGAGATAAACCCGTTCATGTGAAAAAAATGTCCATTGCATGACTCAATTTTTCATTGCATCTAACTACTCTATATATTTCAATTTACTACTAGCTTGGTATGTACTCGTATATATCCATTAACAAGTGTATTTCCCTACACCATGCAAACTGCTCTTATATAAATGTATGTATATATTCAAGGCAATTTATAATTAATTGCCAACGTTATTACCTAATTTGTAATAGTAAGCTAAATATATTGTTCTAATTCAATATATATATATATATATATATATATATATATATATATATATATATATATATATATATATATATATATATATATATATATATATATATATATATATATATATATATATATATATATATATATATATATATATATATATATATATATATATATATATATATTGTGAAGACCTAAATTTTGTAACAATTTAAGGTCACACAAAGTACCGCCCTCACCATATACCAACACCATGCGAGCACATGTAGCCAAACCACGCCACACGTGGTTATGCTCGAACATGACACAACGCCGAAATACGGGAATTCTGTATGCGCGAACACGACACAGTGCCGAAATACGGGACTTGTCGATGCTCGCATGAAAAATGTATAAAAGGCCGGTGCACAGAGGAACCGGTCTCTTGCGATTTCAACAGGGGCGACGACAACAGCGGACGAACACGAGCTCTTGCGATTTCAACAGCGGCGGCGACAACAGCGGACGAACACGAGCTCTTGCGATAACCAACAGCGGCGGCGACAACAGCAGACGAGCAGGCGCTCTCTGGCGATAACCAACAGCGGACGAGCAGGCGTGTAAGTGGGTATAGTATTCGCGGACAGTGGCGACCACGGCAGACAATTCCTGACTTTGAGACTTCTTACGTGATTGGTGGCGTGAGGTTTTAACCGACATCACTACCACGTAAGAGAGTGCTCCACCCTAGACGAAGTAAACGCGAGGTTTTAACCGGCGTTTCACTTCAAAGCAGCTATTGCTTCAAGTTAGAATTTTGAGACTTCTTACGTGATTGGTGGTGTGAGGTTTTAACCGACATCACTACCACGTAAGAGAGTGCTCCACCCTAGACGAAGTAAACGCGAGGTTTTAACCGGCGTTTCACTTCAAAGCAGCTATTGCTTCAAGTTAGACTTTTGAGACTTCTTACGTGATTGGTGGTGTGAGGTTTTAACCGACATCACTACCACGTAAGAGAGTGCTCCACCCTAGACGAAGTAAACGCGAGGCTTTAACCGGCGTTTCACTTCAAAGCAGCTATTGCTTCAAGTTAGACTTTTGAGACTTCTTACGTGATTGGTGGTGTGAGGTTTTAACCGACATCACTACCACGTAAGAGAGTGCTCCCCCCTAAACGAAGTAAACGCGAGGTTTTAACCGGCGTTGAATTTCAAAGCAGCTATTGCTTCTACGTCTGCCACTACCCCACTTCACTGCAATTAGACGAAGCGGAGAGAATACAGGATTTAGTTCTAATTAGTCTAAGATGAAGTTGTAATTTACTGAATAATAAAATAAAGTAAACAAACTCCATCAAACGTTGTGTTAAGGTCAAGAAAATAAATATTGTACAGGACTCTGGGAAGACTGAGCGTACCCCAGCTAGAGATTGCTTACATGGCGCCCGAGCAGGGACCTTAACACAACGAATCGATATGAAGCCGAAGTCAGGGTGGATCTATACTCTACGCAAAGACCAGCTAGAACAATACGCGGCAGAATTTAAACTTGACGATACTGGAAGTTTAGACGAACTGCGAAAAAGGTTCGCAGCTTTCATAGTTGATGGCACCACTAACCCGGAATTCCGCAAACGACTGGAGGAATTGGAAATAAAGCACACGCAAGGGACAGCAAGCTCCACATTACCAAAAACGTCGAAGTCAACGTTAACACAACCATCTCACGTCCACGTAGAGGAAATGGAACGACACCAGGAACAACCATCTGTCGGCGCAGATAACATGAACGCCTTTGTGTCAACTCAATGTGTTATCGTCATTGAACAAATTCGTAAGTGGCCAGTAAAATACGACGGCGATAAGGATCCGTTGGGATTTATAGAGCGCGTAAAGGAACTGGCAGACATGTATGGTCTCAACCGGGACTTACTCCCTCGCACAATGCCACAGCTTCTCACAGATAAGGCATTAACCTGGCACCGAAACAGCAAAAGTGGGTCACGTTTGAAGCATTCGAACGAGACTTTCTGAAATTTTTCCTCCCCAGCCGATATTTTGAAGATCTAGACGATGAGATCCGAAAACGGGTGCAAAAGCCAAGAGAGGCCTTTAAGGATTATACCATCGCCCTGCAAAATCTGATGGGACGTGCGCAGTATGACGAAGACCGACAGAACGAACGTATCTTCCGCAATAGTTTGCCCGACTACCGCCTATACATAAGGCGTGACGATTTCTCCTCGCTGGACGAACTGATCACTCGTGCGCAAAAATACGAAAGTATCAGAGCGGATCAGGAAACACTGCATGAAGCACCACAACGCAGCCGACAACAACCACCACATGAGCAGCTACGACGATGCCAACCGGAACCTCGACGCGATCGAGCACAAACAATGGGCATCAAAATAAGTCACAAAACAGCATGTCGACGCTGCGGTCAAGAAGGACACATCCAACGCAATTGTCGGAACCCACAGGTACTGTTCTGCTGGGAGTGCGGCCAAACGAATATCCGAACAATTGAGTGCTGTCAACAGCAAGCGGGAAACAAGCAAGGACCCCCTCACAACCGGGGACGAGTGGGGCCGTCAAATCGCAACCCGTTCCGCCAACAGTAAAGTTGTTACGTTACGAGCGTAACCATATCTTCGCCACAGTTACGGTGGACGGAGAACAAATAAATGCGACGATAGACGCCGGGGCTACAAAGAGCTTCATCAATGGAAATTTTGCCAAACAACATCGAAGTCCGAATAACGTAGTCGCAGTAAACGTGAGGGCACAACTAAAAAACGGCGGTGAATGCACAAGCAAGGAAGCCCTTATGCTGGACGTGCGAATAGGTGATAAATGTTGCCGAATGCCGTTTCTCATCTTCCCACGTGCATCTGGACAAGTTATTTTAGGGTTAGATTTCTTGTACACCATGGGAGCTACACTTTCTCTAGGAGGGAGCTCCGTTGAATTGAGAGCCGACAGGAGAAGCTGACGAAACTACCCCAAACAGTTGACAGTGCGTAACAGGAATCCTAGGAAGCAACAGCAGAGGTCACCACAGAAACAACAAGGACAGCAAACACTAATACAACAACAATTGACAATAGCAAACGACGATCAACAGATAACCCCGCCTGCAGTGAGACGAGGGCATTCGAAGCGGAGCGCAAACAACAGCAATCTCAGCAACAACAACAATAACATTAACAAAATTGCCGCTAGCCTCTCAGCTAAAGCCGGCGCTGCCGAAGAAGCCAAAGCACCCGCAACTACATCACCGGCTTCATCCACACCTATAACACCCCGAAACTACGGACGGAAGAAGAAGAACTAACAAGTAACGCAAGTCCTGCAACGAACTGCTGACACTCTTGAGGATCAGGAGCCACATCCGATGCCCGCCAAAGTGGCTAATATTGAATTAGCAGAAGGTACACGTACAAGTGCACTCACAGCGACATCGCCTCTATTATCCGCCCATTATAATGAAACTCCATCGCTGGATTGGCACGATACCAACTCCAATTCCAACGCTCACGTTCGTCTAACAAGCACTGCGCCTTCATCGCCACCGCGGCGTGATTATAAGATCAAAGACAAGTTCAAACGGACCCTTACGCTGGACAACCAGGTCAAGTGCAACGCGGTGGTCCCTTCACCGAGCGAACAAGTATCCGCTGAAGGCACTGGTACTGCTGGCATAGTCGCAGCCGAGGAGGAACAGCAACGCGGTTCGGTAAAACTGGTCTTATCCAAAAAGAAGGGTAGGATTTTCAAAAGTGGGGTACTTGTTCAGTCCGACCAACCCGAGCGGTCTGCAGTCAACAAGCGACAGCATCTGTACAAACATCGGTGGGGTGCTGAAGCCAACGGCGACGCTTCCTGCGACGCAATGCCTCCGAAATTCAATGACAAGCAAGCCATACGAATAGCGTCCGACGGCCTTTTTGAAGACTTCAATGAAGAGTCGAGCAAAAGTACACTTTCACGTAACAATAGACCAGTGGTCCCCAATCTATTTGATATGGACACGGACACAGCTACACCGTTCGACACTATTACCAGCTTTAAAGTTGACAGGAAGGGCAAACTGAATGTCGTAGCCGATGCGCAATCTAGACAACCGCTAGAAGCTCTTTACTGAACTGCAAGATGAAGAGAAGGAAGAATACAACGACGGAGGCACGTGGAAGAGAGGCGCTACATCATTGACCGCGCTATTAAACAAACTGCCCATTACAACTGGCCTCACTTTCCGCGACCTGAACGAGGTACATGGAGAGAAGGGGCAACACTTACCACAAATGGTCAAAGACGCAATAACACCGAGGATGCAGATAGATCATAGGACTGGGAAACTGAAACGAATGCGATTCGAAATGCCACCATACCGAATCGTCATTAACCCCACGTCAATAACCGTAAGATTGCGCACCATGAAGTAAGGGGGGGGGGGGGGGTGTGAAGACCTAAATTTTGTAACAATTTTAGGTCACACAAAATACCGCCCGCACCATATACCAACACCATGCGAGCACATGTAGCCAAACCACGCCACACATGGTTATGCTCGAACATGACACAACGCCGAAATACGGGAATTCCGTATGCGCGAACACGACACAGTGCCGAAATACGGGACTTGTCGATGCTCGCATGAAAAGTGTATAAAAGGCCGGTGCACAGAGGAACCGGTCTCTTGTGATTTGAACAGCGGCGGCGACAACAGCGGGCGAGCACGAGCTCTTGCGATTTCAACAGCGGCGGCGACAACAGCGGACGAACACGAGCTCTCGCGATTTCAACAGCGGCGGCGACAACAGCGGACGAACACGAGCTCTTGCGATAACCAACAGCGGCGGCGACAACAGCAGACGAGCAGGCGCTCTCTGGCGATAACCAACAGCGGACGAGCAGGCGTGTAAGTGGGTATAGTATTCGCGGACAGTGGCGACCACGGCAGACAATTCCTGACTTTGAGACTTCTTACGTGATTGGTGGCGTGAGGTTTTAACCGACATCACTACCACGTAAGAGAGTGCTCCACCCTAGACGAAGTAAACGCGAGGTTTTAACCGGCGTTTCACTTCAAAGCAGCTATTGCTTCAAGTTAGACTTTTGAGACTTCTTACGTGATTGGTGGTGTGAGGTTTTAACCGACATCACTACCACGTAAGAGAGTGCTCCACCCTAGACGAAGTAAACGCGAGGCTTTAACCGGCGTTTCACTTCAAAGCAGCTATTGCTTCAAGTTAGACTTTTGAGACTTCTTACGTGATTGGTGGTGTGAGGTTTTAACCGACGTCACTACCACGTAAGAGAGTGCTCCCCCCTAAACGAAGTAAACGCGAGGTTTTAACCGGCGTTGAATTTCAAAGCAGCTATTGCTTCTACGTCTGCCACTACCCCACTTCACTGCAATTAGACGAAGCGGAGAGAATACAGGATTTAGTTCTAATTAGTCTAAGATGAAGTTGTAATTTACTGAATAATAAAATAAAGTAAACAAACTCCATCAAACGTTGTATTAAGGTCAAGAAAATAAATATTGTACAGGACTCTGGGAAGACTGAGCGTACCCCAGCTAGAGATTCCTTACAATCAAACAAATATATATATATATATATATATATATATATATATATATATATATATAATATTATTTTATTATATATATACATTACTATTCCCCACACGCAAATTTCCTAAGCGATAAACCGAAAAAATCTATGTATATTTACATGTCGCCTGCTACAGTATGTAAATATCTGCAAAAATATACATACGTACATACACATTCCTCTTAACTAGAATACTTACTTCTTTAAATATAGATTCGTACATTCATTCTGTGTATTATACACATATATACATATATATACTTACTTCACCA
The DNA here is from genome assembly GCA_920105625.2 of Clusia tigrina. Classification (NCBI taxonomy): domain Eukaryota; kingdom Metazoa; phylum Arthropoda; class Insecta; order Diptera; family Clusiidae; genus Clusia; species Clusia tigrina. The sequence continues at coordinate 150,798,484 of OV050030.1, forward strand.
GCGGTTCCGTGGCCTGGCGTAAACGTTTACGCGTCGAGTTTCAGTGCATAAACTGCCGTATGTGTGTTTAAGTTAAGTTTTATGTTACATACCCACGACTGTCTTATGATTTTTTGTTGAATTATTATTTAATATTTTAAAACATATTTTTCTCTACGGTGCTTCATTCGGCTACAGTGCCTAATAAGTATATTTACATTTCGTCAATTTTATTCGCCCGATTTTAAGTGGCACACTTCTGCTGGCATTGACTTTGAAAATCGGCGCTGTGTGTGTTATTTGATATACACACGTACGTGTTTACATTGTTATTCTTGTGTTTACCATGGTAAAACACTGTTAACACATGTCTTTAGTTTTGTGGTCTCATGTGGAACAATTTCAATAAATTATTATGTGGCTTTTTATGCTTGCCCTTAGTTGTTACGACTGTTGTAACTGGGCTGCGGAAATCTGCTACTACATACCGACCTTCCCAAACAGGTGAGAATTTGTTTCGTCTAACCTGATTCTTCATTAGTACCTGGTCACCCACATAAAATACTACTGGGTTTAGTACCTTGTTGTAGACTTCCCTTTCTATCCGTTTAGCACACTCCTGGTTTTGTCTAACCAATTCGTGCGCTCGTTGTAGCTGATACTTTTGCAGTTTATTGGGATCGTCAGTATTGTACACTGGGGAACATTTGCGCTTCAGATTTGCTGGCATGTTGAAATCACACCCGTAGAGTGTTCTAAACGGAGTTTGCTTCGCTGATACATACACAGTATTATTGTGTACATGCATTGCAAAACTGCGCAAGTACTCCAATGAGCCATTCGCCTGCAGATGATATATGAAATTTCTTGATTCCCAGCATTTTACACGTTTCGATACAAAATTTTACCCATTGTCGGTTATAAAGACCTTACGTATGTTGTACCGTGCTATAATTTCGTCAAATTGGCCACCGTACTTGCTTCAGCATCGGGTCTAGCCACGGGTGCCATATACTTTGAGAAATCGTCTTGGAACGTCAAGATGTATTTATTTCCCGAAACTGTCTCAGGTAAAATACCTACAATATCCATATGAACTTTATCAAATGGCTGTTTTGGTGCGTCAGTTAACACCATTGGTATCTTCGTTAGCTTTGAACTCTTGTTGACCTGACATTTTTGACAGCTATTTATAAATTTTTTTATGTCTCGGAGCATACCTTTCCGTCCGTATGCTCGCCTAATTCTGTCATGGGTTTTCCAGAATCCCTGGTGTCCACCTAGGGGTGAATCATGAAAACCCTTTAACACAGCCTGGATATCTTTTATATCCTCCAGCTATTCCGCATTACTGGCTGTTCGTTTATTGTAATCGAATCCCGCATTGCTAACATCTCTTGTTGCATCAATTTTATCCCCTTGCATTCTCTCGACCTTCTCCCTCTCTGACCTTGCTTTGGCCCTCGTTTGCACTACTGATACCTTCTGTGCCTGCGGTACTCTGCTGAGTGCGTCCGCATTCAGATTCGTTCATACTCAGACAATTTGTGTTTAAACCTGGCTAGCCTAGACGTTTCGTCTTTCAAATTGGCTATGCCTCTCAACGGCTGGTGATCAGTATATATTTTAAATGGACGTCCTAGCAGATATGCCCCAAAATTTTTCGTAGCCCACACTATGGCTAGAAATTCCTTCTCTATCGTAGAGTATCACTGCTCCGTATCGCTAAGCGCCCTGCTTGCGAATGCTATTGGCCGGTCACAACCGACTTCACCTTGTGACAATACTGCATCTAATGCTTCATTGCGCAGTGGTCAACAAAAAAGTTTGCTCAAAGTCGGGGTACGCCAAAATCGGTGGCGAGCTAATTATTTCTTTTAGCCTCTAGAATACTTGCTGACAGCTCTCTGTCCATTCGAACTATGCTTCTTTTCGTAGCAACTTATTCACTGGCAACGCAGTTCCGGCTAGTCCTTCCACGAACTTTCTATAATAGTTCACTAGTCCACGGAATGCTTGCACTTCCTTTCTATTTCTCGGAATCACTTAATTTTTAACGCATTCCACCTTCTGCGGGTCAGGCAGTGCTCCTGCCTCTGAGCAACGATGGCCTAAATAAACCACCTCTCTTCGCAAAAATTGACATTTCTCCGTATTCAATTTCAAATTGTGTTCTCGTAATATCTGGAGCACCTTGCACAAGCGTTGCGAATACTGCTGCAAGTTCTTCCCGTAAATTATAATATCATCCAGATACACAAAACAATCTAACCCTTACAAGCCTGTTATCACATGGTTCCTCAGCCGTTGGAAGATAGCCGGTGCTCCTGTTAATCCAAACGGCATTCTGTTAAACTCGTAATGCCCTAAAGCGGTGCTGAACGCAGTTTTCTGCTTATCTTGGGTATCCAGAACTTGGTGGTAGCCACTCGCTAAATCAAGTGTAGAAAAATATCAACTGTGCCCCAATTGATCCAGAATTTCTTCTATCTTTGGTATCGGGAATACTTGCTTGATAGTTACGTCGTTCAATTTCCTGAGATCGACTACCATTCTCCACTTCTTCTGACCCTGACTACCTCTCTTCTTTGGTACCAAAATTATTGGTGAGTTCCAAGGCGAGATACTCGGTGAAATTATGTTATCCTTTAACATTCTTTCCACTTGCCTATTTACCTCATCTTTGTGAGCTTGTGGCAATCTGTATTTTTTCTGGTTAATTGGTGGTTTATCCACTCTAGTAGGTATATCATGCTCAACCTCTGATGTATACGTCAGCTAGTCTCCTTCCAGGAAAAATATGTCATGGAATGACGTACAAATGGATTCTATTGATGCCTTCTCTTCTGAATTTACCCTTGGGTCTAACTTCAGTGATTCCATTCCAGCACTCTCTCCATTCTTTTTCTTATATCAACTTGTTTAATCTGATTTACCGATCTATACTTCGGTTCCTTAAAATTATCGTAACTAGTGAACTTAGGCCTAAAATCCTCATCCATCAGGTAGTCATTTTCTGATGCGTTGAGTACGCAAGCGTATACCTTACCCTTGTCAACGACGTTATGATATCTCCCATATATACGCCGTCCACAAACCAACAGTCCTAAGTTTCGTGTTTACATGCATAGTAACTACTCTGCTCGACCTTGCGTTTACTACCTCCATACAATTCTCAACCCTATTCACGGTTCCTTCCTACCATGATTTTAATGGAAGAGCAAGGATTCTATTCTTAATATCATCATAAAATGATAACTGCTTCTCTAGTGCATCCAGTATAGTGCGGCCCCAAAAATTATCGCGGCCAATTATCCCATCGGGCGGGATACCTCCTTTATCCAATTCAACTGCGTGCACTCTAAAACTCATGCGCTTAACTTCACTGTGCCTTATTCTGGGCGACCCCAGTGTCCTGATGCAACCTCCAAACGCTCCATTAAGTGTTATTACATATTTTTTGTTAACAACTATTCCTTTCCGTAAAACACTAGATTTTATGAGGCTGGTGTCCGCCCCTAAGTCTACCAAAAACACTAGCTTTCCACTCTCTGCTTCCTTGCAGGGTATCTCGATGAAGGCATCACCTATCCTGCTCATAACGAAACGAAATCCTTTTGTTTCCAAAATGGACGCGTATCTACTTCCTAATTCTTCAAATTTTTTCCTCCATGCACCACAGTTGTCCTTTACAATCCTATACTCCCTCAAAATTACCGTGAATATCTTAATTATACATCCTCGTACCACATACGCGGCGATTGGCCAATACTGTGTAACCTTCTTAAAACTTAATATAAGTACTAGAATCATCACAGTTACCCAAATCACCACGCTATAAAAAATTTTTCCCGCAGAGACTCTTGCTCCTCCGTATCTTGAACCATTGTTCTTACATTACCCGGTACGTGGTATTGCAGAGCCGCTAGCTCCTCCTTCTCCTGGACTGTAATTCCTAAATTACCAGTCACACTTACTTCCGGCCTAACTATTACTTCCTCTCTTTTTGCTTTCCCGTCTACTGGCCTCAACTAGGCCGCTGGAAGTTTCCCTGGTTCCTTTGTTGGAATTGTCTATTCCTGCATTCCGTTGCGCGATGTCCCATTCGTCCATATGAGAAGCATCTCAACCCCTGTTGGGTGTTGCTTATCCTTGGTTCACTTCTGGATTTCCAATTTGATCGCTGCTGAGCACTCCCAGTGTTGAAAGGATTTCTTCCTTGGTTAATTCCTTCTGTTGAATTAAGTCGGGGACTACTACCCCTGCCGTCCCTCAAGGGTGGATCCGTGCGCCTCGTACCTGGCTACCTTCTACTTTGAAACCATTTAGTGTCTACTTGCCAGCGTCTACTTGCCTCATGACCATATGTTTGGCACTCCATACAGTAGGTCGTGTTTGTCCGTGTAACACATTAATCCCTTGTATGACCTGGCTTACGGCAGAATGAACAAATGGGTTTCCTCGGCTGGAATCTCTCGAGTCGGAATCATTTGTATCTTTGTTGCGGCACTTTACCCATCAATCTGCCGAATCAACTGGGGTTCCGCTGCTCTACCTGTCCTACCTCTGCAGGCGCATTAGTCCAGCTGTTTCCACTTGTTGTCGTTCGTTTTTGTATTGCTGCTTCAGCGGAAAAGACCACTTCCACTAGCTGTGCCATACTCCTCTGCGTGAGATTAAGAGTATAATTAGCTAAGTCCCTATTTATCAGGCCTGCCTTAAACACAGAAATCACAGCTCGTTCTACTTGAGCCTTGTATGCTGCAACATTTCCTGGAAACTGCCTGTTGGCTTCTGTCTCAGCAGCGTTCCCCAGAGACTGGAGCCTTCGTCCCCAGTCTCTCAATTCCTCCCCTGGTTTCTGAGTTGATTTCTGTATTTCCCGTACAAGACAGTCGTACGACTTTTGTTTTAAATATGTCCGATCTAAAAGTGCATATAACTCTGCCACTGTGCTTACTGAGCTATGCGCTAGTAAATCAAAGGCATCACCTGTGGTTCTTTGTCTAATACACTTTATTAAGTATTCCCCTTCTGCTTCCGGAAGAATCTGTTGCGCTGGCTCGCAACCTTCTTTGAAGCGCCGTATCTCAGTTCTCAGATCATACAACTCGACTTCTGAGAACATGGGCACCAACTTCTCCACCGCATTAGCATCTTCCAAAATGCCAATTTTACTCCTTTGTGTTTTCTTAATCTCTGTGGTGGTTTCCAGATTCTCTTCTCCCGAATCTGAGAGGTATTTGACCAATGACGGACTCAAACTAATTAGTCTTCGAACGTTCACCCGCGCTGGCGAAATACTGTCCACAGTATTGGAGCTTTGCTGCACAGTTACTGGTTCTGATTCCTTCGGCAGATATTTCTTGTTTTTATTTTGTACCGGACTTCCCGGCGAAAAAGGTTCGACACCGATCTCGGATGCGCCAAACAACAATCCCACTTCCCTCTCTTCATTCAATACTAATCTAGGCTTTACCACTCGACCTATCCCTTCCGGAGTTAAATATTCCGGCCAGCGAACTTCTGGTGGCAAAGCTAGTATTGTCTTTGTATGTATTTGAGAGGTTGATGCCGATCTTACTCTTGCTGGCTTAGCAGTTGTCCCGATTATATTAAGCTCTAGATTTTCCCTCTCCAGATGCGATGCTGCTTCGTCGGTTTCCTTGAAGACTTGAAAATATTTCTCCTCGGTTCGACTCTGAATAGTCGCTAATGCTTGGTCTGCTGCTTCCAAAGTTGACAAGTTTTCACCGGCCCTCGCTAATCTCCAGAGCACCTGGACTCTTGCTCGCTGCCGCTTCCAACTGTTCAAACAACTTTTCCGTAAATAATTTTACCTCCATCTGTAAAGACCTCAACTTGTCTTGAGCCTTGTCCTCCTGCGAACTAGGACTATCTTCTTGTGCTTCCAGCTCCTCCAGATCCAATCTGAACTTGGTCACCCAGTCCCGTGTTAAACCGTTGACATATAACGGATAATCCTTGGCAAAGTACTCCTTGTCACCACAACACTCCTTAAAATTTAACAACTCCTCGTTGTTATCATTGAATGTCTTCAACAAGGCTTCTAGTTCTGCTATGCGCTTATGGTAATATTCTCTATTCTTTCGTGCCCTATTATCCTTCCTACAATTCCTGATTCTCTTCTGAATTGCCTCGCTCTGCAGCTAATCTCTATAGCTAATCTTGGCGCTTCCATAGACTGAACAAATTCTTATCTACGAAACTGTGAATTCCAAAATCAAATTCCAAAAATAATAAATGCTACAACTTGCTTTGTTTTTTTATTATTAATCATAAAATACATGTTTTCAATTAGTGGTGACACTTAAACTAACAAATTAATTCCATAACACCGATATTATTCTTATAGCATCCCACGTCTCTTGAATTGCTGCTCCTCCAATTGGCATACCTCTTGCCACACTTTATTTGCCTGCTCCCGCGGCATAGGGACTTTCACCGTTTCTTGCTCCTTTAGTACCTCTCTTAGATACGCCAATCGCTTTAATTCCCGCTTTTGTTCTCCTCCTCTTTTCCAAATTCAAAAATGCTTTCCGTCTTTTAGTAACAAACATTATTCCACATAGGAAGACAACTGTAGTGTAATGCCGCGGAGAAAATAAAATTACTCGAATCACGTAGTATAAAAATTATACTTAATTAATTGCGCAACTACTGAAGGTAAATATTGATTATTTACAACAATACGTATTTACGATTGTGTCATTATTTCTCTATGAGCCCATTTTGACAATGTTATTGGTTTCACGAAATTATTCTCCATATTTTTCTACCCATCAAATTAAATTTCCAAGCACAAAAACTAATTATAGCACTACTGACACTTCCCCATTTCAGTAAAATGCTTTGTTGAGTTGTTTTGGTTTCCCTTGAAAAATATTAAATAAACATTTTCTTTCTTTTTTTTCGCAAATCGTAATTTCGGAACTACTCAGAATTTGACGAAACAACCCATGTTGTAAGTACTTCTTGCAGTACTTTTGCCTAATATCCTAAGCTTACAATGTCAAATAATTAAAACAATTTAACAAACAATATAAATGTCCCTATCGACAAACACACTCGATTCCCCTACAAAAAAAATCCTCACAGTTAGGACGACATGCATAGACCGTCCGATCATACGCGCCTATATGTTGCGACTTCTTTGACCAGCGCTACGGCGCTTTCAGGGTCGCAGAAGTATCTACTTAAACTATGCTACTATACACTCTACTCACCATTATCTTGTTTGATGACATCTTCTCTTTAGAGTCCTTCGAAATTGTTGCGGGATGGTGCCCTGCTTCAGGGTTCCTTGCCCTGGAATTCCTCCTGTAGGTCGTTAAGACCGGCTTCGCCAAAATGTTGGGGACCGTATTTGTTTGTCCTCGGGAGCGTCCTCTTGCGGCTTGTCCTGAGCGCGCGTGTACCTGCAAACCTAGAATCACTCTTTAAAATGAAACACTACATTACACTTTTAGTTGAAAACAAGACACTTTATTCTTAAAATACTAATTCTTATATACTATTCACAAGAAACAATTACAGTCTATGTATTGACTTTTCTGATGTTCTAGTTACATAATTATTGTTGAGACTTTGTGGTGGATATATTTTTACTTTTTTCGGTATAATTTTGGAACTTTTTTATTATTATATTTGATATGCACACACAAATATGTAGGCTCAATATTTCCGCCTTTATTAACTAATTAATACGAATTTTAAGATTGATATTGACTTCAATTTGATTTGGTGTAGATGCGGTTATGGCTCAGAAACGAATAAGAATGAAAGTGGGGTGCGGTGATGCACGTTGGCGTGTTCAGCCGAATTAGCCGTGCTGTGCAAAAAAGATGGCTGCGGCCCGGACACACGTTCACTCATACTTTACGTTCGTTTTTTAGTGAGACATGAAAGGGGAACTCTCTCCCAAAACATGCCACACTTTGAAACGAGAGCAGTCGGGTCGCAGCCACCTTCATGAGTGGGTTCGCTGAGTGAACATCCCCCTCTTTGCAATAGTTGTAATGAAGACGGCACGACCACGCTGGAACCCCGAACACCTCACAGGTGGTGGTTGGTATGGTAATCTTCCCGGCAGATCACGCACGGTTGCTGGCGGCATCCCGAGACGAAGTGTTTGATGCGCAAACACATCCAGTACAGTTTATGTGCCACCACTGGGTCCCGTCGCTTGCGAAGGCGGTTCTCCAAAAACCGCTTGACCTCGATATGATGCACCAGTTTCCGGCACAGAGTGCATATCCCCCGCGGACGGGGTCCGACCATGGGTACGACTGGTGGTCGTTGTAGTGTCGTCAGGTGACATTCCCGTCTCGGTGGTGATACCCGAAATGGGCCGGTGACGACGGGTGCAATCGCAGCGGGGAACGGGGTACCTGTGAGCAAATCGTCCATATAGAAATCACGGCAAATAACATGTGTGGCTTCCTTGTGGCAGCTACTCCATATATAACGCGTAGCATATGAAAATCTTGGATCGCCTCGTCTGACCTTTCTCGCCATACTACACGCTGATAATTTGTATGATCATCAGACACAAGAACCTGGCGGTACATTTTTTCCTCGTCAGCTGTCATGGGAAAGCGATGCTTTCTAAAACGCAGCAGAATAGACAGAAGCTCTTGCTGAAGCGAAGGCCCGATCATCGGAGCTCTATTAAGAGAGTAACCTGTGGTAGATTTCATTCAAGCATTGAAAACGACATGTAACTTGGTCGTTGAACTCCTAGTTTTCAAAACTAAATGGTGAGGCATATTTCAATAAGAGCGCTACAAAACCGGTTTTAGATATCAATGAAATTCTTTATTCCTATGAAAGTACGTTCGATGCCATTATGTATGGAACTCGATTTCTTTTGCATGGCCACCACGGGCACGCTTGCAGAAGTCCAGACGCTGAACCCAATTTTCAACGGTTTTCAAGCATAAATCGGCCGATACTGCTACAATTCCACGTTCAATATTCGTACGAAGCTCATCAATCGTCGCTGGCTTGTTGGCATAGACCATAGACTTGACGTAGCCGCACAGGAAATAGTCTAACGGCGTCAAATCGCACGACCGAGGCGGCCAATCGACTGGGCCATTTCGTGAGATAACACGTTCACCAAACTTGGTTTGCAGTAAATTGATTGTGGCATTCGCTGTGTGGCTTGTGGCGCCGTCCTGTTGGAACCACATGTCCTCCAAGTCCATATTATCCAATTGGGGCCAAAAATATTCGGTTATCATTGAACGGTAGCGATTCGCATTCACAGTAATGTGCCGGTCTTGATCATCACGAAAGAAGTACGGCCGAATGACGCCGCCGGCCCATAATCCGCACCAAACCGTAATTTTTTCGGGATGCAATGCTGACTCAAGGAGTACGTGTGGATGGCAGTCTAACCAATAACGCATATTTTGCTTATTGACGAAGCCATTCAGACAGAAATGAGCCTCATCATAAATTGGACGTAGCGCTCTTAAACTTGAGGCGACTGACTCCGAATTTCGGTAGTAAATTTTAATAATTTTGACTCGTTGTTGGCTCGTATATCTTTGCATGATGAAATGGCAAACCTTACTGAAGAGAAATGTCAAAAGAACGGGAAAAAATATGGCGTCGTTTGCTGTCGCTATCGCTTTACTTTTGTAGCGTTTCTTTGGAAAAACCCTTTAGTAGCATTTCGCCGGTTAACCATATACCTTTTCCATGTGCCCCATGTGAATTAGTTCTCGTATGAATTCAGTGTACATTAAACGAAGGTTTTCATCCGTGCTTAATCGCCGCTCCATTTACTGTAAGCTTCGGACTGCAATAGAGCGTGTTTCACCCAATGGCACATCATTCTTTAAGGGCAATCGAAAATAAAGCGGCCGTCTGGTGCGCGGCGGTGGGTTTTCTTAAAGTGTTCTTCACAATGTAACTCTTCTGAAGTTAAATGCTATTTAATCGGAAGCTCTTCCACTTCCCAGAATTTACTGACGACTCGTTCTAAACGCAGATCGCAATGTAGGTTTCGGATATCCAATTTTCGAAGAAATGGTCTTGCACAACCAAAGAGAACCCAACCGAAGTGTATCTGGTGGTCCCTTACGCAATTCAGTCAGGAGGAACTTGCCCAATTCATCTGTTCCAATCAAAATGTAAATACGTCCTGATTTTGAAAACAGTGGATCTGCGAGCGGTAATTTCTGGGTATGGTCCCAGTCTGTTGCCTGTAAATGGGTGGACGGCAAGTCATTGGTTTTTTTCGGCAGAATAATTACCTCCATTTGGAAAAGTTTTTCGTATGATGAATGCAATAGTGTAACCGCTGTTTCTCCTCTTGCCCTACCTCATTGTGCGGAGCCAATTCCCGTCACAACAACATCAGATGATCGCCTCGGTAAATGTAGTCGCTGCACACAAAACTCTGTTATAAAAGAAGCATGCAAAAAACTCTGGCATAAGTGTATTATATCTGAGGGGAATTACTTTGAAAGGGACAAGGGGACATGATCAACAAATAAATACTTTATTTTTCGATCACACAATAACGGTTATTTTTTTATCACACCTCGTATATATATATATATATATATATATATACTCGTATATATATATATATATATATATATATATATATATATATATATATATATATATATATATATATATATATATATATATATATATATATATATATATGTATATATATATATATATATACTAGCTCTTACCCGGTGCTCTTCGCTACACCTAAATCGATTAAAACTCTTAAGGGTTTTTACTTTGTGTTTTATTTATTGTTGTAAAACTATTACTTATTTATATAACATTTTGGTATACAACATTTTTGGTTTTTCCACCTGGCGCGTAAATGAATAAGCACCTTGGTGTTCCCACTCTCGAACATGTGACATACAATTGGCCGTGAGAGAAGCACGATTCTTCCAAATTGACACCGCACACTCGAAACGTTTGCCCTTGCGATTTGTTTATGGTCATCGCAAAGGCACGATGTACTGGGAACTGCAAGCGCTTAAATTCAAACGGCATGTCCGTTGGAATCATTGGAATGGGTGGTAAGAGTACAACTTCACTTGCTGCCTTGCCATTTAGTATAGTTTTTATTACTGAAAGTCTTGTGCCATTACACAAAATCGGTGGCTTCAGATTTCGTAGAAGTATAATAGGTGAACCTACTTTCAGGACCAAACGATGCGGTGGCATGGGGTAATCCTCTTTTTTGCCATTCGATAGAGCACATCCAGCATCGAACTTCTCCAAAAACACGAAGTTTCACAATTAAATTCATCAATGCTTTTTGCTTTTTCCTGAATACACGTGCTGATATGTCGTGACGATCAGTTGTTGATTGACCGGGGAACAAATGGTCTTTGATGTCATTCCACTGAGGATTGCACGTGAACGTTATGAACAGATCCGGTCTGCCGTAATGGCGCACATACGACATCGCATCTTGCGCATACTCGTGCATATGGCGCGGACTGCCGATGTATGTTGCTGGCACGATGTATGTTGTCAGACGTCCAATGTTATTCACATTTGCATTATTCATTACGGCATCTCTCAAATGGATGTACTCTTCAGATCGCAATTTCGCTTGGTTGAATCGAATAAAGTTGAGACGTTCGGTCTCGATCTTTGCATACATGTCAACCAAATACTGATGGAAAAGCTTGCGACATTTGAAGATGTAGTTGTCTTCTTTCGGACGAATCATTATTCTGTACGAATATAAGTTCATCGCACTGAGTTTTTTCGGTGTTTCTTGGCCTATAAATGAGCAATACGCAAAATGTTGAATCGTAAGAAAATGTACTTTTTAAATTTAATGATTATTTACCAGTAGTTGGATTTATCAATCGCATATTGATGTGATAGCCGTCATCACCTCTCCAGAATAATATCGGATACTGTAATGCATCATAACTACGGTGTAGCTCGGAAACACGCTGAAGTTGTTCGTTTCTACGGTGCAGTACAATATCTCGCGATTCAAACTGTTCGCCTACAATGACGATTGCCACCTCATCGCTTGTTGGTGCGTTGAATCGTCTGGCATGCTGCCCCATCGGCATTTTGTCTGCTCTGATGACGATTCGATGGTTATCAGACGGCATGCGGTCCAATGCGATTTTGAACAATCGAATCAATTCATTGTGTTCATGGAGAAATCTTTGCAAATTCAGTACGATTTCTCGCCTTGTGCCGGTCCCAATTGTACACCGTTGATTGAGTTGGTAAATTTCATTACCGATAAAATATGTTTGCAAACATTTATAGTCATCATTGGCAAATGGTAATAGCGAGCCTGCTCGATGGTATATTTGTCCCTGAATCTATAATGTTTGTGCATTAAATTTGGATGAATGAATGGAATATTTAAAAATGTCAAATGTTTCACTGGAAATTCAATTCAAAGTAATCACCTTGAATGTCGGCATAAATGTATCTTTAATGATCTTTGTGCCACCAAAAGAAGTCATTTGAAAACATGAATTGTATGCTTGAATGTCGGTGATTCTCCAGTGAGCAAGGAATGTAATGGTTCTGGTGGCGGTTCCAATGCAGGCAGTTTCACTTTGCCACCGGAGCAGCACATGCCAGCTGTTTCTCCTCGAAACTTCGCTGCATTGCAATGCGTACAAATAATATCCATTGCTCCAATGGAACCATGCAGGCTGTAGTCGCAGTCAGGATCGTAGTGAAAGCCAACATGTTCCATTTGATCGCGAAGACGAAGCGGAACTCTGCCTTGGCGATAATTTGGCCGTTGATTGTCTGCGGATTCAGCTCTAAACTGTGCACGCCGCTCTCTGTACACCGCTCTACCTCGGGCATTCACTTGAGCGCGTTACTCGTCGCTTTGATTTCTTCTCGATATTGACATTCGATGTGAATCACGCGTATGCCTGCCAACCGTATTACGTCTGCGTAGTGGAGGCATTTTCTAAAGTATTCTTTTCGAATAAATGTAGCAAATCGATTGAATTAAATCTGGAAAAAACACACAATGTTGCGATGTCAATGTTTTTTAATAATTGTAAACATTCGCCATCTGTTTCTGTTTATTTATTAGTAAAAGGCAGGACTGCCAATCTTGCGGAGTAAAAGGCAGGACTGCCAATCTTGCGGAGTAAAAGGCAGGACTGCCAATCTTGCGGCAAAACAATAATAAAAATCCCAAAAAACACGTAAAGCCGAACAGAATTAATTGCAAAACGTGCAATGATACACACATTAAATTTCTTATGTGCACCTTCCACACAGACCCCAATCACTTCTGAAAATTTCATTTTATGTGCACCCTCCACACAGACCCCAATCACCCCTGAAAATTTCATTGAAATCGGGCTAGCCGTCTAGGAGGAGTATGCGAACAGGAAGTTTTGCCACTTAATTTTATATATATATATATAGATAATAGATATATATATATATATATATATATATATATATATATATATATATATATATATATATATATATATATATATATATATATATATATATATATATATATATATATATATATATATATGTCAACCGCGGATGCGAGACATGTCAACGCTTCCGCCCCCCAGACTTAACCAACCTGAGCTTTTTACAAAGAGTAGAATGTTGTTAACGCCTGACTGGTATAGAATATCTATATTTGTTAAGAAGTGGGGTCCTAGTAAACGTTTCCTATTTCTAGCAAAAGCTGGACATGTACAGAAGATATGCTGGATCGTTTCCCGTTCCTCCTCGTAGTTCCAGCTGCGGCAGAAATCATGTGTATAAACTCCCATTCTTCTTGCATGATTTCCTATTAGACAATGTCCCGTGACGGCTCCTATAAAAGTCCAACTTTGTAGTATATTTAGTCTAATGATATTAATAGACAGACGCAGATTTAGCCTCGGCCATGTTTGTCAGGCGATTTCATAGGTAGTGGCAGAGATCCACCTTTGATTGGTAGAATTAATTAGTGTATCCCTTATGAGGAGCTTACAAGTCTCGAGAAGTACACCCATATGCCTACCGACATTTATCATACAACTTCCATCTCTCGCAAGTTGATCAGCCTTGCAGTTCCCTGGTATATCCCTTTGTCCTAGTACCGATCTCATTTAGAGATCGGCGACAGTCTAAGACACTCCTTGATGTTATTTAGAATGCATTCAAAGCCCTTAGTGCAGCTTGGCTGTCTGATGAAATGCAGATATCCTTGACTCTTACCTTGTCTATCCTCAGCCAATTTAAGACTTCGTGACTTCGCGCTTGAAAAGCACTACAGTGATCCATTAGTTAGATGAATTCACTGATTGAGGGCATTTCGCAATAAACTCCTGATCGTACACCGGTATTCATTTTTGATCCGTCTGTGTATATCTTGATGGGAGTATCTGTTGATGGATCTCGCTCGAGCCATTCTTCTCTGGAAGAAATCGTAACCAAAAATTTCTTCCGAAACAGAGGGAAGATGGATGGTAATCAATATCACTGAGTATGTCCGTATAGGATTATAATATAGTCGCATGTCCATACGGATCAGCTTTCCAATGTGAGCTCGCCTTGAGCCGAATGGCGGAGCATGCTGCTAAATATTTGCAGAAGAGATCTAAGGGTGGCAGATGTAGTATGATGTCCAATGCCAAGGTTGGCGTGGTTCTCATAGTGCCACTTATTGCTAATTCTGCTGATTTCTGTGCCTTACCAAGTGTTTCGTAGTAGGTCCTTTTCTGCATTGCAGTCTACCAGACAACATTTCTATATACGAGAATGGGCCTGACAACCGCAATGTAAAGCCAGTGAACTACCCTTTGCTTAATTCTCCAGGTTTTACCTATGGCTCTTTTGCAAGCATAAAAAGATACACCAGCTTTCCTAACTCTTTCTATGGTATTTGACTTGCAAGTAAACTTTCTATCGTTTATAATACCCAAGTATTTCGTCTCTTCTGAAGTCCCTAGAGCTTTTCCCTTAAGAGTAATTGGGTATAATTGAGAGATTTTATCTTTCCTAGTAAACAGAATGACCCTAGTCTTATCCGGATTTACTCCAAGACCACAGTCCTCCACCCACTTTGAAATAATATCTAGCGCATTTTGCAACAAATCTCTCAGTGCAGATGTGAATTTTCCAGAGACAGCAATAGCAACATCATCGGCATAAGCCACCAATTTACATCGCACCGCCTCTTATCTTAACAGGAGTTTGTATTGTGTAGTACTGTGTTACATAGAAACGGTGAGAGGACACCTCCCTGAGGTGCACCCCTTCTCACCAACTTACGTAGGACCGATTCTCCTAGATTCGCGTCAATGATTCTGCTATTCAGCATTTTACCAATGAGCCCTACCTTGCCCGTTTCCACCCCAAGTTCAGTAAGTGATGCATTGATGGCCTCCCCTTTACCCTTATTAAAGGCCCCCTCAATATCAAAAGAGGCATTCAGCGTAATTTCCTGCTTTTGTACTGAGCCTTCTGCAATGAAAGTAAGGTTATGTAGAGCTGTCTCTACAGATTTCCCCTTTGTATAGGCATGTTGAGCCGATGAGATTAGATTCTAGTCTAAAGCTACGCTTAAATGGATTTCTATCACTCAATGTTGCTTAAGTCCACAACGGCCCATAGTTGTTGACCTCGCACAGCTTCGCTGAAGGTCTTTGATGCGGGAACAATCTCATGACGTCTTGGCCTCTTGATACTGCTGAGGTTTCTGGGCGGGTCGCCCTACAGCTGACGTTTTGGCGGCGGGTTCGGTTTCGGAAACTCGGATAGTCCCTCCGCAACCTATTTTGAGCAGCTAATGGAGGACTTTTGTTTCGCTGACCTCTCGCCCTCTGGGACACTTCTGACACATTCCAGCAACTTCAAAGCAGCGCGTCTCTCCTTGTAGTTGTGCCGTATTATCTTAGCCAACCGTACACTATATGCCCTGTGGGATCCATTGTCAGGATATGGAATGCACCTCACACCAAGTGCACAGTTGTTACCAGCCGTTACCCCATGGAGGTGATAGACCCAACTTCCGACAGAACTCAATTACGGCATGTACAAAAATACATGTTAGACCCCTTGAGTAACTGCCGACACAACGACCATATCTATATATATATATACTCGTATATATATATATATATATATATATATATATATATATATATATATATATACTCGTATATATATATATATATATATATATATATATATATATATATATATATTATTAAAATAAATATGTATATGTATATGTGTATATATATATATATATATATATATATATATATATATATATATATATATATATATATATATAAATATATATATATATATATATATATATATATATATATATATATATATATATATATATATGTATATGTATATGTATGTGTGTTTGTAAGTAGGGTGTATATATATGTTCAAGAACCAATTTTGTATGGAAACGTTTGGTGTAAGTCGTGATTTGCATATATTTGCATATTGTCCCCTACAAGTTGATCGGTGAGTTTGTGGGCGAGGGCGTGTGCGGGGAAGGTGAAATACAAAAGTTGAAAGTGGTGCTAGACATTTTGTGGATGAGGAGGCACAGCGTGAAGGTGTTGGTGGGAGAGTTGTATGGTGTGAGAGGGGGTATCGGGTGTGCGGGGAGTTGAAAAATAGGGTGGCGGTGCTGGTGGCTATTGGGTGTTTGTGCACTGGCTCTGGGGCGCTGGAGTGCTGGTGCGTTGTGTGCGCTGTGGGCGCTATGTCGCTGGTCACTCGGACCTGGTTGTTTGGTGCTGAGAGCTGATCACGTACACATAAGGTCGCTTTGCGCTGAGCGCTGAGTGCATGTACGCACACGTAGGTATTTGGTGCCCGGGGGCTGGTGCTAGGCACGTACCTGTTGGGTGATGTGTGTATGTGTGGCTTGAAAATATCGCAAGTGGTGGCTGTATATATGTTTGTGTGAATGTACTTATTTTTGTATTTTGTATATACGAGTATACGTATGTTGAAAGAGGAAAAATATTTTCTTTTGTTTTAATTATTTATTTTAATTATTTATTTATTTAATAGTTTTTTAATTTTAATTATAACTATTGTTAAATTCTAACTATTATAATTATTGTCTAAATTTAAATATAATATAATATAATATAATAAAATATATTAATCTAGATATACAAGCTGCGGGTTCTTCCAAACACAACTGCCGGAACCGTTCGAGAAACGGCAGTAATCAGATATTCTTCCACATTTCGTCGGCCATTCTAATGCTTTTGTTTTAAAATGTGAATTAGAATATAATTGAACAGCATTTTATACAAAAATGTGAAAATTTATTTTTTTTCTCTGTTCAGATATCTCATCTTACTTTCACATTGCTTTTTTATAGTCTCTTAAGTTCGAATAAACGAACACTTTATTAAAGGATTGTAATATGACATAAATGTGCATTTCTATTAATTCTATTCTCATTTTATTTGTTCAAGTATATGCATTTTAAATAATTTTTCTTGCTATTACATTGTTGCAATTACATTGTTCATTCCTTTGTTTTGGAGGTTTTGTGTGATTTGAATATTAAAAAAATAAAATGTGAACATTTGCAGGTATCTGATCCACATGTGACATCTTCTGTGTGCGTGTGTGCGTTTCAAAAAGTCAATGTTATTTTTGGAAGAAATAAAAAAAGCGCGTGAAAAATTTTTGTATACATCATATAAAGTATTTTTCTCTTATTATGCTTATTCAAGTTCCATCTGCAAAGGATATACATTTTTTTCCCAAAAAAAATATATTTTTTAAAGAAAAAAAGTTCTTTCCTTGTATTTTTTTGAATGAGTTTTCCAGTTGTTTATAAATGTAAACTTTATTTGATGATATTTTCATCATTGAATGGAAATGTTAGGTGCATATTCTATGCGTTTTATGGATTCTCAACATTTGCTCGATTTTAACTTTAAATAGAGCATAACATCTTAGTCTATCAAATATTAGCAATTGAAATTTAAATTCCGATTCCATATTTTCTGGGGGGAGATATATATCAAGAAATAATCTTTTATATCAATTTCAACACATTATTGTAGGGTAGGTAGGAGTGGCCACCCAGTTTGCCAAAAGCACACTTGAGCACACATAATGGCCCATTGTGATGCCACGGTGTGGCGCCGTTCAAGCACTGACAAAAAAGTTCCCATACTTGGGATGGTGATAGTCAGCGCAAGGACATCGTCAGGAAAGGCACGACTCTCCCGTCATGTGTCAGGAAACCATCCTGATACTTTGATGAACCTGGTGTTGCGATTCAAGATACGACTACCTACGAGTAGTTGACTCGCGACACAACCCAATTAGCCTGTCGACCGGTTGTAGCTATAATTAATATTACACATATGAATTTCACAGGTGTTACAAATACACAGTGACACACAAACTTGGGCTAAAATGAACCATTCGTATTTTGTGTGAACTGGCTCATTTAATAATTATTTGGTCAACACCTGTGTAATTGGAACACCTGTGTAATTGAAACATCTAAGTAGGTTATAAAAATGGTTATGTAACCAGAATTAAGAATATAAATAAGAGTGTATTAAGAATAAAGCTAAGTTGTATATTTCTGAAAGCGAAACGTTGTGTGCTGTTTTTTAGGCCGCAGTCGGCAAGTACTTACAGGTGTCAGACAACTGCAGGGCGCATTGCCACAGCCAACGCAAGGAAAACGCAACAATTGGCGCAGCCCGTAGGATCCAACGTCGAGTGCCAGGAAAAGAGCACTCCTACGCGGGAATCCACCAACGGGAAACCACTTCGAAGGACCATTAGGATAACCAACTCAAAGAAGTTCAATGGAGGGAGCAGGAATATTGGTGAGTATGCTTATTTTAGGATACTTTAGTAATTAAGTACATTTTGTTGACGATTCTTCGGTGGCCGTGTGGGCGCTTTTGCGCCGGTCTTGCAGAAGAAGCAGCATTGGGGCTGAATAGCCGCTGCGGTTAGGTGACATTAGGTTGATCCTTAAAATTAATATTTTTTTGGTCAGGTTGCATAGGTTTATTTCACTGAGAATAGGCGCATATTTTTTCATACTTTTGGTTTCAACATTCTCGGGGGGGTGTGAAACGTGTTTGATTTCATCACGAAAATGAGTCTAGAGGAAACAAATTTCCTCGCGTGTTACTAACCGCTATTGTATTGCGAACTTGTGTATACCGGTTGGTTTGGTTCGGAAAGAATGTGCCATGGTATAGGGTTCATACGGTCATAATAGGGGATGGTGTGCTTCATGCTCGTGTCGCGGTATTAGAGTTGGATTCTCTTGTCCATGTCAAGGACTTGAAGGAAGTTAGGTTCACTTTCTGGGGGCGTTTGAACGCTTGCGAGTATTCGATTGGCAGCGTGTTTCGTGGCTGCGATAAATATATGTTAAATGATATTTCAGTACGTATATTAAAAATGGTTATTTATTTTTTTTGGGAGTCAGGAAGTAAGTGAGCAGAGGAACGACTGCGAAACGGTTGCAGAAGGTCGTAGGGGTGAACTGAGGGTGCCGCGGACACAGCCTTATTGGCACAGACGTGGTGGTAAAGCCGCACGGGAGAGAAAGCGGCTGGCATTTCTGAGGAAGTTTTTGGCAGAGCAGGCGGATCAGGAAGTTCCTCTGACTTGGGGCGAAGCCAATAGATTGTGGCAGGAAATGTTCAGGCTGGAACAAGCGGAGATTAGATTTTACAGCTTGCTTTAAATTCGTTGGTAGCAACACAGAGATAAATTGTGTAATTTTTAAAGACTTATGGACAACTGTTAGTTAAGCTGGATAACTCAGGAATGACCATTGTATTCTTTAATAAATTTGTAATTAATCGTTGAATAAGTTAAAATAAAAAATTGGAATAAAATATAACAAGTTTTTACAACTATTGGGTTGATTCAACGGGATATTTATTGGATTAGGCATAGTACATGGGACTATCGAAGGAAGTGAAGGAGCTGCTAAAATCCCAGCAAGTGGTGGGCAAAGAGGTCCAGAGGTTGATTTCCAACTTCAGGAATGACCGGAAGGATGTAAAAACGGTGAAGTATTATCACAGACGAATCACCGAGTTGCGAGGTTTGGTGGAAAAATTTCAAAACAACCAGGTAAAATTACTGCCGCACAAGGAGGTCTGTAGGGACGACGAATACTTTGTGTTTCCTGGATATGTGGAAAATTTAGTGTCAGGGTGGCTCAAAGTATTCGAGACGGATTTAGCAACAAATGAGGCACCGAGTGGGTCTCCGTTAAAGAAAAAAAGACGCACAGGACGAGTTAAAAGCAGTAAAAAGAGGTGAATCTTTTTACCGAGAGGGCATTCGAACATTTCGAAGCAAGTGCGGGTGAGACTGAAGCCCAGACGTTGTGGGGGAGGCCAGAGTAAGGGATAGAATATCGCCTTTGGAAACAGCCATTTTGCGCTGACAACAGCGATTTGGCGCTGACTGCTATCTTGAGCAGGAGGGAAAAGGAATTAGAAGAAGTACGGAAGGAAAAGGAGGAGCTGAAAGCTGAAATAAAGCTAAGGAATTTTCAAGACGGCTCGAGGAAACAGAGTAGGAAGCTTCTTTGTTAGAGAAGGAGAATTTCAGGTTTAGGGGAGCGTCGGTAGACTTGAAGACATCCCAGGTGAGGCCAAGTTCGGTGTCGACGTCGGTAATACAAACGCAGACGGTTCAGGCTTTGATACCGGGGATAGGGGGAAGTGTACCCGAGGACACCTTGTTCCGAAAATAGTAGTGAGGGATTGCGATTTAGGAGGGCTACCGAGTAGTTTCATTGGAGACCAGGCACCGCGCGAATCGCAGGTGAATAAGAAAGCAGCGACTTAACCGACGAGCGTAGGAGGAAGGATAAAGCGCCTCAGTCGGAGGAGCCTATATACGACACGCCAACTCGGTTTGAAGCACGGCGGCCACTAAATTTGCGCCCAGATCTGTTTAAGTATCTATTTGAAGAGGGGATTAATAGCCAATTAGCTACACAGGAGGTGAGCGGTACAGTTTTTCCTGTAGTGGTTAACTCGACAGTCAGAATGAGCATTCTGGAGGTGGCAAAAGCTGTGGAGAAGCTTGTGCCAATGTTTTCTGGCGTTAAGATTTACGATCTCAGGACGGAAATCAGGAGGTTCAAGGAAGGATGCGAGCTTGCCCAACAAAGTCTTCCGGGAGCGGAGGTTGAACACTTGATAAGATGAATAAGACAGAGAACAACTGGGGAAGCGTTTGATTTGTTGGCCAATAGCCCGGTGGACAACCTGACTGATTTATATGCTCTCCTGGACAGGACATACTTGAAACAAAAATCGTACGACGTACTCATGTTCGAGTGTCCCGCGACAAGAAATTGGGGACAATGAGAAACGGGGAATGGAGCATAGAGGTCGACGACCGGCTGTAGCAGTCGCATGCTCATTTTGTAATAGGCACGGGCATTTCTGGGATGAGTGCCGGACGAGGAGGAATACTCCGTTTTGTGAGGATTGCGGTAATTATGGACACCAAAGAGGGATGAGTTGTCCAAGGAATGCATCAGCAAGGCAACAGGGTAGACAGTACTACTCCAGAGGAAACTTCGGAAATCAGCAGCAAAGTACCATTTCCAGCCAGCAGAGACCCGTGTTGGCTCGTGGAAACCCAAGGGACCGCAGATGGCAGCGGAACACGGGCGGTACTAGTAATAATCATCATACCTATGGTTCGCTGCAAAACCAATCATACGATGCAAGGAACGAATCAGCACTTTTAGGGACAATAAATTTCATTTGTCTATTGCTAAGCCTGTTTGGGCAAATTCGCCAGAGAGCAGTGGGGTTAGTCAGGAACTACCTCCGTGGTATATTAATATATATAGGAACAAATTTTAATAATATTAGTGAAAGATGCAGACAGGTAATTCAGCCGGCCAGGGGCATGACAGAAGGTTTAAAAAACTGCATGGGGAAGATGAATGATAGTACTGCAAATTTTAAATCGTGTTTAAGTATATTTTTGGTAGCACCGCTAGTTTTATGAGAGATATGTGTAGACATCCTCCGCGATATAAACATTTTTTGGCTAACAATTTCAACAGTCAGTCTACCTACACGGTTAATTCTTATGTGGTCATTCCGTGCAAGGCAGCAAAAGCAGGTCATCTGGTATTATTGCTGGACACAGGTGCGGACACCAATAAAGGCTGAATCAATGAGGTCATTTCCCAATGTACAAATGTGCAGAATAAGCAGTTTAAGCGGGGCATTTGGGGGAAGTGTTAAAACCCTTTGCCTAGTGAAAATCGATATTCACCGTACTGAGAATTTGGAATGGGACTTCCACATTATCCAGACCCAAGACGGTACCCCGGCAGATGGAATACTGGGAAGAGATAATTTGTGGAATTGCTCTATAATAGATGCAGTAAGTAAACGCTTATCAGTATTCAATGGGAACGGGAAAACTGTGAAAAATTTTAGATTTTGTGCAAGGGACAGTATAGGAAGGAACCAGAGTAGAACACGGAGGGACAGTTTAAGCAGGTAGCAGGAAAGTCAATTAGAAGGAAAGTCAAATTTTTGTATACATCATATAAAGTATTTTTCTCTTATTATGCTTATTCAAGTTCCATCTGCAAAGGATATACATTTTTTTCCCAAAAAAAATATATTTTTTAAAGAAAAAAAGTTCTTTCCTTGTATTTTTTTGAATGAGTTTTCCAGTTGTTTATAAATGTAAACTTTATTTGATGATATTTTCATCATTGAATGGAAATGTTAGGTGCATATTCTATGCGTTTTATGGATTCTCAACATTTGCTCGATTTTAACTTTAAATAGAGCATAACATCTTAGTCTATCAAATATTAGCAATTGAAATTTAAATTCCGATTCCATATTTTCTGGGGGGAGATATATATCAAGAAATAATCTTTTATATCAATTTCAACACATTATTGTAGGGTAGGTAGGAGTGGCCACCCAGTTTGCCAAAAGCACACTTGAGCACACATAATGGCCCATTGTGATGCCACGGTGTGGCGCCGTTCAAGCACTGACAAAAAAGTTCCCATACTTGGGATGGTGATAGTCAGCGCAAGGACATCGTCAGGAAAGGCACGACTCTCCCGTCATGTGTCAGGAAACCATCCTGATACTTTGATGAACCTGGTGTTGCGATTCAAGATACGACTACCTACGAGTAGTTGACTCGCGACACAACCCAATTAGCCTGTCGACCGGTTGTAGCTATAATTAATATTACACATATGAATTTCACAGGTGTTACAAATACACAGTGACACACAAACTTGGGCTAAAATGAACCATTCGTATTTTGTGTGAACTGGCTCATTTAATAATTATTTGGTCAACACCTGTGTAATTGGAACACCTGTGTAATTGAAACATCTAAGTAGGTTATAAAAATGGTTATGTAACCAGAATTAAGAATATAAATAAGAGTGTATTAAGAATAAAGCTAAGTTGTATATTTCTGAAAGCGAAACGTTGTGTGCTGTTTTTTAGGCCGCAGTCGGCAAGTACTTACAGGTGTCAGACAACTGCAGGGCGCATTGCCACAGCCAACGCAAGGAAAACGCAACAATTGGCGCAGCCCGTAGGATCCAACGTCGAGTGCCAGGAAAAGAGCACTCCTACGCGGGAATCCACCAACGGGAAACCACTTCGAAGGACCATTAGGATAACCAACTCAAAGAAGTTCAATGGAGGGAGCAGGAATATTGGTGAGTATGCTTATTTTAGGATACTTTAGTAATTAAGTACATTTTGTTGACGATTCTTCGGTGGCCGTGTGGGCGCTTTTGCGCCGGTCTTGCAGAAGAAGCAGCATTGGGGCTGAATAGCCGCTGCGGTTAGGTGACATTAGGTTGATCCTTAAAATTAATATTTTTTTGGTCAGGTTGCATAGGTTTATTTCACTGAGAATAGGCGCATATTTTTTCATACTTTTGGTTTCAACATTCTCGGGGGGGTGTGAAACGTGTTTGATTTCATCACGAAAATGAGTCTAGAGGAAACAAATTTCCTCGCGTGTTACTAACCGCTATTGTATTGCGAACTTGTGTATACCGGTTGGTTTGGTTCGGAAAGAATGTGCCATGGTATAGGGTTCATACGGTCATAATAGGGGATGGTGTGCTTCATGCTCGTGTCGCGGTATTAGAGTTGGATTCTCTTGTCCATGTCAAGGACTTGAAGGAAGTTAGGTTCACTTTCTGGGGGCGTTTGAACGCTTGCGAGTATTCGATTGGCAGCGTGTTTCGTGGCTGCGATAAATATATGTTAAATGATATTTCAGTACGTATATTAAAAATGGTTATTTATTTTTTTTGGGAGTCAGGAAGTAAGTGAGCAGAGGAACGACTGCGAAACGGTTGCAGAAGGTCGTAGGGGTGAACTGAGGGTGCCGCGGACACAGCCTTATTGGCACAGACGTGGTGGTAAAGCCGCACGGGAGAGAAAGCGGCTGGCATTTCTGAGGAAGTTTTTGGCAGAGCAGGCGGATCAGGAAGTTCCTCTGACTTGGGGCGAAGCCAATAGATTGTGGCAGGAAATGTTCAGGCTGGAACAAGCGGAGATTAGATTTTACAGCTTGCTTTAAATTCGTTGGTAGCAACACAGAGATAAATTGTGTAATTTTTAAAGACTTATGGACAACTGTTAGTTAAGCTGGATAACTCAGGAATGACCATTGTATTCTTTAATAAATTTGTAATTAATCGTTGAATAAGTTAAAATAAAAAATTGGAATAAAATATAACAAGTTTTTACAACTATTGGGTTGATTCAACGGGATATTTATTGGATTAGGCATAGTACATGGGACTATCGAAGGAAGTGAAGGAGCTGCTAAAATCCCAGCAAGTGGTGGGCAAAGAGGTCCAGAGGTTGATTTCCAACTTCAGGAATGACCGGAAGGATGTAAAAACGGTGAAGTATTATCACAGACGAATCACCGAGTTGCGAGGTTTGGTGGAAAAATTTCAAAACAACCAGGTAAAATTACTGCCGCACAAGGAGGTCTGTAGGGACGACGAATACTTTGTGTTTCCTGGATATGTGGAAAATTTAGTGTCAGGGTGGCTCAAAGTATTCGAGACGGATTTAGCAACAAATGAGGCACCGAGTGGGTCTCCGTTAAAGAAAAAAAGACGCACAGGACGAGTTAAAAGCAGTAAAAAGAGGTGAATCTTTTTACCGAGAGGGCATTCGAACATTTCGAAGCAAGTGCGGGTGAGACTGAAGCCCAGACGTTGTGGGGGAGGCCAGAGTAAGGGATAGAATATCGCCTTTGGAAACAGCCATTTTGCGCTGACAACAGCGATTTGGCGCTGACTGCTATCTTGAGCAGGAGGGAAAAGGAATTAGAAGAAGTACGGAAGGAAAAGGAGGAGCTGAAAGCTGAAATAAAGCTAAGGAATTTTCAAGACGGCTCGAGGAAACAGAGTAGGAAGCTTCTTTGTTAGAGAAGGAGAATTTCAGGTTTAGGGGAGCGTCGGTAGACTTGAAGACATCCCAGGTGAGGCCAAGTTCGGTGTCGACGTCGGTAATACAAACGCAGACGGTTCAGGCTTTGATACCGGGGATAGGGGGAAGTGTACCCGAGGACACCTTGTTCCGAAAATAGTAGTGAGGGATTGCGATTTAGGAGGGCTACCGAGTAGTTTCATTGGAGACCAGGCACCGCGCGAATCGCAGGTGAATAAGAAAGCAGCGACTTAACCGACGAGCGTAGGAGGAAGGATAAAGCGCCTCAGTCGGAGGAGCCTATATACGACACGCCAACTCGGTTTGAAGCACGGCGGCCACTAAATTTGCGCCCAGATCTGTTTAAGTATCTATTTGAAGAGGGGATTAATAGCCAATTAGCTACACAGGAGGTGAGCGGTACAGTTTTTCCTGTAGTGGTTAACTCGACAGTCAGAATGAGCATTCTGGAGGTGGCAAAAGCTGTGGAGAAGCTTGTGCCAATGTTTTCTGGCGTTAAGATTTACGATCTCAGGACGGAAATCAGGAGGTTCAAGGAAGGATGCGAGCTTGCCCAACAAAGTCTTCCGGGAGCGGAGGTTGAACACTTGATAAGATGAATAAGACAGAGAACAACTGGGGAAGCGTTTGATTTGTTGGCCAATAGCCCGGTGGACAACCTGACTGATTTATATGCTCTCCTGGACAGGACATACTTGAAACAAAAATCGTACGACGTACTCATGTTCGAGTGTCCCGCGACAAGAAATTGGGGACAATGAGAAACGGGGAATGGAGCATAGAGGTCGACGACCGGCTGTAGCAGTCGCATGCTCATTTTGTAATAGGCACGGGCATTTCTGGGATGAGTGCCGGACGAGGAGGAATACTCCGTTTTGTGAGGATTGCGGTAATTATGGACACCAAAGAGGGATGAGTTGTCCAAGGAATGCATCAGCAAGGCAACAGGGTAGACAGTACTACTCCAGAGGAAACTTCGGAAATCAGCAGCAAAGTACCATTTCCAGCCAGCAGAGACCCGTGTTGGCTCGTGGAAACCCAAGGGACCGCAGATGGCAGCGGAACACGGGCGGTACTAGTAATAATCATCATACCTATGGTTCGCTGCAAAACCAATCATACGATGCAAGGAACGAATCAGCACTTTTAGGGACAATAAATTTCATTTGTCTATTGCTAAGCCTGTTTGGGCAAATTCGCCAGAGAGCAGTGGGGTTAGTCAGGAACTACCTCCGTGGTATATTAATATATATAGGAACAAATTTTAATAATATTAGTGAAAGATGCAGACAGGTAATTCAGCCGGCCAGGGGCATGACAGAAGGTTTAAAAAACTGCATGGGGAAGATGAATGATAGTACTGCAAATTTTAAATCGTGTTTAAGTATATTTTTGGTAGCACCGCTAGTTTTATGAGAGATATGTGTAGACATCCTCCGCGATATAAACATTTTTTGGCTAACAATTTCAACAGTCAGTCTACCTACACGGTTAATTCTTATGTGGTCATTCCGTGCAAGGCAGCAAAAGCAGGTCATCTGGTATTATTGCTGGACACAGGTGCGGACACCAATAAAGGCTGAATCAATGAGGTCATTTCCCAATGTACAAATGTGCAGAATAAGCAGTTTAAGCGGGGCATTTGGGGGAAGTGTTAAAACCCTTTGCCTAGTGAAAATCGATATTCACCGTACTGAGAATTTGGAATGGGACTTCCACATTATCCAGACCCAAGACGGTACCCCGGCAGATGGAATACTGGGAAGAGATAATTTGTGGAATTGCTCTATAATAGATGCAGTAAGTAAACGCTTATCAGTATTCAATGGGAACGGGAAAACTGTGAAAAATTTTAGATTTTGTGCAAGGGACAGTATAGGAAGGAACCAGAGTAGAACACGGAGGGACAGTTTAAGCAGGTAGCAGGAAAGTCAATTAGAAGGAAAGTCAATCAGAAGGCATAGCGAAGGCTAGGGCAATAACTGTAAAGAAGGTAAGGGTACCTGTGAAAGAGGGTTTAACAATAGTAAACAGGCAAGAGATACAGCCTGGCGTGCATATCAGCGATACTTTGGCATACGCCACAGATTATACAGTTGAGGCACCAGTGCTGACCACTCAAGAATCGGACGTAGTATGGGATCAGAATTGCGAGGCGACATGTTCCTATATCTCGGAGTACGACATTCGAGAACTAACCGATGCGATTGATTTTGTAGTGCAGGAAAAGTCTCGGAGAATACCGAGAGAGCGGAGAAACTGAAAAACGAATTGGGAACGGGGAGTATTTTGAATGAGGAGGAAAGCCGTTCAATAGCAAGAATGTGTGCACAGTATAACGATGTTTTCCTACTCGATGGGGACGCGCTGCCGTTCACATCTCCAATTGAGCACAATATTCCCATAGCGGAGGGGCAGTTGCCCATAAATCAAAGGCAATATAGAACTCCAGAGGCTCACCGTCACGAAATGAATCGACAGGTAGACAAGTTGTTGGAGGAGGGCATAATAATACCGAGCAATTCTCCATGGAATTCACCTTTATTTTTGGTTCCGAAGAAATCCCAGGACAACACCAAGAAGTGGAGATTGGTGGTCGATTTCAGGAAATTAAATGACGTCACACTGAAGCAAGTTTTTCCGATCCTTAGAATTGACGCAATTTTGGATCAGTTGGGTCAATGTAGGTATTTCTCTACGCTAGATTTGGCTAGTGGATACCATCAAGTCTTGATGGGTGCGGAAGACAGGGATAAAACGGCATTCAGCACGTCTTTCTGTCATTTTGAGTTCAAACGAATGCCATTCGGACTTACTGGTGCTCCAGCAACTTTTCTGAGGGTCATGAATAGCATTCTAGCTGGTCTGCAAGGTATTGACTGTTTTGTATACCTAGATGATATAGTGGTATATGGACGGAATCTGTCAGACCACTGTAGCAAGTTGAGTAAAGTTCTGGATCGACTGAAGGAGCATGGTCTCAAGCTCAACACGAAGAAGTGTAACTTCCTGCGACGCGAGGTGGTCTATCTGGGACACAAGTGTACTGAGAAAGGTGCCCTTCCTGATCCTGCGAAGATAGAGACAGTTGTCGCTGCCAATCACGAAATTGCTACATAAGGACACAAAATTCGAATGGACGGAGTCATGCCAACAGGCGATGGAAGGTTTGAAATTGGCTATTACGACACCGCCCATCCTGATTTACCCGGACTCTAATAACCATGCCAGACGCCAGTGGTGAAGCTCTGGGAGCAGTTCTTTCGCAGGAACAAGAGGGTCGTGATCATCCCATAGCTTTCGCGAGTAGAGCGCTAAGCGAGACCGGGAAGCGGTACTCTACGATAGAGAGGGAGATGCTCGCTATAGTTTGGGCCACTCGTAACTTCAGATCATATCTTTTGGCGAGGCAGTTCACGGCTGACACCGACCACCAACCGCTAAAGGGAATCGTAAATTTGAGGGATCCAACGTCTAGACTGGCACGGTTCAAGTATAAGCTGTCTGAGTACACATTTAATATTGTGTACAAGCCAGGGAAAACGAATTTGAATGCGGATGCGCTGAGTAGGGCGCCGCAAAATACGAGTGTTCTGAGAATCACTGCGAATATCGCGGGATATATACAACGAATTGCGATCAGTGATGCGCAAATGGAAAGGTCAAAAAGGGAACGAATGATAGTGAGGGCAAGGGTTGAGTTAGACAGGGCAAAAGTGGAACTGGGGTTTTTGGAAGCAAGGGCAGTTTCTTTTGACATCACGAAAGACTGGTTAGCATACATGTTTATCAGAGAGGGGTTGAGACGGTGTCTCGCTAGATTGGAAAATATGAAAGTAAAAGAACAGGAAAATTTGCGGAAAGCGCTTGGAAATACAGCAGCGGGGGTCCAACAGGTAATAACTCGGTTAAGGGAGAAAACGAGATTTTCACCTGCCGAGTGGTGTGACACAGCACCGTTAATAGCAGCTGTTCAAACAAGAGCGCAAGGTACGGAGCGAAAGTGTACTGTAGATGACTCCGTGAAGGAGGGGGACGCCATGGGTGACGGTACAACTCCAGAATTACCTTTTGTTACGAACGCTGTAATTGAACTGACGGACCATAAGGAGATTGAAACGGTGTTAAAAGTTTACCATAATTCTCCTTTGGGGGGTCACCAGGGTTTCATGAAGATGTATAGGCGTATACGCAAGAACTATAGGTGGCCTAAAATGATGTTGGATATACAGAAACTCATGGCTGGGTATGAAGGCTGTCAGAAGAACAAGGTATCAAGGCTAACAAGGATGCCTATGCAAACAGACCATTCGAAAAGGTGTTCATGGATATGGTGGGACCATGGCCCGAGAGCTCGTCTGGGAATAAATACATCCTAACATTCCAGGACGACCTATCTAAATTTTTTATAGCGGTTGCCATGCCGGATGCGGAGGCACCCACGGTAGCTAGGATTTTCTTTGGGGAAGTTGTAGCAAAATTAGGTGTCCCAAAGATACTGGTAACAGATAACGGCACTAATTTCATTACGAGAATTTTTTCTGAAACCTGTAAACTGCTAAAGGTGAAGAAACTTCATATCACCCCGTATCACCCTCAGACTAACGGTTCGTTAGAACGTAGCCACCGACCGCTAGCTGAATACTTGAGGCATTTTGTGAAGGAGGATGGATCGAACTGGGACCAGTGGTTGGGGTCAGCAATGCATGTGCACAACAACACGGTATACAGATCCACTAACCAGACGCCATTTTTCACGTTGTATGGTTTCCAACCTCAAATGCCATCGAATTTGAAACGAAAGCCAGCGCCTCTATATAATACAGACAACTACCCACATATCTTACGATATCAAGTGCAGATAGGGCCCGAGTTGGCTAGGAAGGCGCAGGAAAGGGCAAAAGAGGTATATGATGCTTCCGCTAATCTCGTGCAGTTCGTTGCTGAGGACAATGTTTTACTGCGTAACAGTAACAAGAAGAACAAATTCTCTCATATTTGGTTTGGGCCATATAAAGAAGAGAAAATTTTGGGGCCAGTAACGACAGAACTTAGGATAGGAAACAAAATGAGACGTTTCCACAACAATCTGTTGAAGCCCTACAGATTGAATTAAGAGTTCCAGTTTGAAACTGGTTGCAATGATGAGTGAATTGAAGCAGAGGTTTTCTTTCGTGCGGAAAGTGACGGCTGAAATGAGTGGAATTTTTATTAACTAATATCTTCAACCTTGAAAACGAAGAAAAGTAAACGTAAGCAAGGCAGCGGTATGAAAGAATGAAACCATATATTATGATTCAAGGGCGAGACAGTGTACGAATGCAAGCGTGAAGTAGTGAAAGAAATAATTTTTGCAAGCTGAAAATATGAGTTCAATGAAGAATGAAGAAAAAATGGGAAAAAATTAAATGCATATAATTTTTTAGTTTGTTTGTGCGGTTTAGGCAGTCCCATGAGCAGCAGAGTCAATAACCTGGGCGTTTATGCAATACGTTATTAAGTTTGTAGCCACTCATAACGTACACGAGTAATATGATACGTTGACATATTTGGCATGCGGTATCATGACAAGAGTATGTGCCATTTACATATGTATGTATGCCAATAAGTAAGTATGAGCGCGGGTAGCGTGTAAGTTTAATATGAGACATGGTGGTTTGCATACATATGTTTAGGAGTCATATTTTAATTGTTTTATCAGTGCGATATACATGAAGTCGTAGGGGTGGGGGCATGAAGGTAAACGTAAGAATGCTTGGAAGAGTAATAGGGAAGTAACAATTACGTAGGACAATTATGAAAGGGGTTGTTTTGAAGTAAGAGGGAAGGTTAAAAAGGGTCTTGTTAATATATTTAGTTAATATGACAGGTTGGTCTAAGCTGAAATAAGTTAGGGAGAATAAGCAGTAGGTAGCAAGTTAAGAGAGCTAGTGGAGAATAGATAGAAGTGAAAGAAAACAAAGGAGCTTTGCGAGTAAAGAGCAAATACGGCAGGATCTGACAGAAGTAAGAGAGGGTGTGAGATAACGGCAGCGGAATCGGAATCAATAATAGCGGGGCTCAGACGAAACGAGCAAGCTATGTCATTTCGGGGTAGCAAATAACGTGCAGCAAGGTCGTTAATAGATGTCGGTAATGAGATACTGAAGTGGGGTATCGGAACCATGGACCATCATGACGCGGACAAGATTTACGCTCATTTGCAAGGTCTGGATATTCAACAGGCTAAAACTATGTCGGTCTTAGGCAAAGAAATAACCTTTCTGGGTTCGAGCTACAAAGGGTTACACAAAGCAGTAAAGGAAATTTTTGTCGATAATGAACGGTTGCAGGCTGGCATGAAATCGATAAATGAGAAAACTGCGGAAGCCTTGAGCAATTTGGCGGAACTCGTTAATATGGAGAATTTTGTATCAGAAGAACTTGTGAACCTGCAAGGACGTCAGCAAATTGAAATGGCAGTCGTGGATGATTTGATGCATGGGAAGTTACAGCCTATGTTCACTTCCACCGAAGCCCTACTTAAAGCAGCCCCCAAGACTTTGGGTAGCATAAACTGGTATTTGGAGAAGCACGAACAGCTGTACGAGTTAGCAACGGCACGAGCAGCGAAGTCGAAAGCGGAGTATCTGGTGGTCTTAAAAATACCACTTCCTCTTCCTGATGTATATGCACTATACAAAATATATCCTGTACCTAAAGCATTAAACGGTAACTGGAGCATAGTACCGAAGACACTATATGACTACATCACAGTTAGTTGAGTGCATGACAATTATATCGGTCTCACGTCGGAGGACATTAAGTCTTGTAGAATGGTGGATATTTCACAGCGTATGTGTCCACATCCGGGGAAAGCCCTTACAAGGGAAAGCAAATCTTATGAAGTATAGGCGTTGAAAAATGAGCAAGATAAGTACGAGCATGTAGCAGTCTCGGCTACGGGGGGGTTGTTGGTGGTGACAGAGTCACCAAACCACTGGTTATACCATTTTGATGAGACAATTTTTATGTCTGCAGTGTGCCAAGCAAGATCGACAAGACTAGAGCTGCAAGGGACGGGACTCCTGCACATTGGCGAAGACTGTCGGTTGATTGGGAAAAAGATGGTGCTGGTGCATAGAGCAAAGAAGAACCAGCATTACGAGTTTTCACCAGCAAGTATGGGAACTAGAGAGATGGCGGCCAACGTTCAGGCCTTGTTAACAACTTTGCAGCGTTCGCAACCAATAAATAGTTCATATGTACCAACGACTATACAAGCAATACCACACGGAGATCTGCGGAAGATTCTAGAGACTAACGGCAAGTCAATTAACGAGTTGCTGAGGGAAACGGAGAAAGAGCAGACGTTGTTGAACCTTAAAACATCGTACGATATAACGCACTCCTCGTTGGAATAGATATGGATAGCTACAATCACAACGCTGGCAATAATCGTCGTAGTAATCATATATATATTCTGCCACTTAAGGAAACGAGTCAAATACCCACAACGAGAACCACAACCAACGCCACAGGTAGCAGAGATTGCAGTGTAGAGTAGCGTAGGCTAAGCAAACCAGATGTTAGAGTTAGGAATGTACAAAATGTTTGAAAAAAAAATTATAAATAAATAAAAAAGAAAGAAAAAGAAAGAATAAATAAAACATTAAAAAAAAACAAAAAACAATATTAAAAGAATAAAATAAATAATGAATGAAAAGAAAAATATATATATATACTCATATATATATATATATATATATATATATATATATATATATATATATATATATATATATATATATATATATATATATATATATATATATATATATATATATATATATATATATATATATATGTTTTTTTCTCTTCTTTTATTATATATATATATATATATATATATATATATATATATATATATATATATATATATATATTATCAGTATTCAATGGAAACGGGAAAACTGTGAAAAATTTTAGATTTTGTGCAAGGGACAGTATAGGAAGGAACCAGAGTAGAACACGGAGGGACAGTTTAAGCAGGTAGCAGGAAAGTCAATTAGAAGGAAAGTCAATCAGAAGGCATAGCGAAGGCTAGGGCAATAACTGTAAAGAAGGTAAGGGTACCTGTGAAAGAGGGTTTAACAATAGTAAACAGGCAAGAGATACAGCCTGGCGTGCATATCAGCGATACTTTGGCATACGCCACAGATTATACAGTTGAGGCACCAGTGCTGACCACTCAAGAATCGGACGTAGTATGGGATCAGAATTGCGAGGCGACATGTTCCTATATCTCGGAGTACGACATTCGAGAACTAACCGATGCGATTGATTTTGTAGTGCAGGAAAAGTCTCGGAGAATACCGAGAGAGCGGAGAAACTGAAAAACGAATTGGGAACGGGGAGTATATATATATATATATATATATATATATATATATATATATATATATATATATATATATATATATATATATATATATATATATATATATATATATATATATATATATATATATATATATATATATATATATATATATATATATATATATATATATATATATATATATATATATATATATATATATATATATATATATATATATATATATATATATATATATATATATATATATATATATATATATATATATATATATATATATATATATATATATATATATATATATATATATATATATATATATAATAAAAGAAGAGAAAAAAACACAATAGTTAAAAGACGAAAAATAAAAAATATTTGAAAAGAAAGACATGAATAAAAATATAAATATTCATATAAAATATTGTAGTAGCTTATACAATTTTAGAAGGTTGCTACACTACCTTCTCCCAGAAAGAGGGGAGGAATGTTGCGAGTGAAGATACGACTACCTGCGAGTAGTTGATTCGCGACACAGCCCAAGTAGCCTATCGACCGGTTGTAGCTATAATTAATATTACACATATGAATTTCACAGGTGTTACAATTACACAGTGACACACAAACTAGGGCTAAAATGCACTTTTGGCATTTTGTATGAACTGGCTCATTCAATAATTATTTGGTCAACACCTTTGTAACTGGAAGACCTAAGTAGGTTATACAAATGATTATGTTACTAGAATTAAGAATATAAATTAAAGTGTATTAAGAATAAAGCGAAGTTGTATATTTCTGAAAGCGAAACGTTGTGTGCCGTTTTTTACTCCGCAGTCGGCAAGTATATTCGATGTGTGATCAAAAGGTAACCGTTATATTCATCTTTTCGTGACTTACGTATGTTCGATGTTCGCATTTTTGTTTTTATGTTGGTACACAAGTCTGTTATATATGTTGGCAATACCAACCATTTTGGATTGTTTGTTTTTGACAGATAAAAAGGTTAGTCGTGTTTCGGTGTGCTCTTCGATTTTTGTACTATTCGAAAAAATGGATCAAAGAAATTGTATTCAGTTTTGTGTAAAAAATTAAATTAAATGCGCAAGGACATTTGAAATGTTGACTGTGGCCTTTGGCGAGTCTACTATGAGCAGAACACAAGTTCAATTGTGGTATAACCGGTTTAAGGAAGGCCGAGAAGATATCAATGACGATTCTCGTCCTGGTCGCCCGAGCACGTCAACAACCGATGAAAACATTGACACAGTGAAGAAAATGAGTTTGGATAATCGTCGAATCACTATCAGAGAGGTTGCTGATGATGTTGGCATATCGTTCGGCTCATGCCAAGCAATTTTTACGGATGTTTTAGGCATGCAACGAAGATTGTTCGAAAATTGCTAAATTTTTAGCAAAAACAACGTCGCATGGACATCGCTCAGGAGCTGTTTTTGGCCAAAAACAAAACCGTTATCATGCCTCAACCACCGTATTCACCGGACTTGGCCCCCGCTGACTTTTTCCTCTTTCGAAAACTGAAGACACCGATGAAAGGAAAGCGTTTTGCTACGATTGAGATAAAAGAAAAATCGAAGCAGGAGCTGTAGGCGATACCAAAAAAAGCGTTTCCGAAGTGTTTCGAGCATTGAAAAAAACGCTGGCATAAGTGTATTATATCTGAGGGGAATTACTTTAAAGGGGACAAGATAGTTGTTGATGAATAAATAAATACTTTATTTTTTGATCACACAATAACGGTTTTTTTTATCACACCTCGTACAGGTGTCAGACAACTTCAGGGCCCATTGCCACAGCCAACGCAAGGAAAACGCAACACTGGCTATGTCCCTAATATTAATGGATGACAGCTGGTGCACCCGACAGTAACTTGCGAGCTCATTTAAAGATGTTCGACATTCATGAGTCTTGATGTGGCCGTAGAGCCAAAAAATTTGGATGCGTGATAAATGGCCATGACCTCAGCCTGAACAACGCTGCAATGGTCTGGGAGACGTAGGGATATGTTTCAGTCAAGCTTGTCGGAATAAATAGCGCTGCCGACTCTACCTCCAAGCTTGGAACCGTCGGTGTAGATTTCGACTGTTTCATCGACGATTAGGTTTTTTGAAGTCCAGTATTTTCTACTTGGAATAGTGAGGTCGAATTCCCTGTTCAAATCGGGCTAGAGCGACATATAATCGATAAAGTTGGGGACAGGTGGATCCTGATTCAGAATTGAAGCATGGCCCGTGAGGGTTATGCGCCAGTGCGAAAGAGCTTTAAGTATAATCGCTGTCAGCTTGGCTTGTTGATTAACCAGGATCCCCGAGGGCAGCCAGTGCAGCATGGCAAAAAGGGCTTTCGTAGGTGTGCTACGAAGAGCGCCAGTGATCAGTAGAGCAATGGATCTTCTGATTTTATCGAGGGGTTTGATATTGCAGGCTTTTTCGAGAGCTTGCCACCAGAAGACCAACCCGTATAACTGGTTTGGTTCAACGATGGCAGTGTAGAGCCAGAGCACGACTCGAGGACAAACTGCTCTTTTACAGCTGTATATAGCGCATGTTGCCTTACGTGCCCTCTCAGCTAGATTGGCTTTCCAATTAAGCTTTGGGTCGAGAATCAGGTCGAAGTACATAACGTGTGTGCTCAAAGAGAGCGGAGTGCCGTTTAGACTAGGCATTGTAAATTTTCCTGGAATTTCCTACTTCCTAGTGAAAAGCATAGCCTCGGTTTTGGATGGGTTAACCCCAAGTTCGAATTCACGACACCAGTTCGTCACAATAGAAAGTGACTAGTTAAGTTTTTCGGAAAGTGTTTGGGGGAATTTTCGGGTGCCGCGATTGCCATGTCGTCCGCATAGGCTATCACTTTGCTTCCAGTAGAATCCAATCTCTTAACTGCAAGGTTCCAGAGGAGGGATGATAGTACACCCCCTTGTGGCGTGCCCCTATTAACCACCCTCCTTCATTGGGCACTGCCGATCGTGGAAGTGATGATTCTAGATTTTAGTAGAAGCTCTATAAATTTAAGAAGGCCTGAATTCAGGTTATGATTATAGAGTGCGGGAATGACAGCGTTGGGGCATACATTGCTGAAGGCAAGTGTGAATTCCTTGTACGCCAAGGATTTGTCAACTTGAAAAATGAGAGAATGAAGTGCTGTTTCAACCGATTTGCCTTTATTGTAGTAGAGTAGTAGTTTAGCGTGTGGAGATACAGAGAGAAGAGAAGGGTTGATTGATGTCCTGATATGTAGGTCAAGCGCTCTTTCTAGAACCTTAAATAGAAAGGATGTTAGACTTATGGGTCCTTAGGTTTGGTGTGTGAGGCCTTCCAACTTTTGGGATGAAGACGACCCGAGCCGTGCGCCAGCGTAAGGGAATATATTGCAATCTGAGGCTTGCATTATATATTTGTGGTAGCCATGGAAGGATAATCTTTTCCTCATTTTGGATATTGGTAGGAATGCTGCCGTACGGTCCGGGGGACTTGTATGGTTTGAATGGAACACTTTTTGTCACTTGGAATGTGGGGAGGCTACCATGGGAAACCTTCTCCACCTGGTAGAGTGGCTAAACTGAGGCTAAACTCCCTGGGAAGTGGGCGTCTAGTAGGATATCAAGGGTTTCGGTGCTTGAGTGAGTCCAGCTGCCATCTGGTTTTTGGATACAGTCAAGAGGAGTGAAGAATTTTACGAAGACGGCTAGCCTCGGACGTCAATTCACTGCTTTCGCAAAATTCCCTCCTTGACGCTCGTTTTTCTCGCCTAATGGCGTATTGAAACTCTTTCTGTTTAGTTTTCAAAGGGGCTCAATCAGCTGCAACTTTAGCATTCTACATGCTTTGCGAAGACTTTTTCGAGTTCCACCACGGAAGTTTAGGTTTGCCCCGTGGTTCGGGAGTGATGATATAAGAGGCTTTTTTAAAGCTGTGGTCAGATCGTCGACAGCCAGATCAATGTCGGGACAGAGGAGGTAATGGGGGGAGTCGTTGTTAAGCATGACCCCAATTTGAGCCTGAAAAGAGGCCAGTTTGTGTTTTTCCTATTGACTGGTTTAAGAGATTCTGTGTTGCCTGTAGTCTCCCTCGAGTCAATATCAAAGTTGATATAGCAGTGGTGCGAAAAGGAGCATTCCTGTGAGATGAACCAACTGCTTAACATGTTGGAGTAGTTATCGCTGACGAGGGTGATGTCAAGCACTTCCTTCGTGATGGATGTAAGGAAGGTCGGCTCATTTCGCCAGTTGGCAATAACTAAGTTATTTGAAGTGATAAAGTCAAAAAGACACTTACCTCGATCATTTGTGCCGGAGGTGCCCCATATTTCGTGATGGACATTGTCATCGACGCCGATAATTACCGGAATCTGTTTCTGTTGGGCTACCGCAACCATTTGCTTTAGTATGTCTGGTGGCGGAGAGTCGAGTTAGAGTCGAGTTAGAGGAGATCCAGAAGGTCCGTGGAACCATTTCAATGACCATGGCAACATTGTCTTTGTCACTGATTCTAGGGAGTAAAAGAGCATTAACGCTGTTTTTTTACAAGAATGCAGGATTTTGGTTTACCATGATCCTCGATATTTACCATACGATATCCGTATGCATTGAGTCCAGAAACCCGGTCATTTACGACCCAAGGTTCTTGGACGAGAATGAGCTCCTCCCCTATATCCGAGAGGCGGAAAAGCAGGGCAGCCGAGGCAGTTTTCGTTGCTGAAGGTTAATCTTTAGTACCTTCAGCATTGTCTGGAAGAGTGATTATAGTGGAATTCAACTCCTCCTCTTCGAACATTGGAGAGATGTATCCACCAGCCGCATCCGTGTCCATGTGGTCGAAGAATTCTCCGACCACTTCGGAAATTGAGAAGCGGCTGCTTCTGGTTGCATATACTCTCGTTGCATATACTCTCGTTGTCACTACCCGGCAAAGGGTGAGAGCCGGGCCCGAGTAGCTAGGCTCATAGTCAGTGGCTTGTGGAACAGCACCAGCTGGGGGAGGCTGTTGGGGGGCTTGGGCATCGCACTTGTAGATGCGGAGAGTCATGGCTCCAAAGCCATGGTTAATCACCCCCTCGCGGGAGTTGATGAGAACAAGGGATTGCTCGTTCAATATGATGTTGACCTCCTTTTGTGCCTTTGGGGTCACCAACTTTCGCGACCTTCCAGCCATCGGTGGGAAGATCGGTATTGCTGAGCTTGAGGATCTTTAAGATTGCCTCAGGCTCAAGGGGCTCGGCAGGAAGCCATGTTTTGGAGCGAGGACGTTTGGAAACTTGGTCTAAAGGTACCGCATTGAGCTTTGCATCCGGCCATATCTCACCTACCCTGTTGATCGCTACCTTATATAGATCCGCCGAGCGTTGGTCCGAGTAAGATATGATCTTAATATGTCCTTGATACCACCTTGCGTCACGGCAGCTGGGTTGAGGGACATAACCTCAACGAAAATTGTGTAATAGTGCCATTTCGACCCGTCTCCAATTGGCAATTGGTAATGGTCCCATCGACATTGGCAGAGGCGAACACAGCCCATGTGAGGCTCTCTTTCACAACCTCACTAAGCGGTTTCGAGAGCTTAGGCTTTGGGGTAGCCAGCCTTACGCGCTTAGGGATGCTTTGGGTGGATTGACCAGGGCGATCGGCTGATCTCTTCCTCTTGGGGTTACCGGCTGCTTATGCAGTGGAGGAGGGGACACGCACATCAGTGTGTGCCTTTGCCCACTAAAGCTTGCCCTTGTCGTATTCTGACAGTTGAGAAGTTCTGTAGCATTGAGCTTCGTCAAAATACGGTAGGCCGCTCTACGCGTCCTGTACGCCCTTGTAATCGGGTTCACGTTGGTAGATGCACCTGAAGGAGGAGCGGTACGGGGAGCAGTTTCCATCGACTTGTGAGGCAATATCGAGGCGTTTGCTGAAGAGGGCTTAGGCGGAGCGACAGCTGCTGGTTTGTGAGTCAATACTTTAGCAGCCGCTGAAGAGCCTGGGGACAGCGAAGAGCTCTTGCTTGGCTTATTAGCCGAAGCTGTGGTGCTTGTTTAAGGGGCAGTGCTTATGCTGCTTGTCATCGAACCAAGGGCGGGGGTATTGCTGGTGGTCATTTGCCTGAGTCATGTCCCTGAGGGGATATGCGCGGACATTTTGTTTGTGTTTGTCTTTTTAGTTTTTGTTGTGTCCATGCAAGAAGGGTCCCCACTCAAAGCCGCTATCTCCGAACGTGTGGTCACTAAATATGGTCCCATGGTTATCTGTGCAAGCAGGGAGGCCATGCGAGGGTTGGCACAGGCCCTTATGGGGTCAAGTGCTGAGCCAGACCAGTGCTAATCGGGAGTTCCACTCAACCGAACCCACACTACCGACCAACCGGCAACAGACGTCGAACGTACTTTGAGGCCTGCCAAGGTTTTAACGGGACGGGGGCAGCTGCAACCTTAGACTGGAGCCGTTCACACTCAAGTTTCACCTTGGTGCTACCGTAACAAAAGACAGCTAGGTCCAGAAAATTACAGCTACCAGCCCAGGGCAATCAGAACAGTTACATTGGTCCAAAGAGAAGTCCGGGGACGAAGGATGGGGGTCGTGCCAATTGGTGCTACTGAACTCCCGTGCAAGAAAACAGCAGCACATGGGGGAGTGTAGACCATTTAGCGTAACCCCGGGTGCACCGCGTGGAGGCGATCTACATTACACCCCAAGGCTCTCTAAGAAGAGCGGATCTTGCTTTGTTTCTTTCATTTCGATACGAAGATCAACTGGATCAGTTAAGTTTCTTCTAAATATATAACAAATTGGTTATGATCAAAATGAATTCGGTTTTCCATTGGTAAAATTTCATGGCAGAGTAACTGTGCTATTGAAATTGATCCCATACTACATAGGATTTAATGTGAAAAATTATTTTTTTTCTGTTCACTAATCTCATCTTACTGATATAATTCACTTCACTTTTACATTGCTTTTATAGTCGCTTAAGTTCGAATAAAAGAACACTTAATTAAAAGTTGTGTGTTGGGTTGTTAAATGCCTTTTCTTTTATTATATGCTTAATTTCTCTCTCTCTCTCTGTCGACGATCCGAGAGTAGAGGTCTAGAAAATTGAACTCTTGCAGTCACCCTCAAATAAGTTCCAAACACAGGCACGATGACTGCTAAATCCTTTTGTTTATTTTTCTATATTCGTAAAAATTCATACAGATATATATATGGAAAATATAAAATATAAAGACAAATTAACTTACTCCTTTTTTGACCTCCGGCGACTTGCTCGATTGACTACCTAATAAAGCAAACCCGTTTAAGCAAAACGGATTTACTTTACTTGGCGGCAAAACGTCTGTCCCAAAGGTCAAAGTACAAACTAAGTTACATTGAGGTGCAAACGAGACAAAAATACAATACATTTTTACTTATGATTAACGAATGCATTAAGCCCCGTTCACATGAATATAACCTACATATGAATTTAAAATAATAATTCAATTAATAACATCCCCTCCTCCGTAAAGTGACCACTATAGGGAAGCTTTACCACCAACCTCGACGTCCAAAAAAAGCAAGCTTTGACACGGGTCTCCTCAGGGCACCAGAATCCGTTTTGACTTCAGCTGATCCCGCAATTCCATCAGACCCATGAAACAGTTGCACAACTCTACCACGCCTCCAGTGAGATCGTGCTGCATTCACCTCACATATCAGCACAAGATCACCAATTCTCAGTTGCTTCGTAGGCAAGCACCACTTTCGTCGCCGCGTCAAATCCGGAAGGTACTCCTTTAGCCACCGCGACCAGAAATTATTTTTTAAATTTTCCGCCACTCGCCATTGCTTTCGCAGACACATCAGCCTCGGCTCGTAAGTTGCCGGCGTCTGTGTAGAATTCATGCAGCCCAACAGAAGATGGTTCGGCGTCAGCGGTTCAGGTTCTTCCGGTGTAACTGGCAGATGAGTTAATGGTCTAGAGTTAATAATGTTTTCGGCTTCAACTAAGACACTATATAACGTGTCTATTCGCGGCGCATGTTCTTTCAGTATAATGTTCAGCGTCTTTTTGACTGACTGAACCAGTCGCTCCCATGCACCTCCTTCACTAGGATTGGCTGGAGTATTAAATATCCACTTAATTCCCATTGACGCTATGTGTAACTTAATGGCATCTTCATCTAAGGCTTTCCTCGCAAGTTGCAGCTCCTTTGATAGGCCCACAAAATTGGTGCCGTTGTCGCTGCGAATTTGCACTGGTACTCCTCTGCGGTTAATAAAATTGCGTATGCAGATCAGACAGGCATCACTTGATAAATCAGTGGCAAGCTCCAAATGTATTGCACGACAGGTTAAGCACGTAAATAAAGCGACCCAACGCTTCTCTTTTTGTCGACGAACAGTTACGTTTAAGGGGCCAAAGAAATCCACTCCGGTGTAAGAGAATGGACGTACGTAGGGTATTATTCTGTCTATCGGCAAATTACCCATTTGCGGCTGTTGCGGGCGGGCTTTTCGCAATCTACATAACATACTCGTCTTATCACTATTCACTACTCGTCTTATCGACGGAATCCAGAAGCGTTGTCTTATTTCATTGATAACCGTTGAGACGTTAATGTGATTAAACCTCCGATGATAGTAGTCAACTATCAAACGTGTGAGCGGATGCTCCTTTGGAAGTATTATCGGGTGCCTGGCGTCGACGTGTATCCAAGTGGCTCTTTCGATCCTTCCTCCAACTCGTAACAGACCATCTTCAGCAACAAACGGGTTTAACGCTTTAATTTGGCTCGTTACTTGAACCACGCCTTTTTGATATAGACTAGCATGCTCATCAGCAAATATTTTTATTTGAGCAACTTTACAGAGATGATTTTCAGCTGCCAACTCTTCTTCGGCGATGAGTTGACTCTTCTGTAGTACTCGTTGGGTAGCCTTTGCTTTTAAGTTGTGGACGTAGCGAAATATCCACGCCATAGTTCTCTTCAAACGTCTATAATTTGAAAATCGATTAATACTTGGTACAATTGTTTTTACTTGCCTGGCTATCAATAAGATATGGTTGGCTCGCAATTCATCTTCGCTTCTGTCCATAGTAGTTTTCATAAGTAGTTGACTCGGCCATTCTTCTTTACTTTTTAGCAAAAATTCCGGGCCATTTTTCCATCTACCTGTTGCCTTGCTTCGCCTTGTAAATGATGCACGCGTTGCTTCATCTGCTGGGTTTAGTTCCCCTGGGCACCAAACCCAATCTTCCACTTGACTGCTTTCCAATATCTCGGCGACCCTATTTGCAACGTATTGTTTGTAAACCCGATGATCAGCTCTGATCCATCTTATTACAGTGTGCGAATCGCTCCAAAAATAAATTTTATTAAACTGTATTGAATGGCATTTTACTACGCTATCCTTCAGTCGTACGCCCATAACGGCTGCTTGCAGTTCCAACTTCGGGACTGAATGGTATCGTGTCGGAGCACAACTATTCTTTGCTGCTACGAATGCAAGCTCTATACCTGTAGGCGTTTGTGCTCTCACGTACGCTACGACTGCACATGCCTCCTCACTTGCGTC
Organism: Clusia tigrina; assembly: GCA_920105625.2. NCBI lineage: Eukaryota > Metazoa > Arthropoda > Insecta > Diptera > Clusiidae > Clusia > Clusia tigrina. The sequence goes on from OV050030.1 coordinate 150,841,919, forward strand.
TACGAAAACGTGCAGGTCCAGGGCAATATTGTCGAAATTTGTCAGGTAACAGCGTTGAATCCGAAAGTTTTCCACTTGTTTTAACTCCACCAGCCAGGCCTTCCATCGCTCAAACAGTTCGTCGGGTATTGGATCATCCCATCCTATGCCCCTCCTCCATATCGCTTGCATAAATAATTTCCCTGTCACCGTAAAGTTTCCCAGAAATCCAAGTGGATCAAAGATGCACATTACGACGCTAAGTACTTCACGCTTGGTTGGTTTCCTATGGAAGTTTACTATTTGTTGTGGCACCTTATCCAGTTGGAATACAAACACCAGTTCATCGGCCTTTGAACGCCAAAACATGCCCAGTATACGGTCCACGCGGCCGTCAATAGCTACATCTTCTTTTATGGCAGTGTTCGTGCTACCAAACGCTCTTTCAACTTTCGGTGAATTTGAAATTATATTTCTCAGCTCGAATCCTCCAGCGTTGTGAATACGTATGACTTCGCCGACGACCCGGATTGCCATTTCTTCTGTCTCAAAGCAATCTACATAATCATCAACGTAGTGTCGTTTTATTATGCCTTCGACGGCTCGTGGTATCTCACTGGAATAGTCTGCAGCATTTTTGTTTTTTATATATTGAGCAATTGTCGGAGAACACGTAGCACCAAATATCATCCTCTCCATCACAAACACTTCCACAGGTTTTGTGGGGTTTCCATCTCTCAATAGAAATCGCTGATATTGTTGGTCTCTTTCATTTATTAACACCTGATGAAACATCTCTTTTATATCGCCACATACAGCAATCGGTGCTTCTCTGAATTTAAAGAGAATAGCTATCAATGGTTGGTTTAAGTCTGGGCCGGATAATAAAGCTTTATTTAAAGAGATATTATTTATTTCAGCTGCGGCATCAAATACGATTCTTATACCATTTTTATTTGGATTTCTAACTCCGAAATGTGGTAGATAAAATGATTTTGATGGACAGATTTTTTCTTCTCCCGGTTTAAGTCTTCTTGCATATCCATCTTCTATATAATGGTTTATTTTCTTTCTGTATTCAGTTGCATATTCTAAGTCCTGCCTCATCTTTCTTTCAACACTTTCTAATCTTTTCATTGCCATCGCCAGACTGTTAGGGAATGAAAAAGAATCCTCTTTCCACAACAACCCCGCCTCATATCGATCGCCCTTCCTTTTTGTTGTTTTTTGTAATATTTCAAGTGCCCTCTTTTCATCTTTGGATTGCATCAATTTCGTGTCTGGTTTTATTCCAAATGTTTCCATGTCGAAATATTGTTTCATCCTATCATTCATCTCTTTGACTGCATCAACTTCAGCATAAGAGTAATTTTTTTGTATATGGAATGACCGCTTAATGCATGGCTTATCATTGGTGTTAACTGGCCCATACACCATCCAACCCAATCTGGTTTTAACGGCAATAGGCCCAGGACTCTGTTGGCTATATGGGGTCTCTATTGGTACTGTTAAAAATGAGTGTATGAGACTGATAATGATTTTTGGCTGACCATTATAGCTTTCGATCGGCAAATTGCTTAGATACGGATTCTCTTTTATCACTTCACTGGCTTTGAATCTTTGGGTAGGCAATGATAGACTTGATGAGGTGAACACTTTGCTAATCTGGTATTTTATAGAGTCCTCCGCCACTCCACTAATGACAATGTCTACTATTTCAGTTTTTTCGCTTATTGTTTCATTATTTAACCAATGCAGGTCTAGGGTGTCCTCCCGACCATGTATATCTAGTTCTTCCGCCAGGCTTCTTTCGATCATGCTAACGTTGGCTCCATCGTCCACGAAAGCATATGTGTTGATTATTTTATTCTTCCCATATATTTTCACAGGTATAATCTGGAATAGAACCCCATCGCTAGTTTTTTCGGAATCTGCACGGCAATTTCTATTCTCCTGTTGTGAAGTGGCTATTATTGATGCTGATGACTCCGATATGTTTGACTGTACAATTTGCCTTGACTCGCCATGTAGCAGTGTATGATGCGTTCTTTGACACCCACTAATGCCACATCTTTTACGTGTAAAGCATCGACTCATCTGATGTCCCATCTTCAAGCACGCGAAACATAGTTTTAATTCTTTGATCTTGTTCCATTTCTCTTCTAAGACCAGTTGTGCAAATTTACGGCAGTTACTTACGTTACTGCATTGGCCGTCGCATATTTTACATCTTTTTTCAGCTACGCTTACATATGCGATACGACGATTTTCATTTGGCTTAGAGTTGAATCTTTTATTTAAATTTAAATTCTCAGCTGATCGTGTAGAAGTACTTGGTAAGGCGTCTGATACCATGTTGGCCATTCTTCGTAAATTGTTAAGCCATGAACTGAATTCGACTAGTGTTGGCGGCAGCTGCAGCTGGAGACATTTCTCAGCCCATTGCAATTGCTTGGGCGTTGAAAGCTTCGCCACCAGCTCACTTAACAATATGGGATTAGTTAAATGGTGCTCGCCCTGAACGTTTCCCAAAAAAGTGGTCATATTTGTAACTTTTGTTGCGAAACTCACCAATGCTTCCAGACGACTATCATTGACAGGAGGTAGTGCGCGGACCTTTTCTATCTGGCTTTTTATCAGAAGTTCTGCCCGTCCAAAGGTTTCTTTTAATGTGGATATAATAGCAGGTACGCTCCTCGCATTAGACAAAAGTGACTCAACTGCTTCTTTAGCTTGGCCTTTTAATGCATCTCTCAAGCGCATTATATTATGCAAATCGGAATATTCAAACTCTCTAGAGGTACTTATAAAATCTTCATAAAATATTTGCCACTCTTCTGGAGAGCCTGAAAAGAGTGGAAGTGGATATAATTTCTTCTGACGATGTACTGATGCCCTTTGGGTATCATATATATTGCTTTCAGATGCAGCGGTATGTGTTTGCATCGGTTCCTGCAACGACTGAACCCACGGTTGTGCAGGCGTTAAAAGTGGCTGAAGCTGAGCAGGGGTGGAGGGCTGCTCTGTTGCAGGTGACAGCTGTGACGACTGCGATGACTGCTGCATCTCTCTTCTAAGTTCGAGTACACTACATTGAATTCGCTCATTATTGGCTATCAGAATTGCCTGTATGGCTTGCATCTGTTTCTGGAACTCATTTCTCATATCACTTAATCGTTTATCAACTTGTTCCGAAATCACTTCACCATAACTTTTATTATTTATCACGTCATTGCTGTTTTCTTTTTGTACTGACGGCTCTGCAATTCTGCTTGTACTGGTGCTCGCCGACGGTAGGGTGCTGGTTATTGGCGTCGCGACTGCGGTAGCTGCTGACGTCGCGGCTGCATTTTCTGCTGACGTCGTAGCGGCACTAAGCGCTTGCGACGACGTATTTGGCGGCGTTCTATTTAATGGCATTCTTGTCGCGTCAAAACGAACAGGTGCTATTCCTTTATTTACGCGACTACTGCTTCTGCCTGGATGTTGAAATGATGACATCAACGGCGACAGAGAAATCAGTGGCTGACCTTTCTACTTGTTCAGTTATTGCAGTTGCGGTTAACGGCAGAATTTTGGTAGCGGCAGTGACTGTAACGGCGGCAACTGTATCAGCGTGTGGAGTACTTTGCAGCATCGGCTTAATATTTAGGCTTCGGCAATTTGCATGGCAGCAGTAGCAATAAATGTTTTTTTTTAATATTATAAACTTACTTTGATGAATATATTGGCGGTACGGCCACCTTTCCACATAAGAAAATATGAGTTTCACGGCAAGTAGGTATGCCAGCAACAGCTTTTTCAGTAGAGGCTTAATACTTGTTGATGGCACGGCTAAATTTCCTAAAAGAAAAAAATAAAATTGTCGACGATCCGAGCGTAGAGGTCTAGAAAATTTAACTCTTGCAGTCACCCTCAAATAAGGTCCAAACACAGGCACGATGACTGCTAAATCCTTTTGTTTATTTTTCTATATTCGTAAAAATTCATACAGATATATATATGGAAAATATAAAATATAAAGACAAATTAACTTACTCCTTTTTTGACCTCCGGCGACTTGCTCGATTGACTACCTAATAAAGCAAACCCGTTTAAGCAAAACGGATTTACTTTACTTGGCGGCAAAACGTCTGTCCCAAAGGTCAAAGTACAAACTAAGTTACATTGAGGTGCAAACGAGACAAAAATACAATACATTTTTACTTATGATTAACGAATGCATTAAGCCCCGTTCACATGAATATAACCTACATATGAATTTAAAATAATAATTCAATTAATAACACTCTCTTTCTTTCTCTCTTGTAGTTTTGGGTTAATCGTCTCCTCCTCTTTTATACTATATACTTTCGTTGTTTGTTACACTAACGAATCGGTCGAGTTGACAACGTGTGTTTTATTTCTCTTCAAATCCGAGTAAATTCAAAGCTTTATTAAGTTCTAATCGCGTATCCTAAATACACAATTCTCAACATATTTTAGTCCTTCGAGCCGGATTGTTAGGAAGAAAAACAAATATTAGTTAAAACGTTAAGTTACGGAAGCCGCTGCCGCCGTCGCTATTTACGAACATTTCCGTTTAACATTGTGTCTTGCTTTAATTAAACTTTATTATAACCTTCAAGTCTTTAGTGTAAATCTATGTACGTTTAACGCCGCGATTTGTTTTTTTTTTTTGGTAAATAGTACCAGGTGGGGCTCCACTAATATAACCTCAAAGTGTTTCACAACCCACGCTAGTTTTTTTTTTGTAAGTGACAAACAAACTACACTCTTTGGGGTTTCGTCAAGCCGCGTGTTTTAAATTAAATAATTGAAATTTTCAAGTCTTTGAATTTCTTATTAATTTTTAAAGAATGGTAGACATTAAAAAGAGTGATTCTGCTCGTAATGCCATTAAAATATACTTGTCGAAAGCACAAAACCTAACGAGTTGGATTGTAACGACATAAACATCCAAATACACCACCTGACCGAAACAATGGAACCGTTTCCACATAAGTCAGGAGGCAATGGAAGTTTCATGCGGCCCGAAAAAAGTTCAAATTGAGGAAAGTATACGTGAACAGGTTGAGCAGTGGTACTCCATGGCCTTGGACAACTTCAAGCGGGCACTCAGAACCTGTGCACCACCAGAAAAACAGACGAGCAAGGAGCGAGGAGACATATACGTAAAAATACCAAAAATGGATTTACCTAAGTTTTCTGGAGAGCCGACTGTGTGGATTGGTTTCCACGATGCTTTTGTATCTCTAATAGATCTAAATAAAAACTTAGCTAGGGGAAGCCTTGCAGGTAATAAATAATTGAAACATTTCTGAAGCTAATTATAGTGAAGCCTGGAATATGCTTAAATCACGGTACAAGGTGATAAGAGTCATCGTGGAACACCATTGTCGCGCTATATTTTCGCTAGAGAAACCGAATAGCTATTCAGCAAGGAGAAATAAAAAGGGTCCTTGATGAAATTTTGCAACACACGAGAGCACTACAAGCTTTAGGTCGCCCTGTAGAGTTCTGGAACGATTGGCTGTTATATTTAGTGGTTTCTAAATTACCTTTCGAAAACAGAAAACAATGGGAATATCGTTGTTTGAGGATTTACCAACATTCGAGCAATTACAAATATTTGAACTTGAGACTTGAAGCCGTTCTCTCGAGATGTTGGAAGTCGTTGAAAATGGTTCGTCTTTTAGTAAGAAATTCACTAATAAAACTTTATTTTAGAGAAAGCAACCAGCCAATGCCCTACACACGATAAACAAGACACAGTACCGACCTCAGAAGCCATATGTTACGGATGGCGGTACTGAATCGTGCCTTTGCTGCAGTGGCCTGTACAAAATATATGGATGCCCCGACTTCAGTAAACTTGATGCCATCATGAGATCCAATCTCATCAAACAAACAAATGCTTGCTTAAACTGTCTGAGTCGCGGGCACCATAAGGACAAATGGAGCAGAATATCTTCTTGCCGATTTTGTCGCCAACTTCACCATTCGATGTGACACGATGCTCCTATCTTCAAAAATCGTACTACTACTCCTAATAAGAATATTTACAACACTACAAATTCAAGCAATGCTCCTCTCTCCGACAATGGTGTAAATCGAATCCAGCTTCCTGTTCTGATCAGTATGCTGCCGCACTCACTGCTTTTACCGCTGCGATCTCCGATCTCAACTCTGACAATGATTTTTGTACAGACACTACATCGCGTGCTTTTGCCACAATGGATCGCACGCCTCTTTCGTAACGGAGTCCTGCATTCAACGATTACGATTGCCAAGACGTGCAACTGCGATTGTCATTACGGGCACCGGATCCTCTCAATGTGGAAAATCCCGAGGGCAATGTACGGTTACGTCTAAAGGATCAATTGTTTTACTTAGATCTACTGATGCTCCCTAAAATCACTAATGACTTCCCAAATGCTCCTTTACAAATTACAAATTGCCCTCATATCGAGGATCTACCCCTCGTTGACCAACAGTTTGCTAAACCAGGTTCCATCGACATACTAGTAGCTGCCGATGAGATGGGTAAGTTTCTACTGACCGATATGCGTAAGGGTCCACAAGGAACTCCGCTGTTACAAAGCACTGTTTTTGGATGGGTGTTGTGTGGACCTGTTGCTCATCAACAACAGTCAACAAGCCTCGTTCAGGCATTACATTGTGATCTACGTTTGGAAGCATTAGTCCAAAGATTTTAGGAGTTGGAGGAGCTACCCGCACGAAAATTGTTCACTGCCGAAGAATCGGAATGCGAAGAGCATTTTAAAAGAACGCATAGCCGCACTGCTGACGGGCGTTTTGTCGTTCAATTACCTTTCGGATCATTCGTGCAGTTAGGGGAAACACGCAGCATCGCAGTCAAAAATTTAATGGAAATGGAGCGAAGACTTGAGGTAAATGAGGAATTGCGATTGGGATACACTCAGTTCATGCAAGAGTAGCTTCAAATGGGCCATATGGAGGAGGTCCACGATGTGCCTCCTAGTTTCTACTACATGCCGCACCACGCCGTCATCAAAACGACCAGCTTCGATTAAATCTACTACAGTATACTCTCTGAACGACTTATTGATGATCGGCCCTCAATTGCAGCAGGAATTGTTCTCAGTCCTTCTTCGTTTCAGATCTCATGGCTTTGCAATGACTGCCGATGCAGAGAATATTCACTGGCAAGTCATAATTGCGGAGGAACATCGTGACTACCAACGAATATTATGGCGCTCGAGTTCTTCCGAACCAATACGGGACTATCGTATGACTCGTGTGACATATGGTGTAGCTGCAGCTTCTCACTTGGCAGTGAAGACCATGCAATGGACGGCTACAGATTCCATCGAAGACAACAGAGCAGCAGCAACTGCAATTTTGCGTGATTCTTATATGGACGACTTACTAACTGGTGCCTCTTCTATCGCTACGCTCCTAGAGTTGCAAAGGGATGTATATGGAATGGTAGCTAGCGCAGATTTTGAGCTGAGAAAGTGGGCCACGAACTGTGAGGCGCTCTCTACCAGTATACCACATGCATCACGACAAGTGTCGCAGTTTCTTGCCGAGGGCGAAGAGTTTCGCGCATTAGGACTAATTTGGAACACTACATATGATTGCTTAACATTCACATTACATCTGAAGGAGCCACCTCCTATTCTAACGAAAAGAGCATATCTTTCTAATGCTAGCTCATTGTTTGATCCCCTTGGACTTATAGCGCCATACATCATAAGAACGAAAATCTCGTTTCAAACGATTTGGAGTATGAATATTGATTGGGACGATCCCGTACCATCAAGCATAGCTCAGCAGTGGCTGATTCATCGTGCAATCATCCGATTCATTATCGGCGAGCCATTAAAATTGCTTCCTGAACCTGACGTTGACGATTATGTCAAAGAGGGCGTGCTATCGCAGCCATGAGGCAGCACTTTTAGCACCGATGGCGAGACAAATATCTTGTCAGCCTCCATCGGCGAAGTAAATGGTTTCGAGAGCCATCAAATCTTGAGGAAGAGGACATCGTTATTATACGGAATGAACGCACCCCTCCAACTAAATGGAAACTAGGTAGAGTCATAAACTCTCATCCTGGTAAGGACGGTCGTATTCGAGTAGTCACGTTGAAAACTGGTGAAGGCGAATATGTTCGTCCCATTGCGAAACTTTGTCGACTACCTACGAAACAGGAAATTTTTCAGAGCAACTCATAGTAGTTGATGTCTATTCTAATTATATTACTTTTCTAATCGAAACGCAAAATGGTGGACAGTCTTAGGTGGACTCCTCTTAATTTATAATCATTTTATTTTTGTTAAGTTATCAACACAAGAGAGAGATACAATCTTATGTATTATTGAATTATGTAAATTATTTAAACCTAGTAACCTAGTTCAAGGCTGGTGGTATGTTCGGTTGTTAATTGCCTTTTCCTTTATTACATGCTTAATTTCTCTGTCTCTCTTTCTTTCTCTCTTGTAATTTTGGGTTAATCGTTTCCTCCTCTTTTATACTATATATTTCTGTTGTTAGTTACAATAAAGAATCGGTCGAGTTGTTTGTTGTTTTATTTATTTTCAAATCAGAGTAAATTCAAAGCTTTATTAAGTTCTAACCGCGCATCCTAAATCTACAAATAGACATAGAAACAATTCGCAACAGTGTGTACTATGACAAAAATGTGCATTTTTACAAATTCTGATCTCGTTTTATTTGTTCAAGTATATAAATAATTTTTGTTCCAATTACATTGTTGCGACTACATTGTTGCAATCATTCCTTTGTTTAGGAGGTTTTGTGTGATCTGAATATTAAAAACTAAAAATAGGAGTCTCAATCATTGTTGTGAGTTAGAATCAAGCTACCTACGCGTAGTTGACTTACAGCACCGACTCCTAACAGATACTACACATTTGGTGTGGTTAACTTTACGCAATTAAATTCATTAAGAGAACACATATATCTAGAGTGCAAATATTGTAAATGAATGGTATTTATGTATTAATTATTATGCAAACTTTTGGGGTGTCACAGGTCCGCAGTCAAGCTGACGAAGGGCATTTAGAATGCACCGACGACACTTCTACATTCAGTAGGTCAGTTGGCTTGAGCAACTGACACCAATCAACAATTGCGTATCTGGAACACCAGAAAAATCAATACGTAGACTATAATTTCTTTTTGTGAATAGTATATAAGAACTAGTATTTTAAGAATAAAGCGTATTGTTGTTCTAAAACTAAAAGTGTATGTAGTGATTCATTTTGTGAAGAGTGATTCTAGGTTTACAGGTACACGTGAGTTACGTCCGCATACCATACATATATAAATACATATATCCATACATATATACAAATTCACACTCCTCTATGCAATAGCGTTATCGCTTAGTTCTTGTAATTGCATAGCATATGGTCTCAAATTCTCAAATTCAGTTAAGGCTCCATATGCAAAATGTGCTTAGTAGCATAATTTGCGCTTCAATGCCAACTGAATTTGAACAATAAAGTAGAATAGAAAAATACTTTAAGATTCATTGCACGCTAATAAAGTAATTTTTAAGCATAAGCTTAATTTGTTTTATTCAAAATTGACAAGTCTAAAGATTTGTGAAATATTGAAAATTTACAAAAAGGGAAAGAAAAACAAATTATAATATAAATTAAAAAGCAAAAGTTAACTTTAAGCATATTTTGTGCAATGTTAATATTTAAGCGATAACAAACTAAACATATATATAAGACAACTGAGCAAAAGCGAAAACGATATAAGTGAAAGTAATTTACAAAAAGGAAAAAGTGTTAACTGAAGAAAGTAAAAACAATTTGTGAACTAGAAAAAGAAAAGAAGAAAAAGAACAATTTGTGAAATATCGAAGATATGAAAGACAGTTTTCAAAAAGCATTCGATAAGAACAGGAAAGTCAATATGGATGAAATCAATAAGGAAAACGAGCACGTCATTAAGAAGCCGGAGAAAATCATCCAACAACTCCAACAACAGCTGCAACAACAAAATGAACAGCTTCAACAACAATATCAACAACAACTACAACAACAAAATGAACAGCTGCAACAGCGACAACAGCAACTTAAATATCAACGAAATGAATCACAAAATGAATTTTTTCTGCGTCCACAGGACATCTTGGACCAGTTTAGACGACTAAGACCTTTCGAAGACAACAAAAACTATGGTTACTTGTCCTTTATAAAATCAATGGAGAACACTTTGGAATTGTGTGGAGCTAGCCCACAACTTTGCAATTATGGCATGCAGATTATTATTAACGAAAAAATCCGTGGGGAAGCAGCAAGGTGTATTCGTGAACTCGGTGATTTTCCAAAATGGAAGGATATTAAGCTGAAACTTAGACAGCGCTTCAAGCCCAACAAAACATATGGAGAACTCTTCAATAAGTGTCGGATTATGAGGGTGAATAATTTAAGTGAATTATTTAAATTAACTTTTGAAATTAAGTACGATTTAAATGAATTATACGATTTTGACGAAAGAAAACCTGATCTATATAGGGCAAAAAACGTAGATAGAGATTTAGTAGAAATCATTTTAGAGAAAATTGATGGAACCGTAACGGCCCACGTTGATAGTGATAAAACATTGGATGAAATTTATAAAAGATATGATAGATTAAAGTTGTTAACAGATCCTAGATACATAGCCTATGGTCATAAAAAATATTTCAAGCCACCAATAATTCCACAAAGAAAAGAAGATTATTTTGGTCCTCTTGGTCGAAATGGTAGCGACCAATTTTTGAGAAGAAATCTCAATCAAAACTCTAATGGTACTAGGCCATATTCGTCTAATAATAAAGTCAATTCGGAACTTTTAGAAAGAAATTTTAATAAAAACTTTAACGATACTAGATCGTAATAATAATAATAATAACTATTAATAACTATTCCGAGTACCGAAATCAGAACCAACTATACCAGAATAGGGTTAATTCGTCTCAAACTCGCAATTCACACATAAGTGTTGATACACAAAACTCTAGACGAAGCCAATTCCAACCAATGGAAATTGGAAATTTCGAATAAGTTGTAAATTTTACCAACGAGCCTCGGAACCCACATTGCCCCTAAGTAAATTAAGTATAGAAGATAGCACTTTTAACGCGTTAATAGATACTGGCTCAAGCACCAGTATAATAACTCCAGATGTAGCAAGAAAATATCAGCTTTTTTCAGCCTGGGAAAAACCAAATTTTTTTTCAACCATAAATGCTGTAAGCAAAATTACTGAAAGGGTAGTCACTCCAATACCAAAAGAATTTTGTACTCATGGAACTATTTCTTGGAATGTAGCTCATCTACCTAACAGGAAGTATGATGCCATTATTGGGCAGAATATTTTAACTAAATTTGATGCGATAATTGATTTAAATGAAAAATATATAAAAATGAAAGGTTGTAAAATTTGATTTACTAACGCAAATTTTCCAAACAGTACCAATGATGTGTGTTCACTTGAACCTATTCAAAATGATTTTTTAGAAAAAATTAGTTTACACCATCTTAATAGTGAGGAGAGAAAAAAGTGCATGAATTATTGACCCAATATGAAGATATATTTTATTTGGAAGGATATACACTAACCTTTGGTCACAGCATTCAACATGAAATAGTCACAGAAACAGATAGACCTATATACGCAAACATTTATAGGTACCCTAAGGTACATTAAGAGGAAATAGAAAGGCAATTAAATGAAATGCTCCAACAAGGTATGGTAACTGAAAGTAACTCGCCATACAATAGTCCTTTGTGGATAGTCCCCAAAAAGTCAGACAGTTCTGGGAATAAGAAGTGGAGAATTGTTGTGGATTTTAGGAAGCTGAACGAATGTACTGTTAGCAATAAGTATCCAATTCCCAATATAGACAATATATTGGACAAATTGGGGAAAGCTCAGTATTTCTCCACAGTTGATTTGGCCAAAGGGTTTCACCAAATTATGGTAAAACCTGAATATACGAAGAAAACTGCATTTTCAACTCCGTTTGGGCACTTTGAATTTGTGAGAATGGCATCCGGCCTCAAAAATTCTACCGCAACTTTCCAGGTTGATGAATTCAATACTAAAGCAATATATCAATAAAACTTGTGTCGTTTACTTAGACGACATTTTAATATTCAGCACATCGTTGCAAGAACATACAGTGAAACTTCGCTATAACGAATCTAGAGGGGATCGAAAAATACTTCGTTATAGCTATTGATTCGTTATATGTACATATGCATTGTGAAACCATGGTATAACGAAATTTAAAGAAATACGAAAAAAATTCGTTATAACTACAGTTTTTTTTTCCAAATTCTATTTTACACGAAAATACTATGTACATAATAAAAATTCACAATTTAAGAGGTAAATAAAAAATCATGTTTTTAATTTTTTTTTATTTTATTACATTTTAGTAAAATATTGTGTAATTTTTGTTTGTTTACGCAAGTTTAGAATGCAACCATCAATATTTTTTTCGACAGATGCTAAGCTGTCGAATGTATTTTGCGGTGTAGAATCCTGTGCCTCAAAAAATGTTTGTAGTTTTCCGACAATTATTTTAGCCTCTCTAGCGGTTACAACATTTTCGATTTCTTCAGTTTCTTCAACCTCCTGCTCATTATTATCTTGTGGTTTCGTTACACTAGTAATAATGTCATCATCGGTAAGGGACCCGGTAAAAGTAATGTTGTCATCGAAATTCACAAAATCATCGAACCGTTCTGTTAAATTAAAATGGTTTTTTAGAATAAGCCATTCTTCGCTGTCTTGGAGGCAAACATTTTCTGTAATCAAAATATTTGGGCGCTCGACAAAACCACAAGTTGTAAAACAGTTAGCAATTGTAAATTTTTCGACACCTTCCCATGCCTTGTGTGCCATTCTTATTCCTTGTAAAACGTTTATAGAGCTTTTGCGCCTCTCATCAAGATCGTTGATTAAAATTTTGACTATCTCTTTGCGATAAAAGTTTTTGAAATTTTTGATTATTCCCAGATCTAGAGGTTGTAGTTTCGATGTTGCCTTTGGCGGTAAAAATTGTAATTTGATGGATTTAAGTGATGGAGCATTTTTATGTGCTGTGCAGTTATCCACAAACAGTAAAACTTTACGATTGGCTTTAGTCATATCGTTGTCAAATTTTTGTAAGTAATCAAGCCATATATCGCTGGTCATCCAAGCTTTTTTGTTCGCAGTGTAGTCCACTGGTAAACTTTTTATGTTTAACTTTTTTTTCTTTACTATGTTTTCCACCGTGGCATTTTTCGGATTTAAACGCCATTGTTCAGTCTGGTGAGCATTTAAAAAATAGTCCAGTTTCGTCTGCATTAAAAATATTGTGCGGCTCATATTCTGCCAACAAACTTGGTAACAATGCTTTCCATTCAGAACAAACTTCATCACTTACACTGACACTTTCTCCACTCACTTTTCGAAATCCGATATCATGGCGCTTTTTAAAATTATCAAGCCAACTGTTACTAGCTTTAAAATCGTTGTGTCCCAGACGTGCTGCAAACTGTTCAGCTTTGGTTTTTACCATCGGTCCTCCTAAAGGAATGTTTTGATTTCGACATTGTGTAAACCATGTCGATAAACATTGCTCAACGTCTTCATATTCTGCAAGGCGCAATCTTTTGCACTTTAAAGGTTTAGTGTTGCAAATAATCTCCCGATTTTTTAAAATTGTAGAAAGAGTACTCGGCGGTATATTAAATTGTTTAGCAATTTCTTGCTTAGATTTGTCACCACGATCAACAGCATCAATTATAGAAATTTTTTCTCGTATAGAAATTGATTTACGCTTTAATACACTCATTTTGGCAAAGAACCAATACAGAATTGTGGCGCTTTACATATGCACGTGCAAAGACATTTACCTTTCGTTGTTTTTAAAAGGGACTTCCCCGTTTTGCTTAAAATTTAATTTTGCTTTATTCTGACTTCGTTGTATGGAGGCTATAGTTCAAGACTTCGTTATGTAGAGGCTTTTGATAATGACTTACACACTTAAAATGTTATATTAAATGTTATGTATGTATTTCTCAATTATAATTTCGTTATATAGAGGCTTTTGAAAAAATACTTCGATATATAGAGGCTTTATAGCTCAGAATTTTTTCGTTATAGCTATAGAGCATTTTTGTATGAAAAACTTTGCAATAAAAAGGTTTTTTCAAGGGACTCAGCTAAAAATTCGTTATATTGAGTTTTTCGTTATAACGAAGTTTGTAATATCGAAGTTTCACTGTATAAACAATTGTTGGCGCAACCTCGAAAATCCCCATGATTTATTTAAGATCTAGCAACTCTAAAAATTTGTAATCGATAACTTTGTAAAAGTCAATTTTTTTTATTGCCTTTTTAACGAAACTGTAATTGTCAAGTAGCGTCCCTTGGCTTTCGCCATTTTTCACATAAATCCATAAGAGCAAGTTGGCTTGAACGCAGTGCCATTGGAGGGCTTTATTTAATTAATTGAAAAAGAGTTTCTAGTCGTTTCCATACGAAAAAGTAGGTTATAATTTAATGATTTTTTTGCATAAATTCTTATATTATTGTTTATAAATAGGAATTTTAATATAAACCCAGCCTGTGAAATAAATCAAGTCTGTTGTGAAGCTTGCTGCGTTTTATTCAAAATCTCTGTGGAATCCATTAGCTCCGGCCACCTGCCTTCTCAACATTTTAAAATTATTTTTGCTACCAGCATCATTCCCTCCTGGATCACCTACATCATCACTACCATTGCCAATCTCGCAGTAAGTACAATAGGAAAATCAAATTGAAAAGGGTCAACAAAAAAATTATCACAATTGTTCGCTATGCCATAATCCCACTCACGACAAAATGGCGTCTTGCATAAAATACCTCAAAGTATTTCATAGAGGTTGTGTCAATGTCGCAGACAACGTATCCTATCAATGTCCACAATGTTCAGACAATAGGCCAGCCTCACCTGCTCCTAGTGCTACAAGTCGTTGTTCTAATAGGTCCTGCCAATCCCAATCGCGTAGTATTCAGTTGCAACTTCAAAAACTACAAGAGGAACGAGCGCTTATCTTACAACAGTCTAGTTTAGAACGCGAATTCTTCAATGAAAAATATCAGCTCCTAGAAGAGGCTGAAGACCTCTGCGAAAATTCATCCCAAAAGTCCCAATCTGTTCGAAATTGGTTAAATGAAATGCCCATCAAAATGAAATATCAATTGCTCAACCTGATACCCGTCGCCAAACTGCGACATATAATGTCGAAAATACATCATTTGAACAAGCATTCTACTTGCCTGATCAAACTTCGTATTTTGATATGCCTACAAGACTTGCACATCAAAATACAAACTCTACGAATATAACTAGCAGCACTGCTGCACAAATGCCACAGCAACCAAATATATATGGTCCAACATCGGTCACCAATGCTGCAGTATGTTCATCCATCACGGAAAAATGGAAACACAAGTAAGCATTTAAATTTTCATATTTGTGATTGTTCGGCGAGGGATGATAGTGTTGAGGAGTTAGTTAAAAGTTTTTATACACTTGAGAGTGTGGGCATTTGTACAAAAGACCCCCTAATTTCTGAAAAGGAAAATCGTGCGCTAAATTTATTAAATAATTTAACAAATTTGAAGGAGAACGGTCATTATGAAGTTCCATTGTTATGGAAGTTTCATTCTTTCGAATTGCCAGACAGTTTTTCCATGGCTTTAACACGGCTTACCTGCCTTGAAAGAAAATTAAAACAAAATATTGAAATTTTACAAATTTTTAAATATACAATTACAAACTACCTATCTAAAGGCTATATACGCAAATTAAATGAATTTGAAATTAATCGTGCTGATGGAAAAGTTTGGTATTTTCCAATTTTAGCTGTTTTTAATAAAAACAGACCCGGTAAATCGCGTGTCGTTTGGGATGCCTCTGCAAAATCATCCGGCTTTTCTTTAAATTCATTCTTGCTAAAAGGCCCTGATATGTTGGCCTCCCTGCCATCAATATTTTTCAAATTTCGACAAAATGCCGTGGCTATTTGTGGTGACATCGAAGAGATGTTTCATCAAGTACACATAAGACCAGATGATCGTGATGTTCAACGATTTCTCTGGCGTGACTGTAACCAAAATAAAACACCCGATGTTTACATAATGGATTTGGAGCTACATGTGCCCCTAGCATTTCACAATACATCAAAAATTTAAATGCTGATAAATTCGAAGATAAATTTCCTTTGGCTGCCAAAGCGATAAAACAAAATCACTACGTTGATGATTTATTGGATTCAGTTAACATGCCACAAGATGCAATAAAACTAATTTCGGATGTTTCATATGTACATAGCCAAGCCGGCTTCAATATTAGAAATTGGATTTTTAACAACATGTTAGTAAGGCAAGCCTTCCCATCAACAATTTCTAACGGTGTAGAATGCATAAACTTTAAGGATGAGACTCAAATTGAAAAAGTTTTAGGAGTTTTTTGGGAACATCAGGAGGATATTATAACTTTTAAAATTGCATCATGGCTATTGGAAACCGATTTGTTTTTGCTGAAAAAATCACCAACGAAGCGAGAAATGCTAAGACTTGTTATGTCAATTTATGATCCCCTTGGGTTAATTGGGCATATAATAATGTACGTCAAGGTACTAATGCAAGATGTGTGGCGATCTAAAATTGATTGGGATGAACAAATTCCCCATGAATTAATAACAAAATGGAACCAGTGGGTCAAAATTTTACCCGAAATACAAAAAATTCAAATTCCATGCTGTTATTTAAAATCATTTTTAAATTATGATGGTTTAGATCTACAATTGCATACTTTTGTTGATGCTAGTAAAGAAGAAAAATGATAATATTTTCTGCTCGTTAGTTGGTTCTAAGACTAGGGTGGCAACAATGAAGATTACATCCGTTCCTCGACTTGAGCTGATGGCCGCCCTAATAGGGGCTCGTTTTGACAAATTTATTATTGAACATCATGAAATTAAAATTTCTAAAAAATATTTTTGGTCAGACTCGAAGACAGTGCTAAGCTGGATAAATTCCGATCACCGAAAGTACAATCAATTTGTTGCATTTAGAATTACTGAAATTTTAGAACTTTCTTCAATAAAAGAGTGGAATTGGGTACCAAGCAAACAAAATGTAGCTGATGATGCAACAAAATGGTCCAAAGTATCAATAATTTCTACTTGCAGCAGATGGTTTAGTGGACTTGATTTCCTTTGTCAACCTGAAGACCAGTGGCCACAATCAGAGGCCCACTCTAACTCAACTGAGGAAGAAAGTATTCAACATGTATACCAAATAAGAAAATCCGCAATGTTTATTAACACAGAACGCTTTTAAAAATGGACACGTATTGTCAGAACGGCGGCATTTCTTCTTCGCTGCCGCAAAACTTTGAAATTTAAAGATGAATTATCTCAGGATGAGCTTTTGAGTGCAGAATATTTATTTTATGAAGAAGCACAACGAGAAAAATATTATGCAGAAGTTTCATCACTTAAGTCAAATATTCTCATATCAAAATCAAGCGATATTTATTTTAAGTCACCATACTTAGGCGATGACATTTTACATGTAGATGGCAGAATCGACATGGCAGATGTTTCCCCAGAACCAAAACGACCTATTATATTACCGAGGGAAAGTTATGTTACTAAGTTAATTTTACTTCACTACCATCAACAATTTTATCACAGCAACCAAGAAACAGTCATCAATGAATTAAGATAAATATATTCCATATCGAGACTTCGCGCAATTTATAAATCTACCATACGCTCGTGTCAAATGTGTAAAATTAAAAAGGCTGTTCCTCAAAATCCACAAATGGCAAAGTTGCCTCGTGCTCGCATAGCATCATACGCTGCTCCGTTCACATATACTGGAGTAGACTTTTTTGGACCCATCCTGGTTACAGTAAACCGCCACAAGGAGAAGCGCTATGGTTGTCTATTTACATGTTTGACAATAAGAGCTGTCCATATTGAGATTGCACATTCTTTAACGACAAGTTCCTGCATCTTGGCAATACGAAACTTTATGTCGCGTAGAGGAATCCCACATGAATTCTACAGCGACAATGGGACAAATTTCGTCGGAGCCGAAAGAGAGCTGAGTGAGGCCTTAATAGAAGTGGATCAAAACGAGTTGGTGAAACCATTCACTAATACAACGACAAAATGGTCATTCAATCCACAAGCTTCACCTCATATGTGAGGCGCATGGGAGCGTTTAGTTCGCTCTGTAAAAACGATTTTATATAAAATCATGCCATCAAGATAAGATAGAAGTAGAAAATATAATTAAATCGAGACCGATTGCTTATGTTCCAGTTGAAGAAGATAATGCAGAAGCAATCACACCGAATCATTTTTTGGTAGGACGTTCCAGTGGGTTAAAAACGATGACAACATGCAACGGCAATGGAACATTATTAAAACTAAACGGGCTAATTTCACAACAATATGCGAACATATTTTGGAAGAAGTGGCTAACTCAATATCTACCGTCGTTAACTTGCAGGTCAAAGTGGCAAGAAAAATCGAAACCTTTAAGTCAGGGGGCCTTAGTGATCATTGTTGACCCTTCTCTTCCTCGAAATGTCTGGCTACGAGGAAAGGTACTAGAAACGAGATTGGCAAGTGATGGAAAGGTCCGCAGTGCAAACGTTCGCACTCAACGTGGCATCATGGAAAGACCTGTGACGAAGCTAGCAATTTTAGATGTAGCTCCTCAAAGAGAGTCTGGCCCCGAAGCCCCCCCATACTGCGGGGGGGATGTTGGCGCTACCTCGAAAATCCACATGATTTATTTAAGATCAGGCAACTCTAAAAATTTGCCTTTTTAACGAGACTTTGTAATTGTCAACTAGCGTCCCTTGGCTTTCGCCATTTTTCAGATAAATCCATAAGAGCAAGTTGGCTTAAACGCAGTGCCATTGGAGGGCTTTATTTAATTAATTGAAAAAGAGTTTCTAGTGGTTTCCATACCAAAAAGTAGGTTATAATTTAATGATTTTTTTTGCATAAATTCTTATATTATTGTTTATAAATAGGAATTTTAATATAAACCCACCCTGTGAAATAAATCAAGTCTTTTGTGAAGCTTGCTGCGTTTTATTCAAAATCCCTGTGGAATCCAATAGCTCCGGCCACCTGCCTTCTCAACAACAATATTAAATCTATTTTTGAAACTCTTAAGAATACGGGACTGAAAATTCAAGTTGATAAGTGCAGTTTTTTAAAAAAAGAAACTGAATACCTGCGACCCAAATTATATAGCTTCTTTTGAAAAGTTAAAGGAAATTATTACACATTATCCAATTCTGCACTATCCAAAGTTCAATAAAAAATTTAAGCTAATAACAGACGCTAGCAATTTTTCCTTAGGAGCTGTTCTAACACAAGACGGACATCCGATATGTTTCGCTTCTCGTACTCTAAATGATCATGAGAAAAGCTACTCTACTGTTGAAAAGGAGTTATTAGCAATTGTTTGGGGTTGTAAGTATTTCAGACCATATCTATATGGCAAAGAATTTGATTTGAATACAAATCATCAACCACTTAAGTGGCTTCACACCAAGAATTCTGGTAGAGATATCAACCCAAGACTCCAAAGATGGTTGATTCAATTAGGGGAATACGATGCAAGGATAGATTATGTTAAAGGCAAAGAGAATAAAATTGCAGATTTTTTAAGTCGCATCGTTGTTGATAACAATGAAATAAATCTATACGAAAGTGATTTCTACGAAGAAAATGTAGGTAACGCTTCAATGGATGCCCAAACAGCACTTTCCCAAGAAGAAGATTTGAACGATCACATTCCAATCTTGGACACAATTGTGAATAGGTTTAAAACTCAATTAATTTTGGTAGAAAGAAAGGAAAAACAATTTGAAAAAATATTGGATAACAATAGAATTTATATTGAAAGAGCTGATATACCGGAAAAAATTGCCGACATTGTCCGAAGGGTAAAATTGCTTTTTACACTGACTTGGATGACACAACTTATAACCATCTTCAACAAAAACTTATCGAGTTGTTTCCAAGAGACTCAAGCACAAAATTTGTCAAATGTAGCCATTTTCCAAGAGACATGAAAGACGAAAAAGAAGCAATAAAACAGGTAGCTCTTTTCATAAGAGGGAATCCGGTCATTCAGGAATTATCGCATATTATGAAGCTTTGAAGCACAAAATATTTTATGCTAACTTGAAAGTCATTATCCATAAGGTAGTAAATAACTGCGATTTATGCACCGCAGCGAAGTACGATAGAAATCCTATTCAACCCAAAATTAAAAATACAAAAACACCTTCTGATATCAACGAAATAGTACACATTGATACATACGTAAATTCGAAACATTCGTTCATAAATTTCATTGATAGGTTTTCCAAGCATGTTGTAAGCTTTTATCTTGAAGACAGAAACAGCGTAACATTAATAGAAACAAGTAAAAAAGTCTGAAGTCGGGTTAGACCGACTACGAAATACCCTTTACCTTTTCTTGTGCGTGCGAGTTCAACAATTGGGATGTTTTCTTCATAAATCATCATTAGGAGCATATCTACGGTAATTTTCTGTAGGGTACCTTGAATTGATTACATCGATCCCATTTATTGTGTATGGCTTTGTAGTTTCAATATAACCACGAATATATAATTTCGTCCAAAAATATTGTATAGGTCGTTAGTTATAATAATATGTCAATAGTGGGCATGGCTGTATAAATAACACGCCCATTTTTTGTGTGGTGTTTAATGTTAGTACCCGCAACATTCCTGTGAAATTTCGTTGATAAATCTTCAATAGGAACTTAGTAACGATTTTTGGTGAATTGTGGGCGTGGCAGTAATAATAATCTGCCCATATTTGGAATGCATGTTAGTACAGACCCTTTGCATAAAACTATCAAATTTGCATTCATATATCATTACTGGAAGCATAGATAGGGTAATTGTCTTTAGGTGGGGTCCCAAAAGTTCATTATATGGGAGAGAGGCGTATACTTCATCTGATAGACCCCGAAACTTGTAAATGGAATTGCAGGGTCCGTATACGTACTAATATATAATTTCGTCCAAAAATATTGTATAGGTCGTAAGTTATAATAATATGTGAATAGTGGGCGTGGCTGCAGACACAACACGCCCATTTTTTGTGTGTTGTTTAATGTTAGTACCCGCAACATTCCTGTGAAATTTCGTTGATAAATCTTTAAAAGGAACCTCGTATCGATTTTTGGTTAATTGTGGGCGTGGCAGTAGTAATAATCTGCCCATATTTGGAATGCATGCTAGTACAGACCCAGTGTATACATCTACCAATTTGTTTTCATATATCATCACTAGAAGCATAGATAGGGTAACTGTCTTTAAGTGGGGTCCCCAAAGATCATTATATGGGAGGGAGGCGTATCCTTCCTCTGATCGACCCCGAATCTTGTATATGACTTTGTAGGGTCCATATACGTACTAATGTAAAAGTTCGTTCAAAAATATTATATATATCGTAAGTTATAATAATATGTGGATAGTGGGCGTGGCTCTAGAAATTACACGCCCATTTTTTGTGTGGTGTTTAATGTTAGTACCCGCAAACGTTCCTGTCAAATTTCGTTGATAAATATTTAATAGGAACACAGTAATGATTTTTGGCTAATTGTGGGCGTGGCAGTTCTAGTATGATCTCCAAATTCTGCACACACACTATTATGGACCCCATGTATATTTCTGCAAATTTTTATTCCGCTGGCATCAATACGAGCGTAGGTAGGCTAATTTTAATTTTAGACCCGAAAGTTCCCTATATCAAAAGTCGGCGTGTCTTTTCTCTGATCAGACCCATTTGTTGAAGGTAGCTTTGTAATGTCCACATGTTCCTTCCCGTAAAATTTCGTCCGTAAATCTCTACCAGATCTTATTAATATTTGTTTATAGTGGGCGTGGCAGTTAATATATACCGCCCACTTTTTGCACAATGTTTGGTGGGGCCCACATCTCTATAACTGCCAAATAACATCACGATTCCGTCAATTGGACCGAAGTTATAGTCACTTTAAAAAAGGTGAAAAAGTTCCTTATATGGGAGGTAGTCGTGGTCTTTGTACAAATCGGCCCATATAGCAATCTGGTTCTGTATCTTTGTCCAGACTATACTTTTGCAAAATTTCATTAAGATAGCTCTAACGGTGTAGAAAAAAAGTGGCCACAGACGGACAGACGGACAGACGGACGGACAAAATAAAAATTGCTTAGAAAGTGATTCTGATCATATCTGTATATATATATGTCCATACCTACCACGCCTCCTTCTTGAAATTGCAACCCCTCTCAAAAGCACAAAGTTGTTTACCTTTTTTAAAGTTAAAGGGTATAAAAATTAGACTTTATATATCCATACAAGGAAAAATGTAGAAAATTGTCAGCGATAATGAATTCAACAGAATAAATATTCCACAATTCTTTCAAGACGAGGGCATTGAGATACACTTTCCTAAACCTAATAGCCATACTGGCAATTCTGATATTGAAAGGTTAAATAATACACTCACAGAAAAAATCCGGGTTTTAAATTTAGATAATAAAATCCCAATAAAACAGCAGGTAATTAAAGCCATAGAAGCATATAATAGTACCTACCACTCAACAATTAAAGCAACACCGTTTGATGTTGATGCAAAATAAGGTTAAAAAGGAAATTATAAGAAGTAGGATTGACAAAGCAAAAAACGTAGCTATTGCAAAACGAAATGAAGACAGAGATAGTTATGAAGAGACTAGACAAGAAGGGTTCATAAAAAATTACTTTAGCGTAAGGCATAAAGAACAACCAAAATTTAGAAAATACCCATTAAAAAATTTTCATACTATAAATATAAAGAGGCCTTTGAAATTTTCAGGTGATCAGCTTCTTGGTGCTTCTGGGGATAGTGTTTCCAACTGAGGGTCTATTGCAGATAAGCCCCATTGAAGAGGAGTCGGGGTATGTCCAGATAAAAATGAGAGAAATTGAAGTGGTGAACCAAACTTTAACAATTTTACATTTAATTAATACAATTGAGTTAAGCCATATTGTAGACGAAATAGAAAACAATAAGTCTCTCGAGTTACATAGCAAAGAAATAGTTCAAAGAGAAATAAAGATAATAAAATCTACAATAAAATCTATAATCCCAATAGAACCTAGGGAAAAGAGGGGATTGATAAATCTTGGAGGGAAAGCTTACAAATGGTTTTTTGGAGTAATGGACGATGACGACCGTCAGGAAATCCTTTAAAATCTCAATGTGATTGACCAAAATAATCACATCATAGAAACAGTTAATAAATAGATTTTTATCAATACGCATTTTAACGAATCAATTCAAATTTTAAAATCGGCCATCGAAGAAGACAGGGCAATTATGAAAAGTTCTGAAAAGGATATAAAAAACTGGCAAAATGAAATTATACGACGCCTTCTGTATATGGATCAAATGTCTAAACTTACCTATCTCAAAGATAAAGTTAATCATATACAAGAAAGTATAGCATTAGCTAAAAACCATATCGTTAATCCAAATATACTCACATCCGAAGAAATAGATCAATTTGAGGTGGACTTCTTTAAATTGAAATTAATGAAAGTTGATGTACCTAAATTTAAAAAGGGCGTACTTATTATAGCACTTAAGATTCCAATTAATTATATCTCAGCTGAATTAAAAATAATTGTACCACTTCCTAACAAGAATTATATGGAAATTGTCGAACCAAATAGCTATGTAATTCAAATTGAAAGCAATATATTAGATGATCAAGAAAATCGAGGAGCTCGAAGATGATATGATTTTAATAAAAAATGCCGTTGATCTGCAAATAAAGCAAAATTGTGATAATAGAAATGTAACCGTTAGTAAAAACTATCTTTTCACTTCTTATAATTGTAAAATAAAAATTGAAACTGAAACTTTCCAACACTATTTAACAATAGTGCAAGATAAATATTTTTATCCAAGTAACAACCCTTTATTGGCCGAAATAGAATCAGCCAATTTTGTAAAAATTTAATTAGAAAATTTTTCAAATATCAAAGAGATTAGGTTAGGTTAACCTGGCTGGCCTAAAGCCACACATATACCGATTGGTCCCTAGCGATACCAGATGGGGTCTGACCTTTATGCAGATTTCCAGTAGACATCTCGTAGGATATCAACGCTTTTCGCGAATTTAAGCAGTGCTGTCAGCTCCATTCCTGAGATGTCTTCCAATCTCACAAATTGTGGGACTCCTAAGCATTTTAAGCGTGTTTTTGATAACGCAGGACATATACAAAGTAGATGTTCCAGAGTTTCCCTTACTCCCACCTCTTTACACTTCCTACATTCGTCATTGTCCGTAATTCCTATCTTGTGGGCATGTGCCGCCAATAAATTATGGCCTGTCATTAGACCTATGATAGTTCTGCAGTCTTTTCATGAGAGCGCGAGTATAAATCTCGTTTGTTTCCTATTGTTGGCCTTACACATAACTTTTGCAATTTTGCAGGTGTTTAAACTGTGCCACCTTGCTTCCACCTGCCTACTCATGTGTCTGTCCCTTGCATTTAATAGTTCTTTAAGGGGTTTCTGTATGTCGTTTTCTTGTTCAAGTGGTAAGTAGACAGCGTTCTTTGCAATCTCATCTGCTATCTCATTCCCTTCTATGCCCTTATGACCAGGTACCCAATAGATATGCAGTATTCTATTTGTGACTAGCCTATCTATGGCTTCCCTGCTCTGTAGGACATTTTTGGACTTTATGCTATATGAGTTAATCGCCTTTATCGCTGCCTGGCTGTCCACGTATATGTTTATTTTTGAGTCATTTCCTGTCTTGGTGCAGGCTAGCTCTGCAGCTTTCCTGACAGCGAAGACTTCCGCTTGAAAGATACTGCTCTAGTCAGGCAGGCCTAATTCCCAACTCTGAGTAGTAGATGCCCGCTCCCACACCATCCATCGTTTTTGAGCCGTCCGTGTAAAAGTTAAAGGTCCTTCGGCTGGGACTCATGCCCTTACGCCACCTCTCCTCTTCGATTGAAGTTCGATACCCTCTTTCTCAATTAAACGTGGAGTCATGTATTCAGTGTTGCACAAACCCCTACTGCCTATTGAGCTATGCCCGAAGGTTCTGTATGTGAATTCTCCCGTAGCGGTCAGTCTCCCCGCGGATTTCGCTGCAAGATTCTCCGCCACAAGGTCGATAGGCGGCATGTTGAGTACTGTTTCGAGAGCAGCCGTTGGAGTGGTACTCAGTGCGCCTGTTATGCAGAGTGAAGCGCGGCGCTGGACTCTTCTCATTGGCATTATGTATGTAGCCTTCTTTGTTGCAGTCCACCACACTAAAGCACCATACAGTAAGATTGGTCTAACTATTGCGGTGTAGCACCAGTGCATCAGCGAGGGAGAAAGACCCCAAGTAACGCCCAGCATTCTTTTACATGCATATGCGTTACTGGCCTTCTTCGCCCTTTCCTCAACATTGCGCCTCCACATAAGCTTATTGCCCAGAATTACTCCATGGTACTTTGTGTGGTATTTAGGAGTAAGTTCAATGTCACCTAGCTTCGGGAAGTTCCACGCGGGGACCTTGTACTTTCTGGTAAAGAGTATCATGTCCGTTTTATCCACGTTTACCTCCAAGCCTGCTCGAGACGCCCACTGTTGGATCGTTTTAAGAGTTTTGTTCATTATGTTGCTGATGGTATCTAGGTACTTTCCCATTACTACTATTGCTATGTCATCTGCATATGCCACTACTTTAGGTGCCTTCCCATCAAATTCCCTGAGTATTTCGTTTACTACAAGTAGCCACAGAAGCGGCGATAGCACTCCTCCTTGTGGGGTACCCCTATCTGCCTGTTTGGTTACCTTAGCTTCGTTCCATTCCGCTCTTATCGTTCTGCAACCTAGAAGCTGCTTTATCGACAGATAAACAGTGGGTTCTACATTACTTTTTACCGTGCTATTCAAAATAGCATCCTTTGTCACTTTATTGAAGGCTCCGGATATATCTACATAGGAATACCCCAAGGGCATATTCCTTATATTCCAAGGCCCTTTCAATATTCAGTACTAGCGAATGTAGTGCAGTCTGCGTGGATCTGCCCTTAGTATAAGCGTGTTGTGCTTTTGACATATTGTCTGGCGCAATTGTGTCCCTGATATATGTGTCTAGTATCTTCTCTAACGTCTTCAGGAGGAATGAGGTCAAACTGATGGGCCTGTATTCCTTTGAGTAGAGAGGGTTGCTTTTACCCGCTTTCGGTATAATCGTTTTTAGCCATGGTACCAGAAGATAGCTAACCCTTTGGAGCATGGCTGGGAAGATTCCGTCCAGACCTGGTGATTTAAATGGGTCAAAGGGATTTATTGTCCACTCTATTCTATCTGCTGTAATGATATCCGTTGGAATGTCGTTCGCAGTATCTCTTGTAGGTTCGAGATCTACAGTGTCTGTACAACCCAGGAAATGTGTACTGACAAGGTCCTCGAGGGATTCCTCACAGCTGTCAGTCCAGTCTCCATTGCTTTTACGTATTCAATTGGGCATGGTCGAATTCTTAGAAATCAGTTTCCTGAGCCTAGCCGTTTCGTTTGTGTTTTCTATATTGCTACAGAAGTCTTTCCAAGATTCCCTCTTTGCTACGCGCACTTCCCTTTTGTAATCCCTGAATAGTTCCCTGTACTCAATCCAACATAACTCATAGTCAGCTGCTTTGGCCAACTTAAAGAATTCAAGTACCTTTCGCCTTTGCAACCCTAGCTCCTTGTTCCACCAGGGAGTTTTCGACTTGCGTTTTGTACGTGTTGGAGGACAAGACCTATGATGATCTTTAATAAGAGTAATTGTGAGTTAATTTACCCCTTTTTCAAGTTCAACGTGCGAGTTGTGCCTTCTTGGTCTCATTCGTTTATTTTCTAGTATCTTCCTGTACAACTCCCAGTTCGTGTTTCTGGGATTCCTGAAGTTTAACTTTTTATACTTAGTCGAGAATGTAAGAGAGAAACTTATATATTTGTGG
Source organism: Clusia tigrina (assembly GCA_920105625.2). Lineage (NCBI taxonomy): Eukaryota > Metazoa > Arthropoda > Insecta > Diptera > Clusiidae > Clusia > Clusia tigrina. The sequence goes on from OV050030.1 coordinate 150,869,011, forward strand.
TCAAAAAGTGATGGTGCACTAAGCACTTTCCAGTCTTCTACCATAATACAATTATTTGTGTAAAGTGTTTCGTCCAGTACGTTCTTCGAGGTTGGTCCAACGTATGTTGGTTCCTCCCCCCTATTGGCTACTTCTAGACTACTTTGGAGAATAAAGTTGAGTAGTGACTCAAAAATCAAAAGAAATTAAAGAACTAAAATTTCATAAGAATGTTTCTTACGGAATAAGCATCACAATTGTAATTGTCATTGTTTGTGTAATGATTATATTTGTGTTAAAAGCAAGAAGACAGCCCACAGTAATTAATAAAACCAAAATTGTAAATGAACCTCAAACAAATGATATCGAATTGAAAAAAATTAAAAATAAATATGGCATTAAGTAATAAGTATATAAAATTAAATTTTACGAGATCCAGGAGAATCTCCAATCAAGGGATGGAGGAGTTACGTCCGCATACCATACATATATAAATACATATATCCACACAAAAAAAACAAATTCACATTCCTCTATGTAATAGCATTATCGCTTAGTTTTTGTTATTGCATAGCATATGGTCTCAAATTCAGTTAAGGCTCCAAATGCAAAATGTGCTTAGTAGCATAATTTGCACTTCAAGGCCCACTGAATTTGAACAATAAAGTAGAATAGAAAAATACTTTAAGTTAGTCTTAAGATTCATAGCAAGCTAATAAAGTCATTTTTAAGCATAAGCTTAATTTGTTTTATTCAGCTTATAACTGGCGCAGTCGGAAAAAGCGGCCAAAGATTTAGCTAAAAAATTAACAAATCTAAAGATTTGTGAAATATTGGAAATTTACAAAAAGGAAAAGAAAAACAAATTATAATATAAATTGAAAACCAAAAGTTAGATTTTAAGCATATTTTGTGCAATGTTAATATTTAAGCGATAACAAACTAAACAAATATATAAGACAAATGAGCAAAACCGAAAACGATATAAGTGAGAGTAATTTACAAAAAGGAAAAAGTGTTAAGTGAAGAAATTAAAAACAACTTTTGAACTAGAAAAACAAAAGAAGAAAAAGAACAATTTGTGAAATATCGAAGATATGAAAGACAGTTTGCAAAAAGCATTCGATAAGAACAGGAAAGTCAATATGGATGAAATCAATAAGGAAAACGAGCACGTCATTAAGAAACCGGAGAAAATCATGCAACAACTCCAACAACAGCTGCAACAACAAAATGAACAGCTGCAACAACAATATCAACATCAACTACAACAACATAATGAACAGCAGCAACAGCGACAACAGCAACATAAATATCAACGAAATGAATCACAAAATGAATTTTTTCTGCGTCCACAGGACATCTTGGACCAGTTTAGACGACTAAGACCTTTCGAAGACAACAAAAACTATGGTTACTTGTCCTTTATAAAATCAATGGAGAACACTTTGGAATTGTGTGGAGCTAGCGCAAAACTTTATAATTATGGCATGCAGATTATTATTAACGAAAAAATCCGAGGGGAAGCAGCAAGGTATATTCGTGAACTCGGTGATTTTCCAAAATGGGAGGATATTAAGCTGAACCTTAGACAGCGCTTCAAGTCCAACATAACATATGGAGAACTCTTCAATAAGTGTCGGATCATGAGGGTGAATAGTTTAAGTGAATTATTTAAATTAACTTTTGAAATTAAGTACGATTTAAATGAATTATACGATTTTGACGAAAGAAAACCTGATCTATAAAGGGCAAAAAACGTAGATAGAGATTTAGTAGAAATCATTTTAGAGAAAATTGATGGAACCGTAACGGCGCACGTTGATAGTGATAAAACATTGGATGAAATTTATAAAAGATATGATAGATTAAAGTTGTTAACAGATCCTAGATACACAGCCTATGGTATAAAAAATATTTCAAGCCACCAATAATTCCACAAAGAAAAGAAGATTATTTTGGTCCTCCTGGTCGAAATGGTAGCGACCAATTTTTGAGAAGAAATCTCAATCAAAACTCTAACGGTACTAGGCCATATTCGTCTAATAATAAAGGCAATTTGGAACTTTTAGAAAGAAATTTTAATCAAAACTTTAACGGTACTTGGCCATATTCGTCTAATAATAAAGTCAATTCGGAACTTTTAGAAAGAAATTTCAATAAAAACTTTGACGGTACTAGATCGTATTCGGTTAATAATAGAAATAATTCAGAGTTTAATCAAAACCGTAATGGTACTCGACCGTATTCAGCTAATAATAATAATAACTATTCCGAGAACCGAAATCAGAACCAACTATACCAGAAGAGGGTTAATTCGGCTCCAACTCGCAATTCACACATGGGTGTTGATACACAAAATTCTAGACGAAGCCAATTCCAACCGATGGAAATTGGAAATTTCGAAGAAGATGTAAATTTTACCAACGAGCCTCGGAACCCACATTGCCCTTAATTAAACTAAGTATAGAAGATAACACTTTTAACGCGTTAATAGATACTGGCTCAAGCACCAGTATAATAACTCCAAATGTAGTAATAAAATATCAGCCTTTTCATAGTTTTTTTCAGCCATAAATGGTGTAAGCAAAATTACTGAAAGGGTAGTACCATGCTCATGGTACTATTTCTTGGAATGTAGCTCATCTACCTAACAGGAAGTATGATGCCATTATTGGGCAGAATATTTTAACTGAATTTGATGCGATAATTGATGTAAATGAAAAATATATAAAAATGAAAGGTTGTAAAATTTGGTTTACTAACACAAATTTTCCAAACAGTACCAATGATGACTGTTCACTTGAACCTATTCAAAATGATTTTTTAGGAAAAAGTTAATAGTGAAGAGAGAAAAAAAGTGTATGAATTATTGACCCAATATGAAGATATATTTTATTTGGAAGGAGATACACTAACCTTTGGTCACAGCATTCAACATGAAATAGTCACAGAAACAGATAGACCTATATACGCAAAAATTTATAGGTATCCTAAGGTACATGAAGAGGAAATAGAAAGGCAATTATGTGAAATGCTCCAACAAGGTATAGTAACTCAAAGTAACTCGTCATACAATAGTCCTTTGTGGATAGTCCCCAAAAATTCAGACAGTTCTGGGAATAAGAAGTGGAGAATTGTTGTGGATTATAGGAAGCTGAACGAATGTACTGCTAGCAATAAGTATCCAATTCCCAATATAGACAATATATTGGACAACTTGGGGAAAGCTCAGTATTTCTCCACAGTTGATTTGGCCAAAGGGTTTCACCAAATTATGGTAAAACCTGAATATAGGAAGAAAACTGCATTTGCAACTCCGTTTGGGCACTTTGAATTTGTGAGAATGCCATTTGGCCTCAAAAATTCTCCCGCAACTTTCCAGAGGTTGATGAATTCAATACTAAAGCAATATATCAATAAAACTTGTGTCGTGTACTTAGACGACATTTTAATATTCAGCACATCGTTCCATGAACATATAAACAATATTAAATCTATTTTTGAAACTCTTAAGAATACAGGACTGAAAATTCAAGTTGATAAGTGCAGTTTTTAAAAAAAAGAAACTGAATACCTAGGTAATATCTTAACACAAAACGGCGTAAAGCCGAATCCAATAAAGATCGAAGCTATCAAAAATTTGTGCCTACCCAAGACACAAACACAAATTAAGTTATTTTTAGGAGCAACTGGCTTCTATCGTAAATTTATCAAGGACTATGTAAAAGTTGCATATCCTATGGTTAAATATCTAAAAAGAACTCGAAAATTAATACCAGCAACCCAAATTATGTAGCTTCTTTTGAATAGTTAAAGAAAATAAATACAAATTATCCAATTCTGCACTATTCAAATTTCAATAAAAAAATGTAAGCTAATAACAAACGCTAGCAATTTTACCTTAGGAGCTGTTCTAACACAAGACGGACATCCGATATGTTTCGCTTCTCGTCCTCTAAATGATCAAGAAAAAAGCTACTCTACTGTTGAAAAGGAGTTATTAGCAATTGTTTGGGGTTGTAAGTATTTCAGACCATATCTATATGGCAAAGAATTTGATTTGAATACAAATCATCAACCACTTAAGTGGCTTCACAACAAGAATTCTGGTAGAGATATCAACCCAAAACTCCAAAGATGGTTGATTCAATTAGGGGAATACGATGCAAGGATAGATTATGTTAAAGAGAATAAAAATGCAGATTTTTTAAGTCGCATCGTTGTTGATAACAATGAAATAAATCTATACGAAAGTTATTTCTACAAAGAAAATGTAGGTAACGCTTCAATGGATGCCCAAACAGCACATTCCCAAGAAGAAGATTTGAACGATCACATTCCAATCTTGGACACAATTGTGAATAGGTTTAAAACTCAATTAATTTTGGTAGAAGAATGGAAAAAGAATTTGAAAAAATATTGGATAACAATAGAATTTATATTGAAAGAGCTGATATACCGGAAAAAATTGCCGACATTGTCCGTGGGATAAAATTGCTTTTTACACTGACTTGGATGACACAACTTAGAACCATCTTCAACAAAAACTTATCGAGTTGTTTCCAAGAGACTCAAGCACAAAATTTGTCAAATGTAGCCATTTTGCAAGAGACATGAAAGACGAAAAAGAAGCAATAAAACAGGTAGCTATTTTTCATAAGAGGGAATCCGGTCATTCAGGAATTATCGCAAATTATGAAGCTTTGAAGCACAAAATATTTTATCCTAACTTGAAAGTCATTATCCATAAGGTAGTAAATAACTGCTATTTATGCACCGCAGCGAAGTACGATAGAAATCCTATTCACCCCAAAATTAACGAGTAAAAAAGTCTGAAGTCGGGTTAGACCGACCATGAAATACCCTTAACCTTTTCTTGTGCGTACGAGTTCAACAATTGGGATGTTTTCTTCATAAATCATCATTAGGAGCATATCTACGGTAATTTTCTGTAGGGTACCTTGAATTGATTACATCGATCCCATTTATTGTGTATGGCTTTGTAGTTTCAATATAACCACGAATATATAATTTCATCCAAAAATATTGTATAGGTCGTAAGTTATAATAATATGTCAATAGTGGGCGTGGCTGTATAAATAGCACGCCCATTTTTTGTGTGGTGTTTAATGTTAGTACCCGCAACATTCCTGTGAAATTTCGTTGATAAATATTTAATAGGAACTTAGTAACGATTTTTGGTGAATTGTGGGCGTGGCAGTAATAATAATCTGCCCATATTTAGAGTGCATGTTAGTACAGACCCTTTGCATACAACTATCACTTTGCATTCATATATCATTACTGGAAGCATAGATAGGGTAATTGTCTTTAAGTGGGGTCCCCAAAGTTATTTATATGGGAGAGAGGCGTATACTTCATCTGATCGACCCCGAATCTTGTATATGGCATGGCCGGGTCCATATACGTACTAATATATAATTTCGTCCAAAAATATTTTATAGATCGTAAGTTATAAAAATATGTGAATAGTGGGCGTGGCTGTAGAGATAACACGCCCATTTTGTGTGTGTTGTTTTATGTTAGTACTCGCAACATTCCTGTGAAGTTTCGTTGATAAATATTAAATAGGAACACAGTAATGATTTTTGGCTAATTGTGGGCGTGGCAGTTCTAGTATGATCTCCAAATTCTGCACACACACTATTATGGACCCCATGTATATTTCTGCAAATTTTTTTCCCGCTAGCATCAATACGAGCATAGGTAGGCTAATTTTAATTTTAGACCCGAAAGTTCCCTATATCAAAAGTCGGCGTGTCCTTTCTCTGATCAGCCCCATTTGTTGAAGGTAGCTTTGTAATGTCCACATGTTCCTTCCCGTAAAATTTCGTCCGTAAATCTCTACCAGATCTTATTAATATTTGTTTATAGTGGGCGTGGCAGTTAATATACACCGCCCACTTTTTGCACAATGTTTGGTGGGCCCACATCTCTATAACTGCCAAATAACATCACGATTCCGTCAATTGGACCGAAGTTATAGTCATTTTAAAAAAGGTGAAAAAGTTCCTTATATGGGAGGTAGTCGTGGTCTTTGTCCAAATCGGCCCATATAGCAATCTGGTTCTGTATCTTTGTCCAGACTATACTTTTGCAAAATTTCATTAAGATAGATCTAACGGTGTAGAAAAAAAGTGGCCACAGACGGACAGACGGACAGACAAAATAAAAATTGCTTAGAAAGTGATTCTGATCATATCTGTATATATATGTCCATACCTACCACGCCTCCTTCTTGAAATTGCAACCCCTCTCAAAAGCACAAAGTTGTTTACCTTTTTTAAAGTTAAAGGGTATAAAAATTAGACTTTATATATCCATACAAGGAAAAATGTAGAAAATTGTCAGCGATAATGAATTCAACAGAATAAATATTCCACAATTCTTTCAAGACGAGGGCATTGAGATACACTTTCCTAAACCTAATAGCCATACTGGCAATTCTGATATTGAAAGGTTAAATAATACACTCACAGAAAAAATCCGGGTTTTAAATTTAGATAATAAAATCCCAATAAAACAGCAGGTAATTAAAGCCATAGAAGCATATAATATTACTTACCACTCAACAATTAAAGCAACACCGTTTGATGTTGATGCAAAATAAGGTTAAAAAGGAAATTATAAGAAGTAGGATTGACAAAGCAAAAAACGTAGCTATTGCAAAACTAAATGAAGACAGAGATAGTTATGAAGAGACTAGACAAGAAGGGTTCATAAAAAATTACTTTAGCGTAAGGCATAAAGAACAACCAAAATTTAGAAAATACCCATTAAAAAATTTTCATACTATAAATATAAAGAGACCTTTGAAATTTTCAGGTGATCAGCTTCTTGGTGCTTCTGGGGATAGTGTTTCCAACTGAGGGTCTATTGCAGATAAGCCCCATTGAAGAGGAGTCGGGGTATGTCCAGATAAAAATGAGAGAAATTGAAGTGGTGAACCAAGCTTTAACAATTTTACATTTAATTAATACAATTGAGTTAAGCCATATTGTAGACGAAATAAAAAACAATAAGTCTCTCGAGTTACATAGCAAAGAAATAGTTCAAAGAGAAATAAAGATAATAAAATCTACAATAAAATCTATAATCCCAATAGAACCTAGGGAAAAGTGGGGATTGATAAATCTTGGAGGGAAAGCTTACAAATGGTTTTTTGGAGTAATGGACGATGACGACCGTCAGGAAATCCTTTAAAATCTCAATGTGATTGACCAAAATAATCACATCATAGAAACAGTTAATAAATAGATTTTTATCAATACGCATTTTAACGAATCAATTCAAATTTTAAAATCGGCCATCGAAGAAGACAGGGTAATTATGAAAAGTTCTGAAAAGGATATAAAAAACTGGCAAAATGAAATTATACGACGCCTTCTGTATATGGATCAAATGTCTAAACTTACCTATCTCAAAGATAAAGTTAATCATATTCAAGAAAGTATAGCATTAGCTAAAAACCATATCGTTAATCCAAATATACTCACATCCGAAGAAACAGATCAATTTGAGGTGGACTTCTTTAAATTGAAATTAATGAAAGTTGATGTACTTAATTATAAAAAGGGCGTACTTATTATAGCACCTAATGAGCTGCAGGACTTCTTCGACTGTGTTAAGCAAAGGCTATTTGGAGATGCATACAACCTTGTGCTGCCAAAGCAATTCGCCAGTGTGAACGAGCTTTACGGGCTTCTAAATTGAACCTATTTAAAGGAGAGAACTCTGGAAGACATATCCCAAGAGATCAGAATCGAAAAGCAGCTGTCGGGTGAACACATACGCGCCTTTGCTAGGCGTTTAGAGTCACTTCGGATGATGGCCCAGGAAATAATAAAAAATAAGTACAATGGCGTTGGAGATACAGCATTATTATACGAATTTGACAAGTCGGTGTTAGCAACTTTCGTTGTGGGCCTCCGCAACGCCGTTCTAAATATTCATATGCTGAATAGCAGAACAGGAAATCTGGAGGAGTTAGTAGAAGAAACAATTAGAGCACAAGTGCTCGTAGCAAGTAGACACTAAATGGGATCAAAGTAGAAAGCAGACAGGTACGAGGCGCCCGGATTCACCCTTGAGGGACAGCAGGGGTAGCAGTCCCTGAGTTAATTCAACGGAAGGATTTAACCAAGGAAGAAATCCTTTCAACACTGGGAGTGAAGAGCAGCGACCAAATTGGAATTCCAGAAGTGAACCAAGGATAGGTAACACCCAACAGGGGTTGAGATGCTTCTCATGTGGACGAATGGGACATCGGGCAGCGAAATGCAGGGATAGACAATTCCAACAAAGAAACCAGGGAAACTTCCAGCGGCCCAGTCGAGGCCAGTAGACTGGAAAGCCAAAAGAAAGGAAGTAATAGTGGGCTGGAAGTACGTGTGATTGGTAATGTAGATATTACAGTTCAGGAGAAGGAGGAGCAAGAGGCTCTCCAATACCACGTACCGAGTAATATAAGAACAATGGTTCAAGATACGGAGGAGCAAGAGTCTCTCCGGGAAAAAATTCTTGATTGCGTTTTGATTTGGGTAACTGTGATGATTCTAGTACTTAGGTTAAGTTTTAATAAGGTTAGAAAGTCGAGGCCAATCGCCGCAAACGCGGTACGAGTGTTCATAGGCAGGGTAATTATGATATTTTTTAGGGAGTGTAGCATTGTAAAGGATAACTGCGGTACATGGAGGAAAAAATTTGCAGAGTTAGGAAGTGGATTCGCATCCATGTTGGGAACAAAGGACGTTGTTTCGTTATGAGCAGGATAGGTGATGCCTTCATCGAGATACCCTGCGAGGAAGAAGCTAGTGGAAAGCTAGTGCTTTTGGTAGGTTCAAGAGCGGACACCAGCCTCATAAAATCTAGTGTTTTACGGAAAGGGCTGGATATTAATCAAATGGACGTAAGAACACTTAATGGAGCGTTTGGAGGTTGCATCAGGACACTGGGATCGCTCAGAATAAAGCACAGTGAAGTAAAGGGCATGAGTTTTAGAGTCCACGCAGTAGATTTGGATAGGGAAGGTATCCCGGCCGATGGGATGTTTGGCCGCGATAATCTTTGGGGCCGCACCATACGCACTCTATCATAATAATAAGAATAGAATCCTTACTCTTCCATTAAAGTCGTGGCAGGAAGGAACCGTGAATAGTGTTAAAAAGTGTGGTATGGAGGTAGTAAACGCAAGGTCGACCAGAGAAGTTACTATGCATGTAAACACGAAACTTAGCACTGTTGTTTTGCACAACCAGCAGCTAGCGGAGGGCGTATATATGGGAGAGACCATAACGCATGTTGCCAAGGGTAAGGCGTACGCTTGCGTACTGAATGCATGAGAAGAGGACTACTATATGGATAAGAATTTTACGCCTAAGTTCACTAGCTATGATTATTTTAGAGAACCGAATTATAGAGCGGTTAATCAGATTAAGCAGGTAGATATAAGAAAAAGGATGGAGAGGGTGCTAGGATCATTGAAGTTAGACCCAAGCGTAAATTCAGAAGAGAAGGCGTCAATAGAAGCCATTTGTACGTCATTTCATGACATATTTTTGCTGGAAGGATACCAGCTAACATATACACCAGAGGTAGGACATGAAATACCTACTAGAGTGGATCAACCACCAATTAACCAGAAACAGAACAGATTGACACAAGCGCACAAAGATGAGGTAAACAGGCAAGTAAAAGGAATGTTCAAGGATAACAAAATTTCACCGAGTATCTCGCCTTGGAACTCACCAATAATTTTGGTGCCAAAGCAGGGAGGTGCTCAGGGTCAAAAGAAGTAGAGAATGGTCGTCGATTTTAGGAAATTGAACAACACCACTATCAATCAAGTGTTCACGATAGCAAGGATAGAAGAAATTCTGGACCAGTTGGGACACAGTAGATATTTTTTTACAATTAGTTTAGCGAGTGGCTACCACCAAGTTTTGGTGGATACCCAAGATTGCAGAAAACCTCGTTCAGCTCCGTTCATTATGAGTTTAATAGAATGCCGTTTAGATTAACAGGAGTACCGGCTACCTTCCAACGACTGATGAACCATGTGCTAACAGGCTTGCAAGGTTAGATTATTTTGTGTATCTCGATGATATTGTAATTTATGGGAAGAAAGCAAACTGAGCAAACTTTTTTGTTGACCTCTGATGCTAGTAATGAAGCATTGGGGGCAGTATTGTCACAAGGGAAGTCGGTAATGACCGACCAATAATATTCGTCAGCAGGGCGCTTAGCGATACGGAGTAGAGATACTTCACAGTAGAGAAAGATTTTCTAGCCATAGTGTGGGCTACGAACAATTTTTGGGCATATCTGCTAGGGCGCCCATTTAAAATATATACTGCCGTTGAGAGGCATAGCCAATTTGAAAGACCAAACGTCTAGGCTAGCCAGGTTCAGACACAAATTGTCTGAGTATGATTTTGAAATCATATACAAACCTGGGAAAAAGAATCTGAATGCGGATGCACTCAGCAGAGTACCGCAGGCACAGAAGGTATCAGTAGTGCAAACGAGGGCCAAAGCACGGTCAGATAAGGAGAAGGCCGAGGGAATTCAAAGGGATACAATTGATGCAACAAGAAATGTTAGCAATGTGGGTGACGCTGCTAATGAACAAGGCGCCAGTAGTGTGGAATGGCTGAAGGATATAAAGGATATCCAGGCTGTGTTAAAGGGTTTCCATGATTCACCTCAAGGTGGACACCAAGGATTTTGGAAAACTCATGACAGAATTAGGCGAGTATACGGATGGAAAGGTATTCTCAAGGACATTAAAAAATATATAAAGAGTTTTCCGAAATGTCAGGCCAATAAGAGTTCAAGACTAACAAAGATGCCAATGGTGATAACTGAGACACCAAAACAACCATTTGATAAGGTTCATATGGATATTGTAGGTATTTTACCTGAGACAGTTTCGGGAAACAAGTACAAATTGACTTTCCAAGAAGATTTCTCAAAGTATATGGCGTGTGTGGCTATACCCGATGCGGAAGCAGGTACGGTAGCCAAAGCATTCTTTGATGAAATTATAGCACCATACCTAAGGTTTTGATAACCGACAATGGTTCCAATTTTGTATCAAAATTATTCTCAGAAACTTGTAAAATACTGGGAATCAAGAAGTTGCACATAACACCATATCATACACAGGCGAATGGCTCATTGGAACGTAGTCATCGACCTCTGGCCGAGTACTTGCGCAGTTTTGCCAAAGAAGACGGCTCGAATTGGGATCAATGGTTGACCACTGCAATGCATGTACACAATAATACGGTACATGTATCAACGAAGCAAACTCCGTTCAGGACGCTCTACGGGTTTGATTTCAACATGCCAGCACATCTGAAGTGCAAATGTGCGCCAGTGTACAATGCTGATGACCCGAATAAAGTGCAAAAGTATCAGCTACAGCCAGCGCACGAGTTGGTCAGAGAAAACCAGGATTGTGATAAACGAGTAGCCAGGGAAGCCTATAACAAGGTACTAAACCCAGCCGTTTTTAACGTGGGTGATCAAGTACTAATGAAGAATCATGCTAGGAGAAACTAATTCTCACCTGTGTGGATAGGTCCGTATGTAGTAGCAGAGATCCGCAGCCCAGTTACAACAGTCGTAACAATTAAGGGCAAGAATAAAAAGCTACATAATAATTTGTTGAAATTAATCCACATTAGACCACACAACTAAACACATGTGTTAGCAGTGTTTTACAAGTGTAAACATAAGAATAACAACGTGAACATGTACGTGTGTTTATCAAATAACACACACAATCTATATATATATATATATATATATATATATATATATATATATATACATATATATATATATATATATATATATATATATATATATATATATATATATATATATATATATATATATATATATATATATATATATATATATATATATATATATATATATATATATATATATATATATATATATATATATATATATATATATATATATATATATATATATATATATATATATATATATATATATATATATATATATTCGAAGGCAGATTGATATTGAAGCTACCTAAGTAGGAAAAAAACATTTTTGTTGTTCAAAAACCATTTATTTCTCAACATAGTGTCTTTTTACTTCGACACACTTGGTAGGGCAATATTCCAACTTTTTTATACCATCTGAATAATACGATTTCGGGAACCCCTCAAAATACGCGTTAGTTTCGGTAATCACTTCTTCGTTTGAGATGAATCTTTTTCCTGCGAGCCATTTTTTCAAGTTTGGAAACAGGAAAAGTCACTAGGAGCTAAATCTGGACTATAAGGTGGAGGATTTACCAATTCGAAGTGTATTTCATGTAATTTTAGCATCGTATCTAATGCTGTGTGAACCGGTGCGTTGTCTTGAAGAAAGAGCATTTTTTCAAGTTTGGAAACAGGAAAAAGTCACTAGGAGCTAAATCTGGACTATAAGGTGGATGATTTACCAATTCGAAGTGTAGTGCACGTAATTTTAGCATCGTATCTAATGCTATATGAACCGGTGCGTTGTCTTGATGAAAGAGCATTTTTTTCTTCTTTAAATGTGGTCATTTTTCCTTGATTGCATCAATCAATTGATCCAATAATGCACGATAATACTTTCCTGTGATTGTGGATTCTTTTTCAAGATAATCGATGAGCAATATTCCGTGTGCATCCCAATATACAGTGGTCATAACCTTGCCAGCCGATTTCACTGCCTTCGCCTTCTTCGGAGCACTTCCACCAGCTTCCACCCATTGTTTCGCTTGATTTTTGGTTTCAGGTGTGTAGTGGTGGACCCACTCTTCATCAACAGTTATTAATCGACGCCAAAAATCAACAGGATTACGCTTTATCATGTCCAAACACCGCTGTGTAGTGGTCTGTCGAACTCGTTTTTGTTCGACACTGAGCAAACGCGGCACCCATCTTGCCGATAGCTTTTTCATATGCAAATGTTCATGCAAAATGTTGAACACACGTTCATATGATATGTTTACCATTTCAACAATCTCACGCAACTTGACTCGGCGCTCATTCATAACGATATCGAGGATTTTCTTGATATTTTCTTCAGTAACCACCTCTTTTGGCCTTCCTGTTGATGGTATTGTTGAAGTGCTTGTTCGGCCGCGTTTAAATTCAGCAATCCAATATTTTACCATGTAATCTGACGGAGCAGACTCACCGTAATGTTTATCGAGCTTTTCTTTTGTCTCTTTCGCGGTTTTCCCTTTCAAATAATAGTGTTTAATCACTGCACGAAATTCGCTTTTTTCCATTTTTCAAGAAACACAAAAGTTGCTTACTTCAAACGACTACAACAAATAAACTAATCGATGAATTTGTGTGAAATTTTAACAGCTGACGTTTGACAGATCGTAATTTCTAAAAAGTTTTTGTATTTGTGCTGCCATCTAGCGCTAGGTAGCCTCAATATCAATTCGCCCTTGTATCTACGAGGTGTGATAAAAAAATAACCGTTATTTTCAAATTTCGTGAGTTACGTATGTTCGATGTTCGCATTTTTTTCTGTTATGTTGGTACACATGTCTGTTATATATGTTGGCAATACCAACCATTTTGGATTGTCAGTTTGTTTTTGACAGATAAAAAGGTTAGTCGTGTTTTGGTGTGCTCTTCTCATCCGGACACTACCACATCATGCGGTGTTCAAGCCTGAAAGCACGTCCACTAAATTACGGGTGGTGTTTAATGTATCCCAGCCAACGACTAATACAGTCAGTCTGAACGACGTGTTACATACAGGACCAACGCTGCAAGCTGACTTGACACAGTTGATCGTACGTATACAGTAGTACAGTTGGTCCTTCGAGCCGGATAAGAATCCGGTTTTGGTAAGTGTCGATTGTTTTAATTGAATTAAAAAATATTATTATTATAAATTAATAATAATTTAAATTTGATTTATATACAAATTGATTCTTTTTTGTGTTCGGTTGGTTTTGCCGTGCGTTCGGGGGCTTGTGCTCTGTCGGCGCTGCATTATCGCCGTTTTTAGGTACTGGTGGCTAATGCAGAAAACAGAATAAGAAAAGTAGGTCAGTGGCTCGTGCGATCAGCTGCTGTCCCTATTTCTTTTGTGAAGCAGGGCCGGTTACGGGTAACAATTGGTTTCCTGAGCATTGTGGGCCCTTCTGTCGTAGTACGTTTAAATGATAAGTGTTAGGCGTGGTTTCAGTGCGGTTGCGTTTGGAGGTGTAGATAAGCAAACATTAAGCTGCGTTCGCAGGCGCATAAGTTCCGCAAAATGGTGGACTCGTATATTTCGGCGGCAGATGAACTCCTGATGTTCATAAGTCGTTTTGTGCGGTGCTCACCGGACACTCACTCCATTATATCACTTCAACTTGATGAAGCAGAATTGGATGCTCGGTGGGCTTCGCTTAAAACGGCAAAAATAACTGCCATGTCCGAGGCGCGGGTCATGAAAGACGGTGAATTACTGTTAGAGTCAATCGGACTGCGGTTCGAGTCAAGCTTTGATACTTTTAAGCAGGGTCGTATTTTGATCGCAGAAGTGAGACAACGTTTAGAATAGGCAACTCCCGTTCCTACTAGAGGGGAGCCATTTTTATCATTGGCTCACAGCATCCACGTACCCCCTTGTGATATCTCTCCCTTTGAAGGGAGTTATGCTGCATGGCCAACGTTTCGTGACATGTTTACAGCACTGTTCATTAACAATACGCGGCTATCTAATGCGGAGAAATTCTACCATTTGTCCCTAAAGACCCGGGGAGAACCACATGAAATTGTCTCCAAAATTCCAATAACGGAGGCGGGCTTTCAGCAAGTGTGGGAAAACTTACTGGAGCGCTACGACAACAAGCGCATCCACACCAACAACCAATTGAAGACACTGTTGGGCCTTGACCCGGTTAGAAGAGAAGATGGTGGGGAAATTAAACGCCTACAGCGTGACATCGGTAACTGTATCGCTGCACTGACGTCTTACGGCATCGACGTTGCGAGTTGGGATGCCATTTTAGTATACTTGTGCTCCATGCGTCTGCCTGAGCTCACACTGTCCCTGTGGGAACAGACCATGGGGGGCCGCGCAGATATTCCAGAATGGAAGGCGATGGATGACTCCTTGTCATTGCGGTTTCATACACTCGAGGCGATTTCGGATCTCCGGCCGCGAGTTCATCCCAAATAAGGGTTCAGCCAAATCAACCGCGAACAGCACGGGTGCAAACCCATTCAGTAAGTGTTACCCCGCAAGGGTGCAAAGTGTGCAGGCGGTCTGCACACTCGGTGCGAAATTGTCCTGCGTTCCAGGCTGCCACCGTATCAGCTCGGTGGGTCTTGGTGCGCAAACACGGGTTGTGTGTGAATTGCTTGTCAGCTTCGCATAGAGTGGTAAATTGCCCCAGCTCCTTTTCGTGCTCCACCTGACGGGAGCGGCGCCAGACTCTGCTGCATACGGACTCGCCACGGGGTCGTCCAACTCTGCTGCATACGGACTCGCCACGGGGTCGTCCAACCGCTGCGACGCCAAACATCAGGGGGGGGCGCTCCAAGTCAAATGGACGCTCCTCCCTGGTCCCTCCACCCGTACCCAAGTCTTCTTACCACACTGCGCAGGTATCGCGTCCGGCAGATAGGGCGGGGACGAGTCCAAGTCATCCAAGTGGCCGCCTCTCCAATCGTGTTATCTTGGGTACGGCCTTAGTCACGATAAAATATCAAGGAGTATGGTACACAGCCCGGGCTCTGATAGACTCTGGTTCTGAGGGGTCCTTTGTTTCAGACCGCCTCCAAAAACGCCTTAAGCTGCCGGCGCACTCAGTACCTGCCCATGTATCGGGGGTCAGCTGCTGGCACCGTTACCAAAGCATGTCACATCACCATCGGGTCGCGGTACGATGCCACTGTGCGTCTCAAAATGTCGGCTTTGGTGTTGCCTACCCTAACAGGGGAACTGCCACCACTCCTATTGAGTAAAGGAGAACAACACAAACTGAGACATTGTAGTGTACCACACATATATACACTGACGACCACACATCGTCATAAGCACAGCAACAAGTCGCATATGCAAACAAACTGACAATAGCGCAACGTACGCAATTGCACTCAATACCCAAATACGCTAGACTAGCATTTTGGTGGTGCAATAACACACGCTGCCTATATTGCAGCGTATGCATATTAGACAGTGCAGTGACTTTAGCCCTGAACTTGCACTCAAAATTATTAATATAAACAAAGACGATGATTCGTCAATGAATAATATCGGTAATCCGATACTTGAGACTAATTTCGGGAATATGATTTGTAACTAGTAGAAATAAGATAGATATATTTTATGTTAGTTAGAATAAGAAAACAACATAAACTAAATGATATAAAAGAGCCAGCGAGCCACCAAATAAACCAGAGTTAATCTGAAGACAACTGAAACTGCTACTCGCATTAGTCTATTCTTTTATCTCTCGTGCTCTAAGTCAGGAAAGACTTTGAACAGCACAAACAATAGCTTGGCCAACGGCCGTTCAAAACCTTTACTCAGGGCGTATTTCCGCTTCGTGTCAGGCATTTCTTCTTTATAGTGCTCTTTTGCATCTATACATTGTATAGAATCTGCAAATGAATTGAATGCCGATCCGGCCTAACTTCTCAACATATCCTACATGGCGATCCTGCAACTGACCTGGGACCTGAAAGGCAGCCAATAATCCTGCAACCGTTCCTGCAACTGACCTGGGACCTGAAAGAGAGCCAATAATCCTGCAACCGTTCCTGCAACTGACCTGGGACCTGAAAGGCAGCCAATAATCCTGCAACCGTTCCTGCAACTTACTTGGTATCTGAAAGGCAGCCAATAATCCTGCAACAGATCCACAACCTGAAAAGCAGCAAAAAAAAAAACAACAATAGCCCAAGTAATGGAGGAATACGTGCCACAATTTGCATGCAAACCAACCGTTCCTGCACCAACATACATTGCACAACCATTGCCACTCACGATAAAGGAGTACCAACAACGACAGATACTCCAGAAAGAGCTGAAGAAAACATCAATCCCACCGTGCGAAAATAAACCTTTGAAGAAACGAGGAGGACTGTTAACCAAACAGAAACACAAACTATCGCGCCTACTTTCAATAGTTAGAGACGAAACCAACCCACCTCCGTGGAATGAGGCCACACGAATCTGGGAGGAAATTGAAAATCTCAAACTCCAAATTAAAAACCGAAGAAAGTGACCAGATCACATGCATGCGAATAACTTGGCGTATGATCAGAAAAACTGGCACTCCAACTATCGAGGACTATAACGACAAAACAACAATCGAAGACGAGACAATACGGATGATCGAGGCGCTCGAAAAATGGGAAACAGCCAGAGCAAGCCGCAGCACCAAGATGCAACAGTAAATAACAACCAGCTATCAACAGAGATTACCTACCCATCGATTCCAGAATCCTACGTAGTTATATTTTTAGTTATAATTATCATTATAATAACGTACAAACTAGATAAATATTTTAAAAACTATGTTCATAAGTATAAGAATGACGCTTATGGCAACGCTATTACAGCAGTCTAATAAACAAAAATTAATATATTAAACATTTAAATAAAAATGTCAAATTTTATATAGTATAAAAATAAATAAAATTTCTTAAAACAAATTTCTTACTGTAATCCTAAAAGGATTTGAAATTCAATGCCTTAAAAGATATACTAGCTACAATTAGGAAATATCCCAGCAGAATACATACAAACAAAACAGTGACAGCAAAACTTAAACAAATTTACA
The DNA here is from genome assembly GCA_920105625.2 of Clusia tigrina. Taxonomy (NCBI): domain Eukaryota; kingdom Metazoa; phylum Arthropoda; class Insecta; order Diptera; family Clusiidae; genus Clusia; species Clusia tigrina. Next base: position 150,886,832 of record OV050030.1, read on the forward strand.
CATTAAGAGAGGAATTTAATAACACAATAGAGACCGACACTCACAATAAAGATCTAACTGGAATAAAAATTAGCTTCGCCAATACTTATTCCACAATAAAAACTATTTTATTAAAACAATTAACCGGAGAGACTGAACCAATAGACAACATGGCATCTTTTAGCATAGAAACGGCATCAAAATCTGTACCCACATTTACGGGCAACTACAGAGAATTAGATAGTTTCATAATCACCGCTGAGCTGATAAACAAATCACTCAACGAGTCAGGACAGACAGATTTACTAGAGTATATCTACCATGCCAAATTATCTGCCAATGTCAGAACAGCAATGGGAGGTTACACAAAACCAGAAGACTTAAATACACTCACCACTCTACTACAACTGTAACGATTCTGTTTCGGCTGGGGTAAAACTCAGCGGGTTCCAGGGGTCGTATACAGAAATTAATGTTAAAAACCGGTGTGTACTTACATGTGGTTTATTTAATTCATTTATTTAATTATAATTGTTTATAATTTGATTTATATTAATTTATTAGTTTGAAAATGATTTTACTCTGCTAATTAACTTAAATAACTTGTTTAATTAAATTAGTTTAAATAGTTTTATTTTGCTTAACTTATTCAAATTTGGTTTTGTTCTAATTTAAATTACCTATATAATTAGACTTGCTAGTCGCTTGGGGCCTCGTCTGTGTGGTCGCTGTTGGCAGTGCTAGTCTCCGCGAGAATCGGTAGGACCATAAACTCGCGGTTCTGTACGTACGTATTAGTCTCCACGAGAATCGGTAGAACCATAAACTCGTGGGTCGGTCTTAGCGTTAGTATAAGTCACCACGAGAATCGGTAGAACCATAAACTCGTGGGGCGGTCTTAGCGTTAGTATAAGTCACCACGAGAATCGGTAGAACCATAAACTCGTGGGGCGGTCTTAGCGTTAGTATAAGTCACCACGAGAATCGGTAGAACCATAAACTCGTGGGGCGGTCTTAGCGTTAGTATAAGTCACCACGAGAATCGGTAGAACCATAAACTCGTGGGGCGGTCTTAGCGTTGGAGTAAGTCTAGTCTTGTGTAAAAGTATACTTTACCTTGGTGCTACTGGTGCGGGAGTTTTGCTGCTGCTGGATCGGAGTGTGTCTTGTCTGCCTGATGCCGAATGAAAGAAAGAGACTGGGTTGCCAGTTGCTCCTGCTTTTATGCTCCAGGTTTAGCGTAGATCATCCAATAGTTGTTGTTGTGCGGGAACTGTAGTTTGTTGTGGCATGTTGCTACGGTTTCCCGCATTGTTCTTCTCGTTTGAATGTGACCTTGGGCCACCTTCAGCACATTGTTGTTGCTTTCTCGCTGTTGTTCTTGTAAGTTTTTGCCCTTGGGCCACCTTCAATATTGTGTTGTTGTTGTGATGATTTACCTTGTTGTTGTTCCTTGTGTTGTTTGTTGTTGTTGCTATTTGTTCTTCGGCCACCTTCAGCACTTTGTTGATATTTTATATCGATGGCATAAAATATTTAAAAATATTAAATATTGGATATTTAATTTTGCTTCTCCTCTTTATGCTTTGTCCGGTCTGTTGGTGTGCTTAGCGATCGGTCTGTCGTGTTCCACTTTGTGCTTGGCCTTCGTTTTTGGGTGTTGTTAGTGGGTTATTTTCCCAACTAATGCAGTCGGCAACTTCTGTCGCGATCTCTTGTAAAATTCTAGCATTGCGTTAGGCACTGTTGTTGTACATTCATATCAATGCGTTGGGCACTGTTGTTGTAAATTTATATTATTTTAGCTGTGGTCAGCCGGTTGCACAATTGTTTGTGTGATATTCTCCTGTGTTATCTTGCGTTGTTGACTTCGTTGCATGTTTTTCGTCGCTTATCACAGGGTTCCACTGTCTGACTTAATTGTGGCTGTGTCTTCTGTCCTCCCAATGCTGAGTATAACACTTGTTGTTGGTAGCATTACTATGGTGGGAAGTGTCTTAGACTCACTTGCATGATGGCTGCTGCACTAAATATGATGGCGGTTGTGTGTGTGGTTTTTAGCAATACAGGTGGGAGGAGCCAAAGTCTTAGGACTATTAACGTGTATATTTTAGGGTTGGTTGTTTAAGCACTTGGCCCCTATTTTAAATATACACGTTTGGGGCGTTATGGCAAAACTAAATATGTAGGGGCAAATTTACGCCTAAAATTTGCTCCTCACATGTCCTCCCTACTTTGCGGCCGATGGAAAATGGTCACCTTACCCTGCCAGAGGGTGATGATTTTGCATGATCCTCGCTGGAATCGGATTCCTTTCCGTTGTGTACACTGTTCTCGTCAGATGCGTTTGTTAGTTAGCGTATGCTGTGATGCCACCAGGCGCGCAGAATGATTTAAGCTCGCTAATATGCGCTGTCTTTGTCTCCTTGGTTCCTTCACGTTTCATCTTGACAATGACTGGGGAGGTGAAGGTGACTATCCGGTATGGCCCATCGTAACGTGGGGCCAACTTGGCGGCGAAGTGATCAATGGCTTTGGACAAATGGTGCTGTTTTGCTAACACCAATTGTCCAACTTCTGGTTTCCAGGGCCTTCGTCGTAGGTTATAATGACGCCGTTGATCTTGAGCCGCTCGCTCCAGATTCCTTGTCACTAATGTGTATGCTTCCTTTAGTAGTTCGGCTCTTTCGTTGGGTGTTTGTTTCCTTTGTCCTGTTCCTGGGGTGGTTTCATCGTACAACGCTCCTGGGCGTCGTGGCTCCCGTCCTTGTATCAGGAACGCGGGGCTATAGCCAGTTGTTTCTGATACGCTGGTATTGATCGCCAGGGTTAACTCCGGCAGTAGGTCATCCCAATTTTGTTGCTGTTTACCGGCGTATTGGGCGATCATGGTCTTGACTGTGCGGTTGGCGCGTTCGGCAGCATTTTCCTGTGGTGTGTACGGTGCGGTAAACTGGTGCTTGATACCGTAGTCTTCTACAAAGCGCTGAAAGGACTTGCTTGTAAACTGTGATCCGTTGTCCGTCACTAAGACCTTAGGAACTCCGAAACGGGCTAAGATGCGCTCCCGAAAGGCCCGTTGTAGAGTCTCGGTGGTGGCCTTCCGAAGAGGCGCCATCTCTGTCCATTTTGAGAACTTATCATGGAAAACTAGTACCATTGTGTTTCCATGCTTCGAGCGGGGTAGAGGTCCAACAAAATCCGCGCACAATATGGCCCACGGCTCCAGGGGTATTTGCGTCAGCATTTCTCCAGCAGGTTGTTGTTGGCTGGGCTTGTACTTCTGGCATAGTGTGCACTGACGAACGTAGCGGCTGGTGTCCCGGAACAGTCCTGGCCAGTAGTACCTATTTGCAACTCGGGCTATCGTTTTCCGGATGCCTAGGTGTCCTGCGGTTGGCGCGTCGTGGTTCTCTTGCAAAATTCGTACCCTCAGAGACCTAGGTACGCATAGCTTCCATGGTGTACAGTCCTCATCACCCGTGCGATTTGGTATATGGCGATACAGCTGCCCGTTTTCCAGTGTGTAGTCGGAGAATTTAGCCGGGTTGGCAAGTATTTCTCCTTTTCGCTTGAGCCACCACTTGCAATTTTGCTCTGCTTGGTCCTGCACAGTGACAGTGCATGCAGCCTCGACCGGTTGTCTTGATAGTGCGTCCGCCAGTACATTTAGTTTTCCTTTGCGGTATTGTACCTCGAATGAATGCTGCTGAAGTTCTAGCGCCCACCGTGCTATGCGTCCTGAAGGGCTCTCGATGGAATTTAGCCACTTCAGCGATAGGTGGTCGGTGATCACGGTAAAGTGGTAGCCCTCCAGATATGGCCGCATTTTCCGGATGCCCCATATTATGGCTAGACACTCCTTCTCAGTTGGGGAGTAGTTTAGCTCAGCTCCATTCAGGTGTCTACTAGCGTACGCTATTACTCGCTCCGCCCCCTCGATCTCCTGCGTAAGCACTGCTCCCAACCCGTAGTCACTGGCGTCGGTCTGGAGCGTGAACTTCTGACTAAAGTCTGGGCAGGCGAGAATCGGAGCTTCCGTCAATCGTTGTTTCAGTAATTCAAAAGCCTCCTGTTGTTCGGTACCCCATCGGAAATGTTTTCCTTTCTTAAGCAGCATCGTTAAAGGATGTACTGCTTTTGCAAAGTCGGGTACAAAACGGCAGTACCAAGATGCGATGCCCAAGCAGCGACGTAGCTGTCGTATGTTCTCTGGTGGTTGCAGCTCCCGTATGGCAGCGATTTTATCTGGGTCAGTATGTATTCCTTTGTCGCTGACCACGTGTCCCAGATATTTTAGCTCCTTCCGAAAGAATGCACACTTCTCCAGATTTAGTTTCAAATTTGCCTCCCTCAACCGTCGGAACACCTCTTGCAGGTTTCTCATGTGTTCTTCTAGGTCTCTCCCTGTGACAATAATGTCATCAAGGTAGGCAAACGCGTGTGGCTCCATGTCGTGGCCAATAACTTGGTCCAGTGCTCTTTGAAAGGTTGCTGGTGCGGAGTGTAGCCCGAAAGGCATAACACGCCACTGGAAGAGGCCTCTGCCGGGTACCGTGAATGCGGTATACTGCTTGCTCTGCTCCTCCATGGGTATCTGCCAATACCCGTTCTTCAGATCGAGACTACTGATGTATTTAGCCTCACGCAGTCGGTCTAAGATGTGTTGGATTCGCGGCAGTGGGTATGCGTCGATGCACAGACGCCATTTCCCATCCCGTTTCCTTACTAGCACAATCGGTGCGCTGTGGGGGCTATGCGTGGGTTCGATACAGCCTTTAGCTATTAATTCGTCCACTTCCGCGCCAATGATTTCTTGCTGCGCTGGATTTCTCGGGTAGTATCGTTGTTTGATGGGTCGGTCATCGCGCATCACTATTTTGTGGCTTGTGATATTGGTCACGTTTGGCCCGTCTGTGAATTTAGCCAACTCTGTGGCCAGAAACAGTTTTATCTTTGATTCGTCCGTAGCGGCTTCATGTCGTATGGTTGTGCACGATGCGATAACTTGTGATTGCACACCATCCGTCTTGGGGCCTAGCTGGATTTCCTGGCCTCCACATGTCATGGATAGGCCTTGCTGTGTCATGAAGTCCAGGCCGAGCAGTAAGTCGTCGGTGGAGTCGGGCATGCTAAGTAGCTCCAGCTGACATACCTTTCCACCAAGCTTGACACACGTCACAAACGCTTGAGTAATATCCCTTGTTCGACCATCCGCCATCCGTGCTCTAGTTTATGTAGAGTTTACTCTACCGGTGGTAGCACCTAAATGGGAAATGAGTCGCTCGCTGATGAAACTCCTTGTGGCGCCTGTGTCTAGTGTGGCCGTGATGTTTTCTGTGCCAATGGTGACGGCGGCACAGATACGCTGTCCATCGTAGCGTAGTGCACTTACTGCGTTTGAGGCTTGTTGTCCGTGGGCTGCTCCATGCCTCGTTGCTGGCGGCAGCCCCGCTCGTTTCCCCCTACCGTCCTACAGCATTCAACTGTTCTAGTTCCTCTCCTACCGCACTCCCAACAGAAAAGTACTTGGGCATTGCGGCAGTGTCGCGCTATGTGATCAGACTGACCACATCTTCTGCATGCTGTTCGTGGATTTATAGGTACCACCTTGTTGGTACAGTTGGCTGGTGCTACTTGTCGGTTTCTGGTTTCGCATGGGGACATGCGCTCGACCCGTGGTTGTATCTCGTGGCGTGTTGGTGGTGGTCGTGGTGGCGGTGGTCGTGGTGGTGCTGCTCGTGAAGCCTCGTTGTCACCACGTATGCCCTCGAGGTCTTTCGCCATTTCCACCAATTCTTCCAGCGTATCGAAATCCTTTCGACGGACATACCACTGGTATTCCTCTAGGCTGTTGCGAAAGATTCGCTCTAACTTCTGGGCCTCCGTGTATCCTGCGTGACGCATCAGGTTTTGAAGTTCTACCACGTACTGTTTGAAGTGTTCACGTGGGTTTTGCCGTCGTTGGCGAATTTCATCCTCCAGCTTTTCGAAGTACCTGGTGGGTAGGAAAAACTTCAAGAAGTCCTTTTTGAATAAAACCCAATCAACCCATGCTCGGTTGTTGTTTCTATACCAGAGCAGAGCACGCTCCTTTAGGAGTTCTGGCATAGTTCGAGGCAGCATGTGCTTGTTTAGTCCATAGACTTCCGATAATTCTTCCACTCGCTCTATGAAAGCTATCGGGTCATGCCCTCCATCATATTTCAAGGACCATTTCCTAACGTGGTCGATGACTGCCGAGTAGATGGCTATCCCGCTTCGCGAGACTTCAGGGACTACTGTCTGGAACGCGGTATCATATACAGCTGGAACATTTCCGGCTGCCCATAGCGTGTCTTTCTTCGTGGCTGTCGATGCTCCGGGGCTTATAGGTCGCTCTGCGCTGGGGCTAGCTCTCAAGTGTGGACTGGGTCCTGGCGACAAAGTCTTCGTGAGTCGGGCCTGTAGCTCTGCCAGCCGAACCTCCTGGTCTAGAGTCATCTCTGTGTCGGTGATAAACTCCGCAAGCCTCTTTCGTAGCTCTTCCACTGTGCCCGTGGCCTCTAGGCCAAACTCGACACAACAGACTACCAGTTGGTCTTTTCGCACGGTGTACACCTAACTCGTCTTTCCCATCCTGTGTCAGACTCTGGTGATGGGACGTGGGTTGGATAATATAGCTTTGTTGTATTTACTCTCTTTATTCTGAGAGTCCCTGCTCGGGCGCCACTGTAACGACTCTATTTCGGCTGGGGTAAAACTCAGCGGGTTCCAGGGGTCGTATACAGAAATTAATGTTAAAAGCCGGTGTGTACTGTAACGACTCGTTTTCGCTGGGGTAAGAACTCAGCGGGTCCCAGGGTCACTTACAGAAATTTACTTCAATCGCGTTAGGTTTTATAAGTGTTTTATTTATTTTCAAACTTACTACTTATACATATATATAATTATATTTAATAATTTTACCCTACTCTGTGTGGTAGTGTCCGTGGTTTGTACGAGTGTCCCAGGGAGAGTCGGTCAAAACCATAAACTCCACTGGCTCTGTCTACGTTGCGTGTGTGTCCCAGGGAGAGTCGGTCAAAACCATAAACTCCACTGGCTCTGTCTACGTTGCGTGTGTGTCCCAGGGAGAGTCGGTCAAAACCATAAACTCCACTGGCTCTGTCTACGTTGCGTGTGTGTCCCAGGGAGAGTCGGTCAAAACCATAAACTCCACTGGCTCTGTCTACGTTGCGTGTGTGTCCCAGGGAGAGTCGGTCAAAACCATAAACTCCACTAGCTCTGTCTACGTTGCGTGTGTGTCCCAGGGAGAGTCGGTCAAAACCATAAACTCCACTGGCTTTGTCTGCCTTGCGTGTGTGTCCCAGGGAGAGTCGGTCAAAACCATAAACTCCACTGGCTCTGTCTACGTTGTTTTATTGTCAATGGTTAGAGTACCTAGTTTCGATGCTTGGTGCGTCTCTAGGAGCTTGGTGCGTTGTCTACTTACGGAGCGATGAAAGAGGCTTGGTGTTTGGTTCACTCCGCTTATATAGCGAAAGCTTGCCAGGGGATCAGTGCTCGTTCTTGTTGTGGCCCAGTTGTCCTTAGGCCACTTTCAACTTCCGCTGGTTGTCCACCTTGTTGTAGTTCCCCTAGTTGTCCATCGTAGTTGTTGCTTGCAGTAGTGTGGCCTGATCGCTGCTGTTAGTTGTCGCTTTGTTGTTGTTGTAGAAACGTTTCTTCGTACTCTGCCTGTTTACAGCTTTGCGTTTACGATCGGTTAGCGTGTGTGTGGCGCGCTCTTGTTTTCGCCTTCGGTCGCTATAGTGTTGTTGTTGTTAAAATATTGGTTCACACTCCGCCTGCTTACGATCGGTGCGCTCTCGTTGTCATCCGTGTTCCGCCTTCGGTCGCTGTACTGTTGTTGTTGTTAAAATAATGGTTCATACTCCGCCTGCTTACAGCTTTGCGCTTGCGATCGGTTCGCGTATGTGTGGTGCGCTCTCGTTGTCATCCGTGCTCCGCCTTCGGTCGCTGTGCTGTTGTTGTTGTTGTTATAAATATTTCTTCTTACTCTGCCTGTTTACAGCTTTGCGCTTGCGATCAGTTCGCGTATGTGTGGTGCGCTCTCGTTGTCGTCCGTGCTCCGCCTTCGGTCGCTGTGCTGTTGTTGTTGTTGTTATAAATATTTCTTCTTACTCTGCCTGTTTACAGCTTTGCGCTTGCGATCGGTTCGCGTATGTGTGGTGCGCTCTCGTTGTCATCCGTGCTCCGCCTTCGGTCGCTGTGCTGTTGTTGTTGTTATAAATATTTCTTCTTACTCTGCCTGTTTACAGCTTTGCGCTTGCGATCGGTTGGCGTGTGTGTGATGCTCTTTCGGGTTTCTCTGTGTTCCGCCTTTGGTCGCTGCACTGTTGTAGAAATGTTTGCTTGCTGTTTCTTTTCTCCTTTATAGCCGTACTAGTCCCCCTTGATGTTCTTTGTACTATTAAGCCGTCGTCGCCATCAGTCTAACTCTTTCGGTTTCTGCGCTCCTCACCACCTGTACGTTTATTGGTCCGATCGTCTGTGCGTAAATGTTTTGTGATACTTATCCGTTGTCTTTGTTGTTGCATTTAGCGTGGGAGGTGGTTACCTTTTTAAGCTGCATGATATCGGGGATGGTTGCATGCTTGAATAGTGTTTGTGGTTAAAACAAATAAAATATGGTGGACATCGTTATTTGTTTTTGGACTTAACACGGTCTCTGGTGGTAGCATATAGTTTTGTTGTGTATGCGGAAAATACTTCTGGTATTTTTCCGTCTTTACACTTCCTCCCGACTTTATGGACGAAGGAGGAACGTTGCTTCTCCGTGGTGCACTATGACCCGGTACGGTGGTTGTTCGAACCGTAGGCGTTTTTTTCTAGCTTGGGTTTCTTTTAGTATCTTTATCGTTTTTCTTACCAGTGCCGTGGGCAGCCCATTCGCCTTGGGTCCCTCTAGTTCCTGTACACTGTAGAAATGGACGTCTTTCTTGTGGGGTTCCTTTAATGCGGGTAGTATTCCAGGTGAATCTTTGTTGTACTTCTGTCTTTTCCAGGTGGTCTCCGTATCGCTGTCCGAGGTTTCTGATTCTTCCTGTTTGTAGTCTGGTGTCCCATGCGGGTCCAGTGGGGGTGATTCCTTCGCTTGTTTTGAGAGCATTTCCGCAGTTTTTTTCCGTTTTTCGGCCCCAACTAATTGTTTAACTAGGTGATATATTTCTGCTCGTTTGTGGGTGGCGTCCTCAGGGCTGAACCAGGTAGACAAATCAGCCGTGTCCCATGTGTTTCCTGGTATGGATTGTGTTAGGAACTTCTCTGCGTTTTGGAGTAGATAAATGCCACAGTCGGTATTGTTTATCTGTTGCGGCGTTTTAAGTCGATGGGAGGGTACCCTGGTGGCATTTATGGGTATTGGTGGGTCTTCCATAAATTTACTGCGGTATTCCTCGTTCAGGTATCTTCTCAGTATTTCGGCCTCCTCTTCGTGTGAACCTCGGTCCAGGGAGTCGAATATTAATATTGTGGCACCTTTTGTCCCTGTCACCAGAGTTCCGGGGAAACAGACAACGGCCAAATACCAATGATTTGCCTTGTTTATGGGCACCATTATTAAATCGGTGTCGAAAAGGTTCTTCCCCTTTGTCCACCGTTTTACGCCCATGTGCATGTCGGTCGCAGTTCCCTGTTGTCTGGTGAGCCGGGTGAAAAAATGAGTACTAAAAATGTGCACTCTACCCCGCTTTCTGCTGGGTACCAGGTTCTCTCGGAGCCATCTCAAATAGAAATCGATTAGCACATCGTTAAGTAGGCAGTTCGGCCGTAGGCGAGCGATATCCGAACTCCTGATAGCGATGCCTCCGGTAGTTGTCGGGTAAATCGTGATGACTTCGTCGCTGGACGGGGTGTTGTCTTCTTCTACTTGGACGCGTGCGGCCTGGATTATCGTTATTTGAGCCATCGTGGGTTTTTTTGTTTTTTTTTTTTTCTTTGGTTTGTTAGTTTCGAGAACGTTGTTTTACTTACGTGCGCTGAAGATCAAAGAGGCTTGTATGGTAGCGTGGAGGCCCTTTTATACCCGCTTTGGTGAGGTAACGGTATTCCACGAGAGCGGCAATCTGGTTCTCTCAGCTCTTAGTTTTCCGCTCTCCTGGTCCTCTCACCGTTTCTCCTTTGTATTAGTGTGGGTCATTGTTGTCTTCCTCGTGGTTACCAGGCGCACAGTATGTTTTAATTTCGCTGAGATGAGCGGTCTTCCTGCGTTTGTCTCCCTTTCGCTGCAGCTCCATGATTACCGGTGAAATGAAGTTTACTATCTGGTAGGGTCCCTCATATCGCGGTGCTAGCTTGGCGGCGAAGTGCTCTGTTGCTTTGGACAAGTGGTGTTTCTTGACTAACACCCATTGTCCAACTTCCGGTTTCCACTCTCGGCGTCGCAGATTATAATGTCTTCTTTGATCCTGTGCTGCTCGTTCCAAGTTTTGCCTCACGATGCGATAAACTTCTTGTAGTTGATCTACCCGTTCGTTAGCAGTCTGTGGGGCTAGCCCTGTACCCAACGTTGTCTCATCGTACAGCGCCTTTGGTAGTCGCGGTTCACGCCCTTGTATCAGATAAGCCGGACTGTATCCCGTTGTCTCCGATACAGTAGTATTAATGGCAAGAGTCAATTCGGGAAGCAAGTCGTCCCACTTCTGCTGCCGTTGACTCGCAAATTGGGCCACCATAGTCTTGATGGTGCGATTGGTGCGTTCCACCGCATTTTCCTGCGGAGTGTAGGGCGCCGTGAACTGATGTTTGATGCCATACCCTTCTGTGAACCGGCGGAACGCTCGACTACTAAATTGAGACCCATTGTCCGTCACTAGGATTTTAGGTACTCCAAAGCGAGACAGGATGTGTTCCCGGAAAGCCCGTTGCAATGTCTCGGTGGTGGCTTTTCGGAGGGGGGCCATCTCGGTCCATTTGGAGAATTTATCGAAGAACACGACTAGCATGGTGTTGCCATGTGTGGACCGGGGTAAGGGCCCGACAAAGTCGGCGCACAAGATAGACCAAGGTTCAGTGGGGATGTGGCTCAACATTTTCCCAGCTGGTTGTTGGTGGCTGCTTTTAAATCGTTGGCAGGAGGAGCATTGACGCACGTATCGACTTGTATCGCGGAATAGCCCCGGCCAGTAATATCGGTTGGCTATCCGTGCTATTGTTTTCCTGATACCTAAGTGTCCTGCCGTGGGTGCATCGTGATTTTCCTGTAGGACCCGGTTCCTGAGCGCTCTTGGCACACACAGTTTCCACGGGACGCAATCTTCGTCGCCCCGATAACTCGGGATGTGCCTGTATAACTGTCCAACTTCCAATTGGTAATCAGCATATTTCTCCGGCCTAGCGATGACCTCTGCTTTTCGTTTCTGCCACCAGGGGCAGTCTGGTTCTGTTCGGTCCTCAATGGTAATGGTGCAGGCGGCTTCTGTTGGCTGTCTAGACAAGGCGTCGGCTAACACGTTCAATTTTCCCTTCCGGTATTGCACGTCGAATGTGTACTGTTGCAGTTCAAGGGCCCATCTTGCGATACGACCTGCAGGGCTTTCGATGGAGTTTAACCATTTTAGTGATAGGTGATCCGTGATGACCGTAAATTGGTATCCCTCGAGGTAGGGTCGCATCTTTCTAATACCCCACACGATCGCTAAGCACTCCTTTTCTGTGGGTGAATAGTTCCGCTCTGCGTTATTTAAGTGGCGGCTGGCGTAGGCTATCACGCGTTCCATCCCGTCGACATCTTGAGTGAGTACCGCGCCTAGTCCGTAGTCGCTTGCGTCGGTTTGGAGCACAAACTTCTTAGTAAAATCCGGGCACGCCAGGACTGGTGCCTCTGTCAATTTCTGCTTCAACTGTTCGAACGCGTGCTGTTGCTCTCCAGCCCACTTGAAGTGCTTGCCTTTTTTTAGCAATAGTGTTAACGGGTGTACTGTCTTGGCGAAGTCTGGAACAAAACGACGGTACCATGACGCTACACCCAGGCAGCGTCGCACCTCTCGTATGTTTTGGGGTGGTTCGAGTTCTCTGATGGCCGCGATTTTATCTGGATCAGTGTGGATTCCTTGGTCACTGACCATGTGACCCAAATACTTTAATTTCCTCTGGAAGAACGCGCATTTGTCTTTATTCAATTTAAGGTTGGCCTTTCGCAGGCGTCGGAATACTTCGGTTATGTTCTGTTGGTGTTCCTCTAGTGTTCGCCCTGTGACGATGATATCATCCAGGTATGCGAACGCGTGCGGCTCCATCTCAGGGCCTATTACCTGGTCTAAAGCTCGTTGAAAGGTCGCAGGTGCTGAATGTAGCCCGAATGGCATTACTTTCCACTGGAAGAGTCCACGGCCTGGCACCGTGAATGCGGTGTACTCTTTGCTGTGGGCATCCATGGGAATTTGCCAGTACCCGTTCTTTAAGTCTAGGGTGCTAATGTATTTCGCCTCCCGTAAGCGGTCCAATATATGCTGTATCCTGGGCAACGGATATGCATCCGGTATGGATCTGGCATTCAGTTGCCTGTAGTCTATGCACAGTCTCCACCTCCCGTCTTTTTTGCGCACGAGGACAATTGGGGCGCTATGTGGGCTATGTGAAGGCTCTATACATCCCTTTTTCAGCAATTCTTCCACTTCGGCGTTGATTACTTCCTGCTGTGCGGGATTCCTGGGGTAATATCGTTGCTTTATTGGCCTGTCGTCACGCATCACAATTTTGTGACTCGTGATGTTGGCTACTCCAGGCTTGTCCTCAAACTTAGCCAGCTCGGTCTTCAGAAATCCTTCGATAGTCTCCTTTTCTGTAATGGTCTCTTCTTGAATGGACGTGCACCGTGTAATGTCGCTGTTTTGCACGCCCCCAATCTGAGGTCCTAGTACGATTTCTTGGTCCCCGCATTCGATTTTTGTTCCCATAGTCGACATGAAATCGAGTCCCAGAAGGAGGTCGTCTGTTGAGTCGGGCATGGTGAGTAGCTCTAGTTCGCAGCTTCGGCCCCCTAATTTTATGTTCACTCGCAGTACCTCCGTGATCTCTCGTGTGCGTCCGTCAGCCATACGTGCACGTATGTGTGTAGGAATTACCCTACCGGTGGTTGCACGTAACTGACGGCTAAGGCTTTCGCTGATGAAACTCCGAGTGGCTCCGGTATCGACAGTGGCCGTCACTTCGTTGGTGTCGATGGTGACTGCAGCACAGATACGCTGCCCATCGCAACGTAAAGCGTTTAGTGTTGTTGAGGGCTGTTGCTGATGGGCTGCGCCCCGCCTCGCTCTTGACGGCAGCCCCGCTCGTTTCCCCCTTGCGCTCTGCAGCACTCCATTGTTCTTATGTTCCTCTGGCCGCACTCCCAACAGAATAGAACCTGAGCATTTCGGCAGTGTCGCGCCAAATGCCCCGTCTGTCCGCAGCGTCTGCAAGCTGTGCGCACATCGATGCGTGCCTCCGCTCCAGTGTGACTAATCGGCGCTACCTGTCGATTGCGGGCCTCACGTGGTGGTGTACGCTCGACTCATGATTGTACAGAGGGTATTCGGTGTGGGTCCCGGTCGCCACGGAAGCCTTCCAAGTATTCGGCCATCTCCACTAGTTCTTCCAGCGTTCCAAAATCCTTCCGGCGCACGTACCATTAGTACTCTTAAAAGCTATTTCGGAAAATGCGCTCTAGCTTCTGTGATTCCGTGTACCCTGCTTGCCGCATCAGATTTTGCATCTCCAACACATACTCTTTGAATTTCTCACGTGGTTTTTGCCGCCTCTGTCGGATCTCATCCTCCAACTTCTCCAGGTATCTGGCAGGCAAGAAGAATTTAAGAAAATCCTTCCGGAATAAATTCCATGCTGTCCAGGAACGATTGTTATTGCGATACCATAGAAGCGCACGATCTTTTAACAGTTCCGGCATGGTACGTGGGAGCATATCCTTGTTGAGCCCATATACTTCCGAGAGCTCCTCCACTCGTTCAAGGAATGCAGCGGGTCACGGCCACCGTCGTATTTAATAGACCATTTCCTCACATGATCGATGACTCCGGCGTACTGTGCCTGGTGTGGCTGGTCAATGGCCGTTGGTGACACAGCGCGATGCAGTGATGTCCTCCGAAACTCTGCCTCCCATGCCGCTGGTATTTCACCTGTGAATATATGGCCTGGTCTGTCCACGCTCAGCGTATTGCGGGTACCTATGGGCGTAGCCAGCTTGGGTGACGTACTCCTGACGTACCTGGATTTTAGTTTTTCTAAGCGGTTTCGTTGTTCTTCAGTCAATTCAGTCTCCGTGAAGAACTCAGATAGTTGCTTACGGAGATCTTCCACGGTTCCTGCAGCTTCTATGCCGAATTCCACAGCGAAAATCACCAGCTCCTCTTTGCGCAGCGTGTACAACCAACTTGTTTTCACCATCCTGTGTTCGTCTTAGATGATGATGAAAACAATGGGTGTTTATGTGTATAACCTGGTGCTGATTCGGCACTCCTCTGAGTGACTGCGTAGATCGACGTAGTTGTTTATCACTCTGTTTTTTTTTAAAATCCGATGCGTTGAATTTCTTTTGAAAGTCCCTGCTCGGGCGCCACTGTAACGACTCGTTTTCGCTGGGGTAAGAACTCAGCGGGTCCCAGGGTCACTTACAGAAATTTACTTCAATCGCGTTAGGTTTTATAAGTGTTTTATTTATTTTCAAACTTACTACTTATACATATATATAATTATATTTAATAATTTTACCCTACTCTGTGTGGTAGTGTCCGTGGTTTGTACGAGTGTCCCAGGGAGAGTCGGTCAAAACCATAAACTCCACTGGCTCTGTCTACGTTGCGTGTGTGTCCCAGGGAGAGTCGGTCAAAACCATAAACTCCACTAGCTCTGTCTACGTTGCGTGTGTGTCCCAGGGAGAGTCGGTCAAAACCATAAACTCCACTGGCTCTGTCTGCGTTGCGTGTGTGTCCCAGGGAGAGTCGGTCAAAACCATAAACTCCACTGGCTTTGTCTGCCTTGCGTGTGTGTCCCAGGGAGAGTCGGTCAAAACCATAAACTCCACTGGCTCTGTCTACGTTGTTTTATTGTCAATGGTTAGAGTACCTAGTTTCGATGCTTGGTGCGTCTCTAGGAGCTTGGTGCGTTGTCTACTTACGGAGCGATGCTGGATCAAAGAGGCTTGGTGTTTGGTTCACTCCGCTTATATAGCGAAAGCTTGCCAGGGGATCAGTGCTCGTTCTTGTTGTGGCCCAGTTGTCCTTAGGCCACCTTCAACTTCCGCTGGTTGTCCACCTTGTTGTAGTTCCCCTAGTTGTCCATCGTAGTTGTTGCTTGCAGTAGTGTGGCCTGATCGCTGCTGTTAGTTGTCGCTTTGCTGTTGTTGTAGAAACGTTTCTTCGTACTCTGCCTGTTTACAGCTTTGCGTTTACGATCGGTTAGCGTGTGTGTGGCGCGCTCTTGTTTTCGCCTTCGGTCGCTATAGTGTTGTTGTTGTTAAAATATTGGTTCACACTCCGCCTGCTTACGATCGGTGCGCTCTCGTTGTCATCCGTGTTCCGCCTTCGGTCGCTGTACTGTTGTTGTTGTTAAAATAATGGTTCATACTCCGCCTGCTTACAGCTTTGCGCTTGCGATCGGTTCGCGTATGTGTGGTGCGCTCTCGTTGTCATCCGTGCTCCGCCTTCGGTCGCTGTGCTGTTGTTGTTGTTGTTATAAATATTTCTTCTTACTCTGCCTGTTTACAGCTTTGCGCTTGCGATCGGTTCGCGTATGTGTGGTGCGCTCTCGTTGTCGTCCGTGCTCCGCCTTCGGTCGCTGTGCTGTTGTTGTTGTTGTTATAAATATTTCTTCTTACTCTGCCTGTTTACAGCTTTGCGCTTGCGATCGGTTCGCGTATGTGTGGTGCGCTCTCGTTGTCATCCGTGCTCCGCCTTCGGTCGCTGTGCTGTTGTTGTTGTTATAAATATTTCTTCTTACTCTGCCTGTTTACAGCTTTGCGCTTGCGATCGGTTGGCGTGTGTGTGATGCTCTTTCGGGTTTCTCTGTGTTCCGCCTTTGGTCGCTGCACTGTTGTAGAAATGTTTGCTTGCTGTTTCTTTTCTCCTTTATAGCCGTACTAGTCCCCCTTGATGTTCTTTGTACTATTAAGCCGTCGTCGCCATCAGTCTAACTCTTTCGGTTTCTGCGCTCCTCACCACCTGTACGTTTATTGGTCCGATCGTCTGTGCGTAAATGTTTTGTGATACTTATCCGTTGTCTTTGTTGTTGCATTTAGCGTGGGAGGTGGTTACCTTTTTAAGCTGCATGATATCGGGGATGGTTGCATGCTTGAATAGTGTTTGTGGTTAAAACAAATAAAATATGGTGGACATCGTTATTTGTTTTTGGACTTAACACGGTCTCTGGTGGTAGCATATAGTTTTGTTGTGTATGCGGAAAATACTTCTGGTATTTTTCCGTCTTTACAGTACTTACATGTGGTTTATTTAATTCATTTATTTAATTATAATTGTTTATAATTTGATTTATATTAATTTATTAGTTTGAAAATGATTTTACTCTGCTAATTAACTTAAATAACTTGTTTAATTAAATTAGTTTAAATAGTTTTATTTTGCTTAACTTATTCAAATTTGGTTTTGTTCTAATTTAAATTATCTAAATAATTAGACTTGCTAGTCGCTTGGGGCCTCGTCTGTGTGGTCGCTGTTGGCAGTGCTAGTCTCCGCGAGAATCGGTAGGACCATAAACTCGCGGTTCTGTACGTACGTATTAGTCTCCACGAGAATCGGTAGAACCATAAACTCGTGGGTCGGTCTTAGCGTTAGTATAAGTCACCACGAGAATCGGTAGAACCATAAACTCGTGGGGCGGTCTTAGCGTTAGTATAAGTCACCACGAGAATCGGTAGAACCATAAACTCGTGGGTCGGTCTTAGCGTTAGTATAAGTCACCACGAGAATCGGTAGAACCATAAACTCGTGGGGCGGTCTTAGCGTTAGTATAAGTCACCACGAGAATCGGTAGAACCATAAACTCGTGGGGCGGTCTTAGCGTTAGTATAAGTCACCACGAGAATCGGTAGAACCATAAACTCGTGGGGCGGTCTTAGCGTTAGTATAAGTCACCACGAGAATCGGTAGAACCATAAACTCGTGGGGCGGTCTTAGCGTTGGAGTAAGTCTAGTCTTGTGTAAAAGTATACTTTACCTTGGTGCTACTGGTGCGGGAGTTTTGCTGCTGCTGGATCGGAGTGTGTCTTGTCTGCCTGATGCCGAATGAAAGAAAGAGACTGGGTTGCCAGTTGCTCCTGCTTTTATGCTCCAGGTTTAGCGTAGATCATCCAATAGTTGTTGTTGTGCGGGAACTGTAGTTTGTTGTGGCATGTTGCTACGGTTTCCCGCATTGTTCTTCTCGTTTGAATGTGACCTTGGGCCACCTTCAGCACATTGTTGTTGCTTTCTCGCTGTTGTTCTTGTAAGTTTTTGCCCTTGGGCCACCTTCAATATTGTGTTGTTGTTGTGATGATTTACCTTGTTGTTGTTCCTTCTGTTGTTTGTTGTTGTTGCTATTTGTTCTTCGGCCACCTTCAGCACTTTGTTGATATTTTATATCGATGGCATAAAATATTTAAAAATATTAAATATTGGATATTTAATTTTGCTTCTCCTCTTTATGCTGTGTCCGGTCTGTTGGTGTGCTTAGCGATCGGTCTGTCGTGTTCCACTTTGTGCTTGGCCTTCGTTTTTGGGTGTTGTTAGTGGGTTATTTTCCCAACTAATGCAGTCGGCAACTTCTGTCGCGATCTCTTGTAAAATTCTAGCATTGCGTTAGGCACTGTTGTTGTAC
This sequence comes from Clusia tigrina, assembly GCA_920105625.2. Lineage (NCBI taxonomy): Eukaryota > Metazoa > Arthropoda > Insecta > Diptera > Clusiidae > Clusia > Clusia tigrina. The sequence goes on from OV050030.1 coordinate 150,904,661, forward strand.
ATTCATATCAGTGCGTTGGGCACTGTTGTTGTAAATTTATATTATTTTAGCTGTGGTCAGCCGGTTGCACAATTGTTTGTGTGATATTCTCCTGTGTTATCTTGCGTTGTTGACTTCGTTGCATGTTTTTCGTCGCTTATCACAGGGTTCCACTGTCTGACTTAATTGTGGCTGTGTCTTCTGTCCTCCCAATGCTGAGTATAACACTTGTTGTTGGTAGCATTACTATGGTGGGAGGTGTCTTAGACTCACTTGCATGATGGCTGCTGCACTAAATATGATGGCGGTTGTGTGTGTGGTTTTTAGCAATACAGGTGGGAGGAGCCAAAGTCTTAGGACTATTAACGTGTATATTTTAGGGTTGGTTGTTTAAGCACTTGGCCCCTATTTTAAATATACACGTTTGGGGCGTTATGGCAAAACTAAATATGTAGGGGCAAATTTACGCCTAAAATTTGCTCCTCACACAACAGAGGTACAAAGACACGACAACAATACCACAGCTACAAGCTAGACTAACTAATCTACAACAAAGGAATTCAGGAATCAACTCGTACAAAGAAAAAATTCTGACAATAATAGAAAGTTTAAACAGAATTAACATACACAATTTAGGAGAGACAGCTACACAAGCAGAAAAGAACGTAATAACAAAAACAAACAACAAGTTAGCATTGGACACTTTCAAGAAAGGACTGAATGAGAATTACAAAGCGACAATTTTTGCTGCAAGACCGAAAGATCTAGCAGAAGCAACAGAATTGGCACTTAAACTTGAGAGCGAATCTAGAATAATGCCGAACATATCACAGCTGATGCAAGTAAGACATAATTCATTCAACTCACAAGGTACAAGGTCCAATTTTAACGCCCCGCGCAAATATAATTCATTCAACCCTTCTCCACAATACACAAACAACACACGACATAGTTTCAGCACACGCTATGATAAAAATAACTACAACCACACTAACCATGCAAACAACAGAAACAATAACCGTAGCAATACAAATTACAGTCAAAGAAACAATAACTAGAACAACACATACCCCAATAATCAAAATAACAACAACTTCAGATACAACAACAGCTACAACTCACAAGGCAGACAGCAGAACAACAACAACAATTACAACTCAGAATACGCCGCGTAAACGCATAAAGGCATAATTCTAAGCAACTCAATAGCACCCAAAGGTGGTATAGCCCACATAAATACAACAAAGAAAGAGGTAATTTTAGACGACATACAATTTGAAACTGACTCACTAAAAAATTATGACATACTAAAGTACAGTACGCAAGATAATTACAATGAAAATAGACTACAGAAAATCATTGAAACTTTAAATTTTAACTGCACAGACGAAATTACAAAAACCCAACTCATAAACATTCTAAGACAATACCAAGAAGTTTTTCATCTTGAAGACTAACCACTTTCGACAAACAATTTTTACACACAAAACATAACGACACATGACAACACCCCCATTTACATTAAAAACTACAGACTGCCAAACACACACACAGAAATTGTGAATGAACAGGTGAAGAAAATGCTACAGGAGGATATCATTGAACCTTCAGTCAGCCCATACAATGCTCCACTCCTTTTGGTTCCTAAAAAGAACACTATTGACAAAAAGAAATGGAGACTTGTAGTGGATTTTAGAAAACTGAATGACAAAATAGTAAATGATAAATTCCCGCTAACTCGCCTAGAAGACATTCTAGATAAGTTAGGTAGAGCAAAATGGTTTTCAACCTTAGACATGACCAGTTCATTTCATCAAATAAAATTAGAAAAACAATCACGACCATTAACAGCTTTTTCCACATCGAATGGACATTATCAATTTAAAAGACTACCTTTCGGACTAAAAATTTCATCCAACAGCTTTCAGAGAATGTTAACAATAGCACTCTCAGGACTTGACTCAGAAGCATTCCTTTATGTAGATGACATAATCATCTATGGATGCAGTCAAAACCACCATAACCAAAATTTAATCAAAGTACTAGACAGACTAAAACAACATAACTTAAAATTAAACGCAGCAAAATGCAGCTTTCTGAGACCAGAAGTCGTATATTTAGGACATTTGATTACACAAGACGGAGTTAAAACTGACCCAGCAAAATACGAGACTGTAAAAAATTACCCTCAACCGAAAAACGCAGACGAAGTAAGAAGATTCGTTGCATTCTGCAACTACTATAGAAAATTCATACCAGAATTTGCAGATATTGCAAAATGTTTAAACTCCTTACTAAAGAAATCAGCCAAATTTGTATGAACAGATGAATGCCAAAAATCTTTTGAAACTCTTAAACTAAAATTAATAAACCCACCACTATTGCAATACCCAAATTTTGATAAACCCTTCATATTAACTACAGATGCATCGAATTATGCATTAGGCGCCGTACTATCACAAGGCGAAATAGGACAAGATTTACCAATATCATATGCTAGCAAATCATTACTAAAACACGATTTGAATAAGCCAGTAATAGAAAAGGAGCTACTAGCAATACATTGGAGTATTAACTTTTTCAAACCCTATCTATATGGTCAAAAGTTCACGGTAGTAACTGACCATCGACCACTGATATCACTATTCTCTCATAAAAACCCTTCATCTAAAATGACCAGAATTAGATTAGACCTCAGTGACTATGATTTCAACATAGTACATAAAACAGGAAAGTTGAATACAAATGCAGATGCATTGTCAAGAATACAAATTGACTCGGACATTCTAAAAGAAATGATACCGAAAGAAATTGATGAAAAATCCAAAAGGACCTTAGTAATAACGAGAGGGATGGCAAATAAAAATAAAACAAATGAAGAGGCAAATAAAAATGAAATAAATGAAGAGGCAAATAAAAATGAAAATAAGAAATTGAGAAATTGCATATCTCAGGAGACTGATCACCTTCAAATATGGGAATGTACATCAATAAATGACGTCAAGAATATAAAAAAATTAAAATTTAATGTCGACAAGAAAAATCGAAGCTTTGAAAAAATGAATCTATATATATATATAAAATTAAGTGGCAAAACTTCCTGTTCGCATACTCCTCCTAGACGGCTTGCCCGATTTCAATGAAATTTTCAGGGGTGATTGGGGTCTGTGTGGAGGGTGCACATAAGAAATTTCATGTGTGTATCTTTTCACGTTTTGCAAAAACAAAAAAAAAATACATTAATTCTGTTTGGCTTTACGTGTTTTTTTCGGATTTTTATCATTCCTAGATGGCTAGCCCGATTTCAATGAAATTTTCAGGGGTGATTGGGGTCTGTGTGGAGGGTGCACATAAAATGAAATTTTCAGAAGTGATTGGGGTCTGTGTGGAGGGTGCACATAAGAAATTTAATGTGTGTATCATTGCACGATTTGCAATTAATTCTGTTTGGCTTTACGTGTTTTTTGGGATTTTTATTATTGTTTTGCCGCAAGATTGGCAGTCCTGCCTTTTACTCCGCAAGATTGGCACTCCTGCCTTTTACTCCGCAAGATTGGCAGTCCTGCCTTTTACTAATAAATAAACAGAAACAGCTGGCGAATGTTTACAATTATTAAAAAACATTGACATCGCAACATTGTGTATTTTTTCCAGATTTAATTCAATCGATTTGCTACATTTATTCGAAAAGAATACTTTAGAAAATGCCTCCACTACGCAGACGTAATACGGTTGGCAGGCATACGCGTGATTCACATCGAATGTCAATATCGAGAAGAAATCAAAGCGAAGAGCAACGCGCTCAAGTGAATGCCCGAGGTAGAGCGGTGTACAGAGAGCGGCGTGCACAGTTTAGAGCTAAATCCGCAGGCAATCAACGGCCAAATTATCGCCAAGGCAGAGTTCCGCTTCGTCTTCGCGATCAAATGGAACATGTTGGCTTTCACTACGATCCTGACTGCGACTACAGCCTGCATGGTGCCATTGGAGCAGTGGATATTATTTGTACGCATTGCAATGCAGCGAAGTTTCGAGGAGAAACAGCTGGCATGTGCTGCTCCGGTGGCAAAGTGAAACTGCCTGCATTGGAACCGCCACCAGAACTATTACATTCCTTGCTCACTGGAGAATCGCCGACATCTAAGCATTTTTTGCAGAACATTCAAGCATACAATTCATGTTTTCAAATGACTTCTTTTGGTGCCACAAAGATCATTAAAGATACATTTATGCCGACATTCAAGGTGATTACTTTGCATTGAATTTCCAGTGAAACATTTGACATTTTTAAATATTCCAATCATTCATCCAAATTTAATGCACAAACATTATAGATTCAGGGACAAATATACCATAGAGCAGGCTCGCTATTACCATTTGCCAATGATGACTATAAATTTTTGCAAATATATTTTATCGGTAATGAAACTGACCAACTCAATCAACGGTGTACAATTGGGACCGGCACAAGGCGAGAAATCGTACTGAATTTGCAAAGATTTCTCCATGAACACAATGAATTGATTCGATTGTTCAAAATCGCATTGGACCGCATGCCGTCTGATAACCATCGAATCGTAATCAGAGCAGACAAAATGCCGATGGGGCAGCATGCCAGACGATTCAACGCACCAACAATCGATGAGGTGGCAATCGTCATTGTAGGCAAACAGTTTGAATCGCAGAGATATTGTACTGCACCGTAGAAACGAACAACTTCAGCGTGTTTCCGAGCTACACCGTAGTTATGATGCATTACAGTATCCAATATTATTCTGGAGAGGTGATGACGGCTATCACATCAATATGCGATTGATAAATCCAACTACTGGTAAATAATCATTAAATTAAAAAAGTACATTTTCTTACGATTCAACATTTTGCGTATTGTTCATTTATAGGCCAAGAAACACCGAAAAAACTCAGTGCGATGAACTTATATTCGTACAGAATAATGATTCGTCCGCAAGAAGACAACTACATCTTCAAATGTCGCAAGCTTTTCCATCAGTATTTGGTTGACATGTATGCAAAGATCGAGACCGAACGTCTCAACTTTATTCGATTCAACCAAGCGAAATTGCGATCTGAAGAGTACATCCATTTGAGAGATGCCGTAATGAATAATGCAAATGTGAATAACATTGGACGTCTGACAATATTGCCAGCAACATACATCGGCAGTCGCGCCATATGCACGGGTATGCGCAAGATGCGATGTCGTATGTGCGCCAATACGGCAGACCGGATCTGTTCATAACGTTCACGTGCAATCCTCAGTGGAATGACATCAAAGACCATTTGTTCCCCGGTCAATCAACAACTGATCGTCACGACATATCAGCACGTGTATTCAGGGAAAAGCAAAAAGCATTGATGAATTTAATTGTGAAACTTCGTGTTTTTGAAGAAGTTCGATGCTGGATGTACTCTATCGAATGGCAAAAAAGAGGATTACCGCATGCCACCGCATCGTTTGGTCCTGAAAGTCGGTTCACCTATTATACTTCTACGAAATCTGAAGCCACCGACTTTGTGTAATGGCACAAGACTTTCAGTAATAAAAACCATACTAAATGGCAAGGCAGCAAGTGAAGTTGTACTCTTACCACGCATTCCAATGATTCCAAATGTTGTATACCAAAATGTTATATAAATAAGTAATAGTTTTACAACAATAAATAAAACACAAAGTAAAAACCCTTAAGAGTTTTAATCGATTTAGGTGTAGCGAAGCGCACCGGGTAAGAGCTAGTATATATATAAAAAATGATATTGTGCACATAGGCGAAAGCGATAATTCACCGAATCAAGATTCGACTCTGAAGAAGCTCCGACCTAAAAATAAAAATATAAATGAAAATATAAAGCATGCAGGAATCAATGATAAATCAGCGAGACTAGACTCGATTCTGAGGAAATTGATATCCAAAATGAAGAAAGAAAAAATTAAAGAATTAGCAATTGCAAATAATGATGAAATATTCAAAATATATACAAAAGAAGAATTTAAAGAAGCGTACGCAAAAATTAAAATGAATAGCAAAAGTCCTCAGCTAAAAATATTAATTTATATACCTCCAAAGAGAATAACGGAGGACATTTTAAAATACAAACTAATAGATGAATGTCACAAAACAGGACACCCCGGAGTAAGAAAAACTCCACTCAAATTAAAACAAATATACATTTGGAAAAATATAAACCAAATGATAAAGAAATTCGTATCCAACTGTGACACATGCGTGAAGTGTAAACAAACAAGACACATCAAAGAACCACAAACCATAACAGACACCCCTAACACAAGTTTCGAAGTCATATCAATTGACACCGTAGGAACACTAAAAATTTCAAACGAATACCGCTACATACTGACCATGCAGTGCGAGCTGACAAAGTTCGTAATCGCACATCCAATGATAACAAAAGACGCACACACAACACCCAAAACATTAGTTGAACAATTTATACTCAAATACGGACACTTCAAAATTCTTAAATCTGATAACGGGACAGAATTTACAAACGAGCTAATGGCAAACATATGTGCACTGCTCAAAATACAACAAAAATTTTCGACACCGTACCACCACCAAACGATAGGCTCACTAGAACGCAACCACAGAGTTTGGAATGAATTCCTACTGACATCGACAAACGACGACGAATGGGATAAGTGGATTCCCTACTTCACTTTTACTTACAACACAATGCCACATGTTGACACGGGCTACACGCCATATGAATTAATATATGGGAAACTCCCAGGTTTACCCAATGAAGTAATAGAAAGTAACACAAAAATTTACAACTTCGAAAATTACGCCAACGAGCTAAAAGCGAGATTACGCTATGCCCACGAAAAGAGCAAAACAAATGCTAATGAAAGGAAAACAAAAACGTACACTAACTGACTCAAAAACTAATACGAATACACTTAATGTAGAAATAGGATATTTAGTTCTATTAAAAGTAGAAAATAGGAAAAAGAATATGAATCCATATAAAGGACCATATAAAATACTAGATAAGTTAGGAGTAAATTCACTAATAGAATATAATGGTACACCTAAGAAAGTACATAATAATCAATTAAAGCCATATAATGTAATTTAAATTTATACAATAAGATTTATAATTAAAACTATCACAATATGTAATCAAAACAATGTAATTAGTAATAAGTATATGTACTTATATCAAAACTACATAATTTGTAATTTTAACTATATAATTAAAAACGCTACAATGTAACTTTAATAATAAGAAACAATTTATAAACAAACAATACCAATTATTAGAAAATATGAAAATCATAAGAAAGAATTTATAAACAAACAATACCAATTATTACAAAATATGAAAATCATCTAACAAATCCATAACATAAGACAATTGTAATACAACACAAACAATATTTCCAGAAAAATTATTCGCTAACACCCCTAATTTTTCTCTTAAGGGTGAGGGTGTAGTGTACCACACAAGTGTACACTGACGACCACACATCGTCATAAGCACAGTAACAAGTCGCATATGCAAACAAACTGACAATAGCGCAACGTACGCAATTGCACTCAATACCCAAATACGCTAGACTAGCATTTTGGTGGTGCAATAACACACGTTGCCTATATTGCAGCGTATGCATATTAGACAGTGCAGTGACTTTAGCCCTGAACTTGCACTCAAAATTATTAATATAAACAAAGACGATTCGTCAATGAATAATATCGGTAATCCGATACTTGTACAAAACAATAAGAATTCAATAATATAAAAGGGCCAGAACTGAAGACAACTGAAACTGCTACTCGCATTAGTTTATTCTTTTATCTCTCGTGCTCTAAGTCAGGAAAGACTTAGAACAGCACAAACAATAGCTTGGCCAAAGGCACACTCTGCCGGTCAAAACCTTTACTGAGGGCGTCTTTCCGCTTCGTGTCAGGCATTACTTCTTTATAGTGCTCTTTTGCATCTATACATTGTATAGAATCTGCAAATGAATTGAATGCCGATCCAGCCTAACTTCTCAACATATCCTACAACATTTCAGGTTAGCCGATTCAAGCACTTCACATTCCACCCAAGTCGATTTGTTAATCGGTGGGGATCTTTACCCTCAGGTCTTGCTTGATGGGTTGCGGCGCAACCTGGTGGGGTCACTAATTGCCCAAGAAACGGTATTCGGATGGATCCTTACAGGGCCTCTGCCGGATAACCGGATATCCACTTTCACAACTCGCGTGCAAGTGTCTGAAACTACTTCGCTCGACCACCTTCTACGACAGTTTTGGGAAATGGAACAGCCTCCGCAAGTTCGAAAGCTGTCTGAGACTGAGACTGATCGAGACTGCCTTAATTTGTACTCCCAGACTACTCGTCGGGATGCTACGAGGCGATACATAGTCTCTCTGCCGTTCAAACAAGGGTTTTTCCCGGAGAAGTCTCTAGGAGCGTCGCGCTATATTGCCCTTCGGCAATTTGAGCGTAATGAGTCCCGGCTGGTAAATAGCCCGGCCGATAAGTGACGCGGTGGTACTCGAATACGTGACGTTAAATCACATGCGCAAGGTTCCACAGCCGTCAGTAACTCCTGTGCATCATTGTTACTTGCCACATCATGCAGTAATTAAGCCAGAGAGTACAACCACCAAAATTCGCGTGATGTTCAATGCCTCACAGGCGACTTCCAACACGGTCAGCTTGAATGACGTGTTACACACAGGGCCAGTGTTACAAGCCGATATGATCCGGCTAATAATCCAGTGGCGTATGTTTCGCTATGTCCTGAACGGGGACATACAAAAGATATATCGTCAGATTCTGGTTGAGGCAAGCCAGGCATCATACCAGAGAACTGTGTTTAGGGAATCTCCCGACAGCGAGATCTCTGATTATGAATTGAAAACGGTCACCTTCGGGATGAATTGTGCTCCTTATCTTCCAATAAGGACACTTTTGCAATTGGCAGACGACGTGGAGAGCAGCTTCTCAGGTGCTACGTAATTCAATGTACGCGGATGACGCTCTAGTGGGTACACATGATATTGCTACTGCCATTCGCACTAGGGATAAGCTGATTGAGAGCTTGGATTCAGCCGGGTTTTCAATGCGAAAATGGGCAGCAAATTCTACCGAAATTTTATCCGGTTTGCCTCCAGGGCATCTGCTTAGGGAAGATTTTCTCCAATTTGAGGAGACCAGGATCACTCGCACTTTGGGCATTCGATGGAATGCGCGGGGGGATTGGATTTATTTCCACGTGGCAGCTTTGTCAATCGTTGCCGTATACACCAAACGTAAGGTCCTGTCGGTCATTGCACAGTTGTTCGACCCAGCGGGATGGTTGGCTCCTATTGTCATCTCCGCAAAGATCTTGATTCAACAGATATGGTTGGATCAAATAGGCTGGGACGAGCAACTTACTCCTACCACTTTAACAAGGTGGACACACTTCTTATCGCAGTATCAGGCAATCGCCAAGTACGCGTGCCTCGCTGGGTACGACATGCACCTGATCGCGATATTGAATTCCACGCCTTCTGTGATGCTTCACAGCTGGCATATGCTGCAGCCCTTTACGTTCGGTGTAAAGGTGAAAATTCCATCTCTACCCATTTGCAAGTGGCGAAATCGCCGGTGGCCCCATTGAGAACTATCTCTCTTCCACGTTTAGAACTATGTGGGGCGACACTTTTAGCAGAGTTGATTTTCCCTCTTAAACTTCTATTAAATATTTCAGATGACAACTTGTTTTGTTGGTCCGACTCTACGATTGTGTTGGCATGGCTGCGAAAGCCACCCCACGTGTGGAAACTCTTCTTGGCGAATCGAGTCACTGCCATTACCAGCAAAGTGGGTGTGGACAACTGGCGTCATGTCCGCTCAGAAGATAGCCCAGCAGATTTAGCTAGCCGTGGTGTGGCACCTGATGCACTACTCCACAACAAGCTCTGGCGGGAAGGCCCAGCCTGACTGCAGCAGGAGCGGGAACAGTGGCCGCCTCCGTTGGACGAAAACTTGTTAGCAACCGATGAAGAGCAACGACCTGCAAAGTGTCATGTATTATATGTGTCTTCTGCGGAGGACCCAATGTTGCGCTTCTCCTCATTTTTTAGGGCCCTACGAGTGTTGAGTTTCGTGCGCCGCTTTATGCGCCACTGTTCCATGAAACATCGGGATACGACTCCAGACAGGGGGTCCCCGCTTACTCGGGGAGATATCGTTGAAACGACCACTTGCCTTATTGTGCTCGCGCAGCAAATGTATTTCCCAAAAGAATACAGCGCACTTGTGGCACGGGAGCCGAAATCCAGCTCCAGTTCGCTTTTGGCTCTGAATCCGTTCGTGCACTCCGATGGTACTCTGCGCGTAAATGGTCGGGTAGCGCTTACTACACATTTGCCATTTTTGGAGAGACACCCGATCATTCTGCCATACTATGGTCACTTTACTGGTCTAATGGTGAAATTCATCCATCAGGTGTCCCAATATTGGATTCCATAAGCGAAAACGTTCATTAAAAGCACAATTCTCCAATGTAGGACATGTATTCTGTGGAAGAAGCGTCGACAACAGCAGCTCATGGCAGCTCTTCCGGTTGAACGTACGACGTGTTCACGTCCTTTTACCCATACTGGAGTTGATTTCGCGGGGCCGTTTGATATCAAACACTATAAGGGGCGGGCATGCCACGTTACGAAGGGGTACGTCTGCATCTTTCTCTGTTTCGCTATAAGAGCAGTCCACCTAGAGGCGACTACCGATTTGAGTACTCCTGCCTTCCTAGCGGCATTGTCTTGGTTTACCGCCCGACGGGGGTCGGAAGTTTGTGGGCGCGGAAAAGGCGTTGAGGCTTGATTTCCAGCGGGTGCTCCGCGAAATCCGTGACCGAACCGTGGTGGGTCACTTTCATACTCAGATCGAGTGGGATTTTAATCCCCCCCACGCTCCACATATGGGGGGCCTTTGGGAAGCAGCGGTCAAGAGTTTCAAGAACCATTTCAAGCGCATTGCAGGGCAACTTAAATACACGTTTGAAGAATTTGTGACTCTCTTAGCGCGCATCGAGGCGTGTCTTAATTCTAGGCCTATCAGCGCTCTGTCTGAGGACCCCACGGATCTCCAGGCGCTGACGCCTGGTCATTTCTTGGTGCCACTGTTGGCACCAGCTGAGCCTCTGGATACAACACCTTTTCTCTCGATTTTGAACCGATGGCAAAAACTGAAGGCCCATCAATTCAGCGTCAGGTGGAAAAGTAAGTGGCGGACGGCTCAAGTGAATGTCAAGGTGGGTGAGTTAGTAGTTGTGCGGGAAGACAACCTAGCGCCTCAAGAATGGCGGCTTGGCAGGGTCACCGATACACACCCTAGTCCTGATGGAAAAGTGCGTGTTATGGATGTGCGGACGCACGTCGAATGCTAACCCGACCTATCACGAAGGTGGTGATCCTACCGGGAGAAGAGCCGCCTCCTACCAGCGGAGGGGTATAACGTACCTTGTACTTTTTTATTTTATAGCTTTTATGTTTTTTTTTTGCTCTATTCCCTTCTTGTACTAAATCATTTTTTAATATTTTCTCAGATCTCGACCCACTCGGTGCACAAGACCCGCTACTCGCTGTCTGACGGGTGGTGCTTTTTGTTTGCCAGTTTTTCGAGTGTGGCCGTGCTGCCACCTCCACTCCCTATGGCAGTGCCACCGGACCCAACAGCGCCTCGTCGGGCCAGGTCAACTACATTCGACCTCCCATCGAGCTTCACCTCTCTGTCGCCGGCGCCACCTGGCTGCGTGGTTCCGGAAGCGCCAAACCAAGGTCAGGAGGAGACCAGGCGGGAACTATCCCGCGCTGTTCCGCCCTTTCTGGGTATTACGAAGAGACCGGTCCAGCTACGCCCTACTCCGCAGATCATCTGCATTATGTGTTAGCAGATGGGCCACCGCATTGAGGGGTGCGCAAGCTTCCTGAGGCTGCGCCCTCTGGCACCAAACCACCCTCCATTGATGAAGGGTATGAATGGGATCCTGCGTGGATATGTTCTTCTCTTGCAATAATGCAAGGGGGGCGGCATGTTCACTCCGAATCCAAACGTTCAGGTGGCTTCCGCCTGGTACCTGCGGCGCCATGCTGTCGGCCTATCTCTGCGTTCGGTGGAGAGCGAGAGAACAGTCGAGGCAGGTGCATACCGTATTTGTGAGGAAGCCATCTTTAACTGTTGGTATATTTTGGCGTGGGGCTACGAAGCAGCGACAGCTGCTCTCTCTGCGCCATTTTCAGTCTGCTCTGGAGTTGCTGCAAGTGCTGATCGGCGACCAATAGTGAAAATTAAATATAAAATCAACAAATAGTAATATAAAAATTACATAAAATAAGTTCGGTTTCTTGTACACCTTGTACAAGAAAACGAACTGTAAGTAAAATTAATATTTCATTCTGAGCACAACATTTTGGTACATGGTAGTACATGGGCAATGGTGTGCCAGCACCCGCTGGACACTAGCTGAAGTGAGTAGCGAACCAGTCAGCGATGACCCCGATACGGCGGTTGGCTGGGCAACGTGGGACACAGATCTACGAGGGACCGACGTGGGACATCATGGGTCGAATTTTGGTGGAGCGCAAGTACGGCCCATTAAGGCCGAGACCGGTAAGGCCTTAATTACGATATACTGGGAAAGGTGTGGACCTTGATGCTACGGGCTGACGATAGTGGTATGCTGTCACTTCAGTATGCAAGGGTGAACCGTTGCAGAAATGGCTGGCAGCTTAATGCCACTGTCGACCCCGTCCCGTTAAAACCATGGCAGGTCTCGGGGAGTGCTCTATGTCTCGTCACCATTAAGTATGCAGTGCAGGTTCGGATGTCACATTCCCGATTAACGCTGGTCTGGCACTGAACGTAAGTACTCATGAGGTCTTACGTCAACTCTAGCATGGCCTCCCTGTTGCGGCATGGATAACCATGGGACCAAGAAAGCAACTGCACAACGATCATAGATAGCGGTTACGAGCGGGGCCCACATTAAAACAAAATGTACAACATACACACACAACAGGGAAAGATAAATTATGCGGAGAAGGATCCCTTCAGTAAGAGATCCGCTCTTCCAAGGAGTCCGGAATGGACGAAGGATGTGGTGCGGAGATATTCACTGGCAGACCCCAGTGAGATCCGACCTACATTGGCTACGAAAACCGATGCAATGGCGCTTCATCCCCCAGACGGAGTCGTTGCTAAAGGCAAGGTGACGGTGTTGGAGTGGCACGTCGACGCTTTAATTGCCTTCGAGGGGCCACGGCATAATGTCCACGAGGACATTAAGCGGAAGACGGCAAAAATCCGGGACATTTGCCTCCAGATCCATCATGAGCAGGATGCGGTGATGATTGAAAGGCTATCATAATCAGAGCGAGTCGGTAAGGGGACCCAAACTGACAACAAAATGTTGAACAAAGAGGTTCAGGCGGTTGGTCACCTGGTGGACAAGAAGGTCCAAGTTGGTGCGCCACCACGGGAAGCTCCTGCCCTGGTGCAGAGCTTCGCGGCCACGGTGGCAACGCCGAAGCGGCCCCGCGAGATGGGGGAGGTGGAACCGGCGAGTCCAGTCTGGTGGTAACCAAAAAGCGGAAAGGAGAGGAGCGGAAGGCGACGACCGAAACAGCGCCGGCGGAACCCAAAGTGCAAGGCAATTAAGCCCAAAGTCTACAGTTACTACCTTCCACCAACCCTCACTACGAATGAGTTCGAGTCAGTGGTGGACAGACTTACCCTGGATGAGCGAGGCAGGCACCCCGTAGTGATTGCTGGCGACTTCAACGCATGGGCAAATGAATGGAGCTGCGCCCGAACAACGCCAAAAGCTCATATCCTCATGGACGCGTTCACGGCACTTGACGTAGTTCTCATGAACACGGGAGAGGCGGCAGTTGCCAGAGGAGGAGCCAGCTCCGTGATCGACCTTACGTTCCTGAGCAGCAGACTGGTGAGAGGAGCTAAGTGGATAGTGAATCCCATATATACTCACAGCGATCACAATGACATTACGATCGATCTAAAGTTACCGGGGAGAAGGCCAAAGATAGGTCCAAGATTAAGAGGCTGAAGGGCGGATAAATTTGATGACGGCGCCCTTAAAGTCATGTTGGAGGACATGAAGGTGCAAGGTGGTGCGGACGAAATGGCAAGTCAGCTAGCAAGCCAGCTAGAGAGTGCATGCGACGCGGCGATGCCCAGAAGGGCCTATGGCGGATGTCATAAATCCGTCTACTGGTGGACAGATGAGATCGCTGGCCTACGTAAGGAATCTCATGCCGCAAGACGAAGACACCAGCGGGCAAGAGGCAAGCCAGAGTGTCTGCAACTACGCCAGGTATACAAGGAGGCCAAGAGGAGGCTAAAAAAGCCCATAAAGTCAAGCAAGCGCAGGAGTTTCATCGAACTATGTGCACAGGTTGAAGAAAATACATGGGGCACAGCATATAAGCTTGTGATGAAAAAGCTCCCTTCCCATGGGCAACCAGCCCCACACTGCCCCGACTTGCTCAGACGTATTGTGGGAGAGCTCTTCCCAGCACAAGACTACGTGCCTGGTCAATTCCTCCTCGAGTTGCACGAAGAATTACCCAGTGTGACCACTGACGAGGTGATGCGGGCTGTTGGAGGATTTGGGGACCAGAAGGCACCTGGCCCGGATGACCCAACCAAGTGCTCAAAACGGCAGCTGCGCTACACCCAGAAGCACTGATGTCTCTTTACGAGGCCTGTTTTAGACAAGGTGTCTTCCCAAAACGGTGGAAAATGCAGCGGCTGGTCCTGATGCCAAAAGCTGATAAGACAACTGAAGACCCATCAGCCTATCGTCCCCTGCGCATGCTAGATACGGCAGGGAAGGTCCTGGAGCGGATTATTTGCAACCGGATTGACGAGGCTCTAGTGGAGGCTGGAGGACTGGCGCGACGGCAATATGGATTCTGGAAAACAAAATCGACAGTGGACGCCATTGACGACGTCATCCAAATGGCGAAGGGGGCGATACAAGGACGAAGATGGAAGGGGGCTCCAAAAGGTATTGCCTTGTGGTCACCCTTGATGTCAAGAATGCCTTTAATTCGGCGACCCGTCTACCTAAGAAGGATGATTGCCGGCTACTTTAACGACAGGATGCTGCTATACGAGTCCGAGCGAGGTATGGAAACGCATAAGGTCACCGGAGGGGTTCCCCAGGGGTGTGTACTGGGTCCACTACTCTGGAATGTTATGTATGATGGCATTCTTCGCATACAGGTGCCCCATGATGTAAAAATCATCGGATTTGCGGACGGCATAGCGTTAGTGATCGCGGCGAAACATCTGGAAGAGGTAGTAGCGGAGGCAAACCGCACAGTGGCCATTGTCGGGAAATGGCTGGCGAATGCAGGTCTTAGAGTGGCGGAGCAGAAAACGGAGGCCATCATTATTTCAAGTCGAAAGGTACAGGAGGTCGTGGAAATAAGAGTTGGAAACTGCACCATTACCACGATCCAACACTTGAAGTACATAGGCGTCTGGATAGACTGCAGATTAACATGCCAGGAACACTTAAGGCGTGTAGGCGAAAAGAAGGCTCGGATCACCTTCGCTTTGCCGGATAACGCCGAACCTTGGAGGACCGCGACAGCGGAAGAGACAGCTCATATCAGGAGTTGTCAAATCCGTTATCCTGTATGGGGCGCCCATATGGGCTGATAAGGGAATGTCATGGCATACGTTCGCACCATAGAGGCAGCCTATAGGAGAAGTGCACTTTGAAAGATCTGTGCCCATCGCACTGTGTCCACAGACGCCGCGCTGGTGATTGCTGGTATGATCCCTATGGACCTGCTGGCCAAGGAGTCGTGGAAACTATTTTGCGGCAGAAGTACGCGCGAGTCCAGTGGGGAAGATCGCGTAGTAGCCACCAGGCAGCGCACCATACGGGAGTGGCAAGCCTGATGGGATGCATCTGAGAAGGGCCGTTGGACGTGGAGACTGATTCCTGACCTCCAACGTTAGATAAATAGGTCGCATGGCGACGTGAACTACCACGTCACACAAATGCTGACCGGGCACGGAGGTTTCCGCGCATATTTGCACAGATTCCGGCTGGATGAATCTCCCTGTTGTGAAAACTGTGGAGGCACGGAGCCAGAGGACGCGGAGCATGTTCTTTTCGCATGCCCGCGGTACAGCGGTGCCAGAGCGGTGCTTCAGAGAGTTTGCGGAGAGCCCGTGATACCTGACAATATCGTGCACCATATGCTCGAGTGCCCCAAGAAATGGGAAGTGGTCTGTGACGCCTCGGCAGAAATAATGCGAGACCTCCGCCACTTGGAGTGGCGACGACGTTCAGGGAATCCATAGGAGGGGTCCTTTGACCATTCCCCTCCCCGAATAAAGTTGTGCTTAGCGGTTATGTACCGTCGGGGAGGCTTCCGTGTGGGTGGTTAGGTAGGTAGGCCCTACACTACTGGCGCGTCGTCCTGGTGGCAGATTTCGACCTCCAATACACAAAAAAAAACAGAGAGAGAGAGAGAGAGACACAGACCGAGAGAGACAGAAAGAGAGCCAGAGAGAGAGAGAGACAGACAGCGATAGAGACAGAAATAGAAAGAGAGTGAGAAAGAGTGAGAGAGAGAGACATAAAGGGAGAGACAGAGACAGACAGAGACAGAGACAGAGAGAGGGAGAGTGAGAGACATAGATAGAGACACAGACAGAAAGAGAGAGAGTGAGAAAGATACAAATTGAGAGGAAAAAGTGAAGCGAAAGTTTCTCCGGGACTATAGCAACTTATTGGAAATGCCAGAAACAAAGTAAATAAAAATATCTATAAATAGACTCAATCAATGGTGCGCGTCGGCATCTGATTTCACATATTATATATGCGAAAATAAACCCAAAAAGTTTTAAAGTTGTGCAAGACAGCTGAAAGGTTTAAAATTTATAAAATTGCGAGTGATTCCATAAAAAAAGAAAAAATTATTGAATATATTGTGAAGAATATAGTGCAAAAAAATTTACATAAATAATAGCACTGCTGACAGTGGCAGCCAATCCAAAATAAATTACATTCTATTACTAAGAGTTATCATTTTTGGATTTATTTTCTACTTTTTGTGAAATTAATATATACGATACAAAAAATCACTAAATTGGTTCGGGTATGTGATAAAATTATTTCTGCTTAGACCTAGTTTACACTTCACAGCTTGAGTGTACTACGCTCCCCCCATGGGGAGGCAATGAGTTAAGCAAACAAGTAAAAATCAATGTCACAAATTCAGCAACAACAACCCTTCTTTTCTAAAAACCAGCACTAATATTACCACAACAACAATTTAAACATCAGTTATCATGTCAGCTTCACAAGCCTTAAACAACCGACCAGCTCATCAAAGTCGCTTCACAACAAACACTGCCAGTTTCAGTAATATCAAGCGCTTCGAGATGTTCATGCACCGACTCGAAAGTTGCCTGAATTTTTTCGAGAATTTCAATACGCACTTGTAGCTCTCGCAACATATCTCCAGAGACGCTCTGATCAATTTCGCGTGTTTTGTCATACATTGCCTGTGCTTTGTTTTTATAAAGCAGCACCCTATTTTCAGGCGGAACATTTTCGTAATTCAATAGCATGTTTTTATTTTTTACCGCTTTTTACAAGAACAAACGAAACGAAAACGAAAGTGGTTTGGTGTGAAAAAAAAGCGAGAACAAAGAATACACGTGACAAGTCTAACGGTTAACGGTTTGCTCTTAGACTTATTCGCCGCATCACGCCGAGGTCACCAAAAAAAGGTTGAGTTGCCGAGCTTTTTCGTACAGCAGACTATTGTTTTATATAATAATGATAATGTTTGGTAATTTAATCAAAGAAACTGATTTATTTAACACACAGGGCCATTTCGCTTTAATTACAAATTTGCGAAATTGACTGACGCAGTTAAATTCACTTGCCTCGCAGGGACTCTAATGAAAAAGTTTGCAAACTTTTTAATAACGAAAAAACAGACGTAGTTGCAAATTATTGGCCGAGCAGTTTTTAGTTTTATAACCCAATTATTTTCCACGGAGGGCGTTGCGATTTCTTAAATTATTTAACAGAACTGAAACGCAATTGCTGTTGCGAAACCAAAAATCGAGCAACCGAACACTATTGCAGTTGGCAAAGGAAAAAAATATCTTGGCCGCAGCGGCCGATCTTACCAATGGGCAAATTAGCAAACATGTTGTATCTCCTTGCGAAACTGGTGTGATTCGCACGGCAGTTGTCCGATGGTTCCTGGACCTGTAAATTCAGCACTGATTCTACTATTAAAACTATACCGAACTGCGGCGCAAAACCAAGACACTACCGTTTCGCTTTCAGAAATACAATCCCTTTATTAAGTTATAAACACTTATATTTATAAACTTACATTTACGCTATACAATGTGAACTACTTTCGCCCTATTCTGCTTTTGCGGCAACTAGGTCATGCACTGCTTACCTTACCAGTTCATTAACTGGCCTGATTTTATTTGCGTGCTCATCATGCACTTTGATCCGCAGCTGCATGTACCGAGTAACCCTAAAAGCTTGCAGTGGTTAACACTGTATGGGAAATCATGTCGTGAGTCGACTACTCGTAGGTAGCCGTATCTTGACTCACAACATCCCTCCCCTCCTTCTGGAGAAGGTGGTGCAATCACCTGCTGATCTTATATTTACATAATTTCTTAATCTACTGCTACGAATAGTTGCTTTGTAGTCTGCCATCCACATTGTCGTTTTTTTTCTCTTTATTTTTTTTCTGTCGCCTTGTTTTATTTCCTTTTTTTGTTTATTTTCATTATTGTTTTTCTTCTATTACATTTTTCTTGCCGTTGGTCCTTTCTATATTTTTTTTTTAATAATTTTTTTTCATAGATAGATAGACAGATAGATATATTTAAGGGTGTTGTACACTGCGACCTGAAAGATCTATTGTGATGCCCCTATTTATTAGAAAGATGAGGATAGTCTCATCTATAAATCTTCTATCAGGTTAATTTCCGATAGGAATTAATATATTTTGGACGAATCAGGATGAGGGATCCTGCTCATATCTAAGATATATTCTCCAAAACACCTGTGTCTTTTGTGTGCCAATGGTCCGCAGTCTGTGATCAGGTTCAGTGAGGTATCGTCACTTTCTCCACAGAATCGACAGATGGCATCTGAAGATATACCCAACTTGTTCAAATGGTAGTTGAGTCTACAATGTCCGCTTAAAATGCCTGTGATGATTCTTAATTTACTCCTAGGCATATTTATTAACTCCTTAGCTATTTTAGGATTAAAATCTCCCAGAAGAGCTTTGGACTGTCTTAATCCCGGAAGAGTTTTCCAGGTTTGACTTCGTTTTGCATCTGTACATTTCTTCAGCACACCTCCAATGGTATGGATGATAGTCCACAGAAGGGTTCAGGGCCGTTGCAGTGAGTGGCCGCAGCCTTCCTAGCTAAGCTATCAGCCTTCTCATTTGCCTCTACTCCTATGTGGCCTGGTACCCACATTAGAGATAACTTGTTCGTACTGCCTAGGGAGTTTAGCTTCCCAATACAGTCCCACACAAATTTAGACCTCACTAAGGGTGAGCTGAGACTCTTGAGTGCTGCTTGACTATCAGATAGTATCACGATGTTTTTCCCCCGATACTTCCTGTCCATGTTGATCTGGTAACATCTTTCAATAGCGTGAATTTCCGTTCGAAAAATGCTTAGAAAAGAACCCAGTAGTTGGTTCTAGGCCCAAATACTCCTGCCCCAGTTCCGTCCATTGTCTTAGAACCGTCAGTATACCATAAAAGGGAACTTTCTCTAATTTTATACGTCTCAGTTAGACCTTTCCATTCTTTTTTGCAACTCATCATTGTACAGTATTTGTGTGCAAAATGGAATTTTCTTGGCATCAAATCCTTATGAGATTTTAGTATACCGTATTCTTGCGTAGAATTTTTACCCCATATATTTTGGGTGTAATTTGATTCTCTCGAAATAATTTCTTGTATTCTGGTAAGAGATTTCCTAGCAGAGTCTTGAATTACTAGATGTAAGGGTTATAGATCTAGTATAACTTCCATTGCTGCTGTTGTACAGGTGCGCTTAGCTCCAGTGATAACAAGGTAGGCAAGGCGTTGTACTTTACTTAATGCAGATTTCGCTGTCTTAAGTCTGACTCTATTTGACCAGGCTACAGAACCATAGGTGATGATTGGTCTCACCATCATGGAGCAAGGAATCCTTGATGAGCCAATGCTTAGTGGGGTGAGATCACCCGCTAAGCCCAAATCAAATGCTGCTGCGGTCAATGAACGGAGACCTTCATCCGTGACCAAAACAGTGGGCGGGATGGGTGGAGGAATTCCTTTTCAAAAGGAATGGTGAGATAGTAGTTTATGATCTTCTGGTAGGCATATCATGTCAAGGATATGCGGACGATATTGTGATAATAGCTAGAGGAAAATCTGAATCCACTCTTTCTGATATTATCCAGAGGGGCTTATTAGCAGCTAGTGAATGGTGCAGGGGAACAGGATTAAAAATCAATGCCTCAAAGACCACCATTGTGCCGTTCACTAGAAAGAGATCTCTACTATATATGAAACATATTCTTCTAAATGCTACACAGGTCGATATTAGCTCTGAGACCAAATACCTCGGAGTAATTTTCGACAAAATGTTATTGTGGAAGGCTCATCTGACAGCAACCACCAAGAGGGCTACAGCTTTCTTAATGATATGTAGACGGCTTGCTGGTAAAACTTGGGCATGTAACCCAAAAATCATTCGCTGGATGTATTCCATGATGGTGAGACCAATCATCACCTATGGTTCTGTAGCCTGGTCAAATAGAGTCAGACTTAAGACAGCGAAATCTGCATTAAGTAAAGTACAACGCCTTGCCTACCTTGTTATCACTGGAGCTAAGCGCACCTGTACAACAGCAGCAATGGAAGTTATACTAGATCTATAACCCTTACATCTAGTAATTCAACACTCTGCTTGGAAATCTCTTACCAGAATACAAGAAATTATTTCGAGAGAATCAAATTACACCCAAAATATATTTGGGTAAAAATTCTACTCAAGAATACGGTATACTAAAATCTCACAAGGATTTGATGCCAAGAAAATTCCATTTTGCACACAAATACTGTACAATGATGAGTTGCAAAAAAGAATGGAAAGGTCTAACTGAGACGTATAAAATTAGAGAAAGTTCCCTTTTATGGTATACTGACGGTTCTAAGACAATGGACGGAACTGGGGCAGGAGTATTTGGGCCTAGAACCAACTACTGAGTTCTTTTCCAAGCATTTTTCAAGCGGAAATTCACGCTGTTGAAAGATGTGCCCAGATCAACATTGACAGGAAGTATCGGGAGAAAAACATCGTGATACTATCTGATAGTCAAGCAGCACTCAAGAGTCTCAGCTCACCCTTAATGAGGTCTAAATTTGTGTGGGACTGTATTGGGAAGCTAAACTCCCTAGGCAGTACGAACAAGTTATCTCTAATGTGGGTACCAGGCCACATAGGAGTAGAGGCAAATGCGAAGGCTGATAGCTTAGCTAGGAAGGCTGCGGCCTCTCACTTCAACGGCCCTGAACCCTTCTGTGGACTATCATCCATACCATTGGAGGTGTGCTGAAGAAATGTACAGATGCAAAACGAAGTCAAACCTGGAAAACTCTTCCGGGATTAAGACAGTCCAAAGCTCTTCTGGGAGATTTTAATCCTAAAATAGCTAAGGAGTTAATAAATATGCCTAGGAGTAAATTAAGAATCATCACAGGCATTTTAAGCGGACATTGTAGACTCAACTACCATTTGAACAAGTTGGGTATATCTTCAGATGCCATCTGTCGATTCTGTGGAGAAAGTGATGAAACCTCACTGCACCTAATCACAGACTGCGGACCATTGGCACACAAAAGACACAGGTGTTTTGGAGAATATATCTTAGATATGAGCAAGATCCCTCATCCTGATTCGTCCAAAATATATGAATTCCTATCGGAAATTAACCTGACAGAAAATTTATAGATGAGACTATCCTCATCTTTCTAATAAATAGGGGCATTACAATAGATCTTTCAGGTCGCAGTGTATAACACCCTTAAATATATCTATCTATCTATCTATCTATCTATGAAAAAAAATAATTAAAAAATAAAATAAAGAAAGGACCAACGGCAAGAAAAATGTAATAGAAGAAAAACAATAATGAAAATAAACAAAAAAAGGAAATAAAACAGGGCGAAAGAAAAAAAATAAAGAGAAAAAAACGACAATGTTGATGGCAGAGTACAAAGCAACTATTCGTAGCAGTAGATTAAGAAATTATGTATAAGATCAGAAGGCGATTGCACCACCTTCTCCAGAAGGAGGGGAGGGATGTTGTGAGTCAAGATACGGCTACCTACGAGTAGTCGACACGACATGACTTCCCATACTGTGTTAACCACTGCAAGCTTTCAGGGTGACTCGGTACATGCAGCTGCGGATCAAAATGCATGATCAGCACGCAAATAAAACCAGGCCAGTTAATGAACTGGTAAGGTAAGCAGTGCATGACCTAGTTGCCGCGAAAGCAGAATAGGGCGAAAGTAGTTTACATTGTATAGCGTAAATGTCAGTTTATAAATATAAGTGTTTATAACTTAATAAAGGGATTGTATTTCTGAAAGCGAAACGGTAGTGTCTTGGTTTTGCGCCGCAGTTCGGTATAGTTTTAATAGTAGAATCAGTGCTGAATTTACAGGTCCAGGAACCATCTGACAACTGCCGTGCGCATCACACCAGTTTCGCAAGGAGATACAACATGTTTGCTAATTTGCCCATTGGTAAGATCGGCCGCTGCGGCCAAGATATTTTTTTCTTTTGTCAACTGCAATAGTGTTCGGTTGCTCGTTTTTTGTTTTCGCAACAGCAATTGCGTTTCAGTTCTGTTAAATAATTTAAGAAATCGCAACGCCCTCCGTGGAAAATAATTGGGTTATAAAACTAAATCGTAAAGGCCCTGCTCGGCCAATAATTTGCAACTGCGTCTGTTTTTTCGTTGTTAAAAAGTTTGCAAACTTTTTCAGTAGAATCCCTCCGAGGCAAGTGAATTTAACTGCGTCAGTCAAGTTCGCAAATTTGTAATTAAAGCGAAATGGCCCTGTGTGGCAAAATAAATCAGTTTCTTTGATTAAATTACCAAACATTATCATTATTATATAAAACAATAGTCTGCTGTACGAAAAAGCTCGAGAACTCAACCTTTTTTTGGTGATCTCGGCGTGATG
Source organism: Clusia tigrina (assembly GCA_920105625.2). NCBI lineage: Eukaryota > Metazoa > Arthropoda > Insecta > Diptera > Clusiidae > Clusia > Clusia tigrina. The sequence continues at coordinate 150,927,979 of OV050030.1, forward strand.
CGGCGAATTAGTCTAAGAGCAAGCTGTGAAGTGTAAACTAGGTCTAAGCAGAAATAATTTTATCACATACCCGAACCAATTTAGTGATTGTTTGTATCGTATATATTAATTTCACAAAAAGTAGAAAATAAATCCAAAAATGATAACTCTTAGTAATAGAATTTAATTTATTATGGTTTGTCTGCCACTGTCAGCAGTGCTATTATTTATGTAAATTTTTTTGCACTATATTCTTCACAATATTTTCAATAATTTTTTCTTTTTTTATGGAATCACTCGCAATTTTATAAATTTTAAGCCTTTCAGCAGTCTTGCACAACTTTAAAACTTTTTGGGTTTATTTTCGCGTGTATAATATATGAAATCAGATGCCGACGCGCACCATTGATTGAGTCCATTTATAGATATTTTTATTTACTTTGTTTCTGGCATTTCCAATAAGTTGCTATAGTCCCGAAGAAACTTTCGCTTCACTTTTTTCCTCTCAATTTGTATCTCTCTCTCTCTCTCTGTCTCTGTCTCTGTCTGTGTCTCTATCTATGTCTCTCACTCTCCCTCTCCCTCTCTCTATCTCTCTCTGTCTCTGTCTCTCCCTTTATGTCTCTCTCTCACTCTTTCTCACTCTCTTTCTATTTCTGTCTCTATCGCTGTCTGTCTCTCTCTCTCTCTGGCTCTCTTTCTGTCTCTCTCGGTCTGTGTCTCTCTCTCTCTCTCTGTTTTTTTTTGTGTATTGGAGGTCGAAATCTGCCACCAGTACGACGCGCCAGTAGTGTAGGGCCTACCTACCTAACCACCCACACGGAAGCCTCCCCGACGGTACATAACCGCTAAGCACAACTTCATTCGGGGAGGGGAATGGTCAAAGGACCCCTCCTATGGATTCCCTGAACGTCGTCGCCACTCCAAGTGGCGGAGGTCTCGCATTATTTCTGCCGAGGCGTCACAGACCACTTCCCATTTCTTGGGGCACTCGAGCATATGGTGCACGATATTGTCAGGTATCACGGGCTGTCCGCAAACTCTCTGAAGCACCGCTCTGGCACCGCTGTACCGCGGGCATGCGAAAAGAACATGCTCCGCGTCCTCTGGCTCCGTGCCTCCACAGTTTTCACAACAGGGGGATTCATCCAGCCGGAATCTGTGCAAATATGCACGGAATCCTCCGTGCCCGGTCAGCATTTGTGTGACGTGGTAGTTCACGTCGCCATGCGACCTATTTATCTAACGTTGGAGGTCAGGAATCAGTCTCCACGTCCAACGGCCCTTCTCAGATGCATCCCATCGGGCTTGCCACTCCCGTATGGTGCGCTGCCTGGTGGCTACTACGCGATCTTCCCCACTGGACTCGCGCGTACTTCTGCCGCAAAATAGTTTCCACGACTCCTTGGCCAGCAGGTCCATAGGGATCATACCAGCAATCACCAGCGCGGCGTCTGTGGACACAGTGCGATGGGCACAGATCTTTCAAAGTGCACTTCTCCTATAGGCTGCCTCTATGGTGCGAACGTATGCCATGACATTTCCTTATCAGCCCATATGGGCGCCCCATACAGGATAACGGATTTGACAACTCCTGATATGAGCTGTCTCTTCCGCTGCCGCGGTCCTCCAAGGTTCGGCGTTATCCGGCAAAGCGAAGCAGATCCGAGCCTTCTTTTCGCCTACACACCTTAAGTGTTCCTGGAATGTTAATCTGCAGTCTATCCAGACGCCTATGTACTTCAAGTGTTGGATCGTGGTAATGGTGCAGTTTCCAACTCTTATTTCCACGACCTCCTGTACCTTTCGACATGAAATAATGATGGCCTCCGTTTTCTGCTCCGCCACTCTAAGACCTGCATTCGCCAGCCATTTCCCGACAATGGCCACTGTGCGGTTTGCCTCCGCTACTACCTCTTCCAGATGTTTCGCCGCGATCACTAACGCTATGCCGTCCGCAAATCCGATGATTTTTACATCATGGGGCACCTGTATGCGAAGAATGCCATCATACATAACATTCCAGAGTAGTGGACCCAGTACACACCCCTGGGGAACCCTTCCGGTGACCTTATGCGTTTCCATACCTCGCTCGGACTCGTATAGCAGCATCCTGTCGTTAAAGTAGCCGGCAATCATCCTTCTTAGGTAGACGGGTCGCCGAATTAAAGGCATTCTTGACATCAAGGGTGACCACAAGGCAATACCTTTTGGAGCCCCCTTCCATCTTTGTCCTTGTATCGCCCCCTTCGCCATTTGGATGACGTCGTCAATGGCGTCCACTGTCGATTTTGTTTTCCAGAATCCATATTGCCGTCGCGCCAGTCCTCCAGCCTCCACTAGAGCCTCGTCAATCCGGTTGCAAATAATCCGCTCCAGGACCTTCCCTGCCGTATCTAGCATGCACAGGGAACGATAGGCTGATGGGTCTTCCGTTATCTTATCAGCTTTTGGCATCAGGACCAGCCGCTGCCTCTTCCACCGTTTTGGGAAGACACCTTGTCTAAAACAGGCCTCGTAAAGAGACATCAGTGCTTCTGGGTGTAGCGCAGCTGCCGTTTTGAGCACTTGGTTGGGTATTCCATCCGGGCCAGGTGCCTTCTGGTCCCCAAATCCTCCAACAGCCCGCATCACCTCGTCAGTGGTCACACTGGGTAATTCTTCGTGCAACTCGAGGAGGAATTGACCAGGCACGTAGTCTTGTGCTGGGAAGAGCTCTCCCACAATACGTCTGAGCAAGTCGGGGCAGTGTGGGGCTGGTTGCCCATGGGAAGGGAGCTTTTTTATCACAAGCTTATATGCTGTGCCCCATGTGTTTTCTTCAACCTGTGCACATAGTTCGATGAAACTCCTGCGCTTGCTTGACTTTATGGGCTTTTTTAGCCTCCTCTTGGCCTCCTTGTATACCTGGCGTAGTTGCAGACACTCTGGCTTGCCTCTTGCCCGCTGGTGTCTTCGTCTTGCGGCATGAGATTCCTTACGTAGGCCAGCGATCTCATCTGTCCACCAGTAGACGGATTTATGACATCCGCCATAGGCCCTTCTGGGCATCGCCGCGTCGCATGCACTCTCTAGCTGGCTTGCTAGCTGACTTGCCATTTCGTCCACACCACCTTGCACCTTCATGTCCTCCAACATGACTTTAAGGGCGCCGTCATCAAATTTATCCGCCCTTCAGCCTCTTAATCTTGGACCTATCTTTGGCCTTCTCCCCGGTAACTTTAGATCGATCGTAATGTCATTGTGATCGCTGTGAGTATATATGGGATTCACTATCCACTTAGCTCCTCTCACCAGTCTGCTGCTCAGGAACGTAAGGTCGATCACGGAGCTGGCTCCTCCTCTGGCAACTGCCGCCTCTCCCGTGTTCATGAGAACTACGTCAAGTGCCGTGAACGCGTCCATGAGGATATGAGCTTTTGGCGTTGTTCGGGCGCAGCTCCATTCATTTGCCCATGCGTTGAAGTCGCCAGCAATCACTACGGGGTGCCTGCCTCGCTCATCCAGGGTAAGTCTGTCCACCACTGACTCGAACTCATTCGTAGTGAGGGTTGGTGGAAGGTAGTAACTGTAGACTTTGGGCTTAATTGCCTTGCACTTTGGGTTCCGCCGGCGCTGTTTCGGTCGTCGCCTTCCGCTCCTCTCCTTTCCGCTTTTTGGTTACCACCAGACTGGACTCGCCGGTTCCACCTCCCCCATCTCGCGGGGCCGCTTCGGCGTTGCCACCGTGGCCGCGAAGCTCTGCACCAGGGCAGGAGCTTCCCGTGGTGGCGCACCAACTTGGACCTTCTTGTCCACCAGGTGACCAACCGCCTGAACCTCTTTGTTCAACATTTTGTTGTCAGTTTGGGTCCCCTTACCGACTCGCTCTGATTATGATAGCCTTTCAATCATCACCGCATCCTGCTCATGATGGATCTGGAGGCAAATGTCCCGGATTTTTGCCGTCTTCCGCTTAATGTCCTCGTGGACATTATGCCGTGGCCCCTCGAAGGCAATTAAAGCGTCGACGTGCCACTCCAACACCGTCACCTTGCCTTTAGCAACGACTCCGTCTGGGGGATGAAGCGCCATTGCATCGGTTTTCGTAGCCAATGTAGGTCGGATCTCACTGGGGTCTGCCAGTGAATATCTCCGCACCACATCCTTCGTCCATTCCGGACTCCTTGGAAGAGCGGATCTCTTACTGAAGGGATCCTTCTCCGCATAATTTATCTTTCCCTGTTGTGTGTGTATGTTGTACATTTTGTTTTAATGTGGGCCCCGCTCGTAACCGCTATCTATGATCGTTGTGCAGTTGCTTTCTTGGTCCCATGGTTATCCATGCCGCAACAGGGAGGCCATGCTAGAGTTGACGTAAGACCTCATGAGTACTTACGTTCAGTGCCAGACCAGCGTTAATCGGGAATGTGACATCCGAACCTGCACTGCATACTTAATGGTGACGAGACATAGAGCACTCCCCGAGACCTTCCATGGTTTTAACGGGACGGGGGCGACAGTGGCATTAAGCTGCCAGCCATTTCTGCAACGTTTCACCCTTGCATACTGAAGTGACAGCATACCACTATCGTCAGCCCGTAGCATCAATGTCCACACCTTTCCCGGAATATCGTAATTAAGGCCTTACCGGTCTCGGCCGTACTTGCCCTCCAACTAAATTCGCAGCAGTCCTCAAGTCGTGGGGTACCGCTGACCAAGATATGGGGCCCGTCATGGGTCTGCCACTCTTGGATTTTTCGCGTTGCCACGACGATCCATCGGTGTCCCACGTTGGTGCCGCGGCGTCCCACGATGTCCCACGTCGGTCCCTCGTAGATCTGTGTCCTACGTTGCCCAGCCAACCGCCGTATCGGGGTCATCGCTGACTGGTTCGCTACTCACTTCAGCTAGTGTCCAGCGGGTGCTGGCACACCATTGCCCATGTACTACCATGTACCAAAATGTTGTGCTCAGAATGAAATATTAATTTTACTTACAGTTCGTTTTCTTGTACATCTTTTTATTTTATGTATTTTATATATTACTATTTGTTGATTTTATATTTAATTTTCACTATTGGTCGCCGATCAGCACTTGCAGCAACTCCAGAGCAGACTGAAAATGGCGCAGAGAGAGCAGCTGTCGCTGCTTCGTAGCCCCGCGCCAAAATATACCAACAGTTAAAGATGGCTTCCTCACAAATACGGTATGCACCTGCCTCGACTGTTCTCTCGCTCTCCACCGAACGCAGAGATAGGCCGACAGCATGGCGCCGCAGGTACCAGGTGGAAGCCACCTGAACGTTTGGATTCGGAGTGAACATGCCGCCCCCCTTGCATTATTGCAAGAGAAGAACATATCCACGCAGGATCCCATTCATACCCTTCATCAATGGAGGGTGGTTTGGTGCCAGAGGGCGCAGCCTCAGGAAGCTTGCGCACCCCTCAATGCGGTGGCCCATCTGCTAACACATAATGCAGATGATCTGCGGAGTAGGGCGTAGCTGGACCGGTCTCTTCGTAATACCCAGAAAGGGCGGAACAGCGCGGGATAGTTCCCGCCTGGTCTCCTCCTGACCTTGGTTTGGCGCTTCCGGAACCACGCAGCCAGGTGGCGCCGGCGACAGAGAGGTGAAGCTCGATGGGAGGTCGAATGTAGTTGACCTGGCCCGACGAGGCGCTGTTGGGTCCGGTGGCACTGCCATAGGGAGTGGAGGTGGCAGCACGGCCACACTCGAAAAACTGGCAAACAAAAAGCACCACCCGTCAGACAGCGAGTAGCGGGTCTTGTGCACCGAGTGGGTCGAGATCTGAGAAAATATTAAAAAATGATTTAGTACAAGAAGGGAATAGAGCTAAAAAAAAACATAAAAGCTATAAAATAAAAAAGTACAAGGTACGTTATACCCCTCCGCTGGTAGGAGGCGGCTCTTCTCCCGGTAGGATCACCACCTTCGTGATAGGTCGGGTTAGCATTCGACGTGCGTCCGCACATCCATAACACGCACTTTTCCATCAGGACTAGGGTGTGTATCGGTGACCCTGCCAAGCCGCCATTCTTGAGGCGCTAGGTTGTCTTCCCGCACAACTACTAACTCACCCACCTTGACATTCACTTGAGCCGTCCGCCACTTACTTTTCCACCTGACGCTGAATTGATGGGCCAGCGCCTTCAGTTTTTACCATCGGTTCAAAATCGAGAGAAAAGGTGTTGTATCCAGAGGCTCAGCTGGTGCCAACAGTGGCACCAAGAAATGACCAGGCGTCAGCGCCTGGAGATCCGTGGGGTACTCAGTCAGAGCGCTGATAGGCCTAGAATTAACACACGCCTCGAAGCGCGCTAAGAGAGTCACAAATTCTTCAAACGTGTACTTAAGTTGCCCTGCAATGCGCTTGAAATGGTCCTTGAAACTCTTGAGCGCTGCTTCCCAAAGGCCCCCCATATGTGGAGCGTGGGGGGATTAAAATCCCACTCGATCTGAGTATGAAAGTGACCCACCACGGTTCGGTCACGGATTTCACGGAGCACCCGCTGGAAATCAAGCCTCAACGCCTTTTCCGCGCCCACAAACTTCCGACCGTTATCCGAGTGCATCTTCAAAGACCATCCCCGGCGGGCGGTAAACCAAGACAATGCCGCTAGGAAGGCAGGAGTACTCAAATCGGTAGTCGCCTCTAGGTGAACTGCTCTTATAGCGAAACAGAGAAAGATGCAGACGTTCCCCTTCGTAACGTGGCATGCCCGCCCCTTATAGTGTTTGATATCAAACGGCCCCGCGAAATCAACTCCAGTATGGGTAAAAGGACGTGAACACGTCGTACGTTCAACCGGAAGAGCTGCCATGAGCTGCTGTTGTCGACGCTTCTTCCACAGAATACATGTCTTACATTGGAGAATTGTGCTTTTAATGAGCGTTTTCGCTTTTGGAATCCAATATTGGGACACCTGATGGATGAATTTCACCATTAGACCAGTAAAGTGACCATAGTATGGCAGAATGATCGGGTGTCTCTCCAAAAATGGCAAATGTGTAGTGAGCGCTACCCGACCATTTACGCGCAGAGTACCATCGGAGTGCACGAACGGATTCAGAGCCAAAAGCGAACTGGAGCTGGATATCGGCTCCCGTGCCACAAGTGCGCTGTATTCTTTTGGGAAATACATTTGCTGCGCGAGCACAATAAGGCAAGTGGTCGTTTCAACGATATCTCCCCGAGTAAGCGGGGACCCCCTGTCAGGAGTCGTATCCCGATGTTTCACGGAACAGTGGCGCATAAAGCGGCGCACGAAACTCAACACTCGTAGGGCTCTAAAAAATGAGGAGAAGCGCAACATTGGGTCCTCCGCAGAAGACACATATACTACATGACACTTTGCAGGTCGTTGCTCTTCATCGGTTGCTAACAAGTTTTCGTCCAACGGAGGCGGCCACTGTTCCCGCTCCTGCTGCAGCCAGGCTGGGCCTTCCCACCAGAGCTTGTTGTGGAGTAGTGCATCAGGTGCCACACCACGGCTAGCTAAATCTGCTGGGTTATCTTCTGAGCGGACATGACGCCAGTTGTCCACACCCACTTTGCTGGTAATGGCAGTGACTCGATTCGCCAAGAAGAGTTTCCACACGTGGGGTGGCTTTCGCAGCCATGCCAACACAATCGTAGAGTCGGACCAACAAAACAAGTTGTCATCTGAAATATTTAATAGAAGTTTAAGAGGGAAAATCAACTCTGCTAAAAGTGTCGCCCCACATAGTTCTAAACGTGGAAGAGAGATAGTTCTCAATGGGGCCACCGGCGATTTCGCCACTAGCAAATGGGTAGAGATGGAATTTTCACCTTTACACCGAACGTAAAGGGTTGCAGCTGTGAAGCATCACAGAAGGCGTGGAATTCAATATCGCGATCAGGTGCATGTCGTACCCAGCGAGGCACGCGTACTTGGCGATTGCCTGATACTGCGATAAGAAGTGTGTCCACCTTGTTAAAGTGGTAGGAGTAAGTTGCTCGTCCCAGCCTATTTGATCCAACCATATCTGTTGCATCAAGATCTTTGCGGAGATGACAATAGGAGCCAACCATCCCGCTGGGTCGAACAACTGTGCAATGACCGACAGGACCTTACGTTTGGTGTATACGGCAACGATTGACAAAGCTGCCACGTGGAAATAAATCCAATCCCCCCGCGCATTCCATCGAATGCCCAAAGTGCGAGTGATCCTGGTCTCCTCAAATTGGAGAAAATCTTCCCTAAGCAGATGCCCTGGAGGCAAACCGGATAAAATTTCGGTAGAATTTGCTGCCCATTTTCGCATTGAAAACCCGGCTGAATCCAAGCTCTCAATCAGCTTATCCCTAGTGCGAATGGCAGTAGCAATATCATGTGTACCCACTAGAGCGTCATCCGCGTACATTGAATTACGTAGCACCTGAGAAGCTGCTCTCCACGTCGTCTGCCAATTGCAAAAGTGTCCTTATTGCAAGATAAGGAGCACAATTCATCCCGAAGGTGGCCGTTTTCAATTCATAATCAGAGATCTCGCTGTCGGGAGATTCCCTAAACACAGTTGTCTGGTATGATGCCTGGCTTGCCTCAACCAGAATCTGACGATACATCTTTTGTATGTCCCCGTTCAGGACATAGCGAAACATACGCCACTGGATTATTAGCCGGATCATATCGGCTTGTAACACTGGCCCTGTGTGTAACACGTCATTCAAGCTGACCGTGTTGGAAGTCGCCTGTGAGGCATTGAACATCACGCGAATTTTGGTGGTTGTACTCTCTGGCTTAATTACTGCATGATGTGGCAAGTAACAATGATGCACAGGAGTTACTGACGGCTGTGGAACCTTGCGCATGTGATTTAACGTCACGTATTCGAGTACCACCGCGTCACTTATCGGCCGGGCTCTTTACCAGCCGGGACTCATTACGCTCAAATTGCCGAAGGGCAATATAGCGCGACGCTCCTAGAGACTTCTCCGGGAAAAACCCTTGTTTGAACGGCAGAGAGACTATATATCGCCCCGTAGCATCCCGACGAGTAGTCTGGGAGTACAAATTAAGGCAGTCTCGATCAGTCTGGGAAAGCTTTCGATCTTGCGGAGGCTGTTCCATTTCCCAGAACTGTCGTAGAAGGTGGTCGAGCGAAGTAGTTTCAGACACTTGCACGCGAGTTGTGAAAGTGGATATCCGGTTATCCGGCAGAGGCCCTGTAAGGATCCAGCCGAATACCGTTTCTTGGGCAATTAGTGACCCCACCAGGTTGCGCCGCAACCCATCAAGCAAGACCTGAGGGTAAAGATCCCCACCGATTAACAAATCGGCTTGGGTGGAATGTGAAGTGCTTGAATCGGCTAACCTGAAATGTCTCAGTTTGTGTTGTTCTCCTTTACTCAATAGGAGTGGTGGCAGTTCACCTGTCAGGGTAGGCAACACCAAAGCCGACATTTGGAGACGCACAGTGGCATCGTACCGCGACCCGATGGTGATGTGACATGCTTTGGTAACGGTGCCAGCAGCTGACCCCCGATACCTGGGCAGGTACTGAGTGCGCCGGCAGCTTAAGGCGTTTTTGGAGGCGGTCTGAAACAAAGGACCCCTCAGAGCCAGAGTCTATCAGAGCCCGGGCTGTGTACCATACTCCTTGATGTTTATCGTGACTAAGGCGTACCCAAGATAACACGATTGGAGAGGCGGCCACTTGGATGACTTGGACTCGTCCCCGCCCTATCTACCGGACGCGATACCTGCGCAGTGTGGTAAGAAGACTTGGGTACGGGTGGAGGGACCAGGGAGGAGTGTCCATTTGACTTGGAGCGTCCCCCCCCTGATGTGGATGGTGGGTTTGGCGTCGCAGCTATTGGACGACCCCGTGGCGAGTCCGTATGCAGCAGAGTCTGGCGCCGCTCCCGTCAGGTGGACCCCGAAAAGGAGCTGGGGCAATTTACCACTCTATGCGAAGCTGACAAGCAATTCACACACAACCCGTGTTTGCGCACCAAGACCCACCGAGCTGATACGGTGGCAGCCTGGAACGCAGGACAATTTCGCACCGAGTGTGCAGACCGCCTGCACACTTTGCACCCTTGCGGGGTAACACTTACTGAATGGGTTTGCACCCGTGCTGTTCGCGGTTGATTTGGCTGAACCCTTATTTGGGATGAACTCGCGGCCGGAGATCCGAAATCGCCTCGAGTGTATGAAACCGCAATGACAAGGAGTCATCCATCGCCTTCCATTCTGGAATATCTGCGCGGCCCCCCATGGTCTGTTCCCACAGGGACAGTGTGAGCTCAGGCAGACGCATGGAGCACAAGTATACTAAAATGGCATCCCAACTCGCAACGTCGATGCCGTAAGACGTCAGTGCAGCGATACAGTTACCGATGTCACGCTGTAGGCGTTTAATTTCCCCACCATCTTCTCTTCTAACCGGGTCAAGGCCCAACAGTGTCTTCAATTGGTTGTTGGTGTGGATGCGCTTGTTGTCGTAGCGCTCCAGTAAGTTTTCCCACACTTGCTGAAAGCCCGCCTCCGTTATTGGAATTTTGGAGACAATTTCATGTGGTTCTCCCCGGGTCTTTAGGGACAAATGGTAGAATTTCTCCGCATTAGATAGCCGCGTATTGTTAATGAACAGTGCTGTAAACATGTCACGAAACGTTGGCCATGCAGCATAACTCCCTTCAAAGGGAGAGATATCACAAGGGGGTACGTGGATGCTGTGAGCCAATGATAAAAATGGCTCCCCTCTAGTAGGAACGGGAGTTGCCTATTCTAAACGTTGTCTCACTTCTGCGATCAAAATACGACCCTGCTTAAAAGTATCAAAGCTTGACTCGAACCGCAGTCCGATTGACTCTAACAGTAATTCACCGTCTTTCATGACCCGCGCCTCGGACATGGCAGTTATTTTTGCCGTTTTAAGCGAAGCCCACCGAGCATCCAATTCTGCTTCATCAAGTTGAAGTGATATAATGGAGTGAGTGTCCGGTGAGCACCGTACAAAACGACTTATGAACATCAGGAGTTCATCTGCCGCCGAAATATACGAGTCCACCATTTTGCGGAACTTATGCGCCTGCGAACGCAGCTTAATGTTTGCTTATCTACACCTCCAAACGCAACCGCACTGAAACCACGCCTAACACTTATCATTTAAACGCACTACGACAGAAGGGCCCACAATGCTCAGGAAACCAATTGTTACCCGTAACCGGCCCTGCTTCACAAAAGAAATAGGGACAGCAGCTGATCGCACGAGCCACTGACCTACTTTTCTTATTCTGTTTTCTGCATTAGCCACCAGTACCTAAAAACGGCGATAATGCAGCGAAGACAACAACAGCGCAATGGTTTTAATAATCAGCAGCGCCGACAGAGCACAAGCCCCCGAACGCACGGCAAAACCAACCGAACACAAAAAAGAATCAATTTGTATATAAATCAAATTTAAATTATTATTAATTTATAATAATAATATTTTTTAATTCAATTAAAACAATCGACACTTACCAAAACCGGATTCTTATCCGGCTCGAAGGACCAACTGTACTACTGTATACGTACGATCAACTGTGTCAAGTCAGCTTGTAGCGTTGGTCCTGTATGTAACACGTCGTTCAGACTGACTGTATTAGTCGTTGGCTGGGATACATTAAACACCACCCGTAATTTAGTGGACGTGCTTTCAGGCTTGAACACCGCATGATGTGGTAGTGTCCGGATGAGAAGTGATGTGGGGTTGTAATTTGGATCATATGGTCGAGTTCCAAATATTCTAGCACCACTGAATCGTATTGCTGCTTCTGATGAGGGTTCCGCAACAGTCTTGCTTCATTCCGTTTAAGTTTGAGTGCAATATGACGGGATGATCCGAGTGCTTCCTCAGGGCGGTGTGTCGACTTGAATGGTAATTCCACCACATATTGCCCAGAAGATTCCCGATACGTAGTGTGTGTATACAAATCGAGACATGCTTTATCATTGGGGGAAAGTCTCTTTTCCTTAGGTGGTTCTTCCACCTCCCAGAACTTCTGTAGAAGTTCCTCGACTGAATGATGGTCAATGGTCACACTGGCACAGAAAGATCGTACAGTGCTTTCAGGTATTGGTCCAGTGAGGATCCAACCGAATATCGTCTCCTGCGCAATCAATGACTCTATGACATCGTGTCTCAGACCATCAAGCAACACCATTGGGTACAGATCCCCACCTATTAGTACGTCTACCTGTGATGAACCGGATAGGGTCGGGTCGGCAAGCTGAATGGCAGTCGGTTGTGGGTAGTCCTGCGTGGACATCTCTAGCCGGGGCAATTCCCCAGTTAAAGTGGGCAGTACCAATGCTGACACAGGGAGTCATACCTTTGCGTCGAGGGGTGAACCCACAGTCAAGTCACACGCCTTTATTACGTTTGCTGCCACCACATTGCTCACCCCTGACACCTGTGCTTGCACGGTACGCGTAGGAAGTCGCAGGCGTCGTTGTAGTCGGTCGGAAATAAAAGACCCTTCCGATCCAGGATCGATCAACGCCCGGGCCATGTAATTGACTCCGTGATGCCAAATATTGATGATGGCAGTTCCCAGAAGAGTCGACCACGGGATTGATATGGACCGGATCGTCCCTGGACTGATGCGGGCACCACTTGTGCAGCGTGGGACGACGATGGTGCAGCAGGTTGCGCATACCTAGTGGTAGTATTGGGTGTATTTGGTCGTCTTTTACCACGCGGAGGTATCGGTCGTATTTGGGCATTAGCGCCTCGTTCGGGTCGCGACTCCTTGTGGAGCATGGTGTGATGCCGTTCTCGACATGAGAAACATGAATGTCGACTTCCACAATTCGCCGCCCGAGCCCCAGGCAGTTCACACACAGATTGTGGCTTCGCCCCAATCCCCATCGCTCTGTGACAGTGGCGTTTATAAATGAGGGGCAATTTTGAACGTGATGAAGCTGTTGCGCACAGATCTGACACCCCTCTGGGTTGACCCTTACTTGGTGAGTCTGTGCGCGATTTGAGCGGAGCGCATTCGGGTACATCCATACCGTAGGCCGCGCTGCGATCGGCTGCCATAGATCGGAGACTGCCTCTAACGTTTGGAAACGTTTGGTGAGGAATTCATCCATTGTCTTCCACTGTGGGGGATCAGAATGGTTAGTTATAGACTGTTCCCACATGGAGAGGGTTTTTTCAGGCAAACGGACCGAACATAAATAAACAAGGATAGGATCCCAGCTGGACACGTCCACGTTTAGTGTTTGAAGTACTGTAATACAATTGCCGACATTACTTTGCAGCCTCTTAATTTCAGAGCTACTTTGTTTTGAAATTGTAAGTAGATGAAACAAGGATTTGAGCTGACAGTTGATCATGATCCGTTGGTTGTCGTATCGGTCAATGAGGTTTTTCCACGCTTGATCGAACCCATCATCAGTCAATCACCACAATCTCTTTAGCTTCCCCTCTAGTTTTTGCCTTCAGGTGGTAAAACTTTTCAACCTTTGATAGCCTTGCATTCCGATGATAGAGGGCCGTGAACATGTCACGAAATGTGGGCCATTTGACATAATCACCTCCGAATGGTTCGATGTCGCAAGGCGGCACTGGTATGGTGTGCAACGGTGTCGGAGTCTCTGCCAAGGCTTCTATAAGTCCGGTCATTCGAACATGGCAGCAGCGGAAGGCTGCATAACTCGAAGTCATGCGGCGTTGCATGGACTCCTTAATGGCCGTATTCTCCTTCATCGTATTTACGTCCGTCAGAACCGTGGAATGGGTGTGTTTGAGCTTATGCCAATGCGAATCTAATTCAGTCTGATCGAGGCGGAGCGAGGCGAGAGTATGGCTATTAGGAGGCAGTTGCTCAAAAGCGCTTATAAATGCCGTCATTTGATCAGCCACGTCGATGTACGAGGTCAGCATGATGGAGCGGTTAGTGGTTCGTGATCGGAGCTCAATGATGTCTGTCAGCTCGGCTTAGGTTAGGGGACTCTAAGTTGGTTATAGAGGGTCAGATGATAAATTAACTATACACCACTACAAACAAGCATATTGCACGATCACCTAGAGAAGGGAGCAGAGCTACTGTGGAGTGGTCTGGTGGTAAGACACCTACACCGACTGCACACACGCGTACTGCAGACTCCCGAATTACCTGATCAAGAAAGGTAATAAAACCGCTGTAGGGTGGTGTAATGGCAAGACACCGATATACCACCGCAGACAAGCGTAATATACGAGCACCTCGAGAAGTGAGCAACATCCAAAAAAACGAAACACACGGTTTGGGTTGGATAAACACTAAATTAGTAGGGCCCACTCCGAACCTGTACCGCTACTGCGTAGCCACCACGTTGAGTGTGTGACAGTAGCCTTGGGGTACCCACCAACAAGAAATATAGCTGGAATAAAATTCCTATGTGTATATGTACAGCACGCGCGATGTTTAAATATGCAAACTTCGCAGTCGAACCCTCTGCCGACTGCGGACTTCTCCGCTATTCACTTATCGTCTTGTACGGACCGTTGTCTGCGCCAATACACAGCATGCAATTGTACGCAAATATACTGCGCAATGCTATGTCAAACCAATGCACACACCGCTTATGTATATGGAAATGTTTATGGATATGTCTATGGACGAGGTGTGATCAAAAAAGAACCGTTATTGTGTGATCAAAAATTAAAGTATTTATTTATTCATCAACAACTATCTTGTCCCCTTTAAAGTAATTCCCCTCAGATATAATACACTTATGCCAGCATTTTTTTCAATCCTCGAAACACTTCTGAAACGCTTTTTTTGGTATCGCCTACAGCTCCTGTTTCGATTTTGCTTTTATCTCCTCAATCGTAGCAAAACGCTTTCCTTTCATCGGTGTCTTCAGTTTTGGAAAGAGGAAAAAGTCAGCGGGGGCCAAGTCCGGTGAATACGGTGGTTGAGGCATGATAACGGTTTTGTTTTTGGCCAAAAAACAGCTCCTGAGCGATGTCGATGCGACGTTGTTTTTGCTCAAAATTTAGCAATTTTGGAACAATCTTCGCTGCCTCACGTTTCATGCCTAAAACATCCGTAAAAATTGCTTGGCATGAGCCGAACGATATGCCAACATCATCAGCAACCTATCTGATAGTGATTCGACGATTATCAAAAATCATTTTCTTCACTGCGTCAATGTTTTCATCGTTTGGTGACGTGCTCGGGCGACCAGGACGAGCATCGTCATTGACATCTTCTCGGCCTTCCTTAAACCGGTTATACCACAATTGAACTTGTGTTCTGCTCATAGTAGACTCGCCAAAGGCCACAGTCAACATTTCAAATGTCCTTACGCATTTAATTTCATTTTTTACACAAAACTGAATACAGTTTCTTTGATTCATTTTTTCGAATAGTACAATATCGCCAAAACACGACTAACCTTTTTATCTGTCAAAAACAAACTGACAATCCAAAATGGTTGGTATTGCCAACATATTGTTACGAAATTGCCCTCTTGACAATTTACTCTGTTACAAAATTGCTCTCCTGAGAATTTCTCTAACTCTCTGTACTCGGACTCCTACCACTGGATTGTGTAGTAATCAAACAATCGCTGGTTAAATTAAAATAATTAGCTTTATTTAATTATTGCTATTTACACATTTAATATTAGGCTTAAAGTTTACTTAGTTATTATTTGCACTTTATTTCACAAACCATTAGTCACTTTATTCACTAATGAGTTTCACCACTTTGTAAATCACAAATACTGCTGCTTTGATTATAATGCTAGATGTGCACACTGTTATGGTCTCTGATCTACTGTATTCGACTTTGAATAGTCTTCTCGCTTTTATAGTTTTCGAATGGTTGATGTAGAAACTTCCACGCTATTCTCGTATTTTCTAGAAGCTTCTATCCTCTTCGACGGA
Organism: Clusia tigrina; assembly: GCA_920105625.2. NCBI lineage: Eukaryota > Metazoa > Arthropoda > Insecta > Diptera > Clusiidae > Clusia > Clusia tigrina. The sequence goes on from OV050030.1 coordinate 150,943,859, forward strand.
AGTCGAGAATATTCTTTTTGATATTACCGACAGATGGTTCTTGAATAAGCTTTTATTCGAATAGTTCGCATCTTGACTCACAGGGGGCACTCATTCTCCAGATGGGATCCTAAAAATATGCAATCCCGTTTCACTGATATGCAATCACGTTTCACTGCCCTCCGCTTAATCTAGTTCGTCCCGAACAAGAATAGTACTGCAACCTTTATAAGGAGATAGCCTCTCTAAATGAACGACTTTCATTTTGCTCCTGGCATTTCTTGCCAACTGGATGCGGTATACTACATCGTTGAGCCGCTTTATCACCTTATAAGGGCCTTCCCAATGTATTTGCAGTTTTGGCGATAATCCCTTTTTCCTTTGCGGATTATGAAGCAAAACTAGCTGCCCTTCCTGAAATCCCTTGGAGTTTGCTCGTAGATCATATCTGGCTTTAATTTTATCACTCATCAGTTGTGTGCGCTTTCTGATGGTTCCATGAATTTCATTCAGCTGTCTTCGTTTGTCAGCTACATAACTGCTACATGAAACTTCCGTAGATGAGTAGGCACCGAATTTCAGATCTGCAGGCAATCTTATGTCACAACCGAAAATAGCCTTAGCTGGTGTTGCAGATGTTGTATCGTGAGTTGCCGATCGGTATGCCATTAAGAAGAGGGGTATGTGTTGGTCCCAATCATTCTGGTTTCTGTCCGCGACTTTCCTTAGGTGTTCCTCAAGCGTACGATTAAATCTTTCAACCATTCCATCGGATTGTGGGTGCAAAGGGTACGAGTTTTGCGTATGCCCATCAATTCACTCATTTCCCTGAATATTGTTTACTCGAAATATCTGCCTTGATCCGAGTGCAACTCGAGGGGAGCTCCGAATCTGCAGACCCAATTATTGATAAATGAATCTGCAACGGTCTTAGCTTCTTGATCGGGAATGGGGTATACTTCTGGCCATTTACTAAAATAGTCGATTACGACGAGAACATATTTGTTGCCGGAATCACTAATTGGAAACGGACCTGCTATGTCCGCTGCAATAGGCTCAAATGGCGCTCCCACGTTGTATAAATGCATCTTCCCCTGACTGCGACGGCTCGGTCCCTTGGCAGCTGTACAGTTTTCACAAGCACTAATCTAGTAAACTACCGATTGCTGGCAACCAACCCAATAAAATCGTGTTTTAATTTTCCCGACTGTTTTTGTTATTCCCAAATGCCCTCCGCTTGGCCCACTATGGTATTCCTTGAGAATTTCGCTTTGGCTTGCCTTGGGTACCACAATAAAGTTCTTCGTGGTTTTTCCATCTTCGCTCTCCCACAGGCGGAATAGGCATCCATCTTGCAGCTTTAAGCTATTCCATTGAGCCCAATATCCTTTAGTTATGGGGCTTTCAGTCGAGATTACGTTCCAATCAGGCCGTTTTCCTTCATTCCTACTTGATACGACTTTTGCCAAATCTGGGTCATTTCGTTGTTCTTCTTTTATCTTTTCCGCTGTCCATTCATCGTCTGGTAAAACAGCCATTAAGCGCACATCGACTAGTCCTTCTTTCCCTTCAGCTTTAGAACAGTGCTTACATTCCATACTGCAAGGACGTCGTGATAGTGCATCAGCATTCCCGTGGTTTCCGCCTCTGCGATGTTCTATTGTGAAATCGTAGCTTTGGAGTCTCTCAATCCATCTCGCAACCTGACCTTCGGGATTTTTGAACTGTAATAGCCAGCGCAGAGCAGCGTGATCCGTTCTCAACAAGTACTTTTGTCCATACAAGTACTTGTTAACTGCCAAAAGTTCTCTCCGTGTTACACAGTAATTTCGCTCTGGCTTTGATAAGATCTTGCTGAAGTAGGCTATTACTCTTTCATGTCCGTCAATAACTTGCGACAGGACACCTCCAATCCCGAATCCACTTGCATCTGTATCCAAAATTGTGTACGGCTTCAAGGATCGGAGCCGTACACAATAGCTCTTTCAATCTGTTGAATGCCTTCTCCTGTTCACTTTTCCACTCAAAAGCACAATTTTTCCTCGTTAATGCATGCAGACTACCAGCCACGTCTGCAAAGCTTGGAACAAAGCGTCTGTAATAGGTGCAAAGACCCAAGAAGCTGCGTAGCTCATGCAAACTAGTTGGTCTTGGCCACTCCCTTACTGAGTCTATCTTATCTGGATCTGTGTGTACTCCTTCAGGTGTAACTTTATGTCCAAGGTACTTGACTTCTTTCTTGAAGAACGAGCATTTCTTTGCGCTCAGCTTCAACCCTGAAGCTCCTAATCGCATCAATACTTCTTCCAAATTCTTCAAATGGTCCTCGAAGTCCTTTCCCATAACGATGATGTCATCTAGGTACACCAGACACGTTTTCCAGTGGAGACCCTTTAGCACATGTTCCATTAGGCGTTCAAATGTAGCTGGAGCATTACACAGTCCGAATGGCATCACCAAAAATTGCCATAGTCCATCACCGGCGCTGAATGCTGTCTTTTCCTTGTCTTGGTCGTCTACTGCCACTTGCCAATATCCGCTTTGTAAATCCAGCGTTGAGAACCAATTTGAACCAGAAAGTGTGTCCAACGTATCGTCGATTCGAGGTAATGGATAACTATCTTTCTTCGTTACCTCATTTAGTTTACGATAATATACACAGAAACGTGTGGAGCCATCCTTCATCTTGACCAATACCACTGGAGAACTCCAGGGGCTCGCTGATGGCTCTATGACGTTGTACTGATGCATCTCCTTCAGCAATACATTCACCTCTTCTCTCTTTGCCAGAGGTACTCTTCTTGACGCCTGACGAATGGGTTTGGCATCACCAGTGTTGATTGTGTGTTTCACCATCTTTGTTCTGCCTTCGTTTTTACCCTTTTCAGCAAATACCGACCAATGTCTTGCCAAAAGTTGGCTGGCAGTCTTCCTCTGCTCTGTGGATAAGTCTTTGCACCATTATTTCGTGAGATCGTCGAGTATCTTTTTATCAGCTGGTATCTTCATTTTTGTGTCTCGCGGCTGGCTTTCACAGTTTACAATTGCCGAAATTGCCCGGCAATTTCCAATTATCTGTCCTTTTAGCGGAATTTGCAAGATTGACCACTCTTACTGGCACTATTCTATTCTGCTGTTCTTCTACGAGGGTTTTTCCAATTATAATTTCATCCAGTGCGAATGTTTCATCAGTCTCCACAACCCACAACTTGTTCTTCTCCATATCTCCGTCCATTTTGGCCCATATGACTGCCTCTGACTTTGCTGGGATTTTTGTCCGCCGCGATACAATGGCTTGTCGTATACCTCCATACTTATCCTCACCAACGGATAACGGTATTTCGGTGTTCGCATACATTCGGCATTTCAAATCTAGGGTGAATCCATTCCGAATCATAAAATCCACACCTAAGATTAATTCGTCCGTGAGATCCCTTCTAATTATGGAATGTGATGCACCCGTATCCAATGGTACCACGATTTTTCTTCCATTTACTAAGCTGTCGACAGTTAGGCTGTTGATTTTTCGTGCCATCTGAGAAACGAAGATTCTGGGGCTACATGTTGTGGGAGTCAGATCAAGCCCCTCGAGACTGACTCCATCTAGTTTGTCGACGGCTTTTCAACATTTTCTGATTCCCTACTTTGGAATCTGACTTGCTTTGGAGGTCTTACCGGTGAGCGTGATCTAGAACGTTTCCGTCTCGAATGGCAATTACGGGCCATGTGTCCGACCTCTCCGGAGGTGAAGCATTTGCCCGTGAAACTTTGGCCGCTTTCAACTTGTACCTGACGGGCTCTGTATACTGGCTGGCACACCAAGGCTGCTGTCTCTGAAGTTAAAGCGCTAGCAACTGTCTCCATATATGTAGCTTTCGGATTAGTTATTGCAGAACGCTTTATCTCCGCATCGCGAATGCCATATACAAAGGTGTCCATCATACACCTCTCAGTGATCTCTCCTGGGTAGGCAAGATGAGCCAACCGTTCCACTTCCGCCGCAAACTGTTGTAGAGACTCACCACTCTTCTGTACCCATGCTCGTAGCTCTTCTTGGTACATCTGCTTGCGATGTTCACTACCATACTTGCGCTGAACGGCATTCATCAAGCTTTCATAGCAGTCTCGCTCACTTTCTGAGATAGTTTGAAGCACATCAGCGGCAGCACCTTTCAACGAAACGGTTAATGCAGCCACTTTTTCGCGAGCACTCCAACCATTTGTGCTAGCGGTAGTCTCAAACTGCATTCTGATCACGCTAAATGTCGTGGTTCCATCATAGGTAGGAGGCTTCAGTTTTATTGAAGTTAAAGCTGGCATAGGCCATGCACCTTCCTGTTATTCGAATAGTTCGCATCTTGACTCACAGGGGGTACTCATTCTCCAGATGGCATCCTAAAAATATGCAATCCCGTTTCACTGATATGCAATCACGTTTCAATATATAACAGACATGTGTACCAACATAATAGAAAAAAATGACAACATCGAACATACGTAACTCACGAAAAGATGAAAATAACGGTTATTTTTTGATCACACCTCACACCTATATATATCTATATATATATATATATATATATATATATATATATATATATATACATGTACTCGTACATATGCATATGGATATACACATACGAGTACATATAAAGGGTTTTCCAACAAGAGGTGTTATTTTGAATCACCCGGTATATCGGTAGCTATCACTTTTGAAGCTTTTATTCTTTGACATTTGACAAGTAGAAACTACGCCATTACTAAAAATGGAACTATATTCGCTTCAGCAATGCATTGAAAATATTAAAATCTACCACAAAAAAGGGTGAAAATCTTGCAGTCACAGTTCGCAAAACTAAAGCATTTTTGGGTCGTCGTGAAGCACATTGTCGGACCGCAATACAGAAATTTTTGGAAAAATTGGAGCTGTTGGGACAAGTTAGTGATGTGAAGAATAAAACCCGTGCATGTCGCTCAAGAACAACTGAGAATATTGCTGCTGTAGCCCAAAGTATTGAAGAAAACCCAGGTTTGTCCATTCCTCGTCGTTCTTTGGAATTGGGCATTCCCCATACGTCATTACACCGTATTTTGCATTTGTGTATGTATGTAACGTATGGACTCCAAAACGACTGGGCCGATTTCGATGAAATTTTCAGGGAATCTTCAAAATGTTCAGGCGGGTGACACTGTGAAGTCTGATTTTTGATTTTCGGTCTGTGGGCGGAGGGGCATGGCAAAATCCAATTTTCATATTGTACTACCAATGACATATACATATATTTATTTTACACTTCCTTCAAAACATCCGAAAGTACATCATTGTTCCTTTTGCACGATTACAGTTTACTAAAATGCCACCACAAAAAACAGCTATTGCTAAAAAAACCTCCGCAACACGGAAGCAGGGGGAAAGAAGAACCGCTGAATCAGCTGAGGAACGCGAATCACGTCTTCAGGAAAATCGCGAAAGGGCATCTACGTCTAGAGCCGCAGAAACGGAAAGAGAACGCGAATCACGGCTTCAGCAAATGCGTGACAGTGCATCTTCATCTAGAGCTGCTGAGACACCCCAACAGCATGTCAAAAGACTTGCTGCCAATCGCTCCCGAATGGCTCGATCAAGAGAAAGAATCGAATTAAAGTTGGCGGCATTTCACTACAATAGGGACGATGACTACCGCAATCACAAGGACGTAGTGATTGGCGCAATGGACAAGGTTTGCTTACATTGTCGTGCTCTGAAGTTCACTAAGGAATCCCCGGGAATGTGTTGTTCGAACGATAAAGTTGTTTTGCCACCAATAATTGAGCCGCCTGAACCCCTACAAAGTTACATTTCTAGAGCCAATCCGATTTCCGAGCACTTCCTTCAAAACATCCGAAAGTACAACTCATGCTTTCAAATGACGTCCTTCGGAGCAACTAATATCATCAACAACGCCGGTTACATGCCCACCTTCAAAGTGTAACGCCAAATCTACCACAGAATTGGATCGTTGTTCCCACTTCCCATTGATGATGCCAAAATCCTCCAAATTTTTTTCACTGGCAATGAAGCTACAGAAGTTGAACAGCATTGCGTAATCAGTACTGAAGTCAGACGGGAAATCGTTTCGAGTCTTCAAGCTGTGTTACACGAACACAACAGCCTCATCCGTCTATTCAAAACAGCCCTAGACCAGATGCCGGCAGATGATTATACGGTTGTGATAAGAGCTGACAAGACACCGGCTGGTGAGCATGAGCGGCGCTTCAATGCACCGGTGATAGGTGACGTCGCAGTTGTTATGGTCGGCACAGACTTCGAGCGACGCGATATCATCATCCATCGCCGGAATGCAAGTGTTCAACGCATTGCGGAAACTCATCGATCGTATGATGCACTACAATATCCAGTGCTTTTTCCACGGGGTGAGGATGGGTATCATTTCAACGTAATGCAGATGAACTCCAACTTAAATGGAGAGTTGACAAAAAAAGTTTCCTGTATGGACTTTTATGCCTATCGCCTTATGATCAGGCCAAATGAATGGAATTATTTGTTGAAATGTCGTGCAGTCAATTCATTGTCGACATGTATGCGAAAATAGAAAGTGAACGTCTGCTCTTCATTCGGTTGAATCAGCAAAAGCTACGCGTCGAAGAATGTGTCCACTTGCGTGATGCGATCAACAATGATGGAAACGCTGCGAATATCGGCCAAATGGTGATCTTGCCAGCGACATACACAGGTAGTCCGCGAAACATGCATCAGAACGCTCAAGATGCTATGACATGCGTGCGCAAGTATGGACAGCCAGACCTCTTCATCACTTTCACATGCAACCCAGCATGGAAAGACATCACCGACCTTTTATTTACCGGCCAAAGTTCAACACTTAGTCACGATATCCTCGCCCGAGTATTCAAACAAAAGTTGACAAGGCTGATGGATGTCATCACTAAAAATCACATATTTGGCGAAACTCAGTGCTGGATGTCTCGGTTGAATGGCAGAAGCGAGGCCTGCCACAAGCCAAGATGGGGCGTTACATCAGCAGCAATGAAGCAGTTTGGCGTATACTTTCATTCAACATCTACGAGCGATATCCAACAGTTCAACATCTATCTGTTCATTTGGAAAATGGCCAGCGTGTTTATTTCACCGAACGAAATGCTGAAAATAGAGCCGAACAACCGCCACACACCACTCTCACCGCTTTCTTTAAATTGTGTGCAACCGACAATTTCGCCAAGACTTTAATATATCCTGAAATTCCCAAATATTACAGTTGGAACACGTCGTCGAAGAAGTTCACGAAAAGAAAGCATAGTGCGATTGTCGCAGAATATGCTGGTGTGCATTCTTAGCATGCTTTGGGACGTGTCTACACCGTTCATCCGAATAATGCTGAATGCTATTATTTGCGATTGTTATTGCATACGATCGAAGGTCCAAAATCATTCGCCGCCTTGAAAACTATCCATGGAAATTAATGTCAGACTTTAGAGAAACGTGTTTCCGATTGGGATTGAAAGTGATCAGCATTGGAACACAACGCAAACAGAGGCGTCACTCACGTGTCACCCAAAACAAATTCGCAATTTGTTTACGATAATTTTAACAACATGCTCACCATCTAATCCACGAGAACTGTGGGAAACGCATCGCGAAAGCTTAGGTGAAGACATGCTCAGGCAATCACGAGCAACTTATCCTAACCAGGAGTATTCGGACGAGATTTTCAACCAAACTCTACTGCTGATTGAGGACATGTGCATATCCATCAACAACAAAGTCCTTATTCAACTTGAAATGCCGGCTCCGATACGGGACATAAACAGTGTTCAAGACAGAGACCTGGAGCGAGAACAGCACTTCGATGTCAACCAGCAACAACAATATGTGGAAACTCAAACAAGACGGTTGGTTGATGATCAAAAAACTGTTTACGCAAAAATCATGCAACGGGTAACAAACGGAAATGGCAGACTTTTTTTCCTCGATGCACCAGGAGGAACAGGCAAAACATTCCTCATCAATTTAATATTGGCGTCGGTTCGAATGCAGAATTGGATTGCACTCGCAGTGGCATCATCGGGAATTGCATCAACGCTATTGGACGGCGGACGCACTGCACACTCAGCACTGAAACTTCCATTGAATTTGAACCAGGCAGAAACACCAACTTGCAACATCAGCAAAAACTCCGGCATGGCCACAATCCTTAAAACGTGCAAAATTATCATTTGGGACGAATGCACAATGGCCCATAAGAAATTGCTCGAAGCGCTTGATCGGACTCTACGCGATTTTCGAGGAAACAACCAACCGATGGGAGGCGCTCTTATTCTTCTTGCTGGTGATTTCCGCCAAACTTTGCCCGTTATTCCAAGATCTATGCCCGCAGATGAGCTGAACGCATGCTTGAAAGCTTCATATCTTTGGAGCCGAGTCGAGAAAGTCACGCTATCGACGAACATGAGTGTGCATTTGTTGCAAGACCCGTCTGCCCAAATATTCTCAAAATAACTTTTGGACATCGGAAATGAAAAAATTCCAATTGTTCGCGCCACGAACGAGATTTCGTTCCCGCCTAACTTCTGTCAAATGCAAATGAATATTCAAGCCGTTGTCGACAAGGTATTCCCAAGTCTAACAACCTCCTACAAAAATCCGGATTGGCTGTGCGAACGTGCAATTTTGGCACCAAAAAATGACGATGTCAACAAGCTCAATGAGCAAATTCAATTGAAACTGCCCGGCAAAATAATCAAATACAAATCGATCGACACAGTAATGGATGAAGAACAAGCCGTCAATAATCCCACTGAATGTTTGAATTCATTAGAACCACCCGGAATGCCACCGCATGTACTAACATTAAAGGTTGGATCACCCGTAATTCTTATTCGCAGCTTAAACGCACCAAAGTTATGCAACGGAACCAGATTGACCATCAAAAACTGTTCACCAAATTTAATCGAGGCAACAATCATCGGTGGCAAATTCAAAGGCGAAGACGTACTTATTCAACGAATTCCGTTGATTTCCAACGATTTACCATTCCAATTCAAGCGGCTCCAATTCCTTTTGCGTCTTGCCATTGCTATTACCATAAACAAAGCACAAGGCCATTCATTGCCAATCATTGCCTGGCTTAATTTTGGAAAATTCATGTTTTTCACACGGCCAGTTGTATGTGGCTTGCTCCCGAGTTGGCACGCCAAAAAATGTATGCGTTTTTACACCAAATAAAAAAACAAAACAATTGTTTATCCTCTGGCCTTCAGATGAAGTAATAAATAAATATAATTTCCAATTTGCCTTAAATACATGTGTTTCTTTTTTTATTGAGCCCATATCTACACCATATGTAAGTTATTCTGTGAAACAACTTTATGATAGGTATTCCATGGATTTTTATTTAAAGGCCGTCAATTTCGTTAAAAGCTCTATTTAAATCGTGTGGTAATAACACACAAATGTTTGCTTAGGGCCAGCACGCGGACCGGGTTAGCTAGTAATCATATACAATTCGTAGGCCAGATGAATCCGCAATAAGGAGAATGAGGAACACATACGGTGGGTCACAGACTGCTTACGAGGGCGGATTGATATTGAAGCTACCTAGAGCTAGATGGCAGCAGAAACACAAAAACTTTTTTTTTTAGAAATTGCGATCTGTCAAACGTTACCTGTTAAATTTTCACCCAAATTCATCGATTATTTTATTTGTTGTAGTCGTTTGAAGTAAGCAACTTTTGTGTTTCTTGAAAAATGGAAAAAAGCGAATTTCGTGCAGTGATTAAACACTATTTTTTGAAAGGGAAAACGGCGAAAGAGACAAAAGAAAAGCTCGATAAACATTACGGTGAGTCTGCTCCGTCAGATTACATGGTAAAATATTGGATTGCTGAAGTTAAACGCGGCCGAACAAGCTTTGCAACAATACCATCAACAGGAAGGCCAAAAGAGGTGGTTACTGAAGAAAATATCAAGAAAATCCTCGATATCGTTATGAATGAGCGCCGAGTCAAGTTGCGTGAGATTGTTGAAATGGTAAACATATCTAACCCTACGTCTCCACGGGCAATTTTTGATGGTATGCCATTGGCAATTTGAAGCAAATTGCCAATGGAGACTCCAAATTGCTTCAAGTTGGCAATTTATGTTATGAAATATGTTATGCCATAAATTTCCAACGTGCTGTGTTGCAATCAGTTCTCATTTTGTTTGTTTGACAGCCTTTTTTCATTTTTTCGTGACGCTCAGAGTGGAAGCATCGTCGGACATTTTCGTTTTACCGCATCTATTAAATTAATAAAAACGCTAAAATGAATGGAAACTGTGCATTTGCATTCTTTGTAAAAAAAGGATTCACCCACAATTGTAATCAAATTTGACAGATGTTATACCATCAAAAATTGCCCGTGGAGACGTAGGGTTATGAACGTGTGTTCAACATTTTGCATGAACATTTGCATATGAAAAAGCTATCGGCAAGATGGGTGCCGCGTTTGCTCAGTGTCGAACAAAAACGAGTTCGACAGACCACTACACAGCGGTGTTTGGACATGATAAAGCGTAATCCTGTTGATTTTTGGCGTCGATTAATAACTGTTGATGAAGCGTGGGTCCACCACTACACACCTGAAATCAAAAATCAATCGAAACAATGGGTGGAAGCTGGTGGAAGTGCTCCGAAGAAGGCGAAGGCAGTGAAATCGGCTGGCAAGGTTATGATCACTGTATTTTGGGAAAGTATTATCGTGCATATATAATTGATTGATGCAATCAAGGAAAAACGACGACATTTAAAGAAGAAAAAACGCTCTTTCTTCAAGACACCGCACCGGTTCACACAGCATTAGATACGATGCTAAAATTACGTGAAATACACTTCGAATTGGTTAATCATCCACCTAATAGTCCAGATTTAGCTCCTAGTGACTTTTTTCTGTTTCCAAACTTGAAAAAATGGCTCGCAGGAAAAAGATTCATCTCAAACGAAGAAGTGATTACCGAAACTAACGCGTATTTTGAGGGTTTCCCGAAATCGTATTATTCAGATGATATAAAAAATTTGGAATTTCGTCTTTCTAAGTGTGTCGAAGTAAAAGGAGACTATGTTGAGAAATAAATGGTTTTTGAAAAAAAAATTTTTTTTCCTACTTAGGTAGCTTCAATATCAATCCGCCCTCGTACATATACATATGCATATACATGTGCAGATCATATACATATACTTATACATATATATATATATATATATATATATATATATATATATATATATATATATATATATATATATATATATATATATATATATATATATATATATATAATATGTTTCTATTTTTATCAAATTGAGCAATCAAATTCCTTGAAATAGAACTCAATTGCGTTTCTCTGTAAACGAAAGTTAATGTTTATTTAACATTTTAGATATTTGTTTATTTAACAATGTTACCTGTAAACGAAAGAAACAACATTTAAAGCCTTATTTTCAGATTGTGTTCTTTCTTTTTATAATACTTAGTTTAAGTCTCTATTTTATTTTAACTAATTGACACTTTGTTTCGCTTTTTACAAGTGCCCTGTCTCCATACTCATGATATGTCAAGTTTTCTTGTTTGACACTTGTTTTACTTTGTAAATGTTTTCTCTCTCTCTCTCTCTATGATGTTTTCTTATCTTCTTATCTTAATAGTGTTACCACACCAGTCGTTGAGCGCTGAAGATTTAATATTTAGAAAAACGATGACCGTCATACGTGTTGTCGATTTTCTTTACATCTCCTCCCCTAGGGGAAGAAGGTACTGAGTAATAACAAGAGTGAATGGTTACTGTTGTGTAGTTGGGATGGGAATCAATTTTGTGATGTGAAAGAGTTTTGACTCGGTTTTCCCGTGTCCGGTGTTGACTTCATACATTGAATTCGAAATTTTCTTCAGGATTTTATATGGTCCGATTCTAAGTTCATCTAGTTTTTTCCTATTTAATCGGTTTCCGTTTTCCACATAAACTAGGTCTCCTACATTTAGCTCGTAGTCTTTTCTACGTTTATCGAATTGTTTCTTATTATAAGTGTGTGATCTTTTAGTATTTTCTAAAGCAAGTGTTCTGTCTCTTTCTAAATCTGTTTTTGTATGTTGTTTTTTTAAGTCGTGCGGTAAAATATCCATATTTTCACCTTCTAATAAATATTTTGGACAGAATTTTGTTACTGTATGCTCTGTTTTGTTATACATATCTGTGCATATTCGTGCTATGGTTGTCCACGTTTTTTTTCCTTCATCTTCATTTATTTTTCATCTTAGTTTATTTACTAGTGTTTGATTTAGTCTTTCATTGAGGCCATTTGAAAATGGTGAATCTACCGCAGTGAAATCCAATGTTATGTTTTTATCACTTAGGAATTTTTTAAATTCTTTTGAATTTATTCCTGGGTATTGGTCCGATAATACAGTGCCTATGTTATAGCTTTTTGTTACATTACTTATTAATTTTATGAAATCGTCAGAGTTTTGAGTCTTAGATGTTAAAATATAAGCATACCTTGTAAAATGATCTACGAGCAGATGTAAGTATTTTTTTGTAGAACGAGAGCCTCCAAAACCTCCAATTGTATCTATGGATACGATTTCAAATGGATACGTTGCTGGGCCCAAGTGTGATAATAAGCCAATTTTAGGTTTTCTCCTTGATTTGTTTTTCATACATATCTCACACTGATCACAAATTGCTTTTATTTTGTTGGTCATATTGTTTGCTGTATAGAATGGTACGATTTTGTTTTGCTATTGTGTTTTCCCTATGTGACAATAGTTATTGTGTACCTTTTTTATTAAGTTTTTGCTAAAATCTTCTGATAGAAAAATTTTATATTGATTTTTACAATGCTTGTAATAAATATCGGTTTTTAATTTTAATTTATTCTTTTTTTCCTGTAGTTCTTTATGCATATTTTGATCTTTTTAAAGAGTCTTCTGATTTTATATCGGGTTCTATAACTGGATTTCTGCTAAGACAATCTGCTTCTTGGTTATTTTTCCCTGGTTTGTATTGTATTTCAATATCATGCTGAGACAGATAGTATGTTAAGTCTCCTAGTTCCTCATCAGTCCTAGATTTTATATTCATGTTTTCCAAAGGCTTGTGATCCGTGTATACTTTGAATTTTTTTCCAATGAGCCAGTGTTGCCAAAATTTTACAGCTTCCTTTATTGCTAAGCATTCTAAGTAAATGGGTTTTTTTCTTTTTTGAGCTTCATTTAATTTTTTTGAGAAATATGCTATTGGTTTTTCATCTCCGTTTTTTTCTTGCTGTTTTAACACTGCTCCCAACCCATGCATGCTTGCGTCTGTATATATATTTGTTGGTAAATGTGGATCAAAAATTCTTAATACTGGTTGTGAACAAAGTAATAATTTTATTTTATTAAACGAATTTTCACATTCTTGTGACCCTATAAATTTTTGATTTTTCCTTAACAAATTGTGCAGAGGGTCTATTATAATTGCATTTTGTGGTATATATTTATTATAGTAATTTATTTTTCCTAAGAACTGCCGAACATTCTTTTGTTTTTCCGGAGTGGGGAAATTCCTTATTGAAATAAGATTATCTGTTAATGGTTTTATATAATTATTTTCAATAATATGACCCAAGTATTTCACTGAGTTTGAAGCGAAAATGCATTTTAGGAATTTTAACCTAAAACCTTCAGCTAGAATTGCTTCCAATAGTTGTGATAAATGCATTATGTGTTCATCAAAACTTTTAGAAAAGATTAAGATATCATCTATGTAGTTAAGTGCGAAGCTTGAAAGTTTGTATTTTCTTATGATATTACTTAAAATCCTTTGGAAAATGGCTGGGGACGTTTTTAGGCCAAAGGGTAAGCAAGTCCATTGATAATGGCCTTCTTGTGTAACAAATGCTGTTTTGTGTTTATCTTGTATTCTCAAAGGGATTGACCAGAATGCTGAATTTATATCTAAGGTCGAAAAATATGTACAGTTCCTAGTTTTTATCATAAGATCCTCAATCAACGGAAACGGTTGTGATTGTGGGACTACAATTTTATTTAATTCTCGGAAATCTATACATAATCTTGATTTTTTATTTTCTTCTTTTTTAAAGGCTAAAGTCACTGGGGCCGCAAAAGGACTATATGATTCTTCGATCAAGTTTTTCTCTAATAGTTTAGCTATCTGTTCTTCTATTTCCTTCTTGTCCTCAATAGTGCACCTATATGGGCGTTTATAACAATATTTGTCAGTCATTAGATCAATATGTGCTTCATAATCCTTCACAGTGCCGATGTCATATTTGTCTTTAGCAAAAACTAATTTAGCAAAAACTATTTGTCAATTAATCGATTAATTTTTGATTGTTGATAATATTCAAAAAGTTTACTGACATTTTAAATTCATCTATTTTTATATCTTCATTAAAGTTTATATGTTTAATATTGTCTTCCAAAATATTGGAGAACATTTTCGTTTTATTTGTTTGTGTGTCACCTGGAAACTCAGAAATGTTGACATCTTTATTATTTTGAAAAATTGCATTTTATGCAATTATTAAATTTTCATCTTGGTTTAATTTGAATTCCTTTATACAGTCTAAACCAATCAGAAAATCATAATTAAAATCTTTATTGTCCACAACAAAGACATTCATGTATTTTTCTATATTATAAATTTTGAGTTTTAATCTTACGATTCCATTTGTCTTTTTTTCACCATTAATTGTTTTTAAATTTACCATTTTTAAATTATTTATTTTTGCATTCTTTATTTTCAATAATTTTGAGTTTATAATTGACACATTTGCCCCTGAGTCATAGATACCCAAAACTTCTAATGTGTCATTTAATAGTAACTTTATTTTAATTAATGGTGTAACAATTAGTTTTTTGGATTTTCTTCATTAAATTCGACTTCTAGCTCTGAATGGTTAGCGGTGTGTATGTGACTTTTTCTCAGTATGTTATTATTATTGTCTTTAAACCAGCAAGTTGATGCAGGGTGATAGCGAATCCCTTTTCCTTTTTTTCACATATTTTGCATGGTATCTTTTCATCAATTGATCCCATTTTGTTTTCAGGATTTGATTTGTTAAAACTTCTTTTAAAAATAAACTTTGATTTTATTAAGTGCTCTAAACATCTTACTTCATTAAAAAAATCCTCAGTATTATGCTGCTTATTTCTGTCAATCCTATCCGATATAAAGTTTGGCAGTCCCACAGCTATTAAGTCGATAAGAATAGACGTGTCTAGCGACTTGTTCATTTCTAGTAAAAGCCTTTCTTTTTTTATTGCATAGTCTAACAGAGAACCATTTATATATTTGTACTCGATAGCATGTCTTACTGAAGTCCAACCTCTATTGGTATAAGTGTCGCAAAAGTTTTTTTTCCATACTTCCCACTCAGAGTCTATTGTCCACTTTATGAGCATTGAAGTGTACCAATCATGCATGACTTATCTAAAAAAAAGCCTTAATGTTTCAATATTATTAGTTTCTTGTTCAACACCTAGACGTGTGCATTCATTTTCAAAAATTTCCATCCATTGTAGTACGTTTTCATTTTTCCCAGTAAATTTTTCCATAACAAACTTTTCTGATATATTTTTCTATGTTGTATATTGTGCTATGTGTTCTTCTAATAAGTAGTCGTTAAATATATAGTTACCATCTGAATCTTTGTACGTTTTTAAAGTGTCTTCATTTAAACAGATCCAAACTTTTCTTGAGGTGCCTCTCTTTGTCAGTGTAATTTTTACTTTTTTAAAAGCTTCTGTTTCTTTTAGTTTTTCATGTAGCACATAATGCTGGTATTCTGCTGGAATTTTGTAGACCTCATGATTTTCTGATTCAATTGAGGTTATGGCGATTATATTTGTTTTAATATCGCTTGGCGATGCCTTTACTACGCATTCAAATCTAAGTTTTTCCATAATTATTGTGAAAATATTCGCAAAAATGTTGTTTTATAATATGCTTCTATTTTTATCAAATTGAGCAATAAAATTCTTTGAAATAAAACTCAATTGCGTTTCTCTGTAAACGAAAGTTAATGTTTATTTAACATTTTAGATATTTGTTTATTTAACAATGTTACCTGTAAACGAAAGAAACAACATTTAAAGCCTTATTTTCAGATTGTGTTCTTTCTTTTTATAATACTTAGTTTAAGTCTCTATTTTATTTTAACTAATTGACACTTTGTTTCGCTTTTTACATGTGCCCTGTCTCCATACTCATGATATGTCAAGTTTTCTTGTTTGACACTTGTTTTACTTTGTAAATGTTTTCTCTCTCTCTCTCTATGATGTTTTCTTATCTTCTTAACTTAATAGTGTTACCACACCAGTCGTTGAGCGCTGAAGATTTAATATTTAGAAAAACGATGACCGTCATACGTGTTGTCGATTTTCTTTACATATATATATATATATATATATATATATATATATATATATATATATATATATATATATATATATATATATATATATGGCGCAACCTTCGTTGAATTTATTAACAAGCACCTTAGAATTAAACTATCAAAAAGGACAAAGAGGAGATAGGAAGAAAGAAAAATATATATGTTGTAAAACGTCAAAGATGATGACATGTCACAACGTTCCCAGACCATATTGCAATTGAATAAAAATAAACAGCTTTTATTCAACACTCCCTCTCAATATGCAGGTTGTCTTAAGTGCAGAAACCAAGTGTACGAATTCATATAAATATCAATCGCACAACCTTCAACTGTATATTTGTATGTATCCGTACATTTGTACCCACAACAACAACAAGGAATATGCAGTCTGCGCGTGCAGTAGCATTGTGGCTCAAATGACACTTGCACAAGAATTAGGTGCATTCCCAAAAATGCAACATAAGCATTTGGGTGGCATTGAAACGTATGTTCATTGAACTTGCACATGCTGCTATGCGGTGCTGTTATATTCTGCTGATATTTATTTTTAGTACATATTAATTATTATTGATGATGTTAGCAATAAGTTATTATTTAAGACGATGAATTTCAATAAACAAATCACTCTTTGATTCTTTAGCAACAAGAAAACTGAGTATTTTTATTTTCAGCGACGGATTGTTCAGGTTCAAGTGCTTGAACAATCAAATTATTATTCCTAGTATGATATTGGTTCAAGTGCCTGTATGAGACGTCAATAAGGAATACATCACTACAGTCAAACGAGGCTGTATTTACATTTTGGTGACCCCGACGTGATAGAAGGACGTGATAGAAGGACGTAATACACAGGACATAAAATTGATTCAGCAAAAGCACAGCAGTGTGAGCATTCAATTTTATCACAATTCATCAATCGGTTTTATTTCGAGCACACAGGGTGCTACAAAACACGATACTTAAGAAGCAAGAGCACAATAGTGTGAGCGTTAATAATGACAACTATCGACGATCTCGTCCGTCATCAGGACGACAATGCAATTGGTCTCCAAAAGGCCATTGCATCCTATAAGAAGACGCCGAAAGATCGGAAGACACTCGACTATATTGAAAGGAAATCCAGAGAAATTGAGGAGCTATGGTTAACTTTCACAACACAAGCAGTTAGTGTCCCAAGTTGCTCAACGGAACCTGCAGAGAAGGTCATAACTCAACCACAAGGAGTTAGTGGCCCAACTCGTTCAGCAGAACCCATAGAGAAGAGGCTTCAAAAGACTAATATGCCTAACATGGTGCACAAGCAAAATACAGTTATTGCACTCGTGCAACGCATGTTAGACGATGTATTGGCTGATGACACACCCCATTCATGCCAATATTATACTACAAAGGCCAACCTTATAGAACATCATTGGAATGCAGCCCGGAGATTTAATGATGTTATACTGGATTCTATAGATGACATGAATTCTGACGATTATAATTTTGAAGAATACCTGAGCATAGAGATGCATGTCAGTAACAGAATTATTATGCTTCAAGAGAAGGGAGTGACCGTTACTGCAATTTCGAATCGAGCGTCACTCGCCGAACATTTGCCAAAGGTTATACTGCCAAAATTCGATGGAGATTACCTGAAGTGGCAACAATTTTATGATTTATTCAATGAAATGATCCACAAAAGGCCACTTCCAACAATACAGAAGATGTGGTATCTTAAAACAAATTTGATCGGAGAAGCAGAACGATTAATTAGACACCTCACTCTAACTGAGAATAACTAACAAACTGCATTGTAATCACTCCAGGATCGATATAGCAATGTGCGAATGCTAACTTCAGCTCTGTTGGAAAAACTATTGGGGCAAAACAAACACTCAACAGACTATCCATCAGCGGCAGCACTAAAAGGACTTCATGATACAACCCAGGAAACCTTACTGGCATTAAGAAACCTTGGTTTAGACACGAATTCTTAGGATCCAATTATTCTCCACCTCCTAGTGAAGAAATTAGACAAAGGCACACGGATTGCATATGAGCAGTCATTGGAGAAGCCAAAGGAATTACCTACCCTAAGGCAATTCTTAAAGTTTATTGAAACAAGATTCCAGTCTCTCGAGGCAATCGGCCAAAGAGAGCATACGGCAAAAACATTTACAACGGTAATAGCCACAAAACAAGGAATCAAGAAATGCTTGTCTTGCAATAGCCAAACACATCCGCTGTTTGCATGCCAAAGCTTTTTGAAACTTTCTGTTCAGAAGAGGTTACAGTTCCTAAGAACACATAAGCTATGCATTAATTGTGTAAAGCCTGGACAGTGGGCAAAGGATTGTATGTCAAGAAAATGTACTAAGAGTAATCACAGTCACAATACATTAGTACATTCTGAAGGATATCGCAGCGAACCAGCCGTAAACCAGGTCAAGTATGAACCACACCCTCAACAGTCCACAACACTAGTAGCTTCGAAGGAGTCGAAGCAACAGGGATATGTGCTCCTCAGCACTGCAATGGTGAAAATAGTCAGCAACAACGGGCAGGAAGTTGAATGCAGAGCCATTCTGGACTCCGGATCTCAGATCAATATCGTGAGTGAACGGCTTGTCAAGAGACTTGGAGCTTCAACGAAGTCCACAACAATGAATATCCAAGGAATAAGCAAGGGAACTCGGAGAGCACAGCGTCGAGTTAGCCTTGAACTACAGTCACGAATTAACGGCTTTTCCACTCGACTGGAGGCGTTCGTTCTAGGAGATATAATTTCTCCGCAACCGACAAAACCATTTGACATATCCAAATGGCCAATTCCGAAGAACATCACTATAGCGGATCCAGTATTCAACTGTCCTGACAAAATCGATGTTTTATTAGGAGCGGAATTCTATCACCAAGTATTGTCAATTGGACAGATACGATTAGCAATCGAACTTCCAACACTACAAAACATAGTGTTTGGCTGGATACTATCAGGAAGGATAGGAGAACTTCAGATGGCGTCAGCAACTTGCGGTATTTGCATTGAGGATGATGATGATACAAACAAACTTATTGAACGGCTATGGAAACTGGACGAAGTCGAACTAGCTGAATCAATTTTATCCCCAACAGAAAGACTTTACGAAAATCATTTTATACAAAATACAACTAGAACCAATGATGGGCGTTTTATTGTAAAATTACCATTCGTAGAGAATGCAGCTGTTTTAGGTAGTTCAAGGGATATAGCAATCAACAGATTCCTGGCGCTTGAACATCGATTATCTAAACACAATGCCGTTCGTGAACAATATATCGAGTTTATGGAAAATTATGAAGCCTTGGGCCACATGAGGGAAATCAACATCAATGAAATACTCTCACCTAATTACTTCATCCCACACCACTGTGTACTTAAACCTGACAGCAGCACAACAAAGCTGCGGGTGGTATTTGACGCATCTTCAAAAACGTCATCGGGAGTCTCACACAATGACATAATGCACATAGGTCCAACCATACAATCCGAACTATTTTCAATCCTGCTACGTTTCCGTCTACCGAAATTTGTATTCACCACCGACATTGAAGAAATGTATCGGCAGATACTGGTCCACTCTGAAGATCGCCATTATCAATTGATCATATGGAGGAGCGACCCTAAGAAACCATTGAAGTGTTACGAACTTAACACTGTCACATATGGGACAAGATCGGCACCATACCTCGCCACAAGATGTGTCAAACAAATGTCATCAGAAAAAGCCATCCGGTATCCACTAGGTGCTCAGATGCTTCAGGATAACTTTTATGTCGACGATGGGCTTGGTGGATTAGACAGTCTGATTACCACCATGGAAACACAACGGCAACTCATCACTATGTTGAATGGGTATGGATTCAATCTACGCAAATGGTCTGCAAATCGCCCTAAACTCCTGCAGAACATTCCACAAGGTGACCAGGAAGTTAATTTGGATTTTACTAACGACAAGAATGATTCAATAAAAACCCTGGGCCTGACATGGCTGCCAAAGACTGACCAATTCTGTGTAAAGGTGAATCTCAATCCCGTTAAACGAATTACCAGGCGGTCTGTCACCTCAGACGTAGCGAGATTATTTGATCCTCTTGGCATTCTAGCTCCAGTTGTAATTACAGCAAAAATCTTTATACAAGCATTATGGCAATTAAAAATTAGTTGGGATGAAGCTCTACCAGCAGAATTACATACAAGATGGGAGCGTTTTCGAAGCGCATTGCAAGAATTGGACAACTTTAAATTCTCACGACACATTCATAGAAGTGAGGTCCCAACATCAATTCAACTTCACGTCTTCTCCGATGCATCAGAAAAAGCCTTCGGAGCAGCAATTTATATCAGATCTATCTTCAGAGAAGGAAGAGTAGTAGTGAGGTTGTTATGTGCCAAATCACGCGTAGCTCCACTTAAGCTACAAACATTGCCTCGCTTGGAACTATGCGCAGCAGTACTAGGCTCACAGTTGGCAGCTAGGGTAAAAAATGATTTACGGTTAAAGGATTGTCGCACCTTTTTGTGGACAGACTCACAAATAGTTCTGTCTTGGATTAATTCAGCCTCCTCATCATTTCAAACATTTGTAGCCAACAGGGTAGCTACTATTCAAGGTTTGACATTAGCAGAACAGTGGCGTCATATTAGCTCCAAGGATAACCCAGCTGACGTTGTTTCACGAGGATTATCACCAAGAGAATTTGCAAGATGTGACCTGTGGCTTTACGGGCCATTTTTTCTACATGGGAAGGAATCAGCATGGCCTCCCAAGTTTGCTCCACAGCTAGCCATTCCCAATAACATCGAGAGAAAACGAACGAATCCAGCATCCTTGGTAGCAATTGACTCTGAAGAACTGGTGTATACAATCAACCACCGAAACTCTTTCAGGACTCTTCAACGCATCGTAGGATACATTTGTCGTTTCATAAGCAACACTAGATGTAGCAAGGACGTACGAAAAACTGATATAGCGCTGACTCCCATCGAATTAGATCATGCATTAAGAATCATTGTTCAAGCTATGCAACGATCTGATTTCAATGACGACATCATGTACCTCAAGAAACACAAGGATCTCAAGGGAACGAGTACATTGAAGAGCCTATCACCATTTTTGGATGACGCAAATATTTTGCGAGTTGGAGGACGATTGGAAGCATCACTGGTACCTTGTGTGGCAAAACATCAAATGCTCATTCCGTATAATGATCCCTTAGCAAAACTACTATTTGAGATTACTCACATCGAGAATAAACACTGTGGACCTCAAGCCTTGCTGGCCATAATAAGGCAAAGGTACTGGCCCATAAAAGGCAAATCATCGGCCAGATCAACAGTACAGCAATGCATACGATGCACCAGGGCAAGGCCTCAGTTGCTGAACCAATTAAGGGGAAACCTGCACGAAACACGAGTTACACCAGCACGCCCATTCATTAACTCTGGAGTAGACTACTGTGGACCATTCTGGGTGCATTACAAAATTAGAGGGAAAAGACCACACAAGGCTTACATATCCGTTTTCTGCTGTTTTGCTACTAAAGCTGTCCATTTAGAACTTGTAAGCGATCTTACGACAGAAGCATTCATTGGCGCTCTGAAACGTTTCATTGGCCGACGTGGAAATTGTCAAAACTTATATTGTGACAACGCGACAAATTTCGTTGGCGCCAAAAACAAGCTTACGGAACTGACTACATCAATATATTCAGATGAAGGGAAAACAAAAATTGAGACAGAATGCGGTAAAAAGGGAATACAATTCAATTTTATTCCTCCAAGAGCCCCTCATTTCGGAGGTCTGTGGGAAGCAGCAGTGAAGTCTGCGAATCATCTTTTGGTTAGGAGCGTGTCAACAGCATCACTAACCTATGAAGAGCTGGAAACAGTCATTATTGAAATAGAAGCCATTCTCAACTCAAGACCAATAAGTTCGTTGTCTAACGATCCAAATGACTTAGGCGCCCTGACTCCAGGCCACTTCTTGATAGGAGAACCACTCAACACGCAAGTCGATGTAAATAACATCCCGTCAACTTCAAATTTGCTGACCCGGTTGAAACTCGTATCCCACATCAAAAATGAGTTTTGGAAACGATGGTCGCACGAATATTTATGCGAGCTTCAATCTAAAACCAAATGGACACATCAGCACAATAACATCAACCAAGGGGACATGGTAATAATCAAGGAAGACAATGTTCCAGTTCTTCAATGGCCACTAGGAAGGATAACAAGGACGTATAAGGGTGATGATGGAGCAGTACGAGTGGCTGATGTTAGAACAGCTACTGGAACTTGGAAACGTGCAATCCATAAATTAGCTCTACTACCCATAAATGATAATAGGATCCATGACCAACCAACAAGTCATGAGAATCAAGATGAAAAAGTAGAAATACCAACAAAACGAATAAAAACAAGACATACGGGACTCACAACAGTACTGCTGGGATTACTCATCATACCAATTGTCATGGGAGGTCCAATAAGATTTTCGCAGATTGCTAACACCAAATTCAACACGAAATTGGGTATTTACTTCGAAGGAATAGGTTCAGCATATTTCGAGAGGTCAGAATGGAAACTTGTAGTGTACTACGAACTAGAGTCATACTGGGCAGAACTTACGACTTTATCCAAGGGCATCAGTAGTTTACGACAGTTATGCCAGAAGCTGCCACCATTTACTTGTCATGATACTCTTGTGAACTTCGAGCATGTTGAAGCTGCATTACAAATGGATAACAAGATATTGTTTCCCCATCGATCTAAAAGAGGTGCTGTGGATATAGTGGGAAATATTGCAAACTCATTGTTTGGTGTTTTGGACTCAGAATATGCAGAATCAATGTCAAAAACCATTCAGCAAGTGAAATAAAATAAAGGCCATCTATTAGTCCTGCTCAAAAACCAAACATCGGTGATTGATTCTACTATCAACGTGATCAAACAAGATCAAATAGAAGTCAAACGAAAATTCGATAGTCTTGACAACCAAATCAATGACATAATGAAAACCTTAAATCACATTGAAGGAGAAAAGTTTCAAGCCAAGCTGACTCATTATTTCATCACTCTGACCCTCCAACTCATTATGATAACATCTCACTTGCAAAGAATCCAATCATCAATATTGAATGTTATGACAGAACAAAATCAGCCCATTATTGCTATCACCAACTCAACTACAAGAAGAAATTCTCAAGATAAAAACTCATCTTTCAACATCCCTCCAAATACCAGTGAATCAAGAGGACTCACTGCAACTGTACAAATTAATGAAGGTAGAAGGCGGTTTAACAAAGAAGCATGCCATTTTTAGAATCGCATTGCCATTAATTGCAGAGGAAATATTCGAACTGTATCGGATGGTACCAATTCCTAAATGGCACAATGACTACAATAGAATCTTGTAACAGATTTCTAGCCATAAACGCGCACAGAGATCAATACGTTGTCATGAGTTTAGCTGATTTGGAGGCTTGTACAGTGATGAAGCCATATACATACTTATGCGCCAACACCCAATTGATACACAACAGAGGGTCTGAAGAATGTTCATGTGAAGTTAAACTGTTTGCCAATGATACTCAACGGGATTGCATCCACAATGAAGTTCAAGACAATTCAACATGGATTCAAATGGATCATAAGAACGAGTGGATCTACGCTTGGAAGTTTGCCACTCGCTTGAGTGCTGTATGTGATGGTGAAACCTTGAAATTAACATTAGAAGGATCGGGAATGCTGAAGCTACAACCATCTTGTGTTCTGAAACACAGTTTTATCACAATTCACGGCTATAAAACTCTCTCAAGCTCAGTACAAACCTCATATGTCAGCTTGGCCAATGCTACTGACATTCTCAAAATGGATCAAGGCCAGCACCGATCACACTACACGAATAATATTGAACACAACAACATGCAATTATCCAATCTCAGCACCATTCAAGGTCAATTATCAGAAAGAGTTTGGGAGTTACCGTCCAAAGTCCAAACAATGGGTGTTCACCTTTCTGCAGTCGGGTATTTAGCGCTTACCCTATCGGTTGGTGTAATTATGTATTCAATCTGGAAGATCCAAACAAAAAAGCATAAATGTGATGTCACTCTACCCCAGCCATTACCGCGGAATAGGATGCAAGAACCAGAAGACGAAACAAAATTTGATAAAACTTTTTAAGGTTGTTGACGCAGTCAACGTACGGGAGAATCTACGAATTCATATAAATATCAATCGCACAACCTTCAACTGTATATTTGTATGTATCCGTACGTTTGTACCCACAACAACAACAAGGAATATGCAGTCATGCGCGTGCAGTAGCATTGTGGCTCAAATGACACTTGCACAAGAATTAGGTGCATTCCCAAAATGCAACATAAGCATTATTAATTATTATGGATGATGTTAGCAATAAGTTATTATTTAAGACGATGAATTTCAATAAACAAATCACTCTTTGACTCTTTAGCAACAAGAAAACTGAGTCTTTTTATTTTCAGCGACGGATTGTTCAGGTTCAAGTGCTTGAACAATCAAATTATTATTCCTAGTCTCATATTGGTTCAAGTGCCTGTATGAGACGTCAATAAGGAATACTATCACTACAGTCAAACGAGGCTGTATTTACACCAAGTCCTGTTAGACATATCTCATGAATTGCTCTCGGTAGTGATTTAGTCATTATATCGGCAAACATTTGCTGTGTTGGTACATGTTTCAATACAAACATCTTAGCGGCAACCGACTCTCGAACAAAATGATGTCTCATATCTATATGTTTCGTGCGAGGATGAAATACAGACACACTCGCCAAACACTGTGCTCCTCGATTATCGACAAAAATTGTAATTCTAGCGAGATCACTTAAGCCAAGCTCATTTAAGAAACTTCGCAAATAAATTGCCTCTTTCGCTGCTTCAGCTAAACTGACGTACTCGGCTTCGGTAGAAGAAAGTGTTACGGTACGTTGCTTCTGCGATTTCCAGGTTATAGCAACTCTACGGAGAATAAACGCGTAGCCTGTATAAGAGCGACAGTCCACAACGCATCCACCCCAATCAGCATCGGTGTAAGCAAGCAGTGGATTATTCGTCCTTTTATATTCTAAGCCTTTATTCGCCGAACCAGCCAAATACCGCAAAACTCTTTTAGCAGCCTTCCAATGACAATCAAAAGGGTTATTCAAAAACTGCGCCAAGCTTGATATAATATTCGCAATATCAGGCCTCGTTGCCACTGATAGATACATCAAAGCACCAATTAGCTCTCGGTAGAGACATCCTTCGCATGGTTTGCTTAATGCATTATCAAATTGAGTGTTTATGTCTGCAGGCGTGGCCACGGCATTGCAATCAGATATGCCATAACTTCTGAGCAATTCTTTTATATATCCTGATTGCTTTAATTTTATAACGGTGTAGTGTACCACACAAGTGTACACTGACGACCACACATCGTCATAAGCACAGCAACAAGTCGCATACGCAGACAAACTGACAATAGCGCAACGTGTGCAATTGCACTCAATACCAAATACGCTAGACAAGCATTTTGGTGGTGCAATAACACACGCTGCCTATATTGCAGCAGCGTATGCATATTGGACAGTGCAGTGACTTTAGCCCTGAACTTGCACTCAAAATTATTAATATAAACAAAGACGATGATTCGTCAATGAATTATATCGGTAATCCGATAGTTGAGACAAATTTCGGGAATATGATTTGTAATTAGTAGAAATAAGATAGATATATTTTATGTTAGTTAGAATAAGAAAACAATAAGAATTCAATAATATAAAATGGCCAGAGAGCCACCAAATAAACCAGAGTTAATCTGAAGACAACTGAAACTGTTACTCCCATTAGTTTATTCTTTTATCTCTCGTGCTCTAAGTCAGCAAAGACTTAGAACAGCACAAACAATAGCTTGGCCAACGGCACACTCTACCGGTCAAAACCTTTTCTGAGGGCGTATTTCCGCTTCGTGTCAGGCATTTCTTCTTTATAGTGCTCTTTTGCATCTATACATTGTATAGAATCTGCAAATGAATTGAATGCCGATCCTGCGTGACAACAATCAACATATCCTACATGGCGATCCTGCCAGCCTAACTTCTCAACATACCCTACATGGCGATCCTGCAACTGACCTGGGACCTGAAAGGCAGCCAATATTCCTGCAACCGTTCCTGCAACTGACCTGGGACCCGAAAGGCAGCCAATAATCCTGCAACCGATCCACAACCTGAAAAGCAGCAAAAACAATAGCCCAATTAATGGAAGAATACGTGCCACAATTTGCATGCAAACCAACCGTTCCTGCACCAACATACATTGCACAACCGCCACTAAAAGTCGGACCATTGCCACTCACTATAAAGGAGTACCAACGACGACAGATACTCCAGAAAGAGCTGAAGAAAACATCAATCCCACCGTGCGAAAATAAACCTTTGAAGAAACGAGGAGGACTGTTAACCAAACAGAAACACAAACTATCGCACCTACTTTCAATCGTTAGAGACGAAACCAACCCACCTCCGTGGAATGAGGCCACACGAATCTGGGAGGAAATTGAAAATCTCAAACTCCAAATTAAAAACCGAAGAAAGTGACCAGATCGCATGCATGCGAATAACTTGGCGTATGATCAGAAAAACTGGCACTCCAACTATCGAGGACTATAACAACAAAACAGCAATCGAAGACGAGACAATACGGATGATCGAGGCGCTCGAAAAATGGGAAACAGCCAGAGCAAGCCGCAGCACCAAGATGCAACAGTAAATAACAACCAGCTATCAACAGAGATTACCTACCCATCGATTCCAGAATCCTACGTAGTTATATTTTTAGTTATAATTATCATTATAATAGCGTACGAACTAGATAAATACTTTAAAGCTATGTTCATAAGTATAAGAATGACGCTAATGGCAACGCTATTACAGCAGTCTAATATACAACAATTCATATATTAAACATTTAAATAAAAATGTCAAATTTTATATAGTATAAAAATAAATAAAATTTCTTAAAACAAATTTCTTACTGTAATCCTAAAAGGATTTGAAATTCAATGCCTTAAAAGATATACTAGCTACAATTAGGAAATATCCCAGCAGAATACATACAAACAAAACAGTGACAGCAAAACTTAAACAAATTTACACATTAAGAGAGGAATTTAATAACACAATAGAGACCGACACTCACAATAAAGATCTAACTGGAATAAAAATTAGCTTCGCCAATACTTATTCCACAATAAAAACTATTTTATTGAAGCAATTAACCGAAGAGACTGAACCAATAGACAACATGGCATCTTTTAGCATAGAAACGGCATCAACATCTCTACCCACATTTACGGGCAACTTCAGAGAATTAGATAGTTTCATAATCACCGCTGAGCTGATAAACAAATCACTCAACGAGTCAGGACAGACAGATTTACTAGAGTATATCTACCATGCCAAATTATCTGCCAATGTAAGAACAGCAATATGAGGCTACACAAAACCAGAAGACTTAAATGCACTTACCACTCTACTACAACAGAGGTACAAAGACGCGACAACAATACCACAGCTACAAGCTAGACTAACTCATCTACAACAAAGGAATTCAGGAATCAACTCGTACAAAGAAAAAATTCTGGCAATAATAGAAAGTTTAAACAGAATTAACATACACAATTTAGGAGAGACAGCTACACAAGCAGAAAAGAACGTAATAACAAAAACAAACAACAAGTTAGCATTGGACACTTTCAAGAAAGGACTGAATGAGAATTACAAAGCGACAATTTTTGCTGCAAGACCGAAAGATCTAGCAGAAGCAACAGAATTGGCACTTGAACTTGAGAGCGAATCTAGAATAATGCCGAACACATCTCAGCTGATGCAAGTAAGACATAATTCATTTAACTCACAAGGTAAAAAGTCTAATTTCAACGCTCCTCGCAAATATAATTCATTCAACCCTTCTCTACAATACACAAACAACACACGACAAAATCTCGGCACAGGCTATGACAAAAATAACTACAACAACACTAACCATGCAAACAACAGAAACAATAACCGTAGCAATACAAATTACAGTCAAAGAAACAATAACTACAACAACACATATCCCAATAATCAAAATAATAGCAACTTCAGACACAACAACAGCTACAACTCACAAGGCAGACAGCAGAACAACAACAATTACAACTCAAACAGAAACCGCCGCATAAAAATGATACACGATGCGGGAAACCAACAAGGTCCAGAATGCATAACCATTCTGGACAGCCAAAATTAAATGTGTATAAAATCTCGGATAACCACACAAATTTCGTCACGCTGACACACAAAAAGCAAAAAATTACATTTTTGATAGACACAGGTGCCGACATCTCATTATGCAAAAAAAGTAGCAAATTAGAAAACCACGAATACTTTCCTGATGACAAATGCAAATTAACAGGCATAACAAACGAAGAGGTATATTCTGAAGGTCAAATAGAATTACAATTAGATATTGGAGAAGAATCGTGCAACCACCCTTTCCAATTAGTAAACAAAACATTTCCAATAGAAACAGATGGCATTCAAGGTAGGGATTTTTTTTAAAAATATATATGTATAATCGATTATGAAACGTTTACAATTTCCGCGTACGTAAACAAAAAAACATTCATGGGTATATGCACACTAAATCTCAAGATACTCAAAAAATAAAAATACCAGCAAGAACAGAAATAATACAAGCCTTAAAATTAAACATAAATGAAGACAAAATAATTCTAAATAAAGAATTAAAAGAAGGCATATGTATTTCTAAGCAACTCAATAGCACCCAAAGGTGGTATAACCCAAATAAAAATTCTAAATACAACAAACAAAGAGGTAATTTTAGACGACATACAATTTGAAACTGACTCACTAAAAAATTATGACATACTAAAGTACAGTACGCAAGATAATTACAATGAAAATAGACTACAGAAAATCATTGAAACTTTAAATTTTAACTGCACAGACGAAATTACAAAAACCCAACTCATAAACATCCTAAGACAATACCAAGAAGTTTTTCATCTTGAAGACGAACCACTTTCGACAAACAATTTTTACACACAAAACATAACGACACATGACAACACCCCCGATTACATTAAAAACTACAGACTGCCACACACACACACAGAAATTTTGAATGAACAGGTAAAGAAAATGCTACAGGAGGATATCATTGAACCTTCAGTCAGCCCATACAATGCTCCACTCCTTTTGGTTCATAAAAAGAACACTATTGACAAAAAGAAATGGAGACTTGTAGTGGATTTTAGAAAACTGAATTACAAAATAGTAAATGATAAATTCCCGCTAACTCGCCTAGAAGACATTCTAGACAAGTTAGGCAGAGCAAAATGGTTTTCAACCTTAGACATGACCAGTTCATTTCATCAAATAAAATTAGAAAAACAATCACGACCATTAACAGCTTTTTCCACATCCAATGGACATTATCAATTTAAAAGACTACCTTTCGGACTAAAAATTTCATCCAACAGCTTTCAGAGAATGTTAACAATAGCACTCTCAGGACTTGACACAGAAGCATTCCTTTATGTAGATGACATAATCATCTATGGATGCAGTCAAAACCACCATAACCAAAATTTAATCAAAGTACTAGACAGACTAAAACAACATAACTTAAAATTAAACGCAGCAAAATGCAACTTTCTGAGACCAGAAGTCGTATATTTAGGACATTTGATTACACAAGACGGAGTTAAAACTGACCCAGCAAAATACGAGACTGTTAAAAATTACCCACAACCGAAAAACGCAGACGAAGGAAGAAGATTCGTTGCATTTTGCAACTACTATAGAAAATTCATACCAGAGTTTGCAGATATTGCAAAATGTTTGAACTCCTTACTAAGAAATCAGCCAAATATGTATGGACAGATGAATGCCAAGAATCTTTTGAAACTCTTAAACTAAAATTAATAAACCCACCACTATTGCAATACCCAAATTTTGATAAACCCTTCATATTAACTACAGATGGATGCATCGAATTATGCACTAGGCGCCGTACTATCACAAGGCGAAATAGGACAAGATTTACCCATTTCATATGCTAGCAAATCATTACAAAAACACGATTTGAATAAACCAGTAATAGAAAAAGAGCTACTAGCAATACACTGGGGTATTAACTTCTTCAAACCCTATCTATATGGTCAAAAGTTCACGGTAGTAACTGACCATCGACCACTAATATCACTATTCTCCCATAAAAATCCTTCATTTGTCTGAGTATTGCATCGAAAATCTCAATTGTTTGGCTGTTATAGGCCAAAATATCAAAAAAAACGTGACAAAAAGTGGTGAATTTTCTACATTTTCGACTCTTTGACCATGAAAACGAAGTTTTTTCTAAGTAATATGTTCAGAGAAATTGTAGCCCGAGACAATAGCTACAACTTTACTAAGTCAAAATTTCAAATACTTTACGAAATATGAGCCCAAGAAAATTTGCAAATTTTCCAAAAAAATAAAGTCTGAGAAAAAATTGCAAGGCAAAATCTGGAAGCTCGATTTTCACCGTAGACGTATGGTCTAGTGGACTTTTTTGCTCAGTACAATCCCAATAATCAGAAACGCGAAGCGCCCATTAAGATGTTCAAATCGCCCCACCCTAATATTTATACATATATATATATATATATATATATATATATATATATATATATATATATATATATATATATATATATATATATATATATATATATATATATATATATATATATATATATATATATATATATATATATATATATATATATATATATATATATATATATATATATATATATATATATATATATATATATATATATATATATATATATATATATATATATATATATATATATATATATATATATATATATATATATATATATATATATATATATATATATATATATATATATATATATGTATAAATATTAGGGTGGGGCGATTTGAACATCTTAATGGGCGCTTCGCGTTTCTGATTATTGGGATTGTACTATATATATATATATATATATATATATATATATATATATATATATATATATATATATATATATATATATATATATATATATATATATATATATATATATATATATATATATATATATATATATATATATATATATATATATATATATATATATATATATATATATATATATATATATATATATATATATATATATATATATATATATATATATATATATATATATATATATATATATATATATATATATATATATATATATGTATATATATACGAGTATATATATTAAGATTGCGCAAACTTTCGCTGAATTTATTTACAAGCACCTTAGAATTAAACTATCAAAAAGGACAAAGAAGAGATAGGAAGAAAGAAAAATATATATGTTGTAAAACGTCAAAGATGATGACATGTCACAACGTTCCCAGACCATATTGTAATTGAATAAAAATAAACAGCTTTTATTCAACACTCCCTCTCAATATGCAGGTTGTCTTAAGTGCAGAAACCAAGTCCTGTTAGACATATCTCATGAATTGCTCTCGGTAGTGATTTAGTCGTTATATCGGCAAAAATTTGCTGTGTTGGTACATGTTTCAATACAAACATCTTAGCGGCAACCGACTCTCGAACAAAATGATGTGTCATATCTATATGTTTCGTGCGAGCATGAAATACAGAATCACTCGCCAAACACTGTGCTCCTCGATTATCGACAAAAATTGTAATTCTAGCGAGATCACTTAAGCCAAGCTCATTTAGGTAGGTAGGTAGGTAGGAGTGGCCGCCCAGTTTGCCAAAAGCACACTTGAGCACACATAATGGCCCATTGTGATACCACGGTGTAGCGGCGTTCAAGCACTGACTAAAAAGGTTCCCATACTTGGGATGGTGATAGTCAGCGCAAGGACAGCGCCTGGAAAGGCACGACTCCCCCGTCATGTTTCAGGAAACCATCCTGATACTTTGATAAACCTGGCTATGTCCCTAATATTAATGGATGACAGCTCTGTCAGGCTTGTAAGAAATGGGGCACCAAAGGTGCGAATTCTTCTTCTGCTCAAGGATGGGCAGCGGCATAAGAGGTGGAAAACCGTCTCGTCCTCCTCCTCGGAGCCACAGCCTCGGCAAAATTCATTTGAGGGAAGCTCATTTAAGAAACTTCGCAAATAAATTGCCTCTTTCGCTGCTTCAGCTAAACTGACGTACTCGGGTTCGGTAGAAGAAAGTGCTACGGTACGTTGTTTCTGCGATTTCCAGGTTATAGCAACTCTACGGAGAATAAACGCGTAGCCTGTATAAGAGCGACGGTCCACAACGCATCCACCCCAATCAGCATCGGTGTAAGCAAGCAGTGGATTATTCGTCCTTTTATATTCTAAGCCTTTATTTGCCGAACCAGCCAAATACCGCAAAACCCTTAAGCGGCCTTCCAATGACAATCAAAAGGGTTATTCAAAAACTGCGCCAATCTTGATATGATATCCGCAATATCAGGCCTCGTTGCCACTGATAGGTACATCAAAGCACCAATTAGCTCTCGGTAGACACATCCTTCGCATGGTTTGCTTAATGCATTATCAAATTGAGTGTTTATGTCTGCAGGCGTGGCCACGGCATTGCAATCAGATATGCCATAACTTCTGAGCAATTCTTTTATATATCCTGATTGCTTTAATTTTATAACGGTGTAGTGTACCACACAAGTGTACACTGACGACCACACATCGTCATAAGCACAGCAACAAGTCGCATACGCAAACAAACTGACAATAGCGCAACGTGTGCAATTGCACTCAATACCAAATACGCTAGACAAGCATTTTGGTGGTGCAATAACACACGCTGCCTATATTGCAGCAGCGTATGCATATTGGACAGTGCAGTGACTTTAGCCCTGAACTTGCACTCAAAATTATTAATATAAACAAAGACGATGATTCGTCAATGAATTATATCGGTAATCCGATAGTTGAGACAAATTTCGGGAATATGATTTGTAATTAGTAGAAATAAGATAGATATATTTTATGTTAGTTAGAATAAGAAAACAATAAGAATTCAATAATATAAAATGGCCAGCGAGCCACCAAATAAACCAGAGTTAATCTGAAGACAACTGAAACTGCTACTCCCATTAGTTTATTCTTTTATCTCTCGTGCAGTCAGCAAAGACTTAGAACAGCACAAACAATAGCTTGGCCAACGGCACACTCTGCCGGTCAAAACCTTTACTGAGGGCGTCTTTCCGCTTCGTGTCAGGCATTTCTTCTTTATAGTGCTCTTTTGCATCTATACATTGTATAGAATCTGCAAATGAATTGAATGCCGATCCTGCGTGACCATCAATCAACATATCCTACATGGCGATCCTACCAGCCTAACTTCTCAACATACCCTACATGGCGATCCTGCAACTGACCTGGGACCTGAAAGGCAGCCAATAATCCTGCTTGTTGCGGGTACAAACGTACGGATACATACAAATATACTTTGCATATTAAACATTATGTTACAGTTGAAGGTTGTGCTATTGATATTTATATGAATTCGTACATTCTCCCGCACGTTGACTGCGTCAACAACCTTAAAAAGCTTTATCAAATTTTGTTTCGTCTTCTGGTGCTGCGTGCTCCTCTATGGCTGCGGTAGAATGACATCACATTTATGATTTGTTGATTGGATCTTCCAGATTGAATACATAATTACACCAACCGATAGGGTAAGCGCTAAATACCCGACTGCAGAAAGGTGAATACCCATTGTTTGGACTTTGGACGGTAACTCCCAAACTCTTTCTGATAATTGACCTTGAATGGTGCTGAGATTGGATAATTGCATGTTGTAGTGTTCAATATTATTCGTGTAGTGTGATCGGTGCTGGCCTTGATCCATTTTGAGAATGTCAGTAGCATTGGCGAAGCTGACATATGAGGTTTGTACTGAGCTTGAGAGAGTTTTATAGCCGTGAATTGTGATAAAACTGTGTTTCAGAACACAAGATGGTTGTAGCTTCAGCATTCCCGATCCTTCTAATGCTAATTTCAAGCTTTCACCATCACATACAGCACTCAAGCGAGTGGCAAACTTCAAGGCGTAGATCCACTCGTTCTTATGATCCATTTGAATCCAGGTTGAATTGTCTTGAACTTCATGGTGGATGCAATCCCGTTGAGTATCCTTGGCAAACAGTTTAACTTCACATGAACATACTTCAGACCCTCTGTTGTGTATCAATTGGGTGTTAGCGCATAAGTATATATATGGCTTCATCACTGTACAAGCCTCCAAATCAGCTAAACTCATGACAACGTATTGATCTCTGTGCGCGTTTATGGCTAGAAATCTGTTACAAGATTCTATTGTAGTCATTGTGCCATTTATTATGTTAGGAATTGGTACCATCCGATACAGTTCGAATCTTTCCTCTGCAATTAATGGCAATGCGATTCTAAAAATGGCATGCTTCTTTGTTAAACCGCCTTCTACCTTCATTAATTTGTACAGTTGCAGTGAGTCCTCTTGATTCACTGGTATTTGGAGGGATGTTGAAAGATGAGTTTTTATCTTGAGAATTTCTTCTTGTAGTTGAGTTGGTGATAGCAATAATGGGCTGATTTTGTTATGGTGTGTATCTGTCAAAACATTCAATATTGATGATTGGATTCTTTGCAAGTGAGATGTTATCATAATGAGTTGGAGGGTCAGAGTGATGAAATAATGAGTCAGCTTGGCTTGAAACTTTTCTCCTTCAATGTGATTTAAGGTTTTCATTATGTCATTGATTTGGTTGTCAAGACTATCGAATTTTCGTTTGACTTCTATTTGATCTTGTTTGATAACGTTGATAGTAGAATCAATCACTGATGATTGGTTTTTGAGCAGGACTAATAGATGGCCTTCATTTTCTTTCACTTGCTGAATGGTTTTTGACATTGATTCTGCATATTCTGAGTCCAAAACACCAAACAATGAGTTTGCAATATTTCCCACTATATCCACAGCACCTCTTTTAGATAGATGGGGAAACAATATCTTGTTATCCATTTGTAATTCAGCTTCAACATGCTTGAAGTTCACAAGAGTATCATGACAAGTAAATGGTGGCAGCTTCTGACATAACTGTCGTAAACTACTGATGCCCTTGGATAAAGTCGTAAGTTCTGCCCAGTATGACTCTAGTTCGTAGTACACTACAAGTTTCCATTCTGACCTCTCGAAATGTGCTGAACCTATTCCTTCGAAGTAAATACACAATTTCGTGTTGAATTTGGTGTTAGCAATCTGCGAAAATCTTATTGGACCTCCCATGACAATTGGTATGATGAGTAATCCCAGCAGTACTGTTGTGAGCCCCGTATGTCTTGTTTTTATTCGTTTTGTTGGTATTTCTACTTTTTCATCTTGATTCTCATGACTTGTTGGTTGGTCATGGATCCTATTATCATTTATGGGTAGTAGAGCTAATTTATGGATTGCACGTTTCCAAGTTCCTGTAGCTGTTCTAACATCAGCCACTCGTACTGCTCCATCATCACCTTTATACGTCCTTGTTATCCTTCCTAGTGGCCACTGAAGAACTGGAACATTGTCTTCCTTGATTATTACCATGTCCCCTTGGTTGATGTTATTGTGCTGATGTGTCCATTTGGTTTTAGATTGAAGCTCGCATAAATATTCGTGCGACCATCGTTTCCAAAACTCATTTTTGATGTGGGATACGAGTTTCCACCGGGTCAGCAAATTTGAAGTTGATGGGATGTTATTTACATCGACTTGCGTGTTGAGTGGTTCTCCTATCAAGAAGTGGCCTGGAGTCAGGGCGCCTAAGTCATTTGGATCGTTGGACATCGAACTTATTGGTCTTGAGTTGAGAATGGCTTCTATTTCAATAATGTCTGTTTCCAGCTCTTCATAGGTTAGTGATGCTGTTGACACGCTCCTAACCAAAAGATGCTTCGCAGACTTCACTGCTGCTTCCCACAGACCTCCAAAATGAGGGGCTCTTGGAGGAATAAAATTGAATTGTATTCCCTTTTTACCGCATTCTGTCTCAATTTTTGTTTTCCCTTCATCTGAATATATTGATGTAGTCAGTTCCGAAAGCTTGTTTTTGGCGCCAACGAAATTTGTCGCGTTGTCACAATATAAGTTTTGACAATTTCCACGTCGGCCAATGAAACGTTTCAGAGCGCAAATGAATGCTTCTGTCGTAAGATCGCTTACAAGTTCTAAATGGACAGCTTTAGTAACAAAACAGCAGAAAATGGATATGTAAGCCTTGTGTGGTCTTTTCCCTCTAATTTTGTAATGCACCCAGAATGGTCCACAGTAGTCTACTCCAGAGTTAATGAATGGGCGTGCTGGTGTAACTCGTGTTGCTGGCAGGTTTCCCATTAATTGGTTCAGCAACTGAGGCCTTGCCCTGGTGCATCGTATGCATTGCTATACTGTTGATCTGGCCGATGATTTGCCTTTTATGGGCCAGTACCTTTGCCTTATTATGGCCAGTTTATTCTCGACGTGAGTCATCTCAAATAGTAGTTTTGCTAAGGGATCATTATACGGAATGAGCATTTGATGTTTTGCTTCATAAGGTATCAGTGATGCTTCCAATCGTCCTCCAACTCGCAAAGTGTTTGCGTCATCCAAAAATGGTGATAGGCTCTTCAATGTACGCATCCCCTTGAGATCCTTGTGTTTCTTGAGGTACATGATGTCGTCATTGAAATCAGATCTTTGCATAGCTTGAACAATGATTCTTAATGCATGATCTAATTCGATGGGAGTCAGCGCTATATCAGTTTTTCGTACGTCCATGCTACATCTAGTGTTGCTTATGAAACGACAAATGTAGCCTACGATGCGTTGAAGAGTCCTGAAAGAGTTTCGGTGGTTGATTGTATACACCAGTTCTTCAGAGTCAATTGCTACCAAGGATGCTGGATTCGTTCGTTTTCTCTCGATGTTATTGGGAATGGCTAGCTGTGGAGCAAACTTGGGAGACCATGCTGATTCCTTCCCATGTAGAAAAAATGGCCCGTAAAGCCACAGGTCACATCTTGCAAATTCTCTTGGTGATAATCCTGGTGAAACAACGTCAGCTGGGTTATCCTTGGAGCTAACATGACGCCACTGTTCTGCTAATGTCAAAACTTGAAACTGTTGGCTACAAATGTTTGAAATGATGCGGAGGCTGAATTAATCCAAGACAGAACTATTTGTGAGTCTGTCCACAAAAAGGTGCGATAATCTTTTAACCGTAAATCATTTTTTACCCTAGCTGCCAACTGTGAGCCTAGTACTGCTGCGCATAGTTCCAAACGAGGCACTGTTTGTAGCTTAAGTGGAGCTACGCGTGATTTGGCACATAACAACCTCACTACTACTCTTCCTTCTTTGAAGATAGATCTGATATAAATTGCTGCTCCGAAGGCCTTTTCTGATGCATCGGCGAAGATGTGAAGTTGAATTGATGTTGGGATCTCACTTCTATGAATGTGTCGTGAGAATTTAAAGTTGTCCAATTCTTGCAACGCTCCCATCTTGTATGTAATTCTGCTGGTAGAGCTTCATCCCAACTAATTTTTAATTGCCATAATGCTTGTATAAAGATTTTTGCTGTAATTACAACTGGAGCGAGAATGCCAAGAGGATCAAATAATCTCGCTACGTCTGAGGTGACAGACCGCCTGGTAATTCGTTTAACGGGATTGAGATTCACCTTTACACAGAATTGGTCAGTCTTTGGCAGCCATGTCAGGCCCAGGGTTTTTATTGAATCATTCTTGTCGTTAGTAAAATCCAAATTAACTTCCTGGTCACCTTGTGGAATGTTCTGCAGGAGTTTAGGGTGATTTTCAGACCATTTGCATAGATTGAATCCATATCCATTCAACATAGTGATGAGTTGCCGTTGTGTTTCCATGGCGGTAATCAGACTGTCTGATCCACCAAGACCATCGTCGACATAAAAGTTATCCTGAAGCATCTGAGCACCTAGTGGATACCGGCTGGCTTTTTCTGATGACATTTGTTTGACACATCTTGTGGCGAGGTATGGTGCCGATCTTGTCCCATATGTGACAGTGTTAAGTTCGTAACACTTCAGTGGTTTCTTAGGGTCGCTCCTCCATATGATCAATTGATAATGGCGATCTTCAGAGTGGACCAGTATCTGCCGATAAATTCTTTCAATGTCGGTGGTGAATACAAATTTCGGTAGACGGAAACGTAGCAGGATTGAAAATAGTTCGGATTGTATGGTTGGACCTATGTGCATTATGTCATTGTGTGAGACTCCCGATGACGTTTTTGAAGATGCGTCAAATACCACCCGCAGCTTTGTTGTGCTGCTGTCAGGTTTAAGTACACAGTGGTGTGGGATGAAGTAATTAGGTGAGAGTATTTCATTGATGTTGATCTCCCTCATGTGGCCCAAGGCTTCATAATTTTCCATAAACTCGATATATTGTTCACGAACGGCATTGTGTTTAGATAATCGATGTTCAAGCGCCAGGAATCTGTTGATTGCTATATCCCTTGAACTACCTAAAACAGCTGCATTCTCTACGAATGGTAATTTTACAATAAAACGCCCATCATTGGTTCTAGTTGTATTTTGTATAAAATGTTTTTCGCAAAGTCTTTCTGTTGGGGATAAAATTGATTCAGCTAGTTCGACTTCGTCCAGTTTCCATAGCCGTTCAATAAGTTGGTTTGTATCATCATCATCCTCACTGCAAATACCGCAAGTTGCTGACGCCATCTGAAGCTCTCCTATCCTTCCTGATAGTATCCAGCCAAACACTATGTTTTGTAGTGTTGGAAGTTCGATTGCTAATCGTATCTGTCCAATTGACAATACTTGGTGATAGAATTCCCCTCCTAATAAAACATCGATTTTGTCAGGACGGTTGAATGTTCTTCGGAATTGGCCATTTGGATATGTCAAATGGTTTTGTCGGTTGCGGAGAAATTATATCTCCTAGAACGAACGCCTCCAGTCGAGTGGAAAAGCCGTTAATTCGTGACTGTAGTTCAAGGCTAACTCGACGTTGTGCTCTCCGAGTTCCCTTGCTTATTTCTTGGATATTCATTGTTGTGGACTTCGTTGAAGCTCCAAGTCTCTTGACAAGCCGTTCACTCACGATATTGATCTGAGATCCGGAGTCCAGAATGGCTCTGCATTCAACTTCCTGCCCGTTTTTGCTGCCTATTTTCACCATTGCAGAGCTGAGGAGCACATATCCCTGTTGCTTCGACTCCTTCGAAGCTACTAGTGCTGTGGACTGTTGAGGGTGTGGTTCATACTTGACCTGGTTTACGGCTGGTTCGCTGCGATATCCTTCAGAATGTACTAATGTATTGTGACTGTGATTACACGCAGTATATTTTCTTGACATACAATCTTTTGCCCACTGTCCAGGCTTTAGAC
Source organism: Clusia tigrina (assembly GCA_920105625.2). Classification (NCBI taxonomy): domain Eukaryota; kingdom Metazoa; phylum Arthropoda; class Insecta; order Diptera; family Clusiidae; genus Clusia; species Clusia tigrina. The sequence goes on from OV050030.1 coordinate 150,983,843, forward strand.
AATTAATGCATAGCTTATGTGTTTTTAGGAACTGTAACCTCTTCTTCCTTTCCTTTGGCTTCTCAAATGACTGCTCATATGCAATCCACGTGCCTTTGTCTAATTTCTTCACTAGGAGGTGGAGAATAATTGGATCCCAAGAATTCGTGTCTAAACCAAGGTTTCTTAATGCCAGTAAGGTTTCCTGGGTTGTATCATGAAGTCCCTTTAGTGCTGCCGCTGATGGATAGTCTGTTGAGTGTTTGTTTTGCCCCAATAGTTTTTCCAACAGAGCTGAAGTTAGCAATCGCACATTGCTATATCGATCCTGGAGTGATTCCCATGCAGTTTGGTAGTTATTCTCAGTTAGAGTGAGATGTCTAATTAATCGTTCTGCTTCTCCGATCAAATTTGTTTTAAGATACCACATCTTCTGTATTGTTGGAAGTGGCCTTTTGTGGATCATTTCATTGAATAAATCATAAAATTGTTGCCACTTCAGGTAATCTCCATCGAATTTTGGCAGTATAACCTTTGGCAAATGTTCGGCGAGTGACGCTCGATTCGAAATTGCAGGAACGGTCACTCCCTTCTCTTGAAGCATAATAATTCTGTTACTGACATGCATCTCTATGCTCAGGTATTCTTCAAAATTATAATCGTCAGAATTCATGTCATCTATAGAATCCAGTATAACATCATTAAATCTCCGGGCTGCATTCCAATGATGTTCTATAAGGTTGGCCTTTGTAGTATAATATTGGCATGAATGGGGTGTGTCATCAGCCAATACATCGTCTAACATGCGTTGCACGAGTGCAATAACTGTATTTTGCTTGTGCACCATGTTAGGCATATTAGTCTTTTGAAGCCTCTTCTCTATGGGTTCTGCTGAACGAGTTGGGCCACTAACTCCTTGTGCTTGAGTTATGCCCTTCTCTGCAGGTTCCGTTGAGCAACTTGGGACACTAACTGCTTGTGGTTGAGTTATGCCCTTTGCTGTGAATATTTGTTTGTTCTCCTTGATGTCTGCAAGGAAGTCTTGGTATCGGTTGCCCATTGATGCATATAGATCCTTCACAAAGTATGGATGGTCATTAGCTGCCGTTGGATCCCTTCTAATTTGGTTATCGATACGTTGGAAAGTTAACCATAGCTCCTCAATTTCTCTGGATTTCCTTTCAATATAGTCGAGTGTCTTCCGATCTTTCAGCGTCTTCTTATATGATGCAATGGCCTTTTGGAGACTAATTGCATTGTCGTCCTGATGACGGACGAGATCGTCGATAGTTGTCATTATTAACGCTCACACTATTGTGCTCTTGCTTCTTAAGTATCGTGTTTTGTAGCACCCTGTGTGCTCGAACTAAAACCGATTGATAAATTGTGATAAAATTGAATGCTCACACTGCTGTGATTTTGCTGAATCAATTTTATGTCCTGTATATCTCTCGTCCTTCTATCACGTCGGGGTCACCAAATGTAAATACAGCCTCGTTTGACTGTAGTGATGTATTCCTTATTGTCGTCTCATACAGGTACTTGAACCATTATGAGACTAAAAATAATAATTTGATTGTTCAAGCACTTGAACCTGAACAATCCGTCGCTGAAATAAAAGACTCAGTTTTCTTGTTGCTAAAGAATCAAAGAGTGATTTGTTTATTGAAATTCATCGTCTTAAATAATAACTTATTGCTAACATCATCAATAATAATTAATAAGTACTAAAAGTAAATATCAGCAGAATATAACAGCAGCGCATAGCAGCATGTGCAAGTTCAATGAACATACGTTTCAATGCCACCCAAATGCTTATGTTGCATTTTTGGGAATGCACCTAATTCTTGTGCAGGTGTCATTTAAGCCACAATGCTACTACACGCGCAGACTGCATATTCCTTGTTGTTGTTGTGGGTACAAACGTATACGGAAACATACAAATATACTTTGCATATTAAACATTATGTTACAGTTGAAGGTTGTGCGATTGATATTTATATGAATTCGTACAAAAACTATCACAATATGTAATCAAAATAATGAAATTAGTAATCACAAGTATATGTAATTATATCAAAACTACATAATTTGTAATTTTAACTATATAATTAAAAACGCTACAATGTAACTAAAATAATAATAGGAAACAATTTAAAAACATATAATACCAATTATTAGAAAATATGAAAATCATGTAACAAATCCATAACATAAGACAATTGTAATACAACACAAACCATATTTCCAGAAAAATTTTACGCTAACACCCCTAATTTTTCTCTTAAGGGTGAGGGTGTAGTGTACCACACAAGTGTACACTGACGACCACACATCGTCATAAGCACAGCAACAAGTCGCATATGCAGACAAACTGACAATAGCGCAACGTGCGCAATTGTACTCAATACCAAATACGCTATACAAGCATTTTGGTGGTGCAATAACACACGCTGCCTATATTGCAGCAGTGTATGCATATTGGACAGTGCAGTGACTTTAGCCCTGAACTTGCACTCAAAATTATTAATATAAACAAAGACGATGATTCGTCAATGAATAATATCGGTAATCCGACACTTGAGACAAATTTCGGGAATATGATTTGTAATTAGTAGAAATAAGATAGATATATTTTATATTAGCTAAAATAAGAAAACAATAAGAATTCAATAATATAAAGGAGCCAGCGAGCCACCAAATAAACCAGAGTTAATCTGAAGACAACTGAAACTGCTACTCCCATTAGTTTATTCTTTTATCTCTCGTGCTCTAAGTCAGGAAAGACTTAGAACAGCACAAACAATAGCTTGGCCAACGGCACACTCTGCCGGTCAAAACCTTTACTGAGGGCGTCTTTCCGCTTCGTGTCAGGCATTTCTTCTTTGTAGTGCTCTTTTGCATCTATACATTGTATAGAATCTGCAAATGAATTGAATGCCGATCCTGCGTGACCAACAATCAACATATCCTACATGGCGATCCTGCCAGCCTAACTTAATTTGCCAAACCGAGGGACTTTGCAATCAATCCTTCAAAAGTTGATCTTTAAATTTTCTTACAACTTTTCTATTTTGTGATACAATAAGAATATCGTGGACGTACACAAACAGTAATGTGAGTTCGTTATTTACGTGACAATAAAGTAAGCAAGACTCATTCATAATTGGCTTAAACCCAATACTTACAAGTTTGGGTTTCAACTTCTTATACCATTGACGACCTGTTTGTTTGAGCTTGCACACAGCCTTTTTAAGTGCGCAAACATTACCACCATCAGGAAAATCGTTCAACATTTTATTCGCTCGTATACCAATATCAGTGCTTTTACCTTGTTTTAAAACAATACGCGCCAGCTTATCATCTCCAAACACCGCTGTGAAGTGATCTGTCGAACTCGTTTTTGTTCGACACTGAGCAAACGCGGCACCCATCTTGCCGATAGCTTTTTCATATGCAAATGTTCTTGCAAAATGTTGAACACACGTTCATAGGATATGTTTACCATTTCAACAATCTCACGTAACTTGACTCGGCGATTATTCATAACGATATCGAGGATTTTCTTGATATTTTCTTCATTAACCACCTCTTTTGGCCTTCCTGTTGATGGTATTTTTGCAGGGCTTGTTCGGCCGCGTTTAAATTCAGCAATCCAATATTTTACCATGTAATCTGACGGAGCAGACTCACCGTAATGCCTATCGAGTTTTTATTTTGTCTCTTTCGCCGTTTTCCCTTTCAAATAATAGTGTTTAATCACTGCACGAAATTCGCTTTTTTCCATTTTTCAAGAAACACAAAAGTTGCTTACTTCAAACGACTACAACAAATAAATTAATCGATGAATTTGGGTGAAATATATAAATATATATATATATATATATATATATATATATATATATATATATTTATATATATATATATATATATATATATATATATATATATATATATATATATAAATATATATATATATATATATATATATATATAACCAACGTACAGGCTGAAAGTAGATAACTACGATTCCTGGTCAGACGTTGAGGGGCTAGCTAGGTTGCCCGCTTGGCGCTAGCTAATTGGTCAGCCCTTCGGGGAAGTGCGGCTATCTTTCAGACCAATGGCTCATTTTCAGTACGGTCATGTCTCTGCTGAGGTTGAGCCGCCGATAGCCGGGCGGGGAGAAGGAAAACTCCCTGGGGCAAGGGTTCGCCCGCGCTCTGGATCTCCAGTCTGGAGCGCGGACGGGCCTATTAACCCAAACAAACCCCCAAAACCCACAGTGGAACAGCTATGCTTGTGGGCTTGCTTGACGGGGTAGAGCCAAGCTTAATAGCGAAGTTGGGGTGCCCAGGCAAGGCCCCATTTCAATCCATGCCTTACCGCGCTACCGGGGCACTGGCGTGGTGGACCGATATTTCCCCTTTACTCGTGGGAACAAAATGAACACAGATAAACAAAAACCGAATGGCGAGAGCAGCCACAATAGCTCACACAAAGAGGCCACAGCACCTCAGCAAAGAGAGGCAGAGCAGCCCTCGATTGGCGCGAGCCAAAACGCCGACCTCCAAAATCCGATAGGCACGGAAGCAGCAGCTGAAAAGCCTAAAAAACTCAGCGGCGCGGGCAAAAAGAGGTTCAGTTACTTCCTCAAGAAAGGGTTCAGCAGAGAAGAGGTTTACGCCAAAGCTATGCTCCCTATGCCCACAAACAAGGTCGAAGGCGGAAAACCAGGCCCCAAAAGGCAGAGGCCGGACGAACAAACACCTCCAGAGGCCACATTTAAAAAGCGGCTAAGGGATGATCAACCCTCCACCTCCAAGGCCGTAGCAGCAGCAGCAGCACCGGCTATTAAAACAGCACAAGCAGCAACCTCTGCAGCAGACGAAAATACATCCAAGAAGAGGCAGCCCACTGCCTCCTACAAGGATGTGGTGACAGGCATCAAAATGGCAGTACTCGCAAGAGACTATCCCAATACGCCCCTAACAACGGAGCAAATGGACTCCATCCAGAAACTCATCCTGGATAAAATCATAGCCGGAAAACAACAGGCTACAAAACCAGCGTTCCTGGGCGCTATCTACAAAGCAGGTTACATGGTTCTGCATTGTAAAGATAGCGCATCAACAGACTGGCTAAAAGCGGCCATCACCAACGCGTCGCCTGGGGAGGGTGCTTCACTGTGGGTCACAGAGGAGTCCAAGATACCTCACTCGCGGATCGCTGTGGGGTACTTTCCCAACTCCCAGTCCCTGGAGACCGCTAGGATCCTGGACTTTTTGCAGGGGCAGAACAAAGGCCTCCACGTCGAGTCGTGGCGCACACTACGAAGAGCTGAAAGAGGCTCTAACGTAACTCTGGTCCTAGCAGTAGACCAGAAATCAGCAGCCAGCCTTGTGGAATCCGGTGATAAGGTCAACTTTAGATTTGGCCAAGTGAGTCTCAGGCTAAAGGCTGCATCCCCCAATGCTGATGAGCTGGCGGATAAAATGGATGCTGTGGAGTTGGAAGAAGCGGACGAAAGTACTCCATCCAATCCCAACTCAGTAGCACCAACATGAAGTGCATCCAGTCAAATCTTCACCATGCTAAGGCTGCAACGGCCGAACTTAGCAGAAGGTTTGCGTGTGGAAGCACCAACATAGGACTTATCCAGGAGCCCTGGATACATAGAGGCAAGATAGTAGGCCTCAAGACACCAAACACACAGGTAATCTATGACGTGGGTGCAGTCAAACCAAGGGCTGCACTTATCATTGATACCAACATTAAATATCTGCCATTTATAGAGTTTATGAATGGCGACACAGCAGCAGCACTCGTCGAAGTGGATGCAAATGGGAAGAAAATAGAGGCTGTCGTAGCCTCAGCTTACTTTCCAGGAGACACCAACGAAGCACCACCACCGAATATCATAGGTCTAGTGAACTACTGCAAGACACACAACAAGACGTTAATCATTGGTTGCGATGCAAATGCGCACAATACAATCTGGGGCAGTACAGATACAAACACAAGAGGTGAGTCGCTCCTAGAATATTTACTACAAACTAACATAGCTATTATAAACCCACCTTTGAAAATGCCATACGACAAAAGGTTCTTGACTTAACACTCATAACAAATAATTCACTTGATATGATCACGAACTGGAGAGTCTCTGATGAGGACTCAATGTCTGATCATAAACATATTCTCTTTGAAATCAAGGTGTTAAATAAGAGCGTAATGCTCTATAGAAGCCCTAAATCAACAAACTGGGATAAATACTCAGAGTGCTTAGAAACTAAGCTAACCAGAAGCATGCTTCACATAAGATCGACAGAGGAATTGGATGCATCAGTTGAAGCTCTGACTGACTCCATTATATCCTCATATCACGAATGTTGTCCACTCAAGACAAAAACCTCAACGAAGAGGGTCCCTTGGTGGAACAAAGAACTAGCTAATTTGCGTCAAATAGCAAGGTCTAAATTCAATGTCGCAAAGAAATACAAAACATGGGACGAATATAAAAAATCCCTGACACTATACAACAAGGAACTGAGGAAATCAAAAAGGAACTCATGGAAAAACTTCTGTGAAGAACTTAAAGATGTCCCAACGACAGCCAGAATACAAAAATCACTGTCCAAGGGGGTAATTAATCCAATTGGCACTCTAAAGGCACCGGATGGTACTTTCACAAACACTTTTAAGGATACACTAGAGCTTCTTCTTAAAACTCATTCCCCTGATTGCCGGCCTAACACAACCAGCGACAACGATCATGGGGTGTCAGCGTACAATCGCTACAGGGCAAGAAACTCTACTATCTTCAGAATAGTAAAATTTGAAAGGGTTGAATGGGCAATCAACTCGTTTAAACCCTACAAATCACCTGGACCTGATGGTATATTTCCAGCCCTACTTTCAAAAGGGACCAGGAGATTAATACAAATTTTGGTTCAAATCTTTAGATCTACTTTAATATTGGGATATGTTCCTAAGGTTTGGCGGGAGGTTAAGGCTATATTCCTACCAAAGGGTGGAAATAAACCCCCCGAATCTCCCAAATCCTACAGGCCAATGAGTCTAACGTCCTTCATGTTAAAAACCATGGAAAAGATATTGGACTGCTACCTAAGAGAGGAGGTAATCTCTGATACTCCACTACATAAGCTACAATTTGCCTATCAAAAAGGGAAATCTACAGTCACAGCACTGCACACAATTGTTCGTGATATTGAAAAGGCACTAGGCCTAAAGGAGGTAGCCCTCTGTGCATTCATGGACATTGAGGGTGCTTTCGACAATGCGAACTTTCAAGCAATAGAACTGGCACTCTCCAACAGGGGAGCAGATCCAGCAATAGTAAAATGGGTAAGCAATATGCTAAACCAAAGAATAATCACAGCCTCTTTAGGGCAAGTTAACATGAGTGTTACAGCGGTAAAGGGATGTCCGCAGGGGGGAGTACTATCACCACTGCTATGGTCCATACTAGTTGATAACCTAATACAGATCCTTAATAATAAAGGATACAGAACAATTGGATATGCAGATGACATATCTATAATAATCCAAGGCAATCATGAAAGGACTATTGGAGACCTGATGCAAGATGCCTTAGACACAACATGGGAGTGGTGCAGGAAAGAGGGGCTATCAATCAACCCCACCAAAACCACTATTGTCCCCTTCACCAGGAAAAGGACATTTGATATCCCAACATTAAAAATAAATGGAATAGAGGTATCCTTACATGAAGAGGTAAAATATCTAGGTATCATCCTGGATAAAAAACTCACCTGGGAGGCACACCTTAACTCGGTAATAAAAAAAGCCACGAAAAACCTTTGGACTACAAACCAACTTCTGGGAAAATCCTGGGGTCTGAGCCCCAAAATGACCTTCTGGATATACACCCAAATGGTTAAACCCATCATACTATATGGGGCATTGGTATGGTGGGGAAAAACAAAACAAACAACAGCCAAATTAAAACTGTGCAAATTACAAAGGCTGGCATGCCTAAGCATCACAGGGGCTATGAGAACTACCCCAACTGCTGGCATGGAAGCGCTGTTAAATTTACCACCGCTACACCTAGCAATACAAGAGGAAGCTACAAGGCAAGCACTCTCAATCCATGCAAATGAAAAATTCAATCCAGCAAATCTCACTGGACACCTAGAAATTCTAAATTTGGTCAAAGATGCTATGCACATGACCCAGGTAAGTGACCACACAGACTCAGTACTCAATTTCACCAAGAGGTACAATGTCATATTCCCATCAAGGGAGGAGTGGAACGATAGCCCAACATGGCTACACGATGATTCGCAAAAATGGTATACAGATGGATCCAAAACGCTCAAGGGGGTAGGAGCAGGAATAGTGGGACCTAGAGCACACAAATCAATAACCCTAAGTGCAGATACCACGATTTTCCATGCGGAGCTCTATGCTATAATGGAAACAGTGGAAATCTTATCTAAAAGAGGACTTAAAGGAGTAAAAATTAAAATACTCTCAGACAGTCAATCAGTCCTCAAAGCTCTTAAAAGCTACACATTTACATCAAAAGTCCTTATAGAGAGTAACAACGCACTCAACGAACTGGCCATCCACAATCAGGTCTCTCTGGTTTGGGTGCCAGGACACGAAGGACACGAAGGTAAGGAAAAGGCAGACCTTTATGCCAAAAAAGGGGCTGAAGGATCATTTATTGGACCCACCCCCTTCTTTGGCTTTAATAAAAACAACATAAAACAAGAGACCAAAAAATGGATCCAACATAAAATCAGCGAATATTGGAATGGCATTGACGGCCTCGATCACTCCAAAAAATTGAGCTTTGACGCTAATAGAGCAAAAATCGCTCTTACCTTAAACAAAAAATGCCTTAGATCACTCTCTGGAGCATTAACAGGCCACTTCGCCTGCAACAAACACCTACACAAAATAGGTATATCTAGCACGAGCACTTGCAGATTCTGCTGTGATGAAGAGGAGTCTGTGGGACACTTAATCACCAACTGTGATGCATTAGGCCACAGGAGACACAGGATCTTAGGTTCCTATATACTAGAAGATGAAGACCTTCAAATGCTCTGTCCAAAGGAGCTGGTCCGATTCCTTGATATACTAAGTATACTAAATAATTAAGTACGAAGGGGCGCACAATAGATCAAGTTGGTCGCAGTGCATAAAGGCCTTAGCCTAACCCTTACAATCATTACATTACATTACATATATATATATATATATATATATATATATATATATATATATATATATATATATATATATATATATATATATATATATATATATATATATATATATATATATATATATATATATATATATATATATATATATATATATATATATATATATATATATATATATATATATATATATATATATATAATAAGATTGCGCAAACTTTCGTTGAATTTATTAATAAGCACCTTAGAATTAAACTATCAAAAAGGACAAAGAAGAGATAGGTAGAAAGAAAAATATTTATGTTGTAAAACGTCAAAGATGATGACATGTCACAACGTTCCCAGACCATATTGTAATTGAATAAAAATAAGAAATAGAACATTTTTATGATTTTGCGCTATGAACAACTGAAAATGGTAATTTATCTATATTTTCACGAAAAATTTGCACTTTCACAAGGCCAAAACTGCCTGAAGTTCCAATGCTTTTGCGATGTACTAGAGAGTTCATAACTATTGTCTTGGCTACAATTTTTGTGTGAGTATTGGATCGAAAATGTCAATGGTTTGGCTGTTATAGGCCAAAATATCCAAAGAAACGTGACAAAAAGTGGTGAATTTTCTACATTTTCGACTTTTCGACCATGAAAACGAAGTTTTTCTAAGTAATATGTTCAGAGAAATTGTAGCCCGAGACAATAGCTACAACTTTACTCTTGAAAAAAGGTCAAAATTTCAAATACTTTACGAAATATGAGCCCAAGAAAATTTGCAATTTTCCAAAAAAATAAAGCCTGAGAAAAACCGCAAGTCAAAATCTGGAAGCTGTATTTTCAACGTAGACGTATGGTCTAGTCGACTTTTTTGCCCAGTACAATCCCAAGAATCAGAAGCGCGAAGCGCCCATTAATATTCTAAATTTTTTATACCATCTGAATAATACGATTTCGGGAACCCCTCAAAATACGCGTTAGTTTCGGTAATCACTTCTTCGTTTGAGATGAATCTTTTTTCTGCGAGTCATTTTTTCAAGTTTGAAAACAGGAAAAAGTCACTAGGAGCTAAATCTGGACTATTAGGTGGATGATTAACCAATTCGAAGTGTATTTCACGTAATTTTAGCATCGTATCTAATGCTGTGTGAACCGGTGCGTTGCCTTGAAGAAAGAGCATCAATCAATTGATCCAATAATGCACGATAATACTTTCCTGTGATTGTGGATCCTTTTTCAAGATAATCGATGAGGAATATTCCGTGTGCATCCCAAAATACAGTGGTCATAACCAGAAAATCGCTACTTTTAATAAAAGAGTGAAATAACAGCGGCGATTGATTTCACGCTTTGATTGAAATCACTGTTTCTGTGGCGCTTTTGAATACAGAGAGAGAGAGAGAGAGAGAGAGAGAGAGAGAGAGAGAGAGAATAGTATTATGTGAATTTTGGCTACACCCATGCACAATTACACATTTAACATTAAGGAGAGTTTATGTGTACATAAAGTTAATCAACAGAGAGGGACAGATTGCTATTATTTCAGAATACATTTTAAAATACAACGAAAAAGAACATACTGTGAAATATCACGGTTTATTTCTTGATTGCTGGTAATTTTAATGTATGAATTTTATCCAAAGGGAAACTTTTCGTTTGAGTTTTTTAAAATAACTAATAAAGTTTTGAATTTAGTTATACTGGGTTGCTGACAATAATGGAATTTCTCAATGGTGTTATACATTTTGTAGTGGATATTTTAAGTTTATGTTATTATAAAATTTCTTTGATTGAAAAATAAATTTCGCAAATTGGCATTGTAGAAATTGAACACACTCTTCTTAAAATGTAAGTTAACACTAATCAATTAAACGATTGGTGCATTGCTAGTGACATATCTCATTCAATAACTTACAAGTAGTCGTTTTAATATCTTATCGTCTAATAATTAAATTACGATATTCAGCTGGAAAAACACATTTTATTATTAATAATCTTATTAATATTTATAAATAACAAAAAATATTAATAAATGTAAATAAAGTTTAAGTACAGTATTTATAGTTACAATTCAAAAATAGTAACATTTTTACATTTTCATCCTTTAAACGAGTTTGATATTGTCGTCTTATACGACATTTTGCGCTTACAAATGTTACATTTCGCATATACGAGGGCGGATTGATATTGAAGCTACCTAGCACTAGATGGCATCACTAACACAAACACATTTTTTTTTTAGAAATTGCGATCTGTCAAAAGTCAGCTGTTAAAATGTCACCCAAATTCATCGATTAATTTATTTGTTGTAGTCGTTTGAAGTAAGCAACTTTTCTGTTTCTTGAAAAATGGAAAAAAGCGAATTTCGTGCAGTGACTAAACACTATTTTTTGAAAGGGAAAACGGCGAAAGAGACAAAATAAAAACTCGATAAGCATTACGGTGAGTCTGCTCCGTCAGATTACATGGTAAAATATTGGATTGCTGAATTTAAACGCGGCCGAACAAGCCCTGCAACAATACCATCAACAGGAAGGCCAAAAGAGGTGGTTACTGAAGAAAATATCAAGAAAATCCTCGATATCGTTATGAATAATCGCCGAGTCAAGTTACGTGAGATTGTTGAAATGGTAAACATATCCTATGAACGTGTGTTCAACATTTTGCAAGAACATTTGCATATGAAAAAGCTATCGGCAAGATGGGTGCCGCGTTTGCTCAGTGTCGAACAAAAACGAGTTCGACAGATCACTTCACAGCGGTGTTTGGAGATGATAAGCTGGCGCGTATTGTTTTAAAACAAGGTAAAAGCACTGATATTGGTATACGAGGGAAAAAAATGTTGAACGATTTTCGTGATGGTGGTAATGTTTGTGCACTTAAAAAGGCTGTGTGCAGGCTCAAACAAGCAGGTCATCAATGGTATAAGAAGTTGAAACCCAAACTTGTAAGTATTGGGTTTAAGCCAATTATGAATGAGTCATGCTTACTTTATTGTCACGTAAATAACGAACTCACATTACTGTTTGTGTACGTCCACGATATTCTTATTGTATCACAACATAGAAAAGTTGTAAGAAAATTTAAAGATCAACTTTTGAAGGACTTTGCAATTAAGGCCCTCGGTTTGGCAAATTAAGTTAGGCTGGCAGGATCGCCATGTAGGATATGTGGATTGTTGGTCACGCAGAATCGGCATATATACTCGTATATATATATATATATATATATATATATATATATATATATATATATATATATATATATATATATATATATATATATATATATATATATATATATATATATATATATATATATATATATATATATATATATATATATATATATATATATATATATATATATGTATATATATACGAGTATATATATTAAGATTGCGCAAACTTTCGCTGAATTTATTTACAAGCACCTTAGAATTAAACTATCAAAAAGGACAAAGAAGAGATAGGAAGAAAGAAAAATATATATGTTGTAAAACGTCAAAGATGATGACATGTCACAACGTTCCCAGACCATATTGTAATTGAATAAAAATAAACAGCTTTTATTCAACACTCCCTCTCAATATGCAGGTTGTCTTAAGTGCAGAAACCAAGTCCTGTTAGACATATCTCATGAATTGCTCTCGGTAGTGATTTAGTCATTATATCGGCAAAAATTTGCTGTGTTGGTACATGTTTCAATACAAACATCTTAGCGGCAACCGACTCTCGAACAAAATGATGTGTCATATCTATATGTTTCGTGCGAGCATGAAATACAGAATCACTCGCCAAACACTGTGCTCCTCGATTATCGACAAAAATTGTAATTCTAGCGAGATCACTTAAGCCAAGCTCATTTAGGTAGGTAGGTAGGTAGGAGTGGCCGCCCAGTTTGCCAAAAGCACACTTAAGCACACATAATGGCCCATTGTGATACCACGGTGTAGCGGCGTTCAAGCACTGACTAAAAAGGTTCCCATACTTGGGATGGTGATAGTCAGCGCAAGGACAGCGCCTGGAAAGGCACGACTCCCCCGTCATGTTTCAGGAAACCATCCTGATACTTTGATAAACCTGGCTATGTCCCTAATATTAATGGATGACAGCTCTGTCAGGCTTGTAAGAAATGGGGCACCAAAGGTGCGAATTCTTCTTCTGCTCAAGGATGGGCAGCGGCATAAGAGGTGGAAAACCGTCTCGTCCTCCTCCTCGGAGCCACAGCCTCGGCAAAATTCATTTGAGGGAAGCTCATTTAAGAAACTTCGCAAATAAATTGCCTCTTTCGCTGCTTCAGCTAAACTGACGTACTCGGCTTCGGTAGAAGAAAGTGCTACGGTACGTTGTTTCTGCGATTTCCAGGTTATAGCAACTCTACGGAGAATAAACGCGTAGCCTGTATAAGAGCGACGGTCCACAACGCATCCACCCCAATCAGCATCGGTGTAAGCAAGCAGTGGATTATTCGTCCTTTTATATTCTAAGCCTTTATTTGCCGAACCAGCCAAATACCGCAAAACCCTTAAGCGGCCTTCCAATGACAATCAAAAGGGTTATTCAAAAACTGCGCCAATCTTGATATGATATCCGCAATATCAGGCCTCGTTGCCACTGATAGGTACATCAAAGCACCAATTAGCTCTCGGTAGACACATCCTTCGCATGGTTTGCTTAATGCATTATCAAATTGAGTGTTTATGTCTGCAGGCGTGGCCACGGCATTGCAATCAGATATGCCATAACTTCTGAGCAATTCTTTTATATATCCTGATTGCTTTAATTTTATAACGGTGTAGTGTACCACACAAGTGTACACTGACGACCACACATCGTCATAAGCACAGCAACAAGTCGCATACGCAAACAAACTGACAATAGCGCAACGTGTGCAATTGCACTCAATACCAAATACGCTAGACAAGCATTTTGGTGGTGCAATAACACACGCTGCCTATATTGCAGCAGCGTATGCATATTGGACAGTGCAGTGACTTTAGCCCTGAACTTGCACTCAAAATTATTAATATAAACAAAGACGATGATTCGTCAATGAATTATATCGGTAATCCGATAGTTGAGACAAATTTCGGGAATATGATTTGTAATTAGTAGAAATAAGATAGATATATTTTATGTTAGTTAGAATAAGAAAACAATAAGAATTCAATAATATAAAATGGCCAGCGAGCCACCAAATAAACCAGAGTTAATCTGAAGACAACTGAAACTGCTACTCCCATTAGTTTATTCTTTTATCTCTCGTGCAGTCAGCAAAGACTTAGAACAGCACAAACAATAGCTTGGCCAACGGCACACTCTGCCGGTCAAAACCTTTACTGAGGGCGTCTTTCCGCTTCGTGTCAGGCATTTCTTCTTTATAGTGCTCTTTTGCATCTATACATTGTATAGAATCTGCAAATGAATTGAATGCCGATCCTGCGTGACCATCAATCAACATATCCTACATGGCGATCCTACCAGCCTAACTTCTCAACATACCCTACATGGCGATCCTGCAACTGACCTGGGACCTGAAAGGCAGCCAATAATCCTGCTTGTTGCGGGTACAAACGTACGGATACATACAAATATACTTTGCATATTAAACATTATGTTACAGTTGAAGGTTGTGCTATTGATATTTATATGAATTCGTACATTCTCCCGCACGTTGACTGCGTCAACAACCTTAAAAAGCTTTATCAAATTTTGTTTCGTCTTCTGGTGCTGCGTGCTCCTCTATGGCTGCGGTAGAATGACATCACATTTATGATTTGTTGATTGGATCTTCCAGATTGAATACATAATTACACCAACCGATAGGGTAAGCGCTAAATACCCGACTGCAGAAAGGTGAATACCCATTGTTTGGACTTTGGACGGTAACTCCCAAACTCTTTCTGATAATTGACCTTGAATGGTGCTGAGATTGGATAATTGCATGTTGTAGTGTTCAATATTATTCGTGTAGTGTGATCGGTGCTGGCCTTGATCCATTTTGAGAATGTCAGTAGCATTGGCGAAGCTGACATATGAGGTTTGTACTGAGCTTGAGAGAGTTTTATAGCCGTGAATTGTGATAAAACTGTGTTTCAGAACACAAGATGGTTGTAGCTTCAGCATTCCCGATCCTTCTAATGCTAATTTCAAGCTTTCACCATCACATACAGCACTCAAGCGAGTGGCAAACTTCAAGGCGTAGATCCACTCGTTCTTATGATCCATTTGAATCCAGGTTGAATTGTCTTGAACTTCATGGTGGATGCAATCCCGTTGAGTATCCTTGGCAAACAGTTTAACTTCACATGAACATACTTCAGACCCTCTGTTGTGTATCAATTGGGTGTTAGCGCATAAGTATATATATGGCTTCATCACTGTACAAGCCTCCAAATCAGCTAAACTCATGACAACGTATTGATCTCTGTGCGCGTTTATGGCTAGAAATCTGTTACAAGATTCTATTGTAGTCATTGTGCCATTTATTATGTTAGGAATTGGTACCATCCGATACAGTTCGAATCTTTCCTCTGCAATTAATGGCAATGCGATTCTAAAAATGGCATGCTTCTTTGTTAAACCGCCTTCTACCTTCATTAATTTGTACAGTTGCAGTGAGTCCTCTTGATTCACTGGTATTTGGAGGGATGTTGAAAGATGAGTTTTTATCTTGAGAATTTCTTCTTGTAGTTGAGTTGGTGATAGCAATAATGGGCTGATTTTGTTATGGTGTGTATCTGTCAAAACATTCAATATTGATGATTGGATTCTTTGCAAGTGAGATGTTATCATAATGAGTTGGAGGGTCAGAGTGATGAAATAATGAGTCAGCTTGGCTTGAAACTTTTCTCCTTCAATGTGATTTAAGGTTTTCATTATGTCATTGATTTGGTTGTCAAGACTATCGAATTTTCGTTTGACTTCTATTTGATCTTGTTTGATAACGTTGATAGTAGAATCAATCACTGATGATTGGTTTTTGAGCAGGACTAATAGATGGCCTTCATTTTCTTTCACTTGCTGAATGGTTTTTGACATTGATTCTGCATATTCTGAGTCCAAAACACCAAACAATGAGTTTGCAATATTTCCCACTATATCCACAGCACCTCTTTTAGATAGATGGGGAAACAATATCTTGTTATCCATTTGTAATTCAGCTTCAACATGCTTGAAGTTCACAAGAGTATCATGACAAGTAAATGGTGGCAGCTTCTGACATAACTGTCGTAAACTACTGATGCCCTTGGATAAAGTCGTAAGTTCTGCCCAGTATGACTCTAGTTCGTAGTACACTACAAGTTTCCATTCTGACCTCTCGAAATGTGCTGAACCTATTCCTTCGAAGTAAATACACAATTTCGTGTTGAATTTGGTGTTAGCAATCTGCGAAAATCTTATTGGACCTCCCATGACAATTGGTATGATGAGTAATCCCAGCAGTACTGTTGTGAGCCCCGTATGTCTTGTTTTTATTCGTTTTGTTGGTATTTCTACTTTTTCATCTTGATTCTCATGACTTGTTGGTTGGTCATGGATCCTATTATCATTTATGGGTAGTAGAGCTAATTTATGGATTGCACGTTTCCAAGTTCCTGTAGCTGTTCTAACATCAGCCACTCGTACTGCTCCATCATCACCTTTATACGTCCTTGTTATCCTTCCTAGTGGCCACTGAAGAACTGGAACATTGTCTTCCTTGATTATTACCATGTCCCCTTGGTTGATGTTATTGTGCTGATGTGTCCATTTGGTTTTAGATTGAAGCTCGCATAAATATTCGTGCGACCATCGTTTCCAAAACTCATTTTTGATGTGGGATACGAGTTTCCACCGGGTCAGCAAATTTGAAGTTGATGGGATGTTATTTACATCGACTTGCGTGTTGAGTGGTTCTCCTATCAAGAAGTGGCCTGGAGTCAGGGCGCCTAAGTCATTTGGATCGTTGGACATCGAACTTATTGGTCTTGAGTTGAGAATGGCTTCTATTTCAATAATGACTGTTTCCAGCTCTTCATAGGTTAGTGATGCTGTTGACACGCTCCTAACCAAAAGATGCTTCGCAGACTTCACTGCTGCTTCCCACAGACCTCCGAAATGAGGGGCTCTTGGAGGAATAAAATTGAATTGTATTCCCTTTTTACCGCATTCTGTCTCAATTTTTGTTTTCCCTTCATCTGAATATATTGATGTAGTCAGTTCCGAAAGCTTGTTTTTGGCGCCAACGAAATTTGTCGCGTTGTCACAATATAAGTTTTGACAATTTCCACGTCGGCCAATGAAACGTTTCAGAGCGCAAATGAATGCTTCTGTCGTAAGATCGCTTACAAGTTCTAAATGGACAGCTTTAGTAACAAAACAGCAGAAAATGGATATGTAAGCCTTGTGTGGTCTTTTCCCTCTAATTTTGTAATGCACCCAGAATGGTCCACAGTAGTCTACTCCAGAGTTAATGAATGGGCGTGCTGGTGTAACTCGTGTTGCTGGCAGGTTTCCCATTAATTGGTTCAGCAACTGAGGCCTTGCCCTGGTGCATCGTATGCATTGCTATACTGTTGATCTGGCCGATGATTTGCCTTTTATGGGCCAGTACCTTTGCCTTATTATGGCCAGTTTATTCTCGACGTGAGTCATCTCAAATAGTAGTTTTGCTAAGGGATTATACGGAATGAGCATTTGATGTTTTGCTTCATAAGGTATCAGTGATGCTTCCAATCGTCCTCCAACTCGCAAAGTGTTTGCGTCATCCAAAAATGGTGATAGGCTCTTCAATGTACGCATCCCCTTGAGATCCTTGTGTTTCTTGAGGTACATGATGTCGTCATTGAAATCAGATCTTTGCATAGCTTGAACAATGATTCTTAATGCATGATCTAATTCGATGGGAGTCAGCGCTATATCAGTTTTTCGTACGTCCATGCTACATCTAGTGTTGCTTATGAAACGACAAATGTAGCCTACGATGCGTTGAAGAGTCCTGAAAGAGTTTCGGTGGTTGATTGTATACACCAGTTCTTCAGAGTCAATTGCTACCAAGGATGCTGGATTCGTTCGTTTTCTCTCGATGTTATTGGGAATGGCTAGCTGTGGAGCAAACTTGGGAGACCATGCTGATTCCTTCCCATGTAGAAAAAATGGCCCGTAAAGCCACAGGTCACATCTTGCAAATTCTCTTGGTGATAATCCTGGTGAAACAACGTCAGCTGGGTTATCCTTGGAGCTAACATGACGCCACTGTTCTGCTAATGTCAAAACTTGAAACTGTTGGCTACAAATGTTTGAAATGATGCGGAGGCTGAATTAATCCAAGACAGAACTATTTGTGAGTCTGTCCACAAAAAGGTGCGATAATCTTTTAACCGTAAATCATTTTTTACCCTAGCTGCCAACTGTGAGCCTAGTACTGCTGCGCATAGTTCCAAACGAGGCACTGTTTGTAGCTTAAGTGGAGCTACGCGTGATTTGGCACATAACAACCTCACTACTACTCTTCCTTCTTTGAAGATAGATCTGATATAAATTGCTGCTCCGAAGGCCTTTTCTGATGCATCGGCGAAGATGTGAAGTTGAATTGATGTTGGGATCTCACTTCTATGAATGTGTCGTGAGAATTTAAAGTTGTCCAATTCTTGCAACGCTCCCATCTTGTATGTAATTCTGCTGGTAGAGCTTCATCCCAACTAATTTTTAATTGCCATAATGCTTGTATAAAGATTTTTGCTGTAATTACAACTGGAGCTAGAATGCCAAGAGGATCAAATAATCTCGCTACGTCTGAGGTGACAGACCGCCTGGTAATTCGTTTAACGGGATTGAGATTCACCTTTACACAGAATTGGTCAGTCATCATTCTTGTCGTTAGTAAAATCCAAATTAACTTCCTGGTCACCTTGTGGAATGTTCTGCAGGAATTTAGGGTGATTTTCAGACCATTTGCATAGATTGAATCCATATCCATTCAACATAGTGATGAGTTGCCGTTGTGTTTCCATGGCGGTAATCAGACTGTCTGATCCACCAAGACCATCGTCGACATAAAAGTTATCCTGAAGCATCTGAGCACCTAGTGGATACCGGCTGGCTTTTTCTGATGACATTTGTTTGACACATCTTGTGGCGAGGTATGGTGCCGATCTTGTCCCATATGTGACAGTGTTAAGTTCGTAACACTTCAGTGGTTTCTTAGGGTCGCTCCTCCATATGATCAATTGATAATGGCGATCTTCAGAGTGGACCAGTATCTGCCGATACATTTTTTCAATG
Source organism: Clusia tigrina (assembly GCA_920105625.2). Taxonomy (NCBI): domain Eukaryota; kingdom Metazoa; phylum Arthropoda; class Insecta; order Diptera; family Clusiidae; genus Clusia; species Clusia tigrina. The sequence continues at coordinate 151,003,304 of OV050030.1, forward strand.
TCGGTGGTGAATACAAATTTCGGTAGACGGAAACGTAGCAGGATTGAAAATAGTTCGGATTGTATGGTTGGACCTATGTGCATTATGTCATTGTGTGAGACTCCCGATGACGTTTTTGAAGATGCGTCAAATACCACCCGCAGCTTTGTTGTGCTGCTGTCAGGTTTAAGTACACAGTGGTGTGGGATGAAGTAATTAGGTGAGAGTATTTCATTGATGTTGATCTCCCTCATGTGGCCCAAGGCTTCATAATTTTCCATAAACTCGATATATTGTTCACGAACGGCATTGTGTTTAGATAATCGATGTTCAAGCGCCAGGAATCTGTTGATTGCTATATCCCTTGAACTACCTAAAACAGCTGCATTCTCTACGAATGGTAATTTTACAATAAAACGCCCATCATTGGTTCTAGTTGTATTTTGTATAAAATGATTTTCGCAAAGTCTTTCTGTTGGGGATAAAATTGATTCAGCTAGTTCGACTTCGTCCAGTTTCCATAGCCGTTCAATAAGTTGGTTTGTATCATCATCATCCTCACTGCAAATACCGCAAGTTGCTGACGCCATCTGAAGCTCTCCTATCCTTCCTGATAGTATCCAGCCAAACACTATGTTTTGTAGTGTTGGAAGTTCGATTGCTAATCGTATCTGTCCAATTGACAATACTTGGTGATAGAATTCCCCTCCTAATAAAACATCGATTTTGTCAGGACGGTTGAATGTTCTTCGGAATTGGCCATTTGGATATGTCAAATGGTTTTGTCGGTTGCGGAGAAATTATATCTCCTAGAACGAACGCCTCCAGTCGAGTGGAAAAGCCGTTAATTCGTGACTGTAGTTCAAGGCTAACTCGACGTTGTGCTCTCCGAGTTCCCTTGCTTATTCCTTGGATATTCATTGTTGTGGACTTCGTTGAAGCTCCAAGTCTCTTGACAAGCCGTTCACTCACGATATTGATCTGAGATCCGGAGTCCAGAATGGCTCTGCATTCAACTTCCTGCCCGTTTTTGCTGCCTATTTTCACCATTGCAGAGCTGAGGAGCACATATCCCTGTTGCTTCGACTCCTTCGAAGCTACTAGTGCTGTGGACTGTTGAGGGTGTGGTTCATACTTGACCTGGTTTACGGCTGGTTCGCTGCGATATCCTTCAGAATGTACTAATGTATTGTGACTGTGATTACACGCAGTATATTTTCTTGACATACAATCTTTTGCCCACTGTCCAGGCTTTAGACAATTAATGCATAGCTTATGTGTTTTTAGGAACTGTAACCTCTTCTTCCTTTCCTTTGGCTTCTCAAATGACTGCTCATATGCAATCCACGTGCCTTTGTCTAATTTCTTCACTAGGAGGTGGAGAATAATTGGATCCCAAGAATTCGTGTCTAAACCAAGGTTTCTTAATGCCAGTAAGGTTTCCTGGGTTGTATCATGAAGTCCCTTTAGTGCTGCCGCTGATGGATAGTCTGTTGAGTGTTTGTTTTGCCCCAATAGTTTTTCCAACAGAGCTGAAGTTAGCAATCGCACATTGCTATATCGATCCTGGAGTGATTCCCATGCAGTTTGGTAGTTATTCTCAGTTAGAGTGAGATGTCTAATTAATCGTTCTGCTTCTCCGATCAAATTTGTTTTAAGATACCACATCTTCTGTATTGTTGGAAGTGGCCTTTTGTGGATCATTTCATTGAATAAATCATAAAATTGTTGCCACTTCAGGTAATCTCCATCGAATTTTGGCAGTATAACCTTTGGCAAATGTTCGGCGAGTGACGCTCGATTCGAAATTGCAGGAACGGTCACTCCCTTCTCTTGAAGCATAATAATTCTGTTACTGACATGCATCTCTATGCTCAGGTATTCTTCAAAATTATAATCGTCAGAATTCATGTCATCTATAGAATCCAGTATAACATCATTAAATCTCCGGGCTGCATTCCAATGATGTTCTATAAGGTTGGCCTTTGTAGTATAATATTGGCATGAATGGGGTGTGTCATCAGCCAATACATCGTCTAACATGCGTTGCACGAGTGCAATAACTGTATTTTGCTTGTGCACCATGTTAGGCATATTAGTCTTTTGAAGCCTCTTCTCTATGGGTTCTGCTGAACGAGTTGGGCCACTAACTCCTTGTGCTTGAGTTATGCCCTTCTCTGCAGGTTCCGTTGAGCAACTTGGGACACTAACTGCTTGTGGTTGAGTTATGCCCTTTGCTGTGAATATTTGTTTGTTCTCCTTGATGTCTGCAAGGAAGTCTTGGTATCGGTTGCCCATTGATGCATATAGATCCTTCACAAAGTATGGATGGTCATTAGCTGCCGTTGGATCCCTTCTAATTTGGTTATCGATACGTTGGAAAGTTAACCATAGCTCCTCAATTTCTCTGGATTTCCTTTCAATATAGTCGAGTGTCTTCCGATCTTTCAGCGTCTTCTTATATGATGCAATGGCCTTTTGGAGACTAATTGCATTGTCGTCCTGATGACGGACGAGATCGTCGATAGTTGTCATTATTAACGCTCACACTATTGTGCTCTTGCTTCTTAAGTATCGTGTTTTGTAGCACCCTGTGTGCTCGAACTAAAACCGATTGATGAATTGTGATAAAATTGAATGCTCACACTGCTGTGATTTTGCTGAATCAATTTTATGTCCTGTATATCTCTCGTCCTTCTATCACGTCGGGGTCACCAAATGTAAATACAGCCTCGTTTGACTGTAGTGATGTATTCCTTATTGACGTCTCATACAGGTACTTGAACCATTATGAGACTAAAAATAATAATTTGATTGTTCAAGCACTTGAACCTGAACAATCCGTCGCTGAAATAAAAGACTCAGTTTTCTTGTTGCTAAAGAATCAAAGAGTGATTTGTTTATTGAAATTCATCGTCTTAAATAATAACTTATTGCTAACATCATCAATAATAATTAATCTATATATATAAAAAAATGTTGTCAAATCTGTTTGTGACGAGTGTTTGAGAGTTCGGCTGGGTAAATTGGGTTCGGCCGATACCATTTTGTAGGGTACGTTCTCTAGATGGTTTTAAAAAAAAAAATGGTTGAAAATGTTTTGATTTGGTCGAGTTATATGTGTTTGAGTGAAGGGTTTTGGACCTATTGGAAATTTTTTTTTTTGCAAATTTGTTTTTAATTGATATGAAAAGTAAATGTATGAATTTTATGCAGTTCAAATTGTGTACATACGCGCTATATTTGTTGGAAATAGCAATCAAAATAGCACGCAACCAATAACAAAGGGAAAAAATGGTCATACGACAAATGAACGAAATTTAATTGAATTTTCAAATAAAAAAATTTCATTTTGCTTTGAAGTTGTTGAATTGTGTATCAGTTTTGAGAGTGTAAACATACATCGATATCAAGTCAGCTGTTTATATTTTGTGAGAGTTACAGTAAATGGAACGTGGAAAGTAATTTGACAATAGTCTGATTGGAACACATTGGAATTACAGTTCATTTGGTATCAACCTGTTGTTTGTTTACAAAAGTGGATATATTATTCGAGTGGAATCTCAACTGGTGGATGGAGTTTGTTACATTTTGAGAATTTTATTGGATTTTTGGATGTTTAATCACAACAATTGCTGCTTGATTTTTGCTATTAATAGGTGTGAACATTTTAAGCATTCAAATTGGATTTTTGGCCGTTTAGGCACAACAATAGTTGCTGCGGTACGTGTGTGTGAATGTATGTAGGAAATTTATCAACGTTTTGATTTCGAGTGAATTTAAAATTTCAATTGATTTAAGAGTGTGTTGTATTTTATTTTAGCAATTTATTACATTTTTGGCATTTACCATTCTGAGCATTTTATTGGATTTTTTGTGTGTGAATCACAACGTTTGCTGTGTTCAGAGCTGTATATATTTTTAAAATTGGTAATTCTTTGATTGAATCATGTCCTATAACAAACGATTAGTTGTGGAAAAAATTAATGAAAAGTTAATTTTTTAGTTTGGATTTGTTTAGATATATTACAATTTAATCTGTGAACTATTGAAATGACCCGTCGTCGTAGCCAACTTGGGCGTCGTACAGCTACTGCTAGGTCATCTGTGGCGAGTAGAGCTGCGCAAAGCGATGCACAGCGTGCTAATGTAAATGCAGCTGTAAGAGCTGGAATGAGACGTTTGAGAGCATCGAGAAACCCAAGAATTGTTTTGGAACGTGCAGCATTTGCTTATGATGCTTATTTAAATTATGCGTCTCTTGATGTCGTTTCAATTGGAACAATGTCTGTTGTGTGTGTTTATTGCAAGGCTTTCAAATTTAAACATGAAAATCCTGGATTATGTTGTGCAAGTGGCCAAGTGAAATTACCTCAATTGAATCCACCACCAGAGCCTTTGCGTTCAATGATTATTGGCACTTCTCCGAGTTCAAAGCATTTTTAACAAACATACAAACGTACAATTCGTGTTTTCAAATGACGTCGTTTGGTGCCACTAAAATTATTAGAGATAATTTCATGCCGACATTTAAGGTAATTACGGTGAATGACATATATCATGTTTGTTTTGATAATAACAATATGTACGGTTGCAAAAATTTTGGTATTCAACAGATTCAAGGCCAAGTTTACCATCGACTTGGTTCTTTGTTACCACTCCCAGATCAAAGCTATCAATTTTTACAAATATACTTTGTGGGTAACTCGACTGTTGAAACCAATCGTCGTTGTGACATTTCATCAATTTTGAGGAATTATGTTGTTGAACAGTTGCAGAATATGTTGCATGATGAAAATGAGTTAGTTCGATTATTTCAAACAGCATTAGATCAAATGCCATCTGACGAGTATGCAATTGTTATTCGTGCTGATAAAACGCCACCTGGTGAACATGCTAGAAGGTTTAATGCACCAACGATGGATGAAGTGGCTATTGTAATTATTGGAGATGAATTTAAATCGAGAGATATTGTATTACGTCGTCGCAATATGCAGCTTCAACGAGTATCAGAAACTCATCGGTGTTATGACGGTTTGCAGTATCCGTTGTTATTTAGCCGCGGAGAAGATGGTTATCATTTCAATATTAAGATGATAAATCCCTCTTCCGGTTAGTGTGTTCGATTTTTTTTTAATTATTTGTGAAAACTTCTAACTGAATTTAATTTGATTTTAGGTGTTGAAACGAGAAAAAAAGTAAGCGCAATGAATTTTTATTCATATCGTTTCATGGTTCGGCAGGGTGAAGTGAATTATTTGTTATATTGCCGTCGACTTCTTCACCAATTTGTCGTTGACATGTATGCAAAAATCGAGACTGAGAGATTGAATTTCATTAGATTTAATCAGAGGAAATTGCGCTCAGAGGAGTACATTCACTTGCGGGATGCTATAAACAATGATGGAAACGTTGATAATCTTGGCAAAATGATCATATTACCATCGTCATATCAAGGTAGCCCGAGACACATGCACGAATATGCGCAAGACGCAATGAGTTACGTTCGTCATTATGGTCGTCCCGATCTTTTCATCACGTTTACCTGTAACCCTCAATGGGATGAGTTGAAAGACCTTCTTTTTGATGGGCAAAAAACAATGGATCGGCATGATATTACTGCCCGTGTATTCAATCAAAAGTTGAAGGCATTGATGAATTTAATTGTGAAAAGTCGGGTGTTTGGTGAGGTGAAATGTTGGATGTATTCCATTGAATGGCAAAAGCGTGGTTTGCCTCACGCTCATTTTTTGACTTGGCTGGTGAATAAGATCACTCCGGACGAGGTGGATCATGTTATTTCAGCCGAAATACCAGATTGTGCGAGTGATCCGGAATTATATGCAGTTGCTACTCAAAACATGATTCATGGACCATGTGGAGAATACAACGTTAATTCACCATGTATGGCTGAAGGCAAATGTACGAAGCGATATCCAAGAGCTTTGGTATCGGATACAGTAACTGGTGAAGATGGTTATCCTTTGTATCGTCGTAGATCCACTGAGGATCATGGTAGATCTTTGATTAAAGTACGGAATCAAGACGTTGAAGTTGATAACAGATGGATTGTGCCATATTCACCACTGTTGTCGAAAGTTTTCAAAGCACATATAAACGTCGAGTATTGCAATTCTGCTAAGTCAATTAAGTACATTTGCAAATATGTCAACAAAGGAAGCGATATGGCAGTTTTCGGAGTGTCAGATCCAAACAGAAACGACGAAGTAACTCGGTTTCAAATGGGGCGTTATATTAGCAGCAATGAAGCCATTTGGCGTATATTTGCATTTCATATTCATGAGAGGTATCCAACAGTCGTTCACCTTGCGGTACACTTAGAAAATGGCCAACGTGTTTATTTTACAGCTGCAAATGCTGCTGAAAGAGCTGCATCACCTACAGATACAACATTGACAGCTTTTTTCAAGTTGTGTGCAGTTGATGATTTTGCCAAAACGTTGTTGTATGCTGAGGTTCCAACATATTTTACTTGGAATGCAACGAAGAAAGAATTTCAACGACGAAAACAAGGAAATCGTGTGGCAGGTCATATGAATTTGTATTCGAGTGATGCTTTGGGACGAATATACACTGTTCATCCGAATAATGCTGAGTGCTTTTATTTGCGTTTGTTGTTAGTTAATGTTCGTGGGCCAACATCGTTTGGTGATTTGAGAACTGTCGATAGTGAATTATGTGTGACGTACAGAGAAGCATGTCAGAAATTGAATTTGTTGGAAAATGATGCACATTGGGATCACACTTTAGCTGATGCATCTGTTGTTGCTCATCCGCATCAAATTCGGAATTTATTTGCAATAATTTTGTCTACGTGTTTTCCATCAAATCCGTTGGAGTTATGGACAAAGTATCAAGATTTTTTGTCGGAAGATATTTTGAATCGAATGCGCCGAATTAATCATAATCCAGTGATGGATTTTACTCCAGAAATTTACAATGAAGCATTACTTATGATTGAGGATTTATGTTTGGCAATTGGAAATAAGGCTTTAGTTCAATTGGGAATGCCATCACCTAATCGTCCAATGCATGCTTTATTCAAGCAGGAGTTACAACGTGAGTTGCAGTACGATTGTGTTTTGTTGAATGCATACGTTGTAGATAATCGTCCGAAATTAAATTTGGAACAAAAAGTGGCGTATGATTCGATTATGCAAGTTGTCAATAGCGGAGTCGGTGGATTTTATTTTTTGGATGCACCTGGTGGTACCGGAAAAACATTTTTGATTTCTTTGATTTTGGCAACCATACGTTCTGAGAATAAAATTGCATTGGCATTGGCTTCTTCTGGCATAGCTGCAACTTTGTTGGACGGTGGACGGACAGCACATTCTGCTTTGAAATTGCCTTTGAATATTCAAGTTATTGAACATCCGACGTGTAATATATCGAAAACATCTGGAACAGCTAAACTTTTGCAGGCATGTGATATTGTTGTGTGGGATGAGTGCACTATGGCGCATTAGAAATCAGTTGAAAGAATCATGAAAAATGTTCGAGATAATTCAGGCTTATTTGGAGGTGCATTAATTTTATTGTCAGGCGATTTCAGACAAACATTGCCCGTCATTCCTAGATCGACAGTTGCCGATGAAATTAACGCTTGATTGAAATCTTCACATTTATGGAGATTTGTTAAAACGTTGAATCTTACTACCAACGTTCGTGTTAAGTTGCAGAACGATCCAATGAACAAGATATTGCGAATTATCTAACAGAATTTTTGAATTCGTTAGATTTACCAGGATCGCCTCCTCATAATCTCCAATTGAAAGTTGGCGTCACTATCATTATGCTACCCCGTTTGTGTAACGGTACAGACTTGCTGTTAAAAGATTGATGACTTATGTAATTGAAGCTACTATTTTAACTGGGAAATTCAAAGGCGAAGATGTATTCATTCCACGCATCCCAATCGTTCCATCTGACACACCATTTGAATTTAAACGACTTCAGTTTCCTATTTGCCTTGCTTTTGCGGTTACTATGAATAAGGCGCAAGGCCAATCGTTAGGAATTTGTGGAGCTAATTTAGAGTATCCAGTTTTCTCACATGGACAACTGTATGTTGCCTGTTCGCGTGTTGGCAAACCATCGGTTTTGTATATTTACACCGAAAGTGGAAAAACAAAAAATGTTGTGTACCACAGACCTTTATTATAAAAATTATTTAACACTGATTAAAATGAACTATGAATTGATTTTATATTTTCCTATTTTGTTTCGCACTACGAAGTGTGCAGGGGGTTCGCTAGTATATTTTTAAAATTGGTAATTCTTTGATTGAATCATGTCCTATAACAAACGATTAGTTGTGGAAAAAATTAATGAAAAGTTAATTTTTTAGTTTGGATTTGTTTAGATATATTACAATTTAATCTGTGAACTATTGAAATGACCCGTCGTCGTAGCCAACTTGGGCGTCGTACAGCTACTGCTAGGTCATCTGTGGCGAGTAGAGCTGCGCAAAGCGATGCACAGCGTGCTAATGTAAATGCAGCTGTAAGAGCTGGAATGAGACGTTTGAGAGCATCGAGAAACCCAAGAATTGTTTTGGAACGTGCAGCATTTGCTTATGATGCTTATTTAAATTATGCGTCTCTTGATGTCGTTTCAATTGGAACAATGTCTGTTGTGTGTGTTTATTGCAAGGCTTTCAAATTTAAACATGAAAATCCTGGATTATGTTGTGCAAGTGGCCAAGTGAAATTACCTCAATTGAATCCACCACCAGAGCCTTTGCGTTCAATGATTATTGGCACTTCTCCGAGTTCAAAGCATTTTTAACAAACATACAAACGTACAATTCGTGTTTTCAAATGACGTCGTTTGGTGCCACTAAAATTATTAGAGATAATTTCATGCCGACATTTAAGGTAATTACGGTGAATGACATATATCATGTTTGTTTTGATAATAACAATATGTACGGTTGCAAAAATTTTGGTATTCAACAGATTCAAGGCCAAGTTTACCATCGACTTGGTTCTTTGTTACCACTCCCAGATCAAAGCTATCAATTTTTACAAATATACTTTGTGGGTAACTCGACTGTTGAAACCAATCGTCGTTGTGACATTTCATCAATTTTGAGGAATTATGTTGTTGAACAGTTGCAGAATATGTTGCATGATGAAAATGAGTTAGTTCGATTATTTCAAACAGCATTAGATCAAATGCCATCTGACGAGTATGCAATTGTTATTCGTGCTGATAAAACGCCACCTGGTGAACATGCTAGAAGGTTTAATGCACCAACGATGGATGAAGTGGCTATTGTAATTATTGGAGATGAATTTAAATCGAGAGATATTGTATTACGTCGTCGCAATATGCAGCTTCAACGAGTATCAGAAACTCATCGGTGTTATGACGGTTTGCAGTATCCGTTGTTATTTAGCCGCGGAGAAGATGGTTATCATTTCAATATTAAGATGATAAATCCCTCTTCCGGTTAGTGTGTTCGATTTTTTTTTAATTATTTGTGAAAACTTCTAACTGAATTTAATATGATTTTAGGTGTTGAAACGAGAAAAAAAGTAAGCGCAATGAATTTTTATTCATATCGTTTCATGGTTCGGCAGGGTGAAGTGAATTATTTGTTATATTGCCGTCGACTTCTTCACCAATTTGTCGTTGACATGTATGCAAAAATCGAGACTGAGAGATTGAATTTCATTAGATTTAATCAGAGGAAATTGCGCTCAGAGGAGTACATTCACTTGCGGGATGCTATAAACAATGATGGAAACGTTGATAATCTTGGCAAAATGATCATATTACCATCGTCATATCAAGGTAGCCCGAGACACATGCACGAATATGCGCAAGACGCAATGAGTTACGTTCGTCATTATGGTCGTCCCGATATTTTCATCACGTTTACCTGTAACCCTCAATGGGATGAGTTGAAAGACCTTCTTTTTGATGGGCAAAAAACAATGGATCGGCATGATATTACTGCCCGTGTATTCAATCAAAAGTTGAAGGCATTGATGAATTTAATTGTGAAAAGTCGGGTGTTTGGTGAGGTGAAATGTTGGATGTATTCCATTGAATGGCAAAAGCGTGGTTTGCCTCACGCTCATTTTTTGACTTGGCTGGTGAATAAGATCACTCCGGACGAGGTGGATCATGTTATTTCAGCCGAAATACCAGATTGTGCGAGTGATCCGGAATTATATGCAGTTGCTACTCAAAACATGATTCATGGACCATGTGGAGAATACAACGTTAATTCACCATGTATGGCTGAAGGCAAATGTACGAAGCGATATCCAAGAGCTTTGGTATCGGATACAGTAACTGGTGAAGATGGTTATCCTTTGTATCGTCGTAGATCCACTGAGGATCATGGTAGATCTTTGATTAAAGTACGGAATCAAGACGTTGAAGTTGATAACAGATGGATTGTGCCATATTCACCACTGTTGTCGAAAGTTTTCAAAGCACATATAAACGTCGAGTATTGCAATTCTGCTAAGTCAATTAAGTACATTTGCAAATATGTCAACAAAGGAAGCGATATGGCAGTTTTCGGAGTGTCAGATCCAAACAGAAACGACGAAGTAACTCGGTTTCAAATGGGGCGTTATATTAGCAGCAATGAAGCCATTTGGCGTATATTTGCATTTCATATTCATGAGAGGTATCCAACAGTCGTTCACCTTGCGGTACACTTAGAAAATGGCCAACGTGTTTATTTTACAGCTGCAAATGCTGCTGAAAGAGCTGCATCACCTACAGATACAACATTGACAGCTTTTTTCAAGTTGTGTGCAGTTGATGATTTTGCCAAAACGTTGTTGTATGCTGAGGTTCCAACATATTTTACTTGGAATGCAACGAAGAAAGAATTTCAACGACGAAAACAAGGAAATCGTGTGGCAGGTCATATGAATTTGTATTCGAGTGATGCTTTGGGACGAATATACACTGTTCATCCGAATAATGCTGAGTGCTTTTATTTGCGTTTGTTGTTAGTTAATGTTCGTGGGCCAACATCGTTTGGTGATTTGAGAACTGTCGATAGTGAATTATGTGTGACGTACAGAGAAGCATGTCAGAAATTGAATTTGTTGGAAAATGATGCACATTGGGATCACACTTTAGCTGATGCATCTGTTGTTGCTCATCCGCATCAAATTCGGAATTTATTTGCAATAATTTTGTCTACGTGTTTTCCATCAAATCCGTTGGAGTTATGGACAAAGTATCAAGATTTTTTGTCGGAAGATATTTTGAATCGAATGCGCCGAATTAATCATAATCCAGTGATGGATTTTACTCCAGAAATTTACAATGAAGCATTACTTATGATTGAGGATTTATGTTTGGCAATTGGAAATAAGGCTTTAGTTCAATTGGGAATGCCATCACCTAATCGTCCAATGCATGCTTTATTCAAGCAGGAGTTACAACGTGAGTTGCAGTACGATTGTGTTTTGTTGAATGCATACGTTGTAGATAATCGTCCGAAATTAAATTTGGAACAAAAAGTGGCGTATGATTCGATTATGCAAGTTGTCAATAGCGGAGTCGGTGGATTTTATTTTTTGGATGCACCTGGTGGTACCGGAAAAACATTTTTGATTTCTTTGATTTTGGCAACCATACGTTCTGAGAATAAAATTGCATTGGCATTGGCTTCTTCTGGCATAGCTGCAACTTTGTTGGACGGTGGACGGACAGCACATTCTGCTTTGAAATTGCCTTTGAATATTCAAGTTATTGAACATCCGACGTGTAATATATCGAAAACATCTGGAACAGCTAAACTTTTGCAGGCATGTGATATTGTTGTGTGGGATGAGTGCACTATGGCGCATTAGAAATCAGTTGAAAGAATCATGAAAAATGTTCGAGATAATTCAGGCTTATTTGGAGGTGCATTAATTTTATTGTCAGGCGATTTCAGACAAACATTGCCCGTCATTCCTAGATCGACAGTTGCCGATGAAATTAACGCTTGATTGAAATCTTCACATTTATGGAGATTTGTTAAAACGTTGAATCTTACTACCAACGTTCGTGTTAAGTTGCAGAACGATCCAATGAACAAGATATTGCGAATTATCTAACAGAATTTTTGAATTCGTTAGATTTACCAGGATCGCCTCCTCATAATCTCCAATTGAAAGTTGGCGTCACTATCATTATGCTACCCCGTTTGTGTAACGGTACAGACTTGCTGTTAAAAGATTGATGACTTATGTAATTGAAGCTACTATTTTAACTGGGAAATTCAAAGGCGAAGATGTATTCATTCCACGCATCCCAATCGTTCCATCTGACACACCATTTGAATTTAAACGACTTCAGTTTCCTATTTGCCTTGCTTTTGCGGTTACTATGAATAAGGCGCAAGGCCAATCGTTAGGAATTTGTGGAGCTAATTTAGAGTATCCAGTTTTCTCACATGGACAACTGTATGTTGCCTGTTCGCGTGTTGGCAAACCATCGGTTTTGTATATTTACACCGAAAGTGGAAAAACAAAAAATGTTGTGTACCACAGACCTTTATAATAAAAATTATTTAACACTGATTAAAATGAACTATGAATTGATTTTATATTTTCCTATTTTGTTTCGCACTACGAAGTGTGCAGGGGGTTCGCTAGTAAGTACTAAAAGTAAATATCAGCAGAATATAACAGCAGCGCATAGCAGCATGTGCAAGTTCAATGAACATACGTTTCAATGCCACCCAAATGCTTATGTTGCATTTTTGGGAATGCACCTAATTCTTGTGCAGGTGTCATTTAAGCCACAATGCTACTACACGCGCAGACTGCATATTCCTTGTTGTTGTTGTGGGTACAAACGTACGGAAACATACAAATATACTTTGCATATTAAACATTATGTTACAGTTGAAGGTTGTGCGATTGATATTTATATGAATTCGTACAAAAACTATCACAATATGTAATCAAAATAATGAAATTAGTAATCACAAGTATATGTAATTATATCAAAACTACATAATTTGTAATTTTAACTATATAATTAAAAACGCTACAATGTAACTATAATAATAATAGGAAACAATTTAAAAACATATAATACCAATTATTAGAAAATATGAAAATCATGTAACAAATCCATAACATAAGACAATTGTAATACAACACAAACCATATTTCCAGAAAAATTTTACGCTAACACCCCTAATTTTTCTCTTAAGGGTGAGGGTGTAGTGTACCACACAAGTGTACACTGACGACCACACATCGTCATAAGCACAGCAACAAGTCGCATATGCAGACAAACTGACAATAGCGCAACGTGCGCAATTGTACTCAATACCAAATACGCTATACAAGCATTTTGGTGGTGCAATAACACACGCTGCCTATATTGCAGCAGTGTATGCATATTTGACAGTGCAGTGACTTTAGCCCTGAACTTGCACTCAAAATTATTAATATAAACAAAGACGATGATTCGTCAATGAATAATATCGGTAATCCGACACTTGAGACAAATTTCGGGAATATGATTTGTAATTAGTAGAAATAAGATAGATATATTTTATATTAGCTAAAATAAGAAAACAATAAGAATTCAATAATATAAAGGAGCCAGCGAGCCACCAAATAAACCAGAGTTAATCTGAAGACAACTGAAACTGCTACTCCCATTAGTTTATTCTTTTATCTCTCGTGCTCTAAGTCAGGAAAGACTTAGAACAGCACAAACAATAGCTTGGCCAACGGCACACTCTGCCGGTCAAAACCTTTACTGAGGGCGTCTTTCCGCTTCGTGTCAGGCATTTCTTCTTTGTAGTGCTCTTTTGCATCTATACATTGTATAGAATCTGCAAATGAATTGAATGCCGATCCTGCGTGACCAACAATCAACATATCCTACATGGCGATCCTGCCAGCCTAACTTAATTTGCCAAACCGAGGGACTTTGCAATCAATCCTTCAAAAGTTGATCTTTAAATTTTCTTACAACTTTTCTATTTTGTGATACAATAAGAATATCGTGGACGTACACAAACAGTAATGTGAGTTCGTTATTTACGTGACAATAAAGTAAGCATGACTCATTCATAATTGGCTTAAACCCAATACTTACAAGTTTGGGTTTCAACTTCTTATACCATTGACGACCTGTTTGTTTGAGCTTGCACACAGCCTTTTTAAGTGCGCAAACATTACCACCATCAGGAAAATCGTTCAACATTTTATTCGCTCGTATACCAATATCAGTGCTTTTACCTTGTTTTAAAACAATACGCGCCAGCTTATCATCTCCAAACACCGCTGTGAAGTGATCTGTCGAACTCGTTTTTGTTCGACACTGAGCAAACGCGGCACCCATCTTGCCGATAGCTTTTTCATATGCAAATGTTCTTGCCAAATGTTGAACACACGTTCATAGGATATGTTTACCATTTCAACAATCTCACGTAACTTGACTCGGCGATTATTCATAACGATATCGAGGATTTTCTTGATATTTTCTTCATTAACCACCTCTTTTGGCCTTCCTGTTGATGGTATTGTTGCAGGGCTTGTTCGGCCGCGTTTAAATTCAGCAATCCAATATTTTACCATGTAATCTGACGGAGCAGACTCACCGTAATGCTTATCGAGTTTTTATTTTGTCTCTTTCGCCGTTTTCCCTTTCAAATAATAGTGTTTAATCACTGCACGAAATTCGCTTTTTTCCATTTTTCAAGAAACACAAAAGTTGCTTACTTCAAACGACTACAACAAATAAATTAATCGATGAATTTGGGTGAAATATATAAATATATATATATATATATATATATATATATATATTAATATATATATATATATATATATATATATATATATATATATATATATATATATATATATATATATATATATATATATATATATATATATATATATAAATATATATATATATATAACCAACGTACAGGCTGAAAGTAGATAACTACGATTCCTGGTCAGACGTTGAGGGGCTAGCTAGGTTGCCCGCTTGGCGCTAGCTAATTGGTCAGCCCTTCGGGGAAGTGCGGCTATCTTTCAGACCAATGGCTCATTTTCAGTACGGTCATGTCTCTGCTGAGGTTGAGCCGCCGATAGCCGGGCGGGGAGAAGGAAAACTCCCTGGGGCAAGGGTTCGCCCGCGCTCTGGATCTCCAGTCTGGAGCGCGGACGGGCCTATTGACCCAAACAAACCCCCTAAACCCACAGTGGAACAGCTATGCTTGTGGGCTTGCTTGACGGGGTAGAGCCAAGCTTAATAGCGAAGTTGGGGTGCCCAGGCAAGGCCCCATTTCAATCCATGCCTTACCGCGCTACCGGGGCACTGGCGTGGTGGACCGATATTTCCCCTTTACTCGTGGGAACAAAATGAACACAGATAAACAAAAACCGAATGGCGAGAGCAGCCACAATAGCTCACACAAAGAGGCCACAGCACCTCAGCAAAGAGAGGCAGAGCAGCCCTCGATTGGCGCGAGCCAAAACGCCGACCTCCAAAATCCGATAGGCACGGAAGCAGCAGCTGAAAAGCCTAAAAAACTCAGCGGCGCGGGCAAAAAGAGGTTCAGTTACTTCCTCAAGAAAGGGTTCAGCAGAGAAGAGGTTTACGCCAAAGCTATGCTCCCTATGCCCACATACAAGGTCGAAGGCGGAAAACCAGGCCCCAAAAGGCAGAGGCCGGACGAACAAACACCTCCAGAGGCCACATTTAAAAAGCGGCTAAGGGATGATCAACCCTCCACCTCCAAGGCCGTAGCAGCAGCAGCAGCACCGGCTATTAAAACAGCACAAGCAGCAACCTCTGCAGCAGACGAAAATACATCCAAGAAGAGGCAGCCCACTGCCTCCTACAAGGATGTGGTGACAGGCATCAAAATGGCAGTACTCGCAAGAGACTATCCCAATACGCCCCTAACAACGGAGCAAATGGACTCCATCCAGAAACTCATCCTGGATAAAATCATAGCCGGAAAACAACAGGCTACAAAACCAGCGTTCCTGGGCGCTATCTACAAAGCAGGTTACATGGTTCTGCATTGTAAAGATAGCGCATCAACAGACTGGCTAAAAGCGGCCATCACCAACGCGTCGCCTGGGGAGGGTGCTTCACTGTGGGTCACAGAGGAGTCCAAGATACCTCACTCGCGGATCGCTGTGGGGTACTTTCCCAACTCCCAGTCCCTGGAGACCGCTAGGATCCTGGACTTTTTGCAGGGGCAGAACAAAGGCCTCCACGTCGAGTCGTGGCGCACACTACGAAGAGCTGAAAGAGGCTCTAACGTAACTCTGGTCCTAGCAGTAGACCAGAAATCAGCAGCCAGCCTTGTGGAATCCGGTGATAAGGTCAACTTTAGATTTGGCCAAGTGAGTCTCAGGCTAAAGGCTGCATCCCCCAATGCTGATGAGCTGGCGGATAAAATGGATGCTGTGGAGTTGGAAGAAGAGGACGAAAGTACTCCATCCAATCCCAACTCAGTAGCACCAACATGAAGTGCATCCAGTCAAATCTTCACCATGCTAAGGCTGCAACGACCGAACTTAGCAGAAGGTTTGCGTGTGGAAGCACCAACATAGGACTTATCCAGGAGCCCTGGATACATAGAGGCAAGATAGTAGGCCTCAAGACACCAAACACACAGGTAATCTATGACGTGGGTGCAGTCAAACCAAGGGCTGCACTTATCATTGATACCAACATTAAATATCTGCCATTTATAGAGTTTATGAATGGCGACACAGCAGCAGCACTCGTCGAAGTGGATGCAAATGGGAAGAAAATAGAGGCTGTCGTAGCCTCAGCTTACTTTCCAGGAGACACCAACGAAGCACCACCACCGAATATCATAGGTCTAGTGAACTACTGCAAGACACACAACAAGACGTTAATCATTGGTTGCGATGCAAATGCGCACAATACAATCTGGGGCAGTACAGATACAAACACAAGAGGTGAGTCGCTCCTAGAATATTTACTACAAACTAACATAGCTATTATAAACCCACCTTTGAAAATGCCATACGACAAAAGGTTCTTGACTTAACACTCATAACAAATAATTCACTTGATATGATCACGAACTGGAGAGTCTCTGATGAGGACTCAATGTCTGATCATAAACATATTCTCTTTGAAATCAAGGTGTTAAATAAGAGCGTAATGCTCTATAGAAGCCCTAAATCAACAAACTGGGATAAATACTCAGAGTGCTTAGAAACTAAGCTAACCAGAAGCATGCTTCACATAAGATCGACAGAGGAATTGGATGCATCAGTTGAAGCTCTGACTGACTCCATTATATCCTCATATCACGAATGTTGTCCACTCAAGACAAAAACCTCAACGAAGAGGGTCCCTTGGTGGAACAAAGAACTAGCTAATTTGCGTCAAATAGCAAGGTCTAAATTCAATGTCGCAAAGAAATACAAAACATGGGACGAATATAAAAAATCCCTGACACTATACAACAAGGAACTGAGGAAATCAAAAAGGAACTCATGGAAAAACTTCTGTGAAGAACTTAAAGATGTCCCAACGACAGCCAGAATACAAAAATCACTGTCCAAGGGGGTAATTAATCCAATTGGCACTCTAAAGGCACCGGATGGTACTTTCACAAACACTTTTAAGGATACACTAGAGCTTCTTCTTAAAACTCATTTCCCTGATTGCCGGCCTAAAACAACCAGCGACAACGATCATGGGGTGTCAGCGTACAATCGCTACAGGGCAAGAAACTCTACTATCTTCAGAATAGTAAAATTTGAAAGGGTTGAATGGGCAATCAACTCGTTTAAACCCTACAAATCACCTGGACCTGATGGTATATTTCCAGCCCTACTTTCAAAAGGGACCAGGAGATTAATACAAATTTTGGTTCAAATCTTTAGATCTACTTTAATATTGGGATATGTTCCTAAGGTTTGGCGGGAGGTTAAGGCTATATTCCTACCAAAGGGTGGAAATAAACCCCCCGAATCTCCCAAATCCTACAGGCCAATGAGTCTAACGTCCTTCATGTTAAAAACCATGGAAAAGATATTGGACTGCTACCTAAGAGAGGAGGTAATCTCTGATACTCCACTACATAAGCTACAATTTGCCTATCAAAAAGGGAAATCTACAGTCACAGCACTGCACACAATTGTTCGTGATATTGAAAAGGCACTAGGCCTAAAGGAGGTAGCCCTCTGTGCATTCATGGACATTGAGGGTGCTTTCGACAATGCGAACTTTCAAGCAATAGAACTGGCACTCTCCAACAGGGGAGCAGATCCAGCAATAGTAAAATGGGTAAGCAATATGCGAAACCAAAGAATAATCACAGCCTCTTTAGGGCAAGTTAACATGAGTGTTACAGCGGTAAAGGGATGTCCGCAGGGGGGAGTACTATCACCACTGCTATGGTCCATACTAGTTGATAACCTAATACAGATCCTTAATAATAAAGGATACAGAACAATTGGATATGCAGATGACATATCTATAATAATCCAAGGCAATCATGAAAGGACTATTGGAGACCTGATGCAAGATGCCTTAGACACAACATGGGAGTGGTGCAGGAAAGAGGGGCTATCAATCAACCCCACCAAAACCACTATTGTCCCCTTCACCAGGAAAAGGACATTTGATATCCCAACATTAAAAATAAATGGAATAGAGGTATCCTTACATGAAGAGGTAAAATATCTAGGTATCATCCTGGATAAAAAACTCACCTGGGAGGCACACCTTAACTCGGTAATAAAAAAGCCACGAAAAACCTTTGGACTACAAACCAACTTCTGGGAAAATCCTGGGGTCTGAGCCCCAAAATGACTTTCTGGATATACACCCAAATGGTTAAACCCATCATACTATATGGGGCATTGGTATGGTGGGGAAAAACAAAACAAACAACAGCCAAATTAAAACTGTGCAAATTACAAAGGCTGGCATGCCTAAGCATCACAGGGGCTATGAGAACTACCCCAACTGCTGGCATGGAAGCGCTGTTAAATTTACCACCGCTACACCTAGCAATACAAGAGGAAGCTACAAGGCAAGCACTCTCAATCCATGCAAATGAAAAATTCAATCCAGCAAATCTCACTGGACACCTAGAAATTCTAAATTTGGTCAAAGATGCTATGCACATGACCCAGGTAAGTGACCACACAGACTCAGTACTCAATTTCACCAAGAGGTACAATGTCATATTCCCATCAAGGGAGGAGTGGAACGATAGCCCAACATGGCTACACGATGATTCGCAAAAATGGTATACAGATGGATCCAAAACGCTCAAGGGGGTAGGAGCAGGAATAGTGGGACCTAGAGCACACAAATCAATAACCCTAAGTGCAGATACCACGATTTTCCATGCGGAGCTCTATGCTATAATGGAAACAGTGGAAATCTTATCTAAAAGAGGACTTAAAGGAGTAAAAATTAAAATACTCTCAGACAGTCAATCAGTCCTCAAAGCTCTTAAAAGCTACACATTTACATCAAAAGTCCTTATAGAGAGTAACAACGCACTCAACGAACTGGCCATCCACAATCAGGGCTCTCTGGTTTGGGTGCCAGGACACGAAGGACACGAAGGTAACGAAAAGGCAGACCATTATGCCAAAAAAGGGGCTGAAGGATCATTTATTGGACCCACCCCCTTCTTTGGCTTTAATAAAAACAACATAAAACAAGAGACCAAAAAATGGATCCAACATAAAATCAGCGAATATTGGAATGGCATTGACGGCCTCGATCACTCCAAAAAATTCCTGAGCTTTGACGCTAATAGAGCAAAAATCGCTCTTACCTTAAACAAAAAATGCCTTAGATCACTCTCTAGAGCATTAACAGGCCACTTCGCCTGCAACAAACACCTACACAAAATAGGTATATCTAGCACGAGCACTTGCAGATTCTGCTGTGATGAAGAGGAGTCTGTGGGACACTTAATCACCAACTTTGATGCATTAGGCCACAGGAGACACAGGATCTTAGGTTCCTATATACTAGAAGATGAAGACCTTCAAATGCTCTGTCCAAAGGAGCTCGTCCGATTCCTTGATATACTAAGTATACTAAATAATTAAGTACGAAGGGGCGCACAATAGATCAAGTTGGTCGCAGTGCATAAAGGCCTTAGCCTAACCCTTACAATCATTACATTACATTACATATATATATATATATATATATATATATATATATATATATATATATATATATATATATATATATATATATATATATATATATATATATATATATATATATATATATATATATATATATATATATATATATATATATATATATATATATATATATATATATATATATATATATATATATATAATAAGCTTGCGCAAACTTTCGTTGAATTTATTAATAAGCACCTTAGAATTAAACTATCAAAAAGGACAAAGAAGAGATAGGTAGAAAGAAAAATATGTATGTTGTAAAACGTCAAAGATGATGACATGTCACAACGTTCCCAGACCATATTGTAATTGAATAAAAATAAGAAATAGAACATTTTTATGATTTTGCGCTATGAACAACTGAAAATGGTAATTTATCTATATTTTCACGAAAAATTTGCACTTTCACAAGGCCAAAACTGCCTGAAGTTCCAATGCTTTTGCGATGTACTAGAGAGTTCATAACTATTGTCTTGGCTACAATTTTTGTGTGAGTATTGGATCGAAAATGTCAATGGTTTGGCTGTTATAGGCCAAAATATCCAAAGAAACGTGACAAAAAGTGGTGAATTTTCTACATTTTCGACTTTTCGACCATGAAAACGAAGTTTTTCTAAGTAATATGTTCAGAGAAATTGTAGCCCGAGACAATAGCTACAACTTTACTCTTGAAAAAAGGTCAAAATTTCAAATACTTTACGAAATATGAGCCCAAGAAAATTTGCAATTTTCCAAAAAAATAAAGCCTGAGAAAAACCGCAAGTCAAAATCTGGAAGCTGTATTTTCAACGTAGACGTATGGTCTAGTCGACTTTTTTGCCCAGTACAATCCCAAGAATCAGAAGCGCGAAGCGCCCATTAATATTCTAAATTTTTTATACCATCTGAATAATACGATTTCGGGAACCCCTCAAAATACGCGTTAGTTTCGGTAATCACTTCTTCGTTTGAGATGAATCTTTTTTCTGCGAGTCATTTTTTCAAGTTTGAAAACAGGAAAAAGTCACTAGGAGCTAAATCTGGACTATTAGGTGGATGATTAACCAATTCGAAGTGTATTTCACGTAATTTTAGCATCGTATCTAATGCTGTGTGAACCGGTGCGTTGCCTTGAAGAAAGAGCATCAATCAATTGATCCAATAATGCACGATAATACTTTCCTGTGATTGTGGATCCTTTTTCAAGATAATCGATGAGGAATATTCCGTGTGCATCCCAAAATACAGTGGTCATAACCAGAAAATCGCTACTTTTAATAAAAGAGTGAAATAACAGCGGCGATTGATTTCACGCTTTGATTGAAATCACTGTTTCTGTGGCGCTTTTGAATACAGAGAGAGAGAGAGAGAGAGAGAGAGAGAGAATAGTATTATGTGAATTTTGGCTACACCCATGCACAATTACACATTTAACATTAAGGAGAGTTTATGTGTACATAAAGTTAATCAACAGAGAGGGACAGATTGCTATTAT
Organism: Clusia tigrina; assembly: GCA_920105625.2. Lineage (NCBI taxonomy): Eukaryota > Metazoa > Arthropoda > Insecta > Diptera > Clusiidae > Clusia > Clusia tigrina. Next base: position 151,024,967 of record OV050030.1, read on the forward strand.
TTCAGAATACATTTTAAAATACAACGAAAAAGAACATACTGTGAAATATCACGGTTTATTTCTTGATTGCTGGTAATTTTAATGTATGAATTTTATCCAAAGGGAAACTTTTCGTTTGAGTTTTTTAAAATAACTAATAAAGTTTTGAATTTAGTTATACTGGGTTGCTGACAATAATGGAATTTCTCAATGGTGTTATACATTTTGTAGTGGATATTTTAAGTTTATGTTATTATAAAATTTCTTTGATTGAAAAATAAATTTCGCAAATTGGCATTGTAGAAATTGAACACACTCTTCTTAAAATGTAAGTTAACACTAATCAATTAAACGATTGGTGCATTGCTAGTGACATATCTCATTCAATAACTTACAAGTAGTCGTTTTAATATCTTATCGTCTAATAATTAAATTACGATATTCAGCTGGAAAAACACATTTTATTATTAATAATCTTATTAATATTTATAAATAACAAAAAATATTAATAAATGTAAATAAAGTTTAAGTACAGTATTTATAGTTACAATTCAAAAATAGTAACATTTTTACATTTTCATCCTTTAAACGAGTTTGATATTGTCGTCTTATACGACATTTTGCGCTTACAAATGTTACATTTCGCATATACGAGGGCGGATTGATATTGAAGCTACCTAGCACTAGATGGCATCACTAACACAAACACATTTTTTTTTTAGAAATTGCGATCTGTCAAAAGTCAGCTGTTAAAATGTCACCCAAATTCATCGATTAATTTATTTGTTGTAGTCGTTTGAAGTAAGCAACTTTTCTGTTTCTTGAAAAATGGAAAAAAGCGAATTTCGTGCAGTGACTAAACACTATTTTTTGAAAGGGAAAACGGCGAAAGAGACAAAATAAAAACTCGATAAGCATTACGGTGAGTCTGCTCCGTCAGATTACATGGTAATATATTGGATTGCTGAATTTAAACGCGGCCGAACAAGCCCTGCAACAATACCATCAACAGGAAGGCCAAAAGAGGTGGTTACTGAAGAAAATATCAAGAAAATCCTCGATATCGTTATGAATAATCGCCGAGTCAAGTGACGTGAGATTGTTGAAATGGTAAACATATCCTATGAACGTGTGTTCAACATTTTGCAAGAACATTTGCATATGAAAAAGCTATCGGCAAGATGGGTGCCGCGTTTGCTCAGTGTCGAACAAAAACGAGTTCGACAGATCACTTCACAGCGGTGTTTGGAGATGATAAGCTGGCGCGTATTGTTTTAAAACAAGGTAAAAGCACTGATATTGGTATACGAGCGAATAAAATGTTGAACGATTTTCCTGATGGTGGTAATGTTTGCGCACTTAAAAAGGCTGTGTGCAAGCTCAAACAAACAGGTCGTCAATGGTATAAGAAGTTGAAACCCAAACTTGTAAGTATTGGGTTTAAGCCAATTATGAATGAGTCATTCTTACTTTATTGTCACGTAAATAACGAACTCACATTACTGTTTGTGTACGTCCACGATATTCTTATTGTATCACAACATAGAAAAGTTGTAAGAAAATTTAAAGATCAACTTTTGAAGGACTTTGCAATTAAAGCCCTCGGTTTGGCAAATTAAGTTAGGCTGGCAGGATCGCCATGTAGGATATGTGGATTGTTGGTCACGCAGGATCGGCATTCAATTCATTTGCAGATTCTATACAATGTATAGATGCAAAAGAGCACTACAAAGAAGAAATGCCTGACACGAAGCGGAAAGACGCCCTCAGTAAAGGTTTTGACCGGCAGAGTGTGCCGTTGGCCAAGCTATTGTTTGTGCTGTTCTAAGTCTTTCCTGACTTAGAGCACGAGAGATAAAAGAATAAACTAATGCGAGTAGCAGTTTCAGTTGTCTTCAGATTAACTCTGGTTTATTTGGTGGCTCGCTGGCTCCTTTATATTATTGAATTCTTATTGTTTTCTTATTCTAGCTAATATAAAATATATCTATCTTATTTCTACTAATTACAAATCATATTCCCGAAATTTGTCTCAAGTATCGGATTACCGATATTATTCATTGACGAATCATCGTCTTTGTTTATATTAATAATTTTGAGTGCAAGTTCAGGGCTAAAGTCACTGCACTGTCCAATATGCATACACTGCTGCAATATAGGCAGCGTGTGTTATTGCACCACCAAAATGCTTGTCTAGCGTATTTGGTATTGAGTGCAATTGCGCACGTTGCGCTATTGTCAGTTTGTCTGCATATGCGACTTGTTGCTGTGCTTATGACGATGTGTGGTCGTCAGTGTACACTTGTGTGGTACACTACACCCTCACCCTTAAGAGAAAAATTAGGGGTGTTAGAGAAAAAATTTTTCTGGAAATATGGTTTGTGTTGTATTACAATTGTCTTATGTTATGGATTTGTTACATGATTTTTCATATTTTCTAATAATTGGTATTATATGTTTTTAAATTGTTTCTTATTATTATTATAGTTACATTGTAGCGTTTTTAATTATATAGTTAAAATTACAAATTATGTAGTTTTGATATAATTACATACACTTGTGATTACTAATTTCATTATTTTGATTACATATTGTGATAGTTTTTGTACGAATTCATATAAATATCAATCGCACAACCTTCAACTGTAACATAATGTTTAATATGCAAAGTATATTTGTATGTTTCCGTACGTTTGTACCCACAACAACAACAAGGAATATGCAGTCTGCGCGTGTAGTAGCATTGTGGCTTAAATTACACCTGCACAAGAATTAGGTGCATTCCCAAAAATGCAACATAAGCATTTGGGTGGCATTGAAACGTATGTTCATTGAACTTGCACATGCTGCTATGCGCTGCTGTTATATTCTGCTCATATTTACTTTTCGCACTTATTAATTATTATTGATGATGTTAGCAATAAGTTATTATTTAAGACGATGAATTTCAATAAACAAATCACTCTTTGATTCTTTAGCAATAAGAAAACTGAGTCTTTTATTTCAGCGACGGATTGTTCAGGTTCAAGTGCTTGAACAATCAAATTATTATTCCTAGTCTCATAATGGTTCAAGTACCTGTATGAGACGTCAATAAGGAATACATCACTACAGTCAAACGAGGCTGTATTTACATTTGGTGACCCCGACGTGATAGAAGGACGAGAGATATACAGGACATAAAATTGATTCAGCAAAATCACAGCAGTGTGAGCATTCAATTTTATCACAATTCATCAATCGGTTTTAGTTCGAGCACACAGGGTGCTACAAAACACGATACTTAAGAAGCAAGAGCACAATAGTGTGAGCGTTAATAATGACAACTATCGACGATCTCGTCCGTCATCAGGACGACAATGCAATTAGTCTCCAAAAGGCCATTGCATCATATAAGAAGACGCCGAAAGATCGGAAGACACTCGACTATATTGAAAGGAAATCCAGAGAAATTGAGGAGCTATGGTTAACTTTCCAGCGTATCGATAACCAAATTAGAAGGGATCCAACGGCAGCTAATGACCATCCATACTTTGTGAAGGATCTATATGCATCAATGGGCAACCGATACCAAGACTTCCTTGCAGACATCAAGGAGAACAAACAAATATTCACAGCAAAGGGCATAACTCAACCACAAGCAGTTAGTGTCCCAAGTTGCTCAACGGAACCTGCAGAGAAGGGCATAACTCAAGCACAAGGAGTTAGTGGCCCAACTCGTTCAGCAGAACCCATAGAGAAGAGGCTTCAAAAGACTAATATGCCTAACATGGTGCACAAGCAAAATACAGTTATTGCACTCGTGCAACGCATGTTAGACGATGTATTGGCTGATGACACACCCCATTCATGCCAATATTATACTACAAAGGCCAACCTTATAGAACATCATTGAAATGCAGCCCGGAGATTTAATGATGTTATACTGGATTCTATAGATAACATGAATTCTGACGATTATAATTTTGAAGAATACCTGAGCATAGAGATGCATGTCAGTAACAGAATTCTTATGCTTCAAGAGAAGGGAGTGACCGTTCCTGCAAATTCGAATCGAGCGTCACTCGCCGAACATTTGCCAAAGGTAATACTGCCAAAATTCGATGGAGATTACCTGAAGTGGCAAAAATTTTATGATCTATTCAATGAAATGATCCACAAAAGGCCACTTCCAACAATACAGAAGATGTGGTATCTTAAAACAAATTTGATCGGAGAAGCAGAACGATTAATTAGACACCTCACTCTAACTGAGAATAACTACCAAACTGCATGGGAATCACTCCAGGATCGATATAGCAATGTGCGATTGCTAACTTCAGCTCTGTTGGAAAAACTATTGGGGCAAAACAAACACTCAACAGACTATCCATCAGCGGCAGCACTAAAGGGACTTCATGATACAACCCAGGAAACCTTACTGGCATTATGATACCTTGGTTTAGACACGAATTCTTGGGATCCAATTATTCTCCACCTCCTAGTGAAGAAATTAGACAAAGGCACGTGGATTGCATATGAGCAGTCATTTGAGAAGCCAAAGGAATTACCCACCCTAAGGCAATTCTTAAAGTTTATTTAAACGAGATTCCAGTCTCTCGAGGCAATCGACCAAAGAGAGCATACGGCAAAAACATTGACAACGGTAATAGCCACAAAACAAGGAATCAAGAAATGCTTGTCTTGCAATAGCCAAACACATCCGCTGTTTGCATGCCAAAGCTTTTTGAAACTTTCTGTTCAGAAGAGGTTACAGTTCCTAAAAACACATAAGCCACAAACTTGAAAAAATAACTCGCAGAAAAAAGATTCATCTCAAACGAAGAAGTGATTACCGAAACTAACGCGTATTTTGAGGGGTTCCCGAAATCGTATTATTCAGATGGTATAAAAAATTTAGAATATCGTCTTACTAAGTGTGTCGAAGAAAAGGAGATTATGTTGAGAAATAAATGGTTTTTGAAAATAAAATTTTTTCATTTCCTACTTAGGTAGCTTCAATATCAATCCGTCCTCGTACATATACATATACATATGCATAGACATGTGCATATATATATGCAGATACATATACATATAAATATAAATATACATATACTTATACATAGCCATATACCTATATATCTACATTAACATATATCTATACATATATATATATATATAAATATATATATATACATATATATATATATATATATATATATATATATATATATATAAATATATATATATATATATACATATATATATATATATATATATATATATTTATATATATATATATATATATATATATATATATATATATATATATATATAATAAGAGTGCGCAAACTTTCGTTGAATTTATTAATAAGCACCTTAGAATTAAACTATCAAAACGGACAAAGAAGAGATAGGAAGAAAGAAAAATATATATGTTGTAAAACGTCAAAGATGATGACATGTCACAACGTTCCCAGACCATATTGTAATTGAATAAAAATAAACAGCTTTTATTCAACACTCCCTCTCAATATGCAGGTTATCTTAAGTGCAGAAACCAAGTCCTGTTAGACATATCTCATGAATTGCTCTCGGTAGTGATTTAGTCATTATATCGGCAAACATTTGCTGTGTTGGTACATGTTTCAATACAAACATCTTAGCGGCAACCGACTCTCGAACAAAATTATGTCTCATATCTATATGTTTCGTGCGAGCATGAAATACAGAATCACTCGCCAAACACTGTGCTCCTCGATTATCGGCAAAAATTGTAATTCTAGCGAGATCACTTAGGCCAAGCTCATTTAAGAAACTTCGCAAATAAATTGCCTCATTCGCTGTTTCAGCTAAACTGACGTACTCGGCTTCGGTAGAAGAAAGTGCTACGGTACGTTGCTTCTACAATTTCCAGGTTATAGCAACTCTACTGAGAATAAGCGCGTAGCCTGTATAAGAGCGACGGTCCACAACGCATCCACCCCAATCAGCATCGGTGTAAGCACGCAGTGGATTTATATTCTAAGCCTTTATTTGCCGAACCAGCCAAATACCGCAAAACTCTTTTAGCAGCCTTCCAATGACAAACAAAAGGGTTATTCAAAAACTGCGCCAATCTTGATATGATATTCGCAATATCAGGCCTTGTTGCCACTGATAGATACATCAAAGCACCAATTAGCTCTCGGTAGAGACATCCTTCGCATGGTTTGCTTAATGCATTATCAAATTGAGTGTTTATGTCTGTAGGCGTGGCCACGGCATTGCAATCAGATATGCCACAACTTCTGAGCAATTCTTTTATATATCCTGATTGCTTTAATTTAATAACGGCATCATTTTGGATTATTTCGAAACCAAGGCAGTAATTTGCCAAACCGAGGGCATTGATTGCAAAGTCCTTCAAAAGTTGATCTTTAAATTTTCTTACAATTTTTCTATTTTGTGATACAATAAGAATATCTTGGACGTACACAAACAGTAATGTGAGTTCGTTATTTACGTGACAATAAAGTAAGCATGACTCATTCATAATTGGCTTACACCCAATACTTACAAGTTTGGCTTTCAACTTCTTATACCATTGACGACCTGCTTGTTTGAGCCTGCACACAGCCTTTTTAAGTGCACAAACATTACCACCATCACGAAAATCGTTCAACATTTTATTCACTCGTATACCAATATCAGTGCTTTTACCTTGTTTTAAAACAATACGCTCCAGCATCTCACTCAGCATGTCTAGCACTTTCATAAATAGCTTTTCTTCTAATATACCATTTAAGTAAGGAGTCACAACGTCAAGTTGCAAGATCTCGAGTCCAAACTGTACGGATAAAGCAAGCATTAGTCGCAAAGTTTCCAGTCTTGCTATTAATGCGAATGTTTGGTGATAATCTACACCATGTTTTTGGCTATAGCCTTTTGCTACTAGTCGTGCCTTTCGCCGTTCAATATTGCCATCTAATCCATATTTGTTTGTAAGTACGCAACAACAGCCAACAACATGTTGTGCAATAGGCGATTTTACAAGCTCCCATGTATCATTTTCAATTAGACTCACCACTTCTGACTCGATGGCATCCATCCATTGTTCGCACGCAGGCCCGTTCATTGCACTTCGTATACTAATTTCGGCTACGCCCGCAAAAACTTCGTCATCCAGCTCATCTGATTCAACTTTAGGCTCCTCTGGAGGTTTTTCTTCCGACGTCAACGTGCGAGCTCGAAAAAGTTTTCGAGGTCGTCCTCTACGCCCTGTGCGCAACATCTTTGGCCGCCAGGAGCTCTACCTTCATCTTCTTGGCTGTTCACTGCTACCACTGGAGTTGTCAGCAATCATGTTCTTTCTTGGTGGGCAAGGAGAGAATCCAACGAAACTTCTGTCGCTTTATGTAGTGGGACTACATGGTAGCAGGAATTTAGAGAGTTTCTTTGAAATGCTTTGCTGCTCACAAATCTCATCGACAAAATTAACATCACGCGCACATATTATTTTATGTGAGCTTAGCATCCATATGCGATACCCCTTTCTGTAGTGTGGATACCTCACAAATATGCCCTCGGTTGCTCTCGGTGGAAACTTTTTTTTGCCGGGATCCTTATCGAGAATCATTACTTTAGATCCAAATGACTTCAAGTAGTCCAGTTTGCCATTTTCTTTCATAAAAATTTCGAAAGGCATTTTCCATTTTAAACTGCTTGTTGGACATCTATTGCGTATATAACATGCCGTCAACACGGCCGATGACCAAAACGTCTGATTCAATCCTGACTGGAGCAAAAGACACCTTGCCATATCTAATAGCGTACGATTATGACGCTCTGAGACTCCGTTAGTTGTGGAGTCCGAGGAATAAACAGTCTCCGCATAATGCCATGATCTCAAAGATATATATTAAAATTTAGAATTTTCACTTTTTAGAATACTCACTCCCATTGTCTGACTGCAAGCTTTTTATTCTTTGCACAGTTTGATGTTTCACAAATCGCTGCTACATTTTAAAAGCTTCGAAAACTCCGCTTTTCTCTCGTAAGAAATATAGCTCACACCATCTAGAGCTGTCGTCTTTGAACGTAACAAAATACCTGGCTCGTTCTGTAGATTCCGTACGAAAAGGACCAACCACATCTGTGTGTACTATCTTCAGCATCTCACATCATGGATTGTGGGAATTGGTAAACGGCAATGCGGTCATCTTATCCTTTAAGCACACCTCACATGTCGCGATTAATTTGAGGTCATCAATATCAACTTTAGGCACGGTACCGATTCTTTTTAATCTAATCATATCCTTCGCGTTTAAGTGGCCCAATCGACAATGCCACTTCAACAGTTCGGAGCACTTCGATTGGATAGCAGAGCATTCGCTACTCTCGCGTACATAAAACAAATCGCCTCTACGATCGGCTATAAGCGATTTTCTGCCATTCACATCGCAAACATACGCACTATCTTTCGAAAATGTAACAGTATGACCTTTGTCATACTATTAACAAGCACCTTAGAATTAAACTATCAAAAAGCCGTCCACCGGAAGAAGAGATAGGAAGAAAGTAAAATATATATACTCGTATGTTGCAAAATGTCAAAGATGATGACTTGTCCCAACGTTACCAGACCAACATGCATATTGTAATTGAATAAAAATACATATATATATATATATATATATATATATATATATATATATATATATATATATATATATATATATATATATATATATATATATATATATATATATATATATATATATATATATATATATCTACAGTAAATGTATATATATATATATATATATATATATATATATATATATACATTTACATATACATACATATGCATATGCATATACCTATACATATACATACACATATACATTTACATATACATAGATATACATATGAATATACATATATACACATACATATGCATAGACATATACATCAGGGGGGAACCAGCCAGGTAAAGCATCTAATTGCCCCTCACTGGGAGGGGCTAGAGCGATCCTGGTGTGGGACACCCTCAAGAAGAGTCACTGCCTCCACGTGGCGGCCCCGGTCAATTGCACACCAGCACCCGCTGATGGCCAGCTGAAGTGAGCAACGCACCCAGAGATAGCGATGACCTCCTCATGCGGCGGCTGTCTGGGCAACGGGGGACAATGAGGGATCAACAATGGAACAGCGAGGGACCTTCGTGGGACCACAAAGAGACATCGTGGGATCTGTTGTACCTCTGATCAAGGCCGAGACCGGTAAGGCCTTGATTATGGCATACCAGAAACATAGAAAATAAGCTGATGCTTGTGGGCTGACGGTTGCGGTATGCTGCCACCTCAGTAAGTAAGAGTGAAATCTTACAGAAATGGCTGGTAGCTTAATGCCGCAATCGCCCCCGTCCCGTTAAAACCATGGCAGGTCTCAGGAAACGCTCGATACTCGTCACAATTAAATTGGCAGTGCAGGCTCGGATGTAACATTCCCGACTAACGCTGGTCTGGCTCTGAACATAAGCGCCCATAAGGACTTGTGTCAACCCTCGCATGGCCTCCCTGCTGCGGCAAAGATAACCATGGGACCATTAAGGCGGCTGCACTACGAGCAAAGATAACGGTCCTGAGCGGGGACCCAACAATAAATGAATACCAACAAAACAAACAAAGACGACGGTGCGATGAAGGACCCTTCGGCAGGAGGTCTACTATTCAGAGGACCCCTCCTCCGGTAATAAGAAAGACGGTGGTGAGGAGAAACTCACTGGCAGACACCAGTGAGCTTCAGCGAGTGATGGGCATGAAGGCCGATCCGACGGCAATGGCGGTCATCCCTCCCGATGAGGTCATTGCCAAAGGCAAAATGGCGGTGCTGGAGTGGCACATTGAAGCACTCATAGCTTTCCTTGTGCCAAGGCACAATGTACATGCCGACATCAAGCGGAAGGCATAAAAAATCCGGGATGTCTGCTTGCAGGTCGTCGAGGAGCAGGACGCAGGTACGGCTGCGAGAGTGCCACAGCTGGTGCAAGCCGACATGGCAGTCCAGACTGAAGGGGGGACGGAGAAGGTGGACAAGGAGGTGCAGGTTGGCGGCCCTCCTGTGGACAACCAGGACAAAGCCGGTGCGTCTTCGCGGGCAGCCCCTGCCCAGGCGAAGAGCTACGCGGCCGCAGTCGCAACGCCAAAGCGCCCCCGTGAAAAGGGGGATCCGGAGCAAGTAAGTCCGACTAGCCGAGCGGTAGCCTCAGAGGAGGAGGGCCCGAAGCCTAAGCCAGAGAGGAAGGGCCCGAAGCCTAAGCCAGCGCGCCCCGATGCCATCGTCATCAGGGAAACTGGCACGGTGAGCTACGCGGACATCCTCGGCAAGATCAAGAGGGACCCGCAGCTGTCAGAGCTGGGAGAGAGCGTCCGCAGGATCCTAAAGACAGCCAAGGGTGAACTGCTGCTGGAGTTGAGCGTGGCGGCAGATCCAAAGACACCCCAGTATCATGAGGCGGTGGCGACTGTCCTGGGAACCAGTGTGGAGGTGCGTAAACTCACGCAGGAAACCCTAGTGGAGGTGAAAGACCTGGACGAAGTCACCACGGTGGAAGATGTCCACGAGGCGCTGTGTACAGCAAATCTCTCGGAGAGACCTCCCGTGGATGCAATCAGGTCCCTCAGGAAAGCGTACGGTGGAACACAGACAGCGGTCATCAGTCTGTACCCCAGACAGCCGCAGCCCTTCTGAAATCTGGCAGGCTGAGAGTCGGATGGACCTCATGCCGGGTGCGCGAAAAGGTAACTCCCCTGCATTGTTACAAATGTATGAAGTTCGACCACACCGCGCAGAAATGCGGTAGCAAGGACGATTGGCGCCACAAGTGCTACAGATGCGGCACAGAGGGCCATAACGCACGGGAGTGCGACAAGGCCCCCACCTGTGCCCTCTGTAAGGACAGCGGCCGCAAGGATGTGGAGCATCCGACAGGATGCAGCTCATGCCCATCCTACAAGCTAGCCGCGGAGAAGTCCAGGCGCAGGAGATGAGGCTGTTCCAACTCTATCTCAACCACTGCGAGGCTACACAGGATCTCCTGGAGCAGGCCGTTAGGGAACAGATGGTCGATGTTGCAGTGCTTAGCGAGCCGTATAGGCGCAAGCACCAAGGAGTATGGGCCGAAGACACCACAGGTGGTGCCGCACTGTGGGTGTGCGGAACCAAGCCTATACAACTAAGCAACATAGAGAGAAGCGATTGCTACGTCAGAGCGACCATTGGAGGGACCACGGTGTACAGTTGCTACATGCCGCCGAGCCTAACTGCGAACGAGTTCGAGTCAGTGGTGGACAGACTTGCTCTGGACGCGCAAGGCAGGAACCCCGTAGTGATTGCCGGCGTCTTCAACGCATGAGCAACTGAATGGGGTTGCGCCCGAACCACACCGAGAGGTCATATCCTCATGGACTCGTTTACGGCTCCTGACGTAGTCGTTATGAATGCGGGAGAGGCGACTTTTGTGAGAGGAGAAGCCACATCTGTGATCGACCTTACGTTCCTCAGCAGCGGTTTAGTCAGAGGAGCCAGGTGGATTCTGAGTTCCGCGTACACCCACAGCGACCACAATGCCATTTGCTTTGACTTGGAAAGGAACAAGCAACGGCGGAGGACAGGCCCGTGGCCGAAAGGCTGGAGAGCGGACGCCATTGACGACGGCGCACTCGAAGTCATGTTGGAGGACTTTGAGCTGCAAGGAAGTGCGGCGGAAATGGCGAACCAGAGAGCGCCTGCGATGCGGGGATCCCAAGGCGGGCCTATGGTGGAAACCATAAATCCGTTTATTGGTGGACGGACGAGATCGCCGGCCTACGCAAGGAATGCCACGCAGCAAGGCGAAGGCACCAGCGTGCAATAGGCAACCCAGACTGCCTGCAACTGCGCCAGTTGTACAAAGAGGCTAAAAGAAGGCTGAAGACGTTCATAAAGGCGAGCAAGCGCAGGAGTTTCACCGAGCTATGTGCACAGGTTGAAGACAACCCGTGGGGCACGGCATATAGGCTCGTGATGAAAAAGCTCCCCTGCCAGAGGCAGCCAGCCCCAAGCTGCCCAAACTTGCTCAAACGCATTGTGGGAGAGCTCTTCCCAGTACAAAATTATGTGCCTGATCAGTTCTCTCCCGAGCTGCGCGAAGAAGTATCCAGTGTAATGACAGAAGAGGTGTTGCGGGCGGTTGGAAAATTTGGGGACCAGAAGGCACCTGGCCCAGATGGAATTCCCAACCGAGTGCTGAACACCCAGAAACACTGAGGTCACTTTACGACGCCTGTCTTAGGGAAGGAGTCTTCCCGAAACGGTGGAACAGGCAGCGGTTGGTATTGATACCTAAAGCCGATAAGCCAGCAGAGGACCCATCGGCCCACCGTCCCCTGTGCATGTTAGACACAGCAGGGAAGATTCTGGAGCGGATTATCTGCGACTGGATCGACGAGGCGATAGTGGATGCTGGAGGACTGGCTAGGCGCCAATATGGCTTCCGAAAGGCCAGATCCACCGTGGACGCCATTGACGAACTCGTTCAAACGGCGAAGGAGGCGATTCAAGGCCAGAGATGGAAGGGAGGTGCCAAGAGGTATTGCCTCGTGGTCACCCTCGACGCCAAGAACGCTTTTAACTCGGCCAGCTGGGCGCGCATAGCAGAAGCGGTGGCAGAGTTCAAAGTTCCCGTCTATCTAAGGCGAATCATCACCAGTTATTTTAGCGACAGGATGCTATTATACGAGTCCGATAGAGGTGTAGAAACGTACAAGATCACCGGAGGAGTTCCCCAGGGGTCTGTACTGGGGCCACTTCGCTGGAACGTTATGTACGATGGCATTCTCCGCATTCGGGTGCCCGATTACGTTAAAATAATCGGATATGCGGACGACATAGCGCTAGTGATCACGGAGAAACACCTTGAGGAGGTAATAGCAGAGGCCAATCACACAGTGGCCACTGTGGGAAGATGGCTGGCGGATGTTGGACTGAAGCTGGCAGAGCACAAAACGGAGGCTATCCTTGTGTCAGGTCGAAAGGTACAGGAGGTGGTGGAGATAAGGGTTGGTGACTGCACCATTACCACGATCCCACATCTCAAATACCTAGGCGTCTGGATTGACGCAAGACTGACGTTTAAGGAGCACTTTCGGCGAATAGGTGAGAAGGCAGCGTGGACCTGTTCCCTGCTCTGCCGGATAATGCCAAACCACGGAGGGCCACGGCACTGGAAAAGACGGATTATCTCAGGGGTCGTCAAATCCTTAATCCTGTATGGAGCGCCCATATGGGCTGAGAAGTCGAGCGTAAAGGCCTACGTTCGCACAATAGAGGCGGCGTATAGGAGATGTGCGCTCCGCACGATCTCAACACACCGTACTGTGTCTGCAGACGCCGCGCTGGTGATAGTCGGTATGATCCCGCTGGACCTGCTGGCCAAGGAGGCGTGGAGCCTATACTACGGCGAAAGTACGCACGAGCTGAGTGCGGAAGATCGCGTTGCAGGCATTAGGCAAAGCACCATACATTAGTGGCAAGCCCGATGGGATACATCCGAAAAGGGCCGTTGGACGAGGAGGCTGATCCCTGATCTCTAACGCTGGATGGATAGGTCGCATGGCGAGGTGACCTATCACGTCACACAGCTGCTTACCGGGCACGGAGGTTTCCGGGCGTACCTACACAGATTCCGGCTGGAGGAATCCCCCTGCTGCGATAATTGTGGAGGCACGGAGCCCGAGGACGTGAAACATGTCCTTTTTTCATGTCCACGATACAGCGGTGCCAGAACGGTGCTGTAAAGAGCCGGTGACTATATGCTCGAGTGCCCGGAAAAATGGGACGTGGTATGTGACACCTCGGCCGCAATTATGCGAGACCTCCGCCGCTTGGAGTGGCGGCGACGTTCGGAAAATCAATAGGAGGGGTCCGTTGACCAACCCACTCCCAGACGAAGTATTGCTTAACGGTTATGTACCGCCTGGGAGGCGTCTGAGTAGGTGGTTTTAGTGGGTAAGAGCCCCACACTACTGTTGCGAGAGCGCCCAGTGTCTGTTTACAGATTTCCACCTCCAAACCAATAAAAAAAAAATAAAAAATTAAAAAAAAAACATATTCATATACATATACATCTGTATATACATATAAGTATACATATCCATATATATACATATAAATGCACATATACATATACATGTAAGTTTACATATACATATACATATACATATATATAAACATATACATATACATATACATATGAATAACCATAGACATATACATGTGCATATTCATATACATATACATATACATTAACATATGCATATACACACACGTTTAGATATACATATACATATACAAATATATATACTTATGTATATACATATATATATGCATATACTTATGCATATACATATCCATATACATATTCATATACATATACATATTCACTAGGGCTACTGTGGGGGTCAGCAAGGTGGCGGATATCTGAACAGCCTGGAGATATGTAGGTTAGCTGTGAATACTAAATAAGCAGTCCCCGACCATAAGCGGCAGGAATGGAGGGCGTAAAATTAAAAGTCTACATGTTCTCGGCGAAATACCTGTGACGGGGCGAGTCGACACCGCTCATCAATTAAGTGTGCAACGAACGAAAATCCCAATAGCGTCTGGCTCATACTGAGTGGCTTATTGGTCAGCGTCTGTCTTCAGGTTAGGAGCGGCTGAAGCGACACCTGTCAGTAGGTCTAAAATGATATGAGTAGAATCCCAGAATAACAAAACAATGACAAATACAAAGGAAGGTATGAAAGTTACGGTGCAGGGTGTAAAAAGCCCAGTGCCGTAGGTTTTGGGGGGTGAGCAAGCAGGCTCCCGGCCGTCGATATACAATGACTGCAATGATGCGGTGGTGGCGCAGTTGGCCAACGTATCAGATAATGCTACAAGCGAACGCGAAGCAATAGATCCCTTCAAACGAGCAGCAAAGGTAGTTCGCTCTCCAGAGAAGGCGTCTTCTGCGGTAAGATCTGCACGTTCAAGGTCGTCGCCGCCCTCTTTACAACAGGAAAAGACGCCAGGAGAAAAGATAAATAAGCTCATAAACTTGATGCGTCTCCCTCAACGATCAATAAATAATAACATGAGAGATCTCCTTAGCATTATTTCGAAACTACATGCCCGTGCATAGGAGGAGAATACTAATCTTAAGAAAGTCAGCAAGAGCTCTCTTCTGATTAAAGTGGCTGCAGAAGCAACACCAAAAGGCCACGTGATTACATTCAAAAGAGTCGGAAAATGCTGCCAAAGAAAAGCAAAACTTTCCATGAGGCAGCGACGAGAAAGCAGGATGTAATCTCGGATTGCGAGATAAGCGATAGGAGTGCCACCAGAACAGGAAGGAAGGAGTCTCCAAGAGACGAAAATTGGGTAACGGTTAAGTACAAAGCGCAAAAGAACAAGAACAAGAAGACAAACGCCAAGCCTACCCCAAGACCGGATGCCCTGATAATTGCAAAATCTGAAGACATATCCTATAGTGATATATTGAGAGCGGTGAAAAAAGATGGAAACCTCCAACAGCTTGGCGACAATGCCTCGCGAAAAAGAAGACAGCTAAAGGAAAGATCTGGTTAGAGTTAAAGAGGGCTCAAACAGGAAGCACAAAGAAATTCAAAGAAGAGATTGGGAAGGCTCTTGGAACCAGGCGGAAATAAGGGCGCTAACACAGGAGTTAGTGGTAGAAGTCCGGGACCAGGATTAGATTACCACAAGGGATGATGTAATCGAGGCTATCCGATCCCAAATTAAAGAGCTGAACCTTTTTTTGTAAAACTCCATCAAAAGCATCGAAAAGACGTATGCTGGTACAAAAACAGCAGTCATAAGTCTTCCAGTACGAGAGGCACGGAAATTATTAGATGCTGAAAAGATTAAGATTGGCTGGGTTGTTTGCAGAATCCGAGAAATACTAATTCTCAAAAAATGCTTTAGGTGCTTGGAATATGGTCATGTGGGAAAGGTCTGTACTAACCCGGAAGACAGGAGTAAATGTTGAATGAAGTGTGGAGAACAAGGACACTAAGCAAAATATTGTGATAAGAAACCATTCTGCGTTGCATGCAAAAACAGTGGAAAGTCGAATCCAAATCATCAAATAAGTAGCCGCAAATGCCCAATTTACCTAGCAGCAGCAAAATCAGCCAAAAATTAAGTTTCTTCAAATAAATTTGAACCAAAGCGGCACAAGAAATTCTAACGCAAACGGTGTATGAAAACAAAATCGATGTCGCGATAATCTGTGAATAATATAAGAAGTCAAATGCTGGATCGTGGGTTTCAGATACAACGAACAAGGTGGCAATATGGGCCTGCCATGTAATATGTAAATATTACTACGCTAGAGCAAAAATCGGTGGATTTACAGTTGTTACGTGCCACCAAGTCTCACACAAGTAGAATATGAAAAAATACTCGACGAATTGGTTAGAGATGCTATCACAACAACACCAAATATAATAGCAGCAGATTTTAATGCATGGGCCATAGAATGGGGAAGCAGAAGTACAAATCAACGAAGAGATGCGTTGCTCAAAGCGTTCTCCTTACTTGACGTTGTGCTGCTGAACACAGGGAGAAGGCATACCTTTGAAAAAAATGGTTGAGGCTCGATCATTGACATAGCATTTGTCAGCAGAGCCTTAGTATGGATGACGGAGTGGCAGGTTTGCGACTTATACACACATAGCGACCATCTGGCCATAGTGATTGTTGTTGGCAACTACAAGCAAAGTCACGGGAGAAGTGTACGTGTGAAAAAGGCACAAGCCAAAGGGTGGAAGGATGAAACCATGGATGAAGAGCTATGGATGAAAAGCTATTATGCTAGACACAAACATAACCAGCTCGAATGATATAAACGAACAAGCAAAGTTTTTGGCTAATCATATTAGCAAAGCTTGCGGCGCTTCTATGATCAGGAAGAAACGCAACTGTCTACGAAAACCAGCATATTGGTGGAACAGCGATATCGAAGAGCTGAGAAATAGCTGCCAGAAAGCAAGGATAATATTCCAAAGAAGTAGAGGCAGAGTGGAAAACGGAAATTTTTTGTTAAGTTTTTAAAAAGAAACGTAAGCAGCGCAAAATGGCTATAAAAAGGAGTAAATGCTTCTGCTTCAAAGAACTTTGCGACAAAACTGATGAAAACTCATAGGGAGGAGCATATAAGGTGGTGATGTCTAAGATTAGAGGTGGCAAAGGACAAGCACCAACCTGTCCCATACTTCTACAAAATGTGGTGGGTACCCTCTATCCCGTACAACCAACACAAGTAGAGGAGATCTTTGTATCTGAGGAGCCGGAGTTTATAGATACTGACACAGAAGTAATAGAGGCTGCTGCACGGTTTGGTAACTCCAAAGCGCCAGGATTGGATGGTATTCCAAACCGGGCTCTAAAGATTGCCCTCAAACACAACTAGCACCTTTCACGGAGATGTATACAAGGTGTTTGCGAGAGGGTGTTTTCCCAAACATTTGGAAAAAGCAGCGTCTGGTTCTATTGCCGAAACCAAACAAACCGCCAGGCGAACCAAGCTCATATCGACCACTCTGTATGATTGATACGATTGGCAAAATCTTGTAGCGGTTAATCTGCGATCGCTTGGAAAAACACCTTGAAGAAGAAGTAGAGGGCCTGTCTGACAAACAATACGGATTCCGTTGGAGGCGATTGACTATAGATGCGATCAAAAGACTTGCCGAAATAGCAGATAAAGCAATTGAAGGTACCAGGTGGATGCATGGTACTAACGAATATTGTGCAGTTGTAACATTCGATGTGAAAAATGCGTTTAACTCGGCATGCTGGCCTAACATAATTCGAGCATTAGAAACATTTAAAACACCGGTGTACCTGCTGCATATCATAAAAAGCTATCTGTCCGATAGACTATTGCTGTATGATACGGACGAGGGAGTGAAGCGACATCAAGTAACTGGTGGAGTGCCGCAAGGCTCCGTACTGGGCCCACTCTTATGGAATGTACTTTACGACGGAGTCCTTCGTCTACCTATGCCAATAGAAGTACAAATCATCGGTTATGCGGATGATATTGCAGTAACAATAGTGGCAAAAGAATTATGCCAAATGGAGAGCATTTGTAGAAGTACATCACAAAGAATAAAAAAGTGGCCAACGTCATCGAAGCTCCAACTGGCAGGGCAAAAAACTGAATCAGTCTTAATTACACACAGGAAAAAATTTGCAGCCATTAAACTAAATATAGACAGGTACAACATCAGAACGCAGCCATCGTTAAAATACTTAGGAGTGATGATAGACGCGAGACTTAACTATACAACAAACATTGAGCAGGCCTGTCAGAAAGCTGCGCGAGTAAACACGGCCCTATCTCGAATGATGGCCAATATAGGCGGCCCAAATCAACGCAGAAGATTACTCCTTGCAAAAGTTACCCAATCCATAGTAATGTATGCGGCACCTGTATGGGAACAAGCATTAAAGCAGAAAACATACGCCAAGATTGCAAAATAGTTATTCAGACTAAGTGCCATTAGAGTTCCTAGTGCATTTCGCACAGTGTCTCACGATGCTGTTGGAGCATCGTGAGACACTGCATAACAGCATAATGCCACCAGACATAATGGCTCTTGAGCTTAAGAGAGTATATGACAAGAGCAAAAAAATCGGCAAGCCTTTAACAGCAGAAGAGCGAAAAGAAGAAAGGCAAAAGAGCTTGAATGTATGGCAAGAATGCTGGGATACAGCGACCAAAGGACGATGGACGCACAGACTCATCAAAAATGTGCAGACTTAGGTTGAAAGAAAACACGGAGATGCTGATTTCTATATGACGCAGTTCTTGAGTGGACATGGCTGTTTTAGAGAGTACCTGTACAAGTATGGACATGATGACGGAGAAATCTGTTATTCTTATGTGAGTGGTAATGAAAATGCAGAGCATATATTCTTCTACTGTTCGAAATTCGATACAGAACGTAAGTTCGTTAGAGAACCAAATAGGAGACAGAGTAGCACAAGAAAACATAGTGCCGCACATGCTGCAATCAAGGCAGATTTGGCAAATTGTGGAAGATTTAACCGCTAGGGTTCTACAAGAACTAAGAAGAATGGAACGGTTGCGAAGCAGCGAGACTAGATCCATGAATCCCCTTGAGATTTTCTAGCCAATAGGCTAAGCTAGCCCTGCGATGTATTACCTAACGGTCGGGCCGCAGGCAAATTCTAAAGCTGAAATAATTCGAGATGTTTTTTAGTGGGTTAAATTTCCACACTATTGCAGCAGTGTCTTTTGAAGATTTTTCATCTCAACAAAAAAAAAGTAATAATAAAATAAAAAGAACATATACCTATACGAGTATATATGTACATTTACATATAAATGTACATATACATACGAGTATACACGCACATATGGAAATAAACATACTTAAATATTAACACTTATGTATCGACATAAATTTTTACGTATACATATACATATACATATGTATATACATATACATATTCATATGCACATACATAGAAATTTACATTTACATATATATACATACGAGTATATATATATATATATATATATATATATATATATATATATATATATATATATATATATATATATATGTGTGTATATATATATATGTGTATATATATATATATATTTTCTGTGCCCCAAATCCGACAATTTTGCTTGTTTACATACCCGCCAAGATCAAAATGAGCTTCATCTGAAAAGATGATTTTTTTGGCAAAATCGGCATTTTCTGTAAGTCGATCGCAGGCCCACATAGCGAAGCGAAAACGCATTGGATGGTCAGTTGGCTTCAACTCCTGAACCAATTGGACTTTGTATGGCGTCATACCAAGGTCTTTATGCAAAATTCGTCTCAATGATGTCTCCGAAATGTTCAATTGTTGAGAACGACGGTGAATTGATGTTGATGGCGCTTCACGCACACTTTCTGCCACAGCAGCAATATTCTCGGGTGTACGCACTGTTTTTGGCTTTTCACGCTTTGGTTTATCGATGAGCATGCCAGTTTCTTTCACTTTTTTCACAAGATAACGATCATACGGAGCTGACGGTGCTTCTCTTCTTCCCAAATCCGTACGCAATTTTCGCACACATCATGCAACATTACCATGATTTTCAAAGTAATGTCGCAATATTTCCCAGCGTTGTTCAAGCGTATACACAACCATATTCGTTTAGCGGAAGGATAAAACTAATTATATGTCAAATCAGACATGAGCTAAGTGTTACCATTCACGAAATAAGCACTAGTTGACAAAAAAAAGTTAGATGGCGGACCCGTTATATATATATATATATATATATATATATATATATATATATATATATATATATATATATATATATATACATCTACATGTACATATACTTCCATAAATGCATATAAGTATACATGTGCATATACATATACATATTCATATAAATGCACATATACTTATACATATCCATATACATATGCATATACTCGTACATATACATATATATATATACACATACATATACATATGCGTTTACATAAACGTTTACATATACATATACGAGGTCTGCACCTAAAGTATCGCGAATTTTGAATTTTCGAGGGCTACGGATGTTCGATTTTCGATCTTTTTGTGGCGTTATGTTGGTACTCATGTTCCACTTATGTTGACAATCTCGGCAATTTTGAATGTTCAGTTTGACAGCTATTGTGCATGGACGTGTTTTAGCTTGTCTTCGATTTTTGTCTACCTCCTCAATCGTGGCGTAGCGTTGTCCTTTAATGGGCCTTTTCAGTTTCGGGAACCAGAAAAAGTCACAGGGGGCCAGGTCTGGGGAATACGGTGGCTGCGGCATTTTTACAGTGTTGTTTTTGGCCAAAAATTCGCGCACAAGTAATGATGTGTGAGCAGGGGCATTATCATGATGCATAAGCCAATTTTTGTTCTTCCACAAATCCTTGCGTTTCTGGCGGAGTGCTTCTCGCAAATTACGCATTACTTGAAGATAATATTCTTTATTCACCGTTCAGCAAACCCTTATTAGACCGAACTTGGCGTGCTTTTTTCGGTCTAGGCTTTTTTCGATCTGCAGCAGCTTCCATTGGGATGATTGAGCTTTGGTTTCTACGTCATAACCATAACCATGATTCGTCACCAGTTATGACTCTCTGCAGCAAATTTGGGTAATCACGGACAGATTCCAGCAGCTCCTGAGCAATGTTAATTCGATGCTGTTTTTGGTCGAAATTGAGTAATTTTGGTACGAATTTTGCGGCGACCCGGCTCATGCCCAAACTTTTGGTGATAATCGAATGACACGAGCCTATCGATATATTTAGGTCCTCAGCAACTTCCCTGACAGTGATTCGACGATTGGCCAATACTAGTTTCTTTACTTCATCAATGTTTTCGTCTGTTGTTGACGTGCTCGGACATCCGGAACGCTCTTCGTCGCTCACATCTTCTCGGCCCTCTGAAAACATTTTGTACCACCGATAAACGTTGCTTTTGTCCACAGTAGCTTCGCCGTATGCAACAGTAAACATTCGGAATACTTCCGCGCACTTTATGTTGGTTTTCACACAAAATTTGATCCATTCACACAAATTCTTTGATCCTTTTTTCGGGATAGACAAAAAACTGACTGATCTTCAAAAGATTGTCGACATAAGTGAGGGTCATGAGTACCAACATAACGCCACAAAAAGATCGAAAATCGAACACAATCGTATAAATATACATATGCATATACATATCCATATACATATACTCGTACATATACATATGCATATACATATATATATATATATATATATATATATATATATATATATATATATATATATTTATTATATATATATATATATATATATATATATATATATTTATATATATATATATATATATATATATATAAGTTAAGAACAAATAAGTTGCAACTTAGAACCAAAATTCCATTCCCACGAATAAGAATGCTGACGAAGTGTCTGCAGTACCCACAGTCACGTACTCGAAAACAACAACAACGAAAATAGTATAAAAACTTCATATGGAATATGATCCACGCGTCCGGCAGAGCAGTTGGTGAATTTGGCTTTTGCATTTATTTAATTATGTTAGATTAAATTCAGTTGTAAATTAGAAGTGAAACAATAAAGTTGGCTTCGGCCTTTTTTTAAAAACAACCAAAAGAAATAAAAATCTTAACTGGCGCCCGAGCAGGGACCCAAATGTGAAGTTCGGGATACATTAAATCTTTGGAGCAGCAATTTGGGGCCAAAAACCCAACAGTGAAGTTCTGGATAATATCGATCCTTGGACAACAGTTGGCGGATTTTCAACAAAAAAGTCAAGGAATAACGTAACTACGAGGTGCCTAAGTACGAAGGGAAAGGGAGAACACCAAGAGCTCAACCTCCATTGACATCGTTGGAATGATATTCGTAAGACTAGTTTTAAGACATTTTTTAGTGAAAGAAAAAATATATTGAAAAACGAAAATTTACAAAATTGATAAAAGATAAATAGAGAGGAAAATATTTACGAAAAATATAGAGATTAGAGAAATTGCAGTAAATAAAAAAAAAGAAGGAAGGAATTAATTACTCAGCTTAGAAAATACATAACTTAGTTTATATTTGTATCCAAATATTATATCTGAAAGTGACTATACAAAGCAATTATTTTGATAATTTCTTAATTTTTTTCCACTGAAAACAACACATTATTATTAATTCCGATTAAAAGATTTGCAAGAATTGTCTGAATTCAAGGGTCAAATTCAAACTATAATTAATTAAAAAACCTATAGTAAGAAATTCACACTGTGACTCTTACAGCCATTTACTCTAGTGTATAAAAATTTACAAATAAGGAAATAAAATTCAAAAAATTGTATTCGTTGAAAATGACAAAAGTTACTGCTGACGAATTAACAGAACAATTAAGCAGACTGAATTTTAACAATACGACACCCAGCATATCAAATCGAGCATTAAGGATGGACAAAGCACTACAACAACAAATAACTGACTTGATAACCTCAACGATACAAAATTTGAATAATCCTTTGTCGAATGACGATAGCACGGATTGCCAAGTAGAATTGACAAGAGAAAATATTAACGAGCTAGACAGGATCCCAGACATAGTGAAATGTCTTAGGGAATTTTCAGGGGCTCCGGGAGAATTTAACTCCTGGAGAAGAACCACAGATCGCATATTTTCCGTATACGAGAACCTAAAAGGAACTCCAAAGTATTATGCGATACTCCATACAGTCAGGCATAAAATTGTAGGAGAAGCAGATACCGCTTTGGAATCCTACAAAACTCCATTAAATTGGGTAAAAATAAAACAGTGCTTAATGATGCACTATTCGGATAAAAGGGATATTGGTACCTTGGAGTATCAACTCACCACCCTAGCTCAACGAAATAATTCAATTCAGGAGTTCTATCAGAAGGTGTATCAACACTTATCGTTGATACTAGACAAAATTTCCTGCCTTGACATAAGTGAGGACTCACTGCAGGCTATGACCAATTGCTATAGAGATAAGGCACTCGATACATTTATTCGAGGACTTAACGGAGACTTACCCCGTTTGCTTAGCATAAGAGAACCTACTTCTCTTCCGCAGGCTCTTAATTTATGCCAAAAACTTGATAATATGACTTTCCGTATGAATTACGCACAGAATAGCTCAGCAAATTACAAAATGGTACCACCTAGACCACCAAAAAAATTTAATTTTCCCACAAATAGAAATAATTTTCATCCTGAATTAGTTCATTGGCCACCTGCCAAAAATACTAATCCTTTCATCCAAAATAGGGCAAACCCATTCTTAAATAATACTTGGAGAACTCAAAATTACCAGAGCACAAACCCTTTTATGCAAAACGGTAACCCATTTAAACAAAATAATACACTTCAGCCAAACTTCCAATTTCCAAGACCAAACCAAGCATTTAATTCCAGACCAAATATGCCTCCCAAACCCCCACAGCCTATGGAGATAGACCATTCGATACAAACCAGAAACGTAAATTATCAAAATAGGCCTAATTTTCAACACAATAACAATGGTCAAAAACGACCAATGACTTTCCAAACACACACTCCAAACAAGATGCAAAGAAACTTCTTTGTCAGCACAGACCTTCATAATTGTTACGAAGTTGAACATCCATATTTGAATAACGAAACTTACAATTACGACAGATATCAGCCAAGTCCCAACGACGTTGAAACTGGATATCAATATCCAGACCATGATGCAAATGCTTATGCTGAGTTTCAGCAAAATTATTTCCAGGAAACTTTCCAATCACCGTCTTACAACGACCCTAATGACATATTTTCACCACACTTGGATGAAGCAAACCAAACATCTTCCGATACTCTACAAGAAACTCAGAGTGCTGGTTCAATTTTAAAAGAACAATATTTTAATTCTATTCCTAAACAATTAGACAATATTAATTTTTTAGAGTAAGATCGTCTTCACTACCTTATTTTGAATATATCACTGGAAGTGGAGACACCCTTAACTTTCTAATAGACACAGGATCGAATAAGAATTATATTCAATCTACAAAAATATCAAATCCCATAAAAAACCAAGAATCATTTTTCGTTAATTCAGTAGCGGGAAAAATTGAAGTTAATCACCATACATTTGCAAACATTCTTGGACCACAGACACCACAATTAAAATTTTTTATTTTACCTGGACTTGAATCCTTCCATGGTATAATAGGTAACGACACACTTAAACAGATAGGAGCGGTAATACATACAGATAAGAACGTTATGATAATTCTACAAAATTTAGTTATTCCTTTAAAACAGCAAGCAGCACAGGATGTGAATAATATCGATTTACGCGTTTCACATTTAACAGAGAATCAAAAAGAAAAATTAATTAATTTAATTAAAAATTGTCCACATCTGTTTTCTGACCCAAATAGGAGTTTAACATACACTTCAATAGTTAAAGGAGAAATTCGAACAACCAACGATACTCCAATTTATTCTAGATCCTACCCTTACCCTTTAGCCTTGAAAGAGGAAGTAGAAAGACAGGTCGAGGAACTTTTGGCCGATGGTATTATACGACCATCACGCTCACCATACAACTCGCCAGTATGGGTCGTCCCGAAAAAGATGGATGCATCGGGAGTGAAAAAATACCGGATGGTAATTGATTACCGTAAGCTCAATGAGGTGACTATCCCTGATAGGTACCCGATTCCGGAAATCCAAGAAGTACTTTCCAATCTCGGAAAGAACAAATTTTTTTCAATTATTGACCTAAAAAGCGGTTTCCATCAAATTCCGCTAAGGGAATGCGATGTCGAAAAAACTGCATTTTCCGTCAACAACGGAAAATATGAGTTTCTCAGATTGCCGTTCGGATTAAAAAACGCCCCGGCGATTTTCCAAAGAACGCTAGATGACATACTTCGACAGCACATCGGTAAAAGATGTTATGTCTACATCGATGATATAATTATCTTTGGAAAAGATTTACAAGAACACCTCGAAAATCTGAGAATTGTTATGAAGACACAGCAGCAAACATGAAAGTGCAGCTAGACAAGTGCGAGTTTTTAAGGGAAGATGTAGAATTCTTAGGGTATGTAGTGGGAATAAACGGAATAAAAACTAATCCATCCAAAGTAGAAGCGATAAACAAAATGCCAGAACCAAAAACATTGAAAGAACTCCGTTCATTCCTAGGAATGTCTGGATATTACAGGCGATTCATTAGGGATTATGCGAAAATCGCAAAACCCCTAACAAATCTTTTACGAGGGGAAGATGGACGAGTGTCCAAACATGCTTCCAAAAGCAAACCGATTGTTCTTGATAAGGATGCAGTTGAATCTTTTGATAAAATAAAAAACGCATTAATATCGAAAGAAGTAATTCTTTCACATCCAAATTTTGAAAAAGAATTTGAACTGACCACAGATGCCTCGAACTATGCGATAGGAGCAGTGCTCTCGCAAAATGATAAGTCGATAACATTTATTTCAAGATCGCTATCAAAAACAGAGGAGAATTATGCCACAAACGAGAAAGAATTGTTGGCAATAATATGGTCACTGAATTCAATCAGAAATTACTTGTACGGTTCCAAAAAAATTAAAATTTTTACAGATCACCAACCACTCACCTACGCCTTGAGTGCAAAAAATTCCAACAGCAAGATGAAAAGATGGAAAGCCATTTTGGAAGAATATAACTACCAACTCATCTACAAACCTGGTAAGGCAAACGTAGTGGCTGATACTTTATCAAGAATACCGGCCCAAATTAATTCACTAACTCCTACAGTGCATAGCGATGAAAGCTCTAATCACAATTTGATACCTTGCACTGAAACTCCAGTAAATGTTTTTAAAAATCAGGTTATTCTTAAAATCGACGAAACTTCCACTTATCAATTTAAAATAGTTTTCCCAGGAATCCATAGACACATAATTACAGAGCAACAATATACAGAAGAAAAACCTTTACAACTTTTCAAAAGATATTTAAATCCCTCAGTTATAAATGGTATCCTTACAGAAGAAAGAATTATGGGAATGATACAGAATATTTACCCCCTTAATTTTTCCAACTACAAAGCACGCTATACTCAAAAAATGGTTGAAGATATAATTAGCGAACAAGAACAAGAAAATATAATTCTTGAAATCCATAACCGCGCCCATCGAAATGCCCTTGAAAATAAATCCCAGATTCTTGGAAAGTACTACTTTCCCTCAATGATAAACAAAATAAAAAACATAACAAAAATTTGTCAAATATGTAAGGAAAATAAGTACGAAAGGCATCCCAATCAAATTAAATTAGGAGAAACGCCCATACCGTCCTTTCCAGGACATACAGTTCATATAGATTTATTCCTAACAGAAAATAAAGTTGTTATGACAGCTCTGGATAAATTTACGAAATATGCCATGACAAAAATTCTTAAAAGTAGATCAATAGAAGACATAAGACGACCACTTAGGGACATAATTTTTGCATTTGGAGTTCCGAAATCTATTATCATCGACAATGAACCATCCCTTAACTCAGCCTCGATGAAATTCATGATGAAAGATGAATTAGGTATTGAAATTTATACATCGCCACCATACCGAAGTCAGGCTAACGGACAGGTTGAACGCTTCCATTCAACTTTGGTAGAAATTATGAGATGTCTCAAAGATAATGGAACCCAAAGGAATTTTGAAGAACTTCTGGAACGCGCTGTTTCCGAATATAACCACTCGATACACTCAGTTACAGGAAAAAAGCCTGTCGATTTATTTTTTGGTAGAAACATGGGCTTTACACCTGACCATTATGAAAGAGTTAGAAATTCAAACATTGAAACCCTACAGAAGAAACAACGGAAAGATTTAGAATACCACAACAAGAATAAGCATGATCCTAAACAATATCTACCAGGACAAATAATTTTTGTTAAAAGAAATAGGCGATTAGGGACAAAACTTTCGAAGCCGTTTGTCAAGGAAATAGTCAGGGAAAACCGAAATAGCACAGTTGTGACCGATACCGGTAGAATAGTACACAAAAGCTTGATAAGAAATTAACAATTTCATTCTTTACTTTTTTTACAGTTATTTGTTTGTTTCTTTGCATTATGCAAAGCCGATGTTCAAATATTGGATTACTCAAACTCGCAACTAGTGACAATAGAGACTGGATTAGCTAAATTACAAACAGGAACGTTCAAAATCATTCACATCATAGACTTAAAGAAATACGAAGATTCAATTAGTAACCTCGAAACAATATTTAGAACCAAAATTAATACGGACCACTCCTTATACCCATTTATTTCCGATGAGATTGAAAAAATAAAAATCCATTTAAACAGACTCAGTATAAACAGAAGGACCAAACGATCACTCGACTTTATCGGCAGTGCATGGAAGTGGATAGCCGGAAACCCGGACCACTCTGACCAAATTATTTTGACGGAAAAAATTAATAATGCTCTCGAAAATAACAATAAACAACTAATAATTAATAGAATGACAATAGACAAAATGAATGAAATAACTAACAAAACGAATACAATTTTAAAGGTGATGCAATCAGACAAGAATAGTGATGATAAATCTTTCACGCAACTAAAATACAAACTTGACCTCATGAAAGAGGAAATAATCAATATAGAGTATGCCATTCATTGGGCAAAGGCTAACGTAATTAATTCTTATATTTTATCAAATACCGAAATAAATATTGCTAAAGAAATTTTCAATAAAGAAAACATACCTTACATTAACATTGATGAATTGCTAGAATTCGCGGAGATTAAAATAGCCACGAATGATGAGACTATTATTTATATAATTAGTTTGCCAGAAACCGATACAGAATATTGTAAAAAAATTGTTGTAAAACCAGTTAAATTAAAATCAAAAATTAACAAAATCAATTATAATTCAATATTACAATGTAAAAATCAGTTTTACGGAATTAAAAACAATTGTAAGACATATAATAAATTATCCATTTGTTTACATAAAAATGTAATAGATCTAAGAAATTCAACATGCATTCCAAATTTACTGGCAAGCCAAAAGTCTTCCTGCCAATTAATTAATAATCAACACATACCAGAAATAGAAGAAATTTCAACAGGGCTAATTTTCTTAAATCAATTTAATGGATCCATCATTATAAATAACGAGACAAGCATTCTAGAAGGAACATTCTTAATAAAATACCACAATGAAACCATAAATATCAGGAACATAACATATACTTCAAATGAAACCGTCGTCTACGCACCATTGCCCGCTTTACTGCAACCGAAAATTTTACCAAGAAATACAGAAGAAGTACTTTCATTAGAAATGATGAAAGAATTGAATGTGAAAAACACTGAATTCATCAAATCTTTAGATGTACGCAACAAAATATCATTAACATCTGGCACAGTAGTAGCTATTCTTATAGTACTATTTGGGATAATTATGGCTGTAAGTCACATACGCAGAAGAATGAAAGGTCAAGTAACAAATACAATAAGCCTAAAGGAACGACACCCCCAACTTTCTGAATCGGCCATAGAAAAGCTTAACCAAATCTTTAACGGGTCAACCGAGGACGGTTGAAATCAGGAGGGGAAGAGTTAAGAACAAATAAGTTGCAACTTAGAACCAAAATTCCATTCCCACGAATAAGAATGCTGACGAAGTGTCTGCAGTACCCACAGTCACGTACTCGAAAACAACAACAACGAAAATAGTATAAAAACTTCATATGGAATATGATCCACGCGTCCGGCAGAGCAGTTGGTGAATTTGGCTTTTGCATTTATTTAATTATGTTAGATTAAATTCAGTTGTAAATTAGAAGTGAAACAATAAAGTTGGCTTCGGCATTTTTTTAAAAACAACCAAAAGAAATAAAAATCTTAACTTATATATATATATATATATATATATATATATATATATATATATATATATTTATATATATATATATATATATATATATATATATATATATATATAAGTTAAGATCCGGTTTAAGGATCTTGTTAAAAATTTAATTTCACGGACGCAACGCAACAAATTAATTTCAAAACGGTCGTGTAACTAAACGGACGTGTAATCACACGAACTCCGCCCTTGTGACATTTATCGTTGTTTAAAACCAAATAACTAATTTTACAAAACCCGCGAAAGAGACGCTAAACGAAAGTGCAAGTTTTCAAGAAAGTGTCTAGTTCTGTTTAGATAAACTAAACACTTATAATAATTAATTTGAAATTTATTAAAAGTGATAAATAAACAATCAAACAAACAAAGGATCTGTTGTATACATATATGAGTTAAAAGTTGAAAGAGACAACAAATAAAAAAAATCCCGGTTGTGTCTGGTGTTGCCACAGTGGACTCTGGCCATAATAAGTGATTCGAGTTACCACACCAAAAATTTGTTTTTCGTGATATTTTGCATACTTTATAATAATAAATAAGATTAAAATATAGCAAAAATGATAATAAATAAAATTTTTAAAAAACTAATAAACAAAGTATAGTCGGTAATCGCCATGAGTGTGCAGCGCTCTCCCCCGTGGGAGAGAACGAGATCTATGAGCGAGTCACTCCACTCTTCGTGGAGTGCACATGGCAAACCTCCAATAATGTCCTGCTCCAGTATAGCAGTGGATTGTGCGACAACTACAATAAATTCGTCAGCAACAACAACATCTGCCTTCTCTACGTACGGTACAACAACTACATTCTCGACTACAACTGCGACATCAATATGTTCTTCTGCCTGTGTGCAAATTCCACCAAAAGGCGTGCAGGTAAGTCAACTGCAATCGCTACCAAAGAGAGCAAGAACCTCACCCACGACAGATAAAGCGAAAAGAACACCCAACACTAATAAAAAGCAAAAAATAGCAAAAAACCCAAGGTTGAGCGATACTACTTCAAAAAGAAAAAACAGATTTGCTGCTTTGGCCGTTGATGATGACGAACTTGCTGAACCCTCGCACAGTGGACAAGTTTATCAAAACGAGTCCGAAAAAGAAAAAACAACTAGTCCGAAAAAAAAGTGTAAACAAACCACCCCCTATATACAAGTTAAGATTTTTATTTCTTTTGGTTGTTTTTAAAAAAAGGCCGAAGCCAACTTTATTGTTTCACTTCTAATTTACAACTGAATTGAATCTAACATAATTAAATAAATGCAAAAGCCAAATTCACCAACTGCTCTGCCGGACGCGTGGATCATATTCCATATGAAGTTTTTATACTATTTTCGTTGTTGTTGTTTTCGAGTACGTGACTGTGGGTACTGCAGACACTTCGTCAGCATTCTTATTCGTGGGAATGGAATTTTGGTTCTAAGTTGCAACTTATTTGTTCTTAACTCTTCCCCTCCTGATTTCAACCGTCCTCGGTTGACCCGTTAAAGATTTGGTTAAGCTTTTCTATGGCCGATTCAGAAAGTTGGGGGTGTCGTTCCTTTAGGCTTATTGTATTTGTTACTTGACCTTTCATTCTTCTGCGTATGTGACTTACAGCCATAATTATCCCAAATAGTACTATAAGAATAGCTACTACTGTGCCAGATGTTAATGATATTTTGTTGCGTACATCTAAAGATTTGATGAATTCAGTGTTTTTCACATTCAATTCTTTCATCATTTCTAATGAAAGTACTTCTTCTGTATCTCTTGGTAAAATTTTCGGTTGCAGTAAAGCGGGCAATGGTGCGTTGACGACGGTTTCATTTGAAGTATATGTTATGTTCCAGATATTTATGGTTTCATTGTGGTATTTTATTAAGAATGTTCCTTCTAGAATGCTTGTCTCGTTATTTATAATGATGGATCCATTAAATTGATTTAAGAAAATTAGCCCTGTTGAAATTTCTTCTATTTCTGGTATGTGTTGATTGTTAATTAATTGGCAGGAAGACTTTTGGCTTGCCAGTAAATTTGGAATGCATGTTGAATTTCTTAGATCTATTACATTTTTATGTAAACAAATGGATATTTTTTATATTATGTACTTACAATTGTTTTTAATTCCGTAAAACTGATTTTTACATTGTAATATTGAATTATAATTGATTTTGTTAATTTTTGATTTTAATTTAACTGGTTTTACAACAATTTTTTTACAATATTCTGTATCGGTTTCTGGCAAACTAATTATATAAATAATAGTCTCATCATTCGTGGCTATTTTAATCTCCGCGAATTCTAGCAATTCATCAATGTTAATGTAAGGTATGTTTTCTTTATTGAAAATTTCTTTAGCAATATTTATTTCGGTATTTGATAAAATATAAGAATTAATTACGTTAGCCTTTGCCCAATGAATGGCATACTCTATATTGATTATTTCCTCTTTCATGAGGTCAAGTTTGTATTTTAGTTGCGTGAAAGATTTATCATCACTATTCTTGTCTGATTGCATCACCTTTAAAATTGTATTCGTTTTGTTAGTTATTTCATTCATTTTGTCTATTGTCATTCTATTAATTATTAGTTGTTTATTGTTATTTTCGAGAGCATTATTAATTTTTTCCGTCAAAATAATTTGGTCAGAGTGGTCCGGGTTTCCGGCTATCCACTTCCATGCACTGCCGATAAAGTCGAGTGATCGTTTGGTCCTTCTGTTTATACTGAGTCTGTTTAAATGGATTTTTATTTTTTCAATCTCATCGGAAATAAATGGGTATAAGGAGTGGTCCGTATTAATTTTGGTTCTAAATATTGTTTCGAGGTTATTAATTGAATCTTCGTATTTCTTTAAGTCTATGATGTGAATGATTTTGAACGTTCCTGTTTGTAATTTAGCTAATCCAGTCTCTATTGTCACTAGTTGCGAGTTTGAGTAATCCAATATTTGAACATCGGCTTTGCATAATGCAAAGAAAGAAATTATTAACTATAAAAAAAGTAAAGAAAGAAATTGTTAATTTCTTATCAAGCTTTTGTGTACTATTCTACCGGTATCGGTCACGACTGTGCTATTTCGGTTTTCCCTGGCTATTTCCTTGACAAACGGCTTCGAAAGTTTTGTCCCTAATCGCCTATTTCTTTTAACAAAAATTATTTGTCCTGGTAGATATTGTTTAGGATCATGCTTATTCTTGTTGTGGTATTCTAAATCTTTCCGTTGTTTCTTCTGTAGGGTTTCAATGTTTGAATTTCTAACTCTTTCATAATGGTCAGGTGTAAAGCCCATGTTTCTACCAAAAAATAAATCGACAGGCTTTTTTCCTGTAACTGAGTGTATCGAGTGGTTATATTCGGAAACAGCGCGTTCCAGAAGTTCTTCAAAATTCCTTTGGGTTCCATTCTCTTTGAGACATCTCATAATTTCTACCAAAGTTGAATGGAAGCGTTCAACCTGTCCGTTAGCCTGACTTCGGTATGGTGGCGATGTATAAATTTCAATACCTAATTCATCTTTCATCATGAATTTCATCGAGGCTGAGTTAAGGGATGGTTCATTGTCGATGATAATAGATTTCGGAACTCCAAATGCAAAAATTATGTCCCTAAGTGGTCGTCTTATGTCTTCTATTGATCTACTTTTAAGAATTTTTGTCATAGCATATTTCGTAAATTTATCCAGAGCTGTCATAACAACTTTATTTTCTGTTAGGAATAAATCTATATGAACTGTATGTCCTGGAAAGGACGGTATGGGCGTTTCTCCTAATTTAATTTGATTGGGATGCCTTTCGTACTTATTTTCCTTACATATTTGACAAATTTTTGTTATGTTTTTTATTTTGTTTATCATTGAGGGAAAGTAGTACTTTCCAAGAATCTGGGATTTATTTTCAAGGGCATTTCGATGAGCGCGGTTATGGATTTCAAGAATTATATTTTCTTGTTCTTGTTCGCTAATTATATCTTCAACCATTTTTTGAGTATAGCGTGCTTTGTAGTTGGAAAAATTAAGGGGGTAAATATTCTGTATCATTCCCATAATTCTTTCTTCTGTAAGGATACCATTTATAACTGAGGGATTTAAATATCTTTTGAAAAGTTGTAAAAGTTTTTCTTCTGTATATTGTTGCTCTGTAATTATGTGTCTATGGATTCCTGGGAAAACTATTTTAAATTGATAAGTGGAAGTTTCGTCGATTTTAAGAATAACCTGATTTTTAAAAACATTTACTGGAGTTTCAGTGCAAGGTATCAAATTGTGATTAGAGCTTTCATCGCTATGCACTGTAGGAGTTAGTGAATTAATTTGGGCCGGTATTCTTGATAAAGTATCAGCCACTACGTTTGCCTTACCAGGTTTGTAGATGAGTTGGTAGTTATATTCTTCCAAAATGGCTTTCCATCTTTTCATCTTGCTGTTGGAATTTTTTGCACTCAAGGCGTAGGTGAGTGGTTGGTGATCTGTATAAATTTTAATTATTTTGGAACCGTACAAGTAATTTCTGAGTGAATTCAGTGACCATATTATTGCCAACAATTCTTTCTCGTTTGTGGCATAATTCTCCTCTGTTTTTGATAGCGATCTTGAAATAAATGTTATCGGCTTATCATTTTGCGAGAGCACTGCTCCTATCGCATAGTTCGAGGCATCTGTGGTCAGTTCAAATTCTTTTTCAAAATTTGGATGTGAAAGAATTACTTCTTTCGATATTAATGCGTTTTTTATTTTATCAAAAGATTCAACTGCATCCTTATCAAGAACAATCGGTTTGCTTTTGGAAGCATGTTTGGACACTCGTCCATCTTCCCCTCGTAAAAGATTTGTTAGGGGTTTAGCGATTTTCGCATAATCCCTAATGAATCGCCTGTAATATCCAGACATTCCTAGGAATGAACGGAGTTCTTTCAATGTTTTTGGTTCTGGCATTTTGTTTATCGCTTCTACTTTGGATGGATTAGTTTTTATTCCGTTTATTCCCACTACATACCCTAAGAATTCTACATCTTCCCTTAAAAACTCGCACTTGTCTAGCTGCACTTTCATGTTTGCTGCTTCAAGTGTCTTCATAACAATTCTCAGATTTTCGAGGTGTTCTTGTAAATCTTTTCCAAAGATAATTATATCATCGATGTAGACATAACATCTTTTACCGATGTGCTGTCGAAGTATGTCATCTAGCGTTCTTTGGAAAATCGCCGGGGCGTTTTTTAATCCGAACGGCAATCTGAGAAACTCATATTTTCCGTTGTTGACGGAAAATGCAGTTTTTTCGACATCGCATTCCCTTAGCGGAATTTGATGGAAACCGCTTTTTAGGTCAATAATTGAAAAAAATTTGTTCTTTCCGAGATTGGAAAGTACTTCTTGGATTTCCGGAATCGGGTACCTATCAGGGATAGTCACCTCATTGAGCTTACGGTAATCAATTACCATCCGGTATTTTTTCACTCCCGATGCATCCATCTTTTTCGGGACGACCCATACTGGCGAGTTGTATGGTGAGCGTGATGGTCGTATAATACCATCGGCCAAAAGTTCCTCGACCTGTCTTTCTACTTCCTCTTTCAAGGCTAAAGGGTAAGGGTAGGATCTAGAATAAATTGGAGTATCGTTGGTTGTTCGAATTTCTCCTTTAACTATTGAAGTGTATGTTAAACTCCTATTTGGGTCAGAAAACAGATGTGGACAATTTTTAATTAAATTAATTAATTTTTCTTTTTGATTCTCTGTTAAATGTGAAACGCGTAAATCGATATTATTCACATCCTGTGCTGCTTGCTGTTTTAAAGGAATAACTAAATTTTGTAGAATTATCATAACGTTCTTATCTGTATGTATTACCGCTCCTATCTGTTTAAGTGTGTCGTTACCTATTATACCATGGAAGGATTCAAGTCCAGGTAAAATAAAAAATTTTAATTGTGGTGTCTGTGGTCCAAGAATGTTTGCAAATGTATGGTGATTAACTTCAATTTTTCCCGCTACTGAATTAACGAAAAATGATTCTTGGTTTTTTATGGGATTTGATATTTTTGTAGATTGAATATAATTCTTATTCGATCCTGTGTCTATTAGAAAGTTAAGGGTGTCTCCACTTCCAGTGATATATTCAAAATAAGGTAGTGAAGACGATCTTACTCTAAAAAATTAATATTGTCTAATTGTTTAGGAATAGAATTAAAATATTGTTCTTTTAAAATTGAACCAGCACTCTGAGTTTCTTGTAGAGTATCGGAAGATGTTTGGTTTGCTTCATCCAAGTGTGGTGAAAATATGTCATTAGGGTCGTTGTAAGACGGTGATTGGAAAGTTTCCTGGAAATAATTTTGCTGAAACTCAGCATAAGCATTTGCATCATGGTCTGGATATTGATATCCAGTTTCAACGTCGTTGGGACTTGGCTGATATCTGTCGTAATTGTAAGTTTCGTTATTCAAATATGGATGTTCAACTTCGTAACAATTATGAAGGTCTGTGCTGACAAAGAAGTTTCTTTGCATCTTGTTTGGAGTGTGTGTTTGGAAAGTCATTGGTCGTTTTTGACCATTGTTATTGTGTTGAAAATTAGGCCTATTTTGATAATTTACGTTTCTGGTTTGTATCGAATGGTCTATCTCCATAGGCTGTGGGGGTTTGGGAGGCATATTTGGTCTGGAATTAAATGCTTGGTTTGGTCTTGGAAATTGGAAGTTTCGCTGAAGTGTATTATTTTGTTTAAATGGGTTACCGTTTTGCATAAAAGGGTTTGTGCTCTGGTAATTTTGAGTTCTCCAAGTATTATTTAAGAATGGGTTTGCCCTATTTTGGATGAAAGGATTAGTATTTTTGGCAGGTGGCCAATGAACTAATTCAGGATGAAAATTATTTCTATTTGTGGGAAAATTAAATTTTTTTGGTGGTCTAGGTGGTACCATTTTGTAATTTGCTGAGCTATTCTGTGCGTAATTCATACGGAAAGTCATATTATCAAGTTTTTGGCATAAATTAAGAGCCTGCGGAAGAGAAGTAGGTTCTCTTATGCTAAGCAAACGGGGTAAGTCTCCGTTAAGTCCTCGAATAAATGTATCGAGTGCCTTATCTCTATAGCAATTGGTCATAGCCTGCAGTGAGTCCTCACTTATGTCAAGGCAGGAAATTTTGTCTAGTATCAACGATAAGTGTTGATACACCTTCTGATAGAACTCCTGAATTGAATTATTTCGTTGAGCTAGGGTGGTGAGTTGATACTCCAAGGTACCAATATCCCTTTTATCCGAATAGTGCATCATTAAGCCCTGTTTTATTTTTACCCAATTTAATGGAGTTTTGTAGGATTCCAAAGCGGTATCTGCTTCTCCTACAATTTTATGCCTGACTGTATGGAGTATCGCATAATACTTTGGAGTTCCTTTTAGGTTCTCGTATACGGAAAATATGCGATCTGTGGTTCTTCTCCAGGAGTTAAATTTTCCCGGAGCCCCTGAAAATTCCCTAAGACATTTCACTATGTCTGGGATCCTGTCTAGCTCGTTAATATTTTCTCTTGTCAATTCTACTTGGCAATCCGTGCTATCGTCATTCGACAAAGGATTATTCAAATTTTGTATCGTTGAGGTTATCAAGTCAGTTATTTGTTGTTGTAGTGCTTTGTCCATCCTTAATGCTCGATTTGATATGCTGGGTGTCGTATTGTTAAAATTCAGTCTGCTTAATTGTTCTGTTAATTCGTCAGCAGTAACTTTTGTCATTTTCAACGAATACAATTTTTTGAATTTTATTTCCTTATTTGTAAATTTTTATACACTAGAGTAAATGGCTGTAAGAGTCACAGTGTGAATTTCTTACTATAGGTTTTTTAATTAATTATAGTTTGAATTTGACCCTTGAATTCAGACAATTCTTGCAAATCTTTTAATCGGAATTAATAATAATGTGTTGTTTTCAGTGGAAAAAAATTAAGAAATTATCAAAATAATTGCTTTGTATAGTCACTTTCAGATATAATATTTGGATACAAATATAAACTAAGTTATGTATTTTCTAAGCTGAGTAATTAATTCCTTCCTTCTTTTTTTTTATTTACTGCAATTTCTCTAATCTCTATATTTTTCGTAAATATTTTCCTCTCTATTTATCTTTTATCAATTTTGTAAATTTTCGTTTTTCAATATATTTTTTCTTTCACTAAAAAATGTCTTAAAACTAGTCTTACGAATATCATTCCAACGATGTCAATGGAGGTTGAGCTCTTGGTGTTCTCCCTTTCCCTTCGTACTTAGGCACCTCGTAGTTACGTTATTCCTTGACTTTTTTGTTGAAAATCCGCCAACTGTTGTCCAAGGATCGATATTATCCAGAACTTCACTGTTGGGTTTTTGGCCCCAAATTGCTGCTCCAAAGATTTAATGTATCCCGAACTTCACATTTGGGTCCCTGCTCGGGCGCCAGTTAAGATTTTTATTTCTTTTGGTTGTTTTTAAAAAAAGGCCGAAGCCAACTTTATTGTTTCACTTCTAATTTACAACTGAATTTAATCTAACATAATTAAATAAATGCAAAAGCCAAATTCACCAACTGCTCTGCCGGACGCGTGGATCATATTCCATATGAAGTTTTTATACTATTTTCGTTGTTGTTGTTTTCGAGTACGTGACTGTGGGTACTGCAGACAGTTCGTCAGCATTCTTATTCGTGGGAATGGAATTTTGGTTCTAAGTTGCAACTTATTTGTTCTTAACTTACATACAAGGCGTAGAATGCATAAAGACGTTAAAAAATGCACTAACCGCTGTTGCAGACAGTAACTTTATATTTAAAATATTAACAAATAATGAAGTACGAATTCAATCGAATGCTTCGGAAACATACACAAAAATATTCGAAATGCTAAAGCAAAAAGGTACCAAACCCAAAAATGAAAGGGGTTTCAAAGTCATTCTTCACAATATGCACCCCTCCGCAGACCAAGAAGAAATTAAAAATGAGCTTGGTGAAAACGGTCACAAAGTTTTAAACATAACTAACATAACTCAACGGACAACAAAAAAACCGCTGCCACTGTTTAGCATAGAACTGGAAACAAATACTAACAATAAAGATATTTTATAGCATTAACATATTAATGCATTGCATAGTAGTTTTTGAAGCACCTCATCAGAAAAGAGAAGTCGCAGAATGCACTAAATGCCAAAAATACGGACATACAAAAAACTACTGTACAAGGGATCCAGTATGTGTGAAATGCGCTGGCACGCATCTAACAAGTGAATGCCAAAAAAAAATAACCAACGCTGCTGAAATTAAATGTGCCCTATGTGGCGGAAATCATACTGCAAACTACAAAGGCTGTGATATATACAAAGCCATAAAAATTCAAAGGTTTCCATCTTTAAGCAGAAAGGATCCATTATTACTACAGACAAAAGTATGGATGGATCAGTAGTTAAACCAGGCGTAAGCTATGCCGAAATTGCAGGGTCGTCAAATCCAAATAAAACTGAAGAAACTACAAAAAATTCAAACGATAGTGATATTAATGAACTTAAAGACATGGTGAAATCCCTAATCACTCAAATGACTAATATCATTACAATGTTACTAACAAGCTTAAATGCACGAAAGTAATAGTTTAATAATTGTAGCCTGGAATGCAAATGGCCTAACAAAACATTATCTTGAGTTGAAGCAATTTTTGTCTGACAAGAAAATTGATATAGCTCCAGTTTCAGAAACACATTTTACGAACAAAAGCTATTTAGTATTTCCTGGATATAAAATTTATGTGACAAATCATCCTGATGGTAAAACTCGTGGTGGGACAGCTATCATAATAAATTCACTATTGAAACATACTGAACGGCAACCATATGCAACACCTCATACTCAATCCACTACTGTGCAAATTGAGGATACAAGTGGGACAATACTCATCTCCTCAGTTTACTGTCTCCCCAGACACCTAGTAACCACGGATCAATATGATGACTACATAAAGACGCTTGGCGTAAGATTCATTGCAGCTGGAGATCTGAATGCAAAACACACTGACTGGGGATCTAGGCTAACCAATAAAAAGGACGAAATTTGATTAATGCTATAAACAAAAATAACTGCAAATTTTTAAGCTCAGGTGAACCCACATACTGGCCAACAGGAAAGAGATACCAGATCTAATCGACTTCAGCATAACAAAAAATATAAAGTGTAACCAATTAAAAATTAAAGCTTGTTTTGAACTTTCTTCAGATCACTCTCCGATAATACTTGACTACACAACTGACATCAAACCCATAGAACCAATAGCTAAGATTTTTAACCACAAAACAAACTGGAATGAGTATAGACAGCATATTGAAAATCAACTGAATATGTCTATCACACTGAAAACACAATTAGACATTGAACGTGGCATTATTCATTTCAACGATGTGGTCCTAGACGCAGGAATCAAATCAAGCCAACAGTATAAATTTAGAAGAAATAAACCTACAACGGATATTTTCATAAGAAAGCTAATTATTGAGAAGAGAACGCTGAGAAAGAGGTGGCAGCTAACTAGATCGCCTAAGGATAAACACAATTTAAATATAGCCTGCAAAAAACTCAAGAAAATATTAACTAAAATACAAAATATAGAAGTTGAAAATTACCTAAAAAACTTGACGCCTACCCAGGATACTAACTACTCATTATGGAAATGCACAAAGAAATTAAAAACTCAGATAAGGTATCAGCCACCACTACGGAAAGATGACAACTCATGGGCTACTACCAATGAAGAAAAAGCAACTGCATTGGCTAAATACTTTAAAAAAGTCCTATCAAATGACGAAGATAAATATATTGAAACACGCAATGACTTAAATATAGACATTACAACCAAAATTAAGAAAACAACCACAATAGAAATAACTAATTGCATTAAAAAACGAATAAACCACAAAAAAGCACCAGGATACGATATGTTGACGATACGCTAAGCTACCTACTATAGGTTATAACTACTTAAGGAATGTTATCAACTCAATGTTCCGACTACAATTTTTTCCCAAAGTATGGAAAGTTGCTGAAATTATTGCACTACCGAAGCAGGGAAAAGATGCTTCAACTGCTTCGTCGTATAGACCAATTAGCCTACTTCCCATAATCTCTAAAGTTGCTGAAAAACTAGTACATGATAGACTTAGCCAGATTCTTGGCAATAAAAACATTATACCAAATCATCAATTCGGCTTCAGAAAACGACATACAACAATTCAACAGATACACCGTATAACAAACAAAATTGAAACAGACATAGAATATAAGCGGTACTGCGTTGCTGTAGTCTTAGACGTTGCAAAAGCATTTGACAAAGTATGGCATAAAGGACTGCTGCATAAACTGAAGACGATGCTGCCACTTGACTACTATTTGATTGTTGAAAGTTATCTTAGTGATCGTTACTTTTACGTCAAATATAATGAAGAGTGTTAGTCTATTCAGCTTACAACAGCTGGAGTTCCTCAAGGGAGTGTTTTAGGACCACTGCTATATATCATATTTACCTCAGATATACCACTTCCAAAAGAACTGAATACCACAATTGCCACCTTTGCTGACGACACAATCCTCTTAGCATCTGACAAAATCTAAATACTGCGACTGCAAATCTGCAGATATACACAGAGAATGTTAAGGAATGGTTTGATAAATGGTGCTTGAAAATTAATGAAGATAAGACTGTACAAATAATTTTTACAACTAAAACAAAATTTAACCCAATACCTATTAAAATAAACAATAAAGATATAAAAAATAAGGTCTACTACTAAATACCTTGGTATACACATGGACTCAAAGCTAAATTGGCACTACCACATCAAACAAAAAGCAAAACAAACAAAACAAAAATTTAGGCAACTATATTGGTTAATGGGTAAGCAATCTAAACTCACAATTAACAACAAGTTGCTGCTATACAAGTGTACTATAAAGCCAATTTGGACGTACGGACTCCAATTAGGTGGAACGGCAAAGCGGTCACACATACAAAAATTTCAAAGACAGCAATCTAGAATATTAAGAGTTATCATAAAGTCTGGTTAGTACACAACAAATGAAGATATACACCGCAAACTAAATATGACATGAATTGACGAAGAAATAAAAAAGATATCCACAAAATACTACGATACACTGCATGGGCATAATAACGAAGAAATAAACGAGTTGCTACATCTAGAAGAAACCACCATGCGCCGTTTAAAGAGAACTCGACCAAACGACCTAATTAACTAGGAAATCCAGACTACACATATTAGTAATAGTATTATAAATGTAAATGTAAATAATTATCATAAACATAATTTTGATCATAAATTGTTATAATATAATTATAGTGAACTATTATAATTAATGTAAATAATTTTTGTTTTATCACTTCTTGGCACTGGCCAAAATGTATTTTTAATATTAATTTCCAAACAAATTGTCAAATCATGTACTAGGTGTCAATATAATGGTGACAGATGTATGAAATAAATGGAAATAAAACAAAAAAACGGACGCAACGTGTCCGTGGTTTCACAAAATAAAACAAGTGAGTTTCAAAAACGTTATAATTTATTGACCGATTAGAACGGCTCCCTGGAAAAGACTATCTTTACAATTCAATTTAGCATAAAATCTAACTTAGCCTATTGCCGCTTCGTCGGCATTTTCCCACAGGTAGCGGATGCGCATGCATTGCGTAGCCAGAAGCAACCTGAGTCATCAGCGAAGTCAGCGAATAT
This sequence comes from Clusia tigrina, assembly GCA_920105625.2. Classification (NCBI taxonomy): domain Eukaryota; kingdom Metazoa; phylum Arthropoda; class Insecta; order Diptera; family Clusiidae; genus Clusia; species Clusia tigrina. The sequence continues at coordinate 151,067,223 of OV050030.1, forward strand.
CGTGGGAAGCGTAATCCACGAAAGTTCGCACTACGTTGCGTAACGGGTACATTGCTCGGCGTTGACTCTTCCCCTCTTAAAAATCTGCGTCCCGCAGATCTGCATTCGGAACATATTTGGAAAAGTGGTGCTTTTCATCAGGATGAGGATGGCGTATTACCGATGGTACCAAAAACTCGTATGCTCGGGATATTCAGCTCTGCGTGAAATTTTCGCCAAAGGATGCCAGAGGAAATTGCAATCAAAAAGATTAAAAGACTTCCTGTAAAGAGAGAAAAGTCTACTTTTCGGGTTAGCTTTGACAGGTACCTTACATTCTTCGATGTCAATTCGTGTATATATTCCAGATCTCTCAAGACTCCTTTGCTAGTAACATTTGCGAGGATTGGCGGCAAGGCTTGCAGTGTAGTTGTCAGGATGCTTGAGTAAGTGTTGTTGCCAAGGATTACCTCCTCATTGAGTAACTGGATCACATAGCTGCCATTTAAAATCGTCGACGTGTTTCTGGAAACCAAATTTCCGATGTAGTTCGTCAGGAAGATTGTGTTTTAGTTGATCAGTTCTACAATTCTTTCGTTGTTAGATCGCATCTGGCATTCTGCAGGACCCCTATTCAAGACTCTTGGCAGACACTGATCCTCTGGATCTTCTGGATAGCTTCGGGGTTGCATATTGTTGAAATCGCCGAAAGTCGCCTATTATTCCAAACGTTTCTTCTCGGGTGATGAGTACCCTTTGTGCGGGACCACAACTTGTATACCACTGTTGATAGTTTCTCTGATGATCAGGTGATGGTAGACTTGCCTCTTTACCTTTGGTAGCGCCAGAACGTAGAATAACGTAGACCCATTTGTGAAAATAGATGGTTTGCCATACTCTGTTGCTTCCACTATATTTTGGTACGGCAACGTTTCCACCTCGGACAAGATCTGATTGATTTCTTCGGCATTTAGAAGGTTGCTGTTCACGATGCCCTTCTCAGCCATTTGACAAGCGAGTACGATTTCGTTTACAGCTTCCTTTAGTATGAGAATCTTGTCCAGTATGCTCTGTTCAAAACGGACCTCATCGCCATCACTGCTGATATTGTTGTATTTCGCTGCCATTATGTTGACAATGTCGATTACTTCCTTCATCGTCCCAAAGATTTCGTCGTTAATTTTATATTGGTGGTTGTTGTTTTCGATAATATCAAGTTTGGGCCCTTAAAATTTTAAGTTAGTATTTTATTTCAAATTTTGTTTTAAATAATTTTTGCAACCTTTGTCTTTTTTTGTCCCTATTTTTTATCAAAAATATAATTCTCTCTATATATTTATAATGATGAAGCGTCCGCGGGCTAGCAAGATGGGAGGTCCGTGTTATCCGTTTTAGCAATATTGCTTACGGGCCCGGGTAATTCTCCCAGTATCAACTTCTCACAAAATGCAATCTACGGTTTGGATATGTGTTATTTATTGCAATGTAGAATTGCTGAAAGAATATTGTCAAGACTAAACGACTTTTACTCTGCTCACAATGTTTGACCGTTCAATAAATTTCAGGGAACTGATCAATGTTGCACGAGAGAAAAAAAAAGTACTATTGTTTTTTTTTATAAATATGAGGAGCAAAAAAAAAACGCAACTGCATTGTTTTTATTTTATTACTTTCCTCTTTTCAGATTTTTTTAACTTAAGAACTTTTCTTTTTGTAAATTTTTTACCTTCAAATTTTTTCCTTTTTGTAAATCTTTTAACTTTAGCACATTCCTTTCAGGAGCTTGTACTGATGGTTAAGTGAATTACCGAAATTATCACTAACACCACTTTTATATGTAATACAAGTATTTATATGTTTCCTGAAAGTATACAAAATATATATCATATCTTATAGCAAATGAAGTTCTTTATTTTTAAGTATTTTATAAGTATATACGAGTATATGCCAACCTTGTATCAACCTTGTATCAATATCGGCCATTTGCTTAGGTATAAGTTTTATTAACTGGCTTTCAATTATTATACGTAAACAAAGTAGAATGTACAATCAGATATGAAAAGAAAAATACTATTGAAAGTACGACGAAGTTCTATCGAAAGAAGGAAAGTCCGACGAAGTATTATTCAAAAGCATTAAATGATGGACTACTCCCTCTTCAAAGTTATCTGATTATAGATTACGTATTCGTCATATGTTTAACTTCTGTTCCGGACTGGAATAAATTTTACCAATACAAATGTGTGAAAATTAGTTTCACTTTAATTTGTATAATATTTATTTAATTTGCATATTTATTTAAATTTGTTTAGATAAGTTTACCATTTCATTTGTTAAGTATGTTAAATTACATATATTTGATAATACAATGGCAATAAACAATGTATATCTTTACATATACATATACAAATTATTTATTATATTTTTATTTATATAAATAAATATAGAATCCACAATTAAAAATTCAATCTTTTATGTTTACGTTTTTTCATTAAGTAATACCCATATTACCCATAAACCGAATTATTTTTTGAAATTCTATTCACTTATTCGTATACATTATTTTCTTTCTTTCTTTTACACTTGGTATTCGTAAACAAACAATAGTACCAATACTAATTCAAAAATGTACTTGATACCGATTGTTTCCCATACAATTTATATGGGATTTTATGTATACCATAGTACTAAGTACAGTTCGTATTTCGTACCCTTCATCTCTTTCTATTCATCATCAATTCTGTCTGTCTATTCTATTCGCATCTTTTCATTTTCAGTCGTCATTCTCCACTTTTGCAGAGTTGTAAATTTTCGTATTATAAGAAAAAGTTACTCTAAATGGTACTTAAGTATGTACTTTTGCAACACTGGTAGTGGTAATTCTACAAATTCCTAAAGAGTCACCTTATGTGTTTCACATTATACTTTTCAAAACATTCGACAGAGCGCTGTTTCATATTCTTAATCATACAGCAGTAGCGACAAGTGATATTTTCATTTCGATAATATTGAGATTTTAAATAGTTTGTGAATTAGTTTATTTGCGAATAGGATCTTTACAATGCTAAAAGTCTCAAGATTCTTTGCTCAGCGGCAATTCAGTGTGTTGTCTGGAGGGTATTCTAACGTTTTCCATAATGTAAGTAGAACATGCAAGCCAGCCGGTCATGGAATCGCCGCAGTATTTTGTATGAAATAATTTTAGCTATGTTTTATGCCATATTTAAATAAATATTTTATTTACAGCAGTTTGCATTTTATAACAGTGGTTTCATCGAACAAGTACGCCACAAGTAAGTAGAATTTGAGATTATAAATTTTATGGACTGTATATTAGTTATGTAATGTGTTTTATTGTGTCCGTTGGTTAGAAACATGTGTACCTCATGGTATCCATGTATTCACTAATGTGATCGCTACATTATATGTTATCTTTTAAAAATACATACTTTAAAAAAGGTTACTTCTTTGGATGTGGCTTCATTCATTTTGTAGTCGTTTCAAACCTTAATATTGGAATATTTTAAAGAATTTAACCTAATAATTGTGTTTCTCCAAAAATTACAAGTCACATTTTGATAGTAGGAGCATTCGATTCGTAACTTGTAACGAGCTCGTATCGAGTTGTGCGAATAAAACAACACACGAGTAAGTGGTATACTTGGCAGCACTGTTTCAACTGTTTTTTTAAACATTTTCTTTTTTATATTTTTTATACAAACTCATTTGAATATAATTTAAGTCAACACAATAATAATATTAAAATTAAAAAACTAAATCCAAAGATTAATGTTTATACCCCTTACCTTTAAAAAAGGTAAATAGGATATAATTTTGAGAGGGGTTGCAATTTCGAGAAGCAGGCGTGGTAGGTATGGACATATATATACAGATAAGATCAGAGTCACTTTTTAAGCAATTTTTATTTTGTCCGCCCGTCTGTCCTGTGGCCACTTTTTTTCTACACCGTTAGAGCTATCTTAATGAAATTTTGCAAAAGTATAGTCTGGACAAAGATACAAAACCAGATTGCTATATGGTCCGATTTGGACAAAGACCATGCCTACCTCCCATATAAGGAACTTTTCTCACCTTTTTTAAATGACTGTAACTTCGGTCCAATTGATGGAATATTGACGCCATTTGCCAGTTATGGAGATGTCGGTCCTATTAATCACTATGCATAAAGTGGGTGGTATATATTAACTGCCACGCCCTTTATCAACAAATATTAATAACTTAAGATCTGGTAGAGATTTACGGACGAAATTTTATGGGAAAGAACATGTGGACTTTATAAAGCCATATGCAACAAATAGGGTTGATCACTAAAAAGATACGCCCACTTTTGATATAAGGAACTTTCGGGTCTAAAATTAAAATTAGCCTACCTATGCTCGTATTGATGCCAGCGGAATAAAAATTGGCAGAAACATACATGGGGTCCATAATAGTGTGTGTGCAGAATATGGAGATCATTGTACTACTGCCATGCACACAATTAAACAAAAATCATTACTAGGTTCCTATTAAAGATTTATCAACAAAATTCGACAGGAAGGATGCGGGTACTAACATTAAACACCACACAAGAAATGGGCGTGCTATTTTTACAGCCACGCCCTCAATAGACATATTATTATAACTTACGACCTATACAATATTTTTGGACTAAATTTTATATTAAAACGTATATGGTCCCTACAAAGCCACATACAAGATTCGCGGTCGATTAGATGAAGGATACGTCTCCCTCTCATATACTGAACTTTGGGTCCCCACTTAAAAACAATTTCCTTAACTATTCTTCTAGTGAGGATATTTGAATACAAATTGGTAGATCCATTCATTGGGTCTGTACTAACATGCATTCCAAATATTTTTTATTTTTATATTTCATATATTTATTTATTGTATCTTCTAAGCTTAGACTAACAATAAGTAAGCATATCTTACAAACTAAATAATTAATATTAATACACCTTGCCAATGCTTAGTGCTTTTTAGTAATCACAATGTTATATGTTAGTTACTGTAATAAATGTTATATTAGTGTTTGTACATGATTAAGGTGTCGATGTTAGTTGTGCTGGTGATTTTGTACGTTTTAGGCGACTTGGAACCCTATTACATGCTAGTATCCTAGCTTGATGATTTGGGTGCTCTTTGATTTTTTGCGCATATTTTAAGCTGGCGTCAAAGATTTCCTTTTTTACGAGCGGAATGTTCAGATCTTTGTGAATGTTGGTATTCTTTATAAACCAAGCCCCAGTAATGGTTCTTAGAATTTTGGACTGCGCTCTTTGAATCAGTTCTATGTTTGAGTTGCTTGCACGGCCCCACAACTGGCTACCGTAAGTCCAAATTGGTTTAATGATGGCTTTGTACAGCAGTGTTTTATATTCTAGGCTCAACCTGGAATTTTTGTGCATGAGCCAGTGTGGGCTATTTGCTTTCAAAGTCATTTGTTTTTATTTGGCTTCGATGTGGCGCTTCCATGTCAAACGTGAGTCAAGATGAATTCCTAGGTACTTCACCTCCTTGGCTTGAGGAATAGGAACGTTGTTGAGTTTTATCGCTGGACATGTACCTTTTTTTATAGTAAAGGTAATATGCGTACTTTTCAATTCATTAACGTTTATTCGCCAGTCAGCCAACCAATTTGTTACTAGGACCAGATGATCTTCTAAGTCACGGGATGCGATTTTGGAATTCGAATGAATGCTAAGGATAGCTGTATCGTCTGCGAAAGTTGCTGTTAAGTATTTATTGGTAGGCAGATCTGAGGTAAATAATAGATACAACACCGGACCTAGCACGCTTCCTTGTGGTACGCCAGCTTTGATGTCAAATCAATTAGAGTGAGCATTATTGTACCTTACCTTGAACTTTCTGCCCCTCAGATACGACTCCAATATGTCGTGTACTTTTGTGGGCAACAGTCTTTTTATTTTGTAAATAAGCCCCTCGTGCCAGACCTTGTCAAATGCCTGCGCCACATCTAAAAACATGGCTGAACAATATTGCTTTTTGTTGAATGCGTTTTTTATCTCGTTCACTATTCGATGAACCTGCTCTATTGTACTATGGTGTTCGCGGAAGCCAAATTGGTGAGTGGAAATAGTGCGTTTTTCGTTTATATGCGGCATTAGTTTTGCAAGAAAAAGCCTTTCTAGGAGTTTTGATAAGATAGGCAGGAGGCTAATCGGTCTATATGATGACGATTGGGAGGAGGGGTCTTTCCTGGTATCGGGATCATTGTGATTACTGAAACTTTCCAGGCATTAGGAAAGTATCCTAGGCGCAACAAGCCATTAAATAGTGAAGTAAGTAATATGATGGCCATTTGGGGTAACTCCTTGATAATTTTTCCAGTAATGAGGTCGTGTCCTGGAGCTTTGTTAAGAGCAAGGTTACTAATCGCATTACTTACTTCTTTTGTTTTTAATTTAATAAGCGAGCATGTTGTATCTGGCGTGGGGGTTAGTATTAGGTTATTGGTATTGCGAGGTGAGTTGGGGGTAAAAACATCTCTTAAGTGTTCGGCGAAAACAGCAGACTTTTCATCATCGCTTCTTGCCCAGTTTCCGTTTTTTGTACGAATCGGTGGAATTCCGCGTGTAGGTGCTTTCATTTCTCTGACAGCTTTCCACAGAGAGTAATTGGTGACGTCCGTCGGAGAAAGGTTTTAGATATATTGATCCAGGCAACGATCTGATTCTAGACGCAAGGCTTTTCTCAAATTTTCACTGGCAATAGATAACTTCCGTTTTAGGAAAGGGGACCTGGATTTTTGCCATTCACGACGTGTCCTCCTTTTTTCAATAAGGAGAATATCGATTTGGGTTGAGGTTTGTGGGCGTCGGATGCTGTTGCAGTTGTCACGCTTGTGCGCAGAGTGGAGCACAGCTAATCTTAGGATCGAGGTAAATTGTTCCAGAAATGTTTCAATGTCCTCATTAGTTTTGAGACGTGGGTTTAGGCTGAGATGATTACTGATGTATTATCTGTATTTCAGCCAGTTAGTTTTAGTGGGTATGAATTCGTAGGTAGTGCGTAACTTTTTGTTTAGATGCATCATAATAGGAGAGTGATCTGAAGAGAGGTCGTTAAGGTGTTCTACTTTGAGTTGCTCTCGTTTTAGGTTTCTAGCAACTCCAAAATCAATAAGGTCAGGTATCTTACGTGGGTCTGTCGGCCAGTACGATTCCAAATATAGGGATATTATTACTACTGCCACGCCGAAATTGATCAGATAAAGGCCACACCTCCACATAATATAATCAATTCAAGGTACCCGACCGAAAATTACCGTAAATATTCTCCTAACGATGATTTATGAAGAAACCATTTCCATTGTTGAACTCGCACGCACAAGGAAAGGTAAAGGGTATTTCGAAGTCGGTCTAACCCGACTTCAGACTTCTTCACTCGGTTTTTTGTGAAATTTGTGCCGTGAATGTTGTTATTTAGTGTTTTAGTGCGTCAATGGGAATATAAAAGGAAATAATTATGTGATGTGAAATAAAAAATACATGTGCATATGTATTTATTTAATAAATTTAGTTTTTTTTATTTATATCTTTATGTATATAGATAGTTACAGATACACATATGCATGCATATTTATGTAGTAATAAATACAAAGGTTTAAGCTAAACAAATTTTGTTAAGTTTATATATTTACAACAGATAAAAAAATATTAAACTTCTTGACTCTTGTTGAAGTGAAGCGACCACTTTTTTATTATTGATTAATTAATAATAATTGATTAATATATTTTCAAAAAAAATTACTGACCCATTTCAACCTGCAAATTCTTCTCTATGAACTTTTCATCAAAATGTTCCATGCAAATTCGCCGAGTATTTGGAATTAATGCTTTTATTTGCTTACAAAAATAATTATAAATTATATAATATAATATATAATACAAATATAATTTGTGTATTCGTTACTTGTATATAATTCAAAATAATTAAAAACCCTTTAATACACAACTTATTGCCTTTGCGCATGCATTTTTCATGTCACAAAATATTTTAAAGTGCCACTTGACGTCACAGCCAATCAGCTGTGCTAAGTTTTTGTCGAGAGAGGAATAGCCGACATGCGCATGACGTAATCTTCTATTCTATCATTCTTGGGTAGTTCATGAGTTGCTGCACACACATAGTAGTTCTGTGTTTTTTTAAATATATATATTTGTTTGCATGCGTGCAGAGGAATGTGGTTAAGATTGTGAGCAGAAAAAATAAAATAAGTGGAGAGCGCAACAGTGGGACAAATTGATTTATTTTTGTACATTATTGAACTAATGGTGATGTGACATTTTGTGTCTCATTCGTAAGAAATATATAATGGTGCAATAAACGATGTTTAAGAAAACTTCAATATCAGGTCAATATCTTTTTAATTGAACGAACTTCCCTTGGGGTACATTTCCATACCATATACTAAGTTAAATAAAAAAGTTTATAAGTTTGTTTATAATTTTGTTCCAATTATTTCAGCAAATTGGTTGTAAGTGATGGATTTGAACTTTTTTTACTTACATTTGCCCTTCCACAGCTCGCATTTGAAGATTGGTTGCGTTGTTGTCAATGTCTATACAACCATCACTATATTCCATAATATTGGGTGCTTCATCGTTGCAGAGTTGTGTGAAACTTTCCACTTGTAAAGGCTTTTTAACGCTTGGGACCTCATCAGGTTTTAGCTTGGGCACATTATTTTTGGTTAAGCTTATACAAAATAAAATTACATCATCGTTACAGATTTAAGTACACAGCTGACAGGAGTTGCCACTCACCCATTTCAAATTTTAAATTTCTATCGATATCTTAATTTTTGAAGTACAGCGAGCATATGTGTCATACTATGTAATGGGTCTGCTTTTTTCGCAAAAGTCAGCTCTTTAAATGCTCCTGCTTTCTTGGAAACCTGAAGTAATGTATTACTTTTCCAGAACCTGTTTTACCACAATCATGTGTTTTTACAAATATTTCGTTTTAACTACAAAATATAATGTATTCCAAAATATCTTGTTTTTTTGCGGCTGTCTTGCTTCCAACTGTCCACTTGTACACTTGATTTCTTGCAAAAAGCAAATAAAAGTTTTTTAATTTGTTATATTTATTGTTTTTACACTTAAAGCATTAAATTTCATTTTTATTTCACTATAACACTTTAAAATTATAGGTTTTCGCGATAACTTGGTTTCACATTGCTTGCAATGTAAAAGATGTGTCAAAGTGAATAGACGTGTGCTTTGTGTGCTAACAATTTGAACGCGGCTTTTGAACTGATATAAGAAATATTTCGTTTGTTAACTTGCCAAACAACTCTAAATCTGTAATTGAGTGTCGGTGTTTGTTTATGTTGTGCTCTTTTTACGTCAACTGTCTAAAATAATTGTAGAAAACTTGTTTTAAAAAAATGTCTTTGGCAACTAGACAGGCAGCACAAAGGAAGGAGAGACAAAATTTGGCGCCTAATTTGCACTCAACGCCTAATGCAACAAAAGCAAGTGCAGAAAGGCTCGCAAACTCTGGCCTGCTGGCTGCTTGGGATGAGCGGCTTGTTAAGCTTGAAGAGAGCATTGTTGCTAAGATTAACGGAGCTGTGAAACAGTTAGAGGATCGGGTTATGCAGAAGATAAGTGAGTTGGCTGGTGATTTGGCAAACATGAAGAGAGGGTTCAGAGAGATCGACTTGCGAGTGGCTGCAATTGGTCGATCTGCCATGGAAGCTGAGACTCTGAAATCAGCTGTGCACTCTCTCCAATGCCAAGTGGGAAAATTTGAAAATGATGCAGTCTCTACTGATCTAATTTTAAATGGAGTACCTGAGTTAGAAAATGATAGTCTTAGTGATGTATTTGGTAAAATATGTCAATCCATTAATTGTGAGTCGCCGCGGGTTCGAGAAATATTCCGTCTGCGCTCGAACCGTGGCCAGACCCAACATGGGGCCGTGCCGATTTTGGTGAAACTGCAAACAGCGCAACAAAGGAGTCATCTCTTTCGGGCTATTGCTGGATTCTGCAAGGAAAATAAGAGATCCATCTTACTCTCTGACATTGGTTTAAGTGGACAAACTCCGATCTTTGTTAATGAGAGCTTAACCAAAAGCAATCGAGTGGTGATGCAGTATGCATCGAAGCTTAAGCGGGAACGATTATTGGCTTCTGCGTTCTCCGTACGAGGTATGGTTTATGCTCGAGTGCATCGAAATTCGGAGGCGAAACTAGTTTCGAGCGTTGAGACCGTTGATTCACTTGTTGGTGCACCAGGAGCAACTAATCAATTGCTTACATCTTAATTTATCTAAATGTTGTTTTTTCTTTTATTCTTTTTGTATGCTCTCTCTCAATCTTTCTTATCTCTTCTTTCTATTATTTTTGTGTATTATGTATTTTGTAAAGGTTAATTTTTATAATTTTTTTTATAAACCTCATGACTATGGTTTACCATTTAATGTTTGAACTTGCAGTCCTAAGCCTGGCTTCCACTTGTTGTGGGTGGTATCGGTGACAGTGCGGATGGTGTTAATGAAAATCATAAAGTTCTCATTGATATATTGTGCAGGCAGCGTTGGGGTCTCAATATTGTGCATCTAGGAGTCGCTAGGAGTCGGAATTCAGAGAAATTAGATTACTTGAGATATATTTTTGAGGGCTCTTTAGTGGATGTTATATGTGTCTCGGAAACATGGTTTCAGGATGATGTTTTGGATGCCCATTATGGCATTAAAGACTACAAGTTAATAAGGAGTGATAGGCTGAATAAGAGAGTTATTGCAAAACTTACCTAAATATTGAGTTGTTAAGCTTGTCTAATGGGTGTGACATTGAATTTTTGAATGTTGTAGTGGAGGTACAAAAATGTTTCTATCTTGTGTATATAACCCTAATAGAGCATATCAACTTGAACCTTATTTTTCTGAGCTGTCCAATAATTTGGCTGATTATGATCGCTTTGTGATTTGTGGCGATTTCAATGTGAATCTGCTATGTGATAGTAGTGCTAGGAATAAATTATATGAGCTTGTAGCAACTGCTGGATTATCTGTAGTAAACTCGGGTGTACCTACTCGTTATGGAAATAATGTCAACCCTAGTTTGCTTGATTTCTTTCTGGTATCTGATGTCTCATTGATTTGTGTTTTTGATAAAATCTCTTTTATTTCCGATCATGATTTAATTTTTTGTACCTTAAACATAACACTGTGCCGTGATGCTCTGCCGGATTTTTTTTCATATCGTGACTTTAATGCTATTGATTACGAATCACTATTCTGTGAGATGAGTCGGGTGCATTGGGATGAATGCTGGTGTCAAACCTCTGTGGATGATAAGTTGGACTTGTTTATAGGTTACATTGACAGGATTTTTAATCAATATGTCCCCATTCGTTCAGTGGCAATTTCTTGTCCATGGTACTCTAAGCAAGTTAAATTGGCCATTAGGAATCGAAATAAATTGCATGCTAAATGGAAAAATAAGCCTACTGTGGATAATTGGAATCGATTTAGGATTGCTTGAAATAAAACTGTATTTATTGTTCGTCAATCCAAAAGAAATTTTTACAATTCCAAGTTGAAAAGTTGCCTTCCTACCAAGCTACTTTGGAGGAATTTGAGGAACCTTGGAATGCGTAAAAGTGAAAATACTATCTGCAAGTTGGATCCCAGCATTATGTGTGATGCCTTTGCTTCCCCGGGATCATATGGCTCGGTTTCTCAGCCTGCTCTTGGAATATTTTGTTCTGCCACGTCTACTTTTCAGTTCTGCTGTGTCCGTGAGGCTGATGTGGGGCGATGTCTGATCAAATGCGATTGGTGAGGATGGCTTGCCGGTTAAGCTTCTTAAGATTATATTACCATTTATTCTTAGTCCCTTGACCCACATTTTTAATCATTGCTTTACGACTTCGTGCTTTCCTAGTGCTTGGAAAGTTGGTATCGTTATTCCAGTAGCTAAGAAATCCTCTGCATATTTTACCTTCTCTATCAAAGGTTTGTGAATCACTCATGGCTGAGCAAATTTCAGGTTACTTTCATCAAAACAATCTTTTCTCTCCTTTGCTGTCTGGTTTTAGATCGGGGCACAGTTGTGCGACTGCTATGCTTAAGGTTATGGATGATATTCGGGAAATGTATGACCAAAGTTTTCTTACTTTTCTATGTCTCCTGGATTTCTCCAAGGCTTTTGATAGCGTTAATCATTCGTTGCTTTGTTTAAAATTAAAGCGGTACTATGGGTTTTGTGACAGTGCAGTTGGCCTTATAAATAGTTATTTAACAATGAGAATGCAGCGAGTAAAGGTGGGCAATATCTATTCTGATTATAGGCATGTTTTTTCGGGTGTTCCACAGGGCTCGATTCTTGGCCCACTCCTGTTTACTATATTTTCAAATAACATTTTCTCAGTGTAAATACGTAAATATACATGCATATGCTGATGACCTACAGATTTATCTTTCTCGGCGCATGGAGTATATTGATGACTTGAGTCTTAAAATGAACGAAGATCTACATTCTATATTTGATTGGTCAAAAAGAAATGGACTCTTCCTAAATCCGTTAAAATCCTATGTTTTACCAATCTCGAAGAAGAAAGTAGAATTGGACAAACTTCCTTTGATATATATTGGTGGCGCTCAGCTGAAATTCGTTGAGAGATCATGTAGTTTGGGCTTTCATATTAATTCTTCTTTCACTTGCACTGATCAAGTAAATAGTATTGTGAAAAAAGTTTTTTTTGTGCTGAGACAGTTACGGATGTCAGCAGAGTTTACCCCTGTCGAGACTAGGAGAATGTTGATTAATCAGCTGGTTGTACCGATAATTTGCTAATCAGAGCTTGTATATAGTAAGTTGGATTCAAACTCCCTACATAAAATACAAGTTGTGTTTAACTATGCCACACGATATGTGTTTGGATTACGTAGGTTTGACCATATAACTTCCTGGAAGACAAGTGTTCTTGGATGCAGTATTGAGAACTACTTGCGGATCAGAAATTGTATTTTTCTTCACAAGCTGATTATCACGAGAACTCCTAATTATCTCTTTGAGAAACTTCAGCAGAGCCAATCAAAAAGAAGTCGATGCATGATAATACCTAAATTTGCCTATTCTAATTCAACTCGATACTTCTTCATTAATGCCATCAGGATCTGGAATTCGCTGCCTTCAGCTGTGAGAGGCGTGGCAGGGATTAGTGAGTTTAAGCATTTAGTGTTCCAGTACTTTTGTCGAGAGCTACCATAGAGCTCTCTAAATTTTACCCTTGGAAATAACCAAATATCTCTTTTATTATTCTTTTCTCTCTGTATTCTTTTATTTATTATTGTATTAATTTATTTATTTATTTATTTATTATTTATTACTTATTTACTTATTCATTTTTTTTTATTAATCTATTTAATTAGTTGCTAATTTAATTTAATATATATATATATTAATAACTGATATATAGTTATATATTAAAAGACTTTGTCTTATGTTATAACTTTAAACAATAAATTGAAATTGAAATTGAAATTTTACTCAGCCCATCTCAAGATACTCAATACAGATACAGAGTTTCCAAAACTGAAAGCATTAATACATTTTCTTTAAGATCATTTTTAATTCAAAGCAGCACGTAAAATATATTATTTATGAATGAAGTACAATATCTATGTAAAAAAATATATTAAGATATTTAGCGAATTTCAGTCATTGGAGATAAAAAAGGCAATAAAAAGAAATTAATTGCCATGATTTCATATAGCAAAAGATTGGCAACTTTTGGATTTTCACCACTGGCGTCCTAAAACGGGAAATTCTGAGCATGGCTCAATCTGTTCTTTATCATTCTTGGTTGCTATATATATCTACAGTGGCTCACGCAACAAAGCGCCTACCTCCAATTCAAATTTTTTGTTTGAAAATTCTTTGATATATAAAATATTAGTTAAAGGATTTTTTTTTGTGATAATCACACATTTTTTCATTTCAGGTGTAATTTTGAAAATTTTTACAACAATAGATGTACCACATCGACCCAACAGCGGGATTATTAAAACCGCCCTTCAATGAAAGTTAGATAGATAGATAGATAGAAGTGGGGTAGGCCGGAGCGCCGCCGAAGAAGGAGGTCTCCAAGAACTCAGGCATTGATGGCCAATGTACTAAGCCTGGAAATATATTTAGGGATGGGGGGGGATATATAGGATTTTGAAAGGAAGTTACACCTTTTCAAACTTCTTTGATTCTTTTATGAACCTCAGAAGTCTGTCCAGGGATAAGGAATGTACATTATCAATTCCCAAAACATCTGACCCTAATATGCTCCTCCTCATTCTGTCAAAGGCAGGATGAGCACAGAGAAAAAGCTCTGTGCCGTCCTGTTCTTCCTCCAACCAGGAGATGCAGTTCGGATTGTCGATGATGCCTATGGTCATATGATGACCCCATGGAGTACGGCCTGTGATTACCCCAACCAATGAACGAAGATCTTTCCTTCGTAATGTCAAAAGGAAATTTGCAACTCTCCTGTTTGGGCTTTCTAGGAAGCACTTGGTTGTTTTGCAGGCAACTAAAGTGCACCATCGGTCCTTGTGAATATTATTCACATGTCTCCTGATCCAATCTATACCCCTTGCTAAACTTAGCTCTGGTCACATTGGGGTGCCCGCAGATACACAGTTTGCAGATTCAACAGATAAATCGTTCCCCTGAACACAGTGCCCCGGAACCCAAATAAGTTCAAGCAAATTCCACCTTGCGATTGAGTTAAGTCTTGACTTACATTCTTCGACAATTTTTAAAGTGGTTAACGCATTTTCCAGGGCCTTCAGTGTAGCCTGACTGTCACTACAGATTCTAATATCCTTACCGCGGCACTTCTTCTCAATTACCCATTCCGCTACCTTCAGCGTAGCAAACACTTCCGATTGGAACAGTTACCATACTTCCCATAGCCGAAAAGCATCTGATATTTTTATTCAGATGCCAGCCAGCCCCAGTTCCCTTTTCAGTTTTGGAGCCATCAGTGAAGTAAGTTTTCGTCGGATCCCCTACAAGTTGTTCTGGATCTCTCCATTGCTCTCTTGTCGGGAAGCTGACTTTGTACTTTCTCCCAAAAGAACTCGAGGTAAGAGTTTGTCCTTCGGTGCCAGGAACAACGGGTATTGTTCCGACAACCTCTTGAACATCACTCTGTGCCCAAAGTTCTTGTCGTGGCAACATCCGTATGAATATAACTGACAAATCGTTTTCACTGCCTCCTGTTGAATCATAAGATCCAATGCCAAAATACACCCGCTGGTTTCAGACCCCAAGTCTTACCAAATGCTCTTCGGCACTGCCCAAATATTTTTAGCGCCCGACTTACCTTCAGTTCAACATACGCCTTTCAAGTGAGTTTCCTATCAAGAACGACAAAATATTTCACTTCCCTGGAAAGACTGATATTTACACATTTTTCGTGTACACAATGTAGTGAAGGCGACAATTGTTGAGTGTAAACTGAACTTTATTGAACTAGACGATATTCATGTTACATAGTGGGTGAGAGTAGATAAACATAAATATAAGTGCAATAAGAGAATGTAAGATGAGAGGGCAGGGTTTCCTACCCTTTGACATCCCCCTTTTTAAGTTAGATATAAAAGAAAATAACTTCAATAAAATAATGACTTTAATTCATTGTTAAATATAAATATGTATAGTATATGCGAGTAGACTAGTTTCCATTTTAAGGTTTATAGCGATCTGGTTCTTTAATAGTACGGCCATAGCGTGACATCTTGATTGCTGGTAATGATGGTTTGGTCATCTCACATTCCGCCGTTGTCGTACGAGATGTGTCCGTTGATTCTGTGGTTTCAGGTATGTCTGGTACAATTGTTTGTGGTACTGGTATGTATGCTTTTGTTGGTTGTATGTGAATTGAATTACGTCTTATGAGTTTACCGTCGTCAGTTCTAATGTAGAAGGAGCGTGGCGTATTTTTGTTTTAATTTTCAATTGTTCCGGATACCCAGTTACGATGTCCGCGTTGTACTCTGATACGATCACCATGTTGAATCGGCTGAGAACGTTTTGTACCTTCATCATAATTTTCTTTAAACGTGTTTCTTAGTTTATTCATATTGGCTTGTACATTTGCTACTACTCGGGGTTTTAATACTTCGTTTGATGTCGGTATTGTACTTCTTGTGATGCGGCTCATTAAACGTTGATTCGGAGATTCTAATTCATCATTTCTTGGTGTGTTTCTATAATTCAGTAAGGCAAGAAAAATATCGCTATTGTCCTTTGAGCATTTTTTCAAAATAGACTTTGCTGTCTGCACGTACCTTTCGGCAAGGCCGTTTGATCTCGGGTAATAAGGACTTGATGTTTGATGTTGTATGTCCCAAGATTTTGTAAAGTTTGAAAATTCTTTGGAACTAAATTGTGGTCCGTTGTCAGACTCCAATATTACTGGAATTCCGTGTGTGGAAAACCAGTTTTTGAAAAGTTTTGACAACTTCAAATGACGGTGACTGTTCAAGCACTGCAAACTCCATGAAACCAGAATAATTAAAACCAGCAATTAACAAATGATCTTTTTCTTGGAAATGAAATATGTCTGTTGCCACGGTTTCAAATGGTAATGAAGGTATAGATTTTATGATTAATGGTTCTTTTTGTTTTGATGGTTGGTAAGACTCACAGATGGCACATTTTTCAACGAAGTTTTTAATATCCTTGTGCATGACGATCCAAAATACGACTGATCGTGCTCTGCTTATGCATCTTTGAATTCCCTGATGTCCTGAATGAATTTTTGTTAAAATATCAGTCTGTAGTGAGTTTGGTATTAGTATTTTGGTGGATTTGTAGATTATTCCGTTCAAATATGTTAGTTCGTCACAAAAATTCCAAAACTCGCGAATTTCTGTTGGTAACTCAGATATAGATGATGGCCACCCAACGAGTATGAATTAAATAAGCTTTTGTAATTTGCTATCCTTAGCTGTTTCGGCATATATTTTATGTATTGTAGTTGTGGTGAATTTAGCGACTGTTTGGACTTCTATTACTTCTTCGGTATCTGCATTTTGTTTATTTTCGCAGTCTCTGCTTAGAGTATCGGCTAATTTAATTTCTGTCCCTTTCCTATATATTACTTGTGGAGAATATGGTATAACGCGTAGTAAAATTGTTTGCAATCTCTGAGAGGCTGAATGAAGAGGTTTTTTAAAGATGGATTCTAGAGGTTTGTGGTCAGTTTCGATAATCAGTTTTTTGCCGTATATGTATGTACTCGTGAAATTTCGCACAAGCGAATCTAATCGCTGTCACCTCTTTCTCGATTTGCGCATAATTTTGCTCTGCTTTCGAGAGTGATTTTGACGCATAAGCTACCGGTTGGTCATTTTGGAGTAGTGCGGCGCCTACGCTGGATTTACTAGCGTCTACTTGAAGTTTTACATCGAGATTCGGGTCGAAATAGCGGAGCACGGGTGTTGAGGAGAATACGGTTTTGAGGTTTTTAAATGATGTTTCATGCTCAGGCGACCGGCTCCAAAGAACATCTTTCTTTAAAAGTGATCGAAGTGGGGCTGTTAATTCCGAAAAATTTTGTATAAATTTACATAAATACGTTGCCATACCTAATATTCGTTGAAGCTGCGTTTTGTTTTCTGGTCGTTTAAGTTGATTTATGGCCGTTATCTTATCCGGGTCTGCTTCAATGCCATGAGAGGTTAAAATGTGACCTAAAATTTAACTTTGTTTACATTAAACACACATTTATCTTTGTTTAGCTTCAAACCTGCGTCTTTTAATATTTTAATTACTGCCTCAGTTTGCTTTTCAAGCTGTTTTTTTGTTTCAGCGTGTATCAGAATATCGTCCATTGACACTTCTGTATTTTGCGCATTTTCTAATAGTTGGGACATTAGCTGTTGATATACCTCGGGCGCTGATGCTAGTCCAAATGGTAGCCTTTGATAAGAATAACGCCCCCATGGTATTGCCATCGTTAAGTATTTTCGTGTACGATCCGTGACCTCAATCTGCCAAAATCCTTTTTTACAATCTAATAGAGTAAACCATTTAGAATTTTCAATATTTGCTGTTATCTCGTCGATTGTTTTTAGTGGGTGATATCGTCTGTGTATGTTCTTGTTTATGTCTGTTGGGTCAATGTAAACACGGATCTTATCTTTTTGCTTAACTACAACCATCGGTGAAGCTGCAGGGGTAATCTCGTCTGTCTTTGTTAATACTCCTAGCTTTACCATGTTGTCTATTTCCTTTTTGACCGCTTCTTTTAGAGCATGTGGTATTTTTCTTGGAGCGTATTGTTCGAATGACGGGTTGTCGACCAAATCGATGTCATATACAAAGTTTTTTACCTTGCCTAATCCGTCAAATATTTTTGTATCAAAATTGAGCTCATTTACTCTAAGTATCAGTGAAAAACGTTCGCAATCTTGTTTGCCTAAAAGCGGTTCAAAGTTGGGAAAATCTTCTACCACCAAAAATTTTGCTTTGAATTTTCTATTCCGCACAGCACAATTTAGGAGAATTTCACCACAAACATCGATTTTTCCACCTCCAAACGCAATTAATTTGTTATTCACGGCTTGCATTTTATTTGATTTATTATTGTCTATCAGACTTAGAGGAATTACATTACATTGTGCCGCTGTGTCCAGCTTGAATTTTATTTTGTTGTTGTCGACCATTATCTCTTCATACCAATTTTCTTTTTCGTCTTTGTTTTTGCTATGTTAACAGTCAAAACAAAGAGATCACTGTCGGCGTCAGAGTCAGTATTTGCATTCTGCTGCAGAGCGTCAACGTGTTTATGTTCGCTGCGCTTAGATCGAAAGCAGCATTGAGAGAAGTGCCCTTTCCGGTGACAGATTTTGCATGTTCTGTTAAATGCTGGGCAATTACGACTCTCATGCTGTTGACCGCAACGTTTGCAATCGTAGACTGCTTTATTATTTTCGTTCCATTTATTTGCCGTCCGTTTGGGTTTTGCATATTTGCGAATTGCCTCTACTTTTAATTCTTCTTTTTTATGGAGGTCTTTAAGCTGCTGTGTAGCCATCTCACTCGCTCTACAAATTTTAATAGCTTTTTCCAACCCGATATCGTCTTCAGCGAGTAATTTTTCTCTCACTGAATCACTACCTATGCCAACCACAATTTTGTCCCGTAATAGAGAATCCTCAATAACACCGAAATCACATTTTTTTGCTTGGTTCTTTATTTTTGTAAAATATTCATCAAACGCTTCACCCTCAGATTGAAACATTGTGTTGAATGTATATCGCTCAAAAGTAACACTTATTTTTGGAGCAAAGTGTTCGTCGAACTTTTGTATTATTTTTTTCACATTAAGTTGTTCTGCCTCCGTTAGCGAGAACGAGTTGTATATGTTGATAGCTTCCGCACCGATGCACGACATCAACGTCGCCACTTGAATTTCTGCCGGTTTTTTGGTCAAGCTGTGCAGCTGTGGAAAACCATTTATATTGCTGTATCCAGCTTTTCCAAGCCGTTGATGCATTGTTGCCCGTGACTTGTAATGGTTTGGGAGGTCTTACAAATGATGACGCCGAATTTGATGACCTTTCTTCACCTTCATTTACCATTCTTTATTAATTTTTATCTTTATTAGGCACCACTTCTGACACCATGTAGTGAAGGCGGCAAATGTTGAGTATAAACTGAACTTTATTGAACTAGACGATATTCATGTTACATAGTGGGTGAGAGTAGATAAACATAAATATAAGTGCAATAAGAGAATGTAAGATGAGAGGGCAGGGTTACCCTTTGACACACAATACCACAGTTGTCTTACTAGGATTAATAATAAGTCCCTGGGAAGTGCACCACTCAGCCATTTTCTCCAGAGTTCTCTGTACGTTTGGACATTGCTGATGCTAGTGCACATACATCATCCGCATATGCTCGGATGTGTATTTCATGGTTCTGTAACTCAGTCAGAAAAGAGTCCACCACAAAACACCACAGAAAATGAGAGAGTACGCCACCCTGAAGACATCCTCGACCAACCTTTGCCACGGTACAATTGTCGTTTGTCTCTCCAATAGGCTTGTGTAGTTAACGACCGAACGAACTAACTGATCTGTTTCACTGAACTGAACTAGTTCAGATCTGTTAAACAAAATAGCTCACTTGTTCCCTTGCTCATTTGGTCACTTGTGCACTTGCTCACTTATTCATATGGTTCAACCGGTTTACATATGAGCAAAGATTGTGAGGACTAAAATCTTCTGTGGGAAATTTTGGCCCACACTACAAATGACAGAGTCGCTACGAAACTATATACACACACACACACATCACGATAAAATACCCGAACCGAAGCAACTGCATTAGAAATTTAACGAAAAAAACTACATACGTTGTAACCAATCAGCGCAGCAGTGGCGGGAGAACAGATCACCATCAGCATATTATACCAGTTGGAATAATAACTAGGATTACAACAAAAGCAACCTCACGCACAGCCAACGATCTTGCCAATCAGCGCTATGCTTGCAAAGAGCGAGGAAAAACACACCGACGAGGAATACAACAAATACATGCCGGACAAGAGAAGGTGAGTGCACGAACTCAGCGGTGGAATTTGCCGAGTGCGCTCGCTCGGAAATCTTACACCAACAACACGAAGAAACGAGAGCGAAGCACAAGAGGGACAACGACAGAACCACCACCACGCCAACGGCCGGCAAGTACAAAGCACAAGAGGGAAATGCTGATTGTCAGTTAAATTAAATATTTAACAACAACAACACTATTGGATTCCGGACAGCACTGCTGGCAGGCAACAATACTGCAGGCTAACCAGGGACCGTTGGAGTGAGGTGGCTGACCGCCAGAAGTTGAAGGTGGCCCAAGGGCAAAAGACGGCAACACCAACAAGCCTGACTGCAACAACAACAAGCCGGCCACAACAACAACAATCGACTACTGGCCAACGGAAGTAAAAACACATAACGGTGGCCTGCGAACAACAACATGTGTCAGCCGCTGCGACCTGGGACTATATAAACCACGTAGCCCAGGCAGTAAGTCTCTTCGTCGATCACCAGCATCCTGACTAGCAACAGCTCTACAAAGTACAATACGAACATAGAAAGCTTAGCAAGAACCTCTGGTTTTTAATCGTTTTCTTGCTAAGCCATACACAGACAGAGACTACAGGGATTCAGTGAGAGCCTCTGGTTTTTAATCGTTCTCCCACTGAATCACTGAGACACATACGCCACCGAGACTTAGGGACTTAGAGGGAACCTCTGGTTTTTAATCGTTTTCCCACTAAGTCATACGCCGTACAGAGACCATAGGAACTCAGTGAGAGCTTCTGGTTTTTAATCGTTCTCCCACTGAGTCACAGAGACACACACTTACCGGGACGTACAGACGTGAAAACAAGTACACATTGAATAAGTTATTTATACAAACATAGAGTTAAGGAAGTAGTATTGTTTTGAGCAAGGACTAACAAGAGTCCATAATCAATACACTAAATAAATACGTTGAAATTAATTTAACACACAGGATTTTATATTTTTCTGTATACGACCCCTGGAGCCGCTGAGTTTTACCCCAGCTATAGAAAAGAGTCGTTACAGTGGCGCCCGAGCAGGGACTCTGAGTTAAAGAAAACTAAATCAGCGCGTCAGACTTTGAAAAAGAAAAAGACTAAATCGCAAGGAAGCTCAGCTCGTGAGAGAATTTACCAGGGCAAAGAGAAAGCTACGTCTACGCAGTCACGCATAATACAGCCGAATAAGCGCCAGCTTATAATACACACACAGATTGTCTTCATCGTCACCTAAGACTTTCACAGGATGGTGAAAACAAGCTGGGTGTACTTGTTACGCAAGGATGAGCTGGTGATCTTTGCTGATGAATTCGGTGTAGAGGCTACAGGTACCGTGGATGAAGTCCGTAAACGTCTTTCCGACTTCTTCACTGAAACAGAGCTGACTCAGGATCAGAAATACCAATTGTAGAAGCTACAATCCAAGTACGTTAAGAGCACATCCCCAAGGCCGGCTGTGTCCATAGTTACCCGCGAAACGCTGGAAGTGGACAGGCCAGAGGCATACACAGGTACAACACTAACGGCAGAGAACCCAGGGGTACGGAGAACACTACAGCATCGCTCCGTGTCACCTGCAACAATGAATCAACAGCACAACGGGATTGTACAGTACGCCGTTGTGATTGACCAGGTGAGGAAGTGGTCCCTTAACTTTGACGGAGGGCGTGAACCGCTAGCGTTTATAGAGCGAGTCGAGGAATTGGCAGATGTGTACGAAATAAACAAAGATTTCCTTCCGCGTACTATGCCTGAACTCTTGAGAGAACGAGCACTCATGTGGTTCAGAAACAACAATCGAGCGTGGCGGGATTGGCGTACATATAGGAGAGACTTTCTAAAATTCTTCTTGCCAGCACGATACATGGAGAAACTCGAAGACCAGATCCGCCAGCGTCACCAGAGACCCAGAGAAGGGTTCAAGCAGTTTGTAGTTGAATTGCAGAATCTAATGCGGCACTTGGACTATTCCGAAGAACAGAAACTGGAGCGTATTTTCCAGAACAGCCTGCCAGAATACCAGCTATATGTGCGCCGCAGAGATTTCACATCGCTAGCAGAGCTGATAGAAATGGCTGCAGACTTGGAGAGCATACGGAGAGAAGGCGAACAACTACCAGCGCCACCCATACAACGGCGAAGAGAGCAAGGTCCACCACGAGAGGTGAGAAACTGTCAGGTGACGGTAGAGAGCAGAGAGACACCCATAGAACCAAGAACAGCCTGCTGGCGTTGTGGCCAAAATGGTCATATAGCACGCATATGTCGCAACGCACAGATCCTGTTCTGTTGGGAGTGTGGTCAAAGGGATGTGAGGACTATAGAGTGCTGCAAACTAAGAGCACCAACCGATCGAGAGCTACCGACGACAGAAACACAGCATGCCACAAAGGAGAGACAGCAGACTTCCCCATTGGAAAACTTATTGCACTGTGACGGACAACGAATCTGCGCCACCGTTTCGATTGGCACAGAAACTGTCACAGCAACACTGGACACAGGGGCAACTCACAGTTTTGTGAGCAGAGAGCTAGCACGAAAGCTACGCTCTTCCACCAGCAAATTTGGAAAATCCAATACCAGAGCACGTATGGCAGACGGAAGTGCTAGGAGAGTCAGTGGGACATTGACGGCAACTGTAAGGCTTGGAGAGCAGACATGCGAGCAAGAGCTACTTATCATGCCTGATTCCATTAATGAGCTACTCCTTGGACTAGACTTCATGGCAAGCCTAGGAATGACAGTGAAGTGTGGTGAACAGGAGATCACATTGGGACCTCAAAACAATTGCGTGCAACCCCGAGATATTGCAATGTGCACGACAATTCGTGTTGAGAATGCCACACAAATCCATTCAACGACTTCCAAGAGGCACGCCAGCGACAAAAATGCTCAGATAAAGAGACACAACAGAGAATACACAGAGAACCAACGAATTCGCAAACACACAACACCAAGAACAAAGATGACTCATACGAACGAATTCACCTGCCACGGACTATGCCCAGCGAAATCCCACAGCGAATCCCACAAAAGCATATATAGAAGGACCACACATGAATCAGCATATGGGCCTCGGAAAAAGGACGCAGGCGCAACCAAACGCGAGGAGCTGGCACAGCTAAGTCAAAATACAATCAGAGCAATCAGGGTATCTCCTAATCACTTCGCAAAGTCAGAACCAGTGCGAAACAACCAAAACATACCACGTAGACAACGTGACAGATCAAGGGACAACCACCGTGCAATCAAGTGCACCAAACACAGCAGAAGCGATGACCAGAGGAATAAACGTGACTCCAATAGCCACCAACCCAACAGCATTAAACAACAGAGGCAGTCAATAGAGAAACATACGACAAACACAGGCACCTTATTCACATTCCAAAACATAGAAGAGCTACAAGGACCAAAAGGAGGTGATCTGCCACAGAACTTGGTAGCTGAAGTTTTGCAAATAGCCAAAGGGGCTCAGCAAAAACGGACACGAGAGCGAATACGATTTAGGCGAGACGCATACAGAGTGACCCTCAACCGTGACGCTGTCATCATTTTTCATCGTCGGTAAAGTGGGGAGGGCGTGTGAGGACTAAAATCTTCTGTGGGAAATTTTGGCCCACACTACAAATGGCAGAGTCGCTACGAAACTATATACACACACACACACACATCACGATAAAATACCCGAACCGAAGCAACTGCATTAGAAATTTAACGAAAAAAACTACATACGTTGTAACCAATCAGCGCAGCAGTGGCGGGAGAACAGATCACCATCAGCATATTATACCAGTTGGAATAATAACTAGGATTACAACAAAAGCAACCTCACGCACAGCCAACGATCTTGCCAATCAGCGCTATGCTTGCAAAGAGCGAGGAAAAACACACCGACGAGGAATACAACAAATACATGCCGGACAAGAGAAGGTGAGTGCACGAACTCAGCGGTGGAATTTGCCGAGTGCGCTCGCTCGGAAATCTTACACCAACAACACGAAGAAACGAGAGCGAAGCACAAGAGGGACAACGACAGAACCACCACCACGCCAACGGCCGGCAAGTACAAAGCACAAGAGGGAAATGCTGATTGTCAGTTAAATTAAATATTTAACAACAACAACACTATTGGATTCCGGACAGCACTGCTGGCAGGCAACAATACTGCAGGCTAACCAGGGACCGTTGGAGTGAGGTGGCTGACCGCCAGAAGTTGAAGGTGGCCCAAGGGCAAAAGACGGCAACACCAACAAGCCTGACTGCAACAACAACAAGCCGGCCACAACAACAACAATCAACTACTGGCCAACGGAAGTAAAAACACATAACGGTGGCCTGCGAACAACAACATGTGTCAGCCGCTGCGACCTGGGACTATATAAACCACGTAGCCCAGGCAGTAAGTCTCTTCGTCGATCACCAGCATCCTGACTAGCAACAGCTCTACAAAGTACAATACGAACATAGAAAGCTTAGCAAGAACCTCTGGTTTTTAATCGTTTTCTTGCTAAGCCATACACAGACAGAGACTACAGGGATTCAGTGAGAGCCTCTGGTTTTTAATCGTTCTCCCACTGAATCACTGAGACACATACGCCACCGAGACTTAGGGACTTAGAGGGAACCTCTGGTTTTTAATCGTTTTCCCACTAAGTCATACGCCGTACAGAGACCATAGGAACTCAGTGAGAGCTTCTGGTTTTTAATCGTTCTCCCACTGAGTCACAGAGACACACACTTACCGGGACGTACAGACGTGAAAACAAGTACACATTGAATAAGTTATTTATACAAACATAGAGTTAAGGAAGTAGTATTGTTTTGAGCAAGGACTAACAAGAGTCCATAATCAATACACTAAATAAATACGTTGAAATTAATTTAACACACAGGATTTTATATTTTTCTGTATACGACCCCTGGAGCCGCTGAGTTTTACCCCAGCTATAGAAAAGAGTCGTTACAAGATATATGAATACATTATCTCGAATTATGTATGTAGGATTGAATGATGCATATGTATGTATGTTGGTTCCAATTAGAACATCAAGGCACATAGGGATTTGCAAAATTTAGATACTATTATTTATTTAAAATTATTTAGTGAATGTGACATCGGCGAAATATTTTAATAATGGCTCCTCGAAAAAATACAGTGTTATATGGGCACATTTTATTGAGAACGCAGACAAAAAAAAGCGACAAGTGCAAGTATTGCTCCCTGCTTCCTTCCACTTCTTATGAACGAACGAACGAATGAAAGGGTAAATTGAGTAGGTGAGCAAGTAACATGTTTTAACAATCATGATATATTTGAGCGCAACTGAACTAACTGAGCAACTGAACTATGTGAACGACCTAGTTCAATATGTTCAGTGAACGAGCCACGTCGAACTCTACTCTCCAACAGTTAACAGCTTTTTTGATAACATGAAATAGTCCACCCCATGTCGTCTAGCAAACGAGCACAAAGAATCAAAGGTAGCATTATCCAATGCTCCTTCAATATCCACAAATACTCCCATTGTGTATTCAACTGTTTCAGTCCTGTTTCTATCTTACACACTAGATCGTGCAGAGCTGATTCGCATGACTTTCCACTCTGATATGCATGTTGTTGGATACTAAGGGGGTTATTCAACATTAAACCCGCCCTCATATACTTCTCCACCATACGCTCCAGACCTTTCAACATGAACGATGTCAAACTGATCGGCCTGAAGCTTTTCGCTAGAGTGTAGTCCTCCTCTCATGGTTTGGAAATGAAGACCACCGTGACCTGTTGTCAAAGAGATGGTACGTAACCTAGAGCAAGGCAAGCAATCTAGATCTCTATCAAGGTCCTATTGATCTTAACTACTCCTCTACATTATCAGGGCCAGGTGACTTCAAGTGGTCAATTGAGCAAAGAGAAAGTCTCATTGATTCCACAGTCACAATTTTTCGTCTCGTGGTTCCACCAATCGAGCTGTCGTTCTTCACCCTAGTTCCTGTGTCAGTAATGATTCTACTACCCGGAGAGTCGGTTTTCAGGAGGATATTGTAGGTTTCAACTATTGAATTGGTATAAGCACCATCATACCTGAGAAGAGAGTCCAGCCCAACTGCACGGACCCGCTGAAGCACCCTGCATAGCCTAGCCGACTCCTTCATGTTGTCAATTTCACTACAGAAATTTCTATAAGAGTTCACTTTGGCTGACCTAGTGTTCTTAAGGATTCTCTGCGCTATTTGATATTCAGTCCAGTATTCTTTGTTTCGGGTTTTTAAAGCCCTATTCAGAAGTTATCTGGACCTTTTACGAAGCTTTGAAAGTACAGCCCTCCACCATGGAACAGCTCTACCCTGCCTGCTCATTCTTAACGGACACACCTCCTCATAGCATTCTACCAAAGTACTCGTTACCCGTTGGATCGCCTCTTCGATTGTCGCTATAGTTCTGAGAACCCCAAAATTGTCCCAGTGATCTGCCAGAAACCTATTAGTTAGTGTTAGATCAATCACTTCTTTTCTTCTTTGCGTCACAAAAGTCGGTTTGTTACCCACATTGTGTTTCGTTAAATCTGAAGACAATAAAATCCAGCATATTATTACACCGACAGTTGCATTTAGTGCTATCCCATACTGTGTTTTGCGAATTTGCGTCACAGCCCACAGGCCCCAACCTTTTGGATTCTGCGTCTTCCCTTGATGGTGGGGGAAGTATATAATCGTAGGGCAGGTAGGGCGAGGCGATCTCTGCCTCTACCATCTCCCTCCCAGTTTATACTTTATTTTTGCTGCAACGACATCTTGAGAACAGATGTCGTGCATTCAATAAACCGTGGCATGATAATACATGCACGCGGCCTATCATTCCCTTCGCAATGAAGTTAAGTCTTGACTTACATTCTTGGAGAATTTTTGAAGTGGTTAATTCGTTTTCTAGGTCCTTCAGTATAGCCTGACTGTAACTACAGACTTCTATCTCCTTACCGCGCCTGTTGGAGATTTTATTTGTTATTGTTATTAATTTGTTTGTAATTGCTCGATTTTAATTAATCGTTCTTATTTCATATAAATTTTATGTTACAAGGTATATCGTATAAAAATTGAGCCGCCCTAATGTTTCAATTATTATAAAGGGCATCGCAACAATAACAACACAAAGTAAATGTTAATTTCATTAGTTGCGCTTTGCGTCGCTGTTCTTGTACGTCTTAGTATGGTCCGCTAACTTAGTATTGTTGTTCTTGTTGTTCTAACACATCGAACCATTTTACTGATGCGAAAAGATTTACATATGTACATAACAATTAGGTTTTTTGGCTCTTTATCGTTTTAGCGACAGCATCAAAAAAAGAAGAAAAAGGTTTTTCAAGAAGTCAAGGGTAAATCAAGCGATAACTGCCGTGCTGCTTAAATCGTTTTTATTAAGATAGTGACCTGTCTCAGCATTAATTAGTTACCTTAAATAAATATTATGTATTTGCTTCATTGAAATAAATAAAGTTCTAGTTTATATTCATCGCAATTGAAATCGGGACTTAAGTGTTTTATTTTGTGGCTAGCTCAGTGAGCCAAAATAACTCGTACAGCGCCATTTCTTCTCAATTACCCATTGCGCTATCTTCAGTATAGCAAACACTTCCGATTGGAATACCGTTGCCATAGCCGAGAAGCATCTGACATTTTCATTCAGATGCCAGTCAGCCTCAGTTCCCTTTTCAGTTTTAGAGCCGTCAGTGAAGAAAGTTTTCGCAAGGTCCCCTATAAGTAGTTCTGGACCTCTCCATTGTTCCCTTATTGGGAAGCTGACTTTATACTTTCTTCCAAAAGAAACTCAAGGTAGGTGTTTATCCGTCGGTGCCGGAAACAACGTGTATTGCTCTGACAGCCT
The DNA here is from genome assembly GCA_920105625.2 of Clusia tigrina. Taxonomy (NCBI): domain Eukaryota; kingdom Metazoa; phylum Arthropoda; class Insecta; order Diptera; family Clusiidae; genus Clusia; species Clusia tigrina. Next base: position 151,095,721 of record OV050030.1, read on the forward strand.
CTTGAACATTTCTCTATGCCCAAAGTTCTTGTCGTCGTGTAAATATGCATATGAATATAACCGATATGTCATTTTCATCGCCTCCTGGGTAATGATCAGATCCAGTAATGGCAAAGTAAACTAAGCATACAGGATTCACCAAATGTAGTACTCATGTCGCCCGTAATGCTCAAACATACACTTCTCTGCAGTCTGCTTATCCCCAAACACGTGGATTTAGCCCCAGACTACAGCAGCATACAAGATTATTGGGCTAGTTTGACCAAATGCTCTTCGGCACTGCCCAAATATTTTATGTTGCCGAATAACCATCAGCTCAACATGCATCTTCTTCCAAGTGAGCTTCCTATCAAGTACGACGATTAAATATTTCACTTCCCTGGAAAGACTTATATTTACACCTTTTATTATTGGTAGTTTAAGTTCTACCAAATTTCTTTTTCGTATAAACGATACCAGAGTTGTCTTGTCAATAGCACTCAGCCATCTTGTTCAGAGTCCTTTGTACGTTTGTACATACAGTCTTAATCATAAACATACATCATCCGCAAATGCTTCGATGTGTATTTCATGGTTCTGTAACTCAGTCAGAAGAGAGTCCACCCCAAAACACCTCAGATGAGGAGAGAGTACGCCACCCTGAGAACATCATCGAGCAACCTCTGCCATGGTATAATTGTCGTTTCCCTCTCCAACAATTAACAGCCTTTTTGATCCACTTGGCAATAGTTTCGTCCACCCCACGTCTAGCAGCCGAGCACATATAGTCAAAGGTAGCATTATCGAATGCCCTCTCAATATCCACAAATACCCGCATTCTGTATTCACCAGTTTCCAGCCCTGTTTCGATCTTACACACTAAATCGTGCATTCATTGATTCCTCCGTCACAATTTTTGTTCCCGTATACCAGTTTCGTCTCGTGATTCCACCTTTCGAGCTGTCACCCTCCACCCTATTTCTTGTGTCAGTAATGATTCTACTACCCGGGAAGTCTGTTTTCAGGAGGGTATTGTAGGTTTCAACCATTGCATTGGTATAAGAACCATCAGACCTGAAAAGAGAGTGATACTGCATGCTCCCGCTTAAGCTCCCTACACAGCGTAGCCGCCTCGTTCATGTTGTCAATTTCAGTACAGCAGTTTCTATAAGATTCCACTTTGGCTGACCGAATGTTCTTCTTAATGAATCTCTGCGCTATTTGATATTCAGTCCAGTATTCTTTGTTTCGGGTTTTTAAAGCCCTATTCAGAAGTTATCTGGACCTTTTACGAAGCTTTGAAAGTACAGCCCTCCACCATGGAACTCTCTACCCTGCCTGTTCATTCTTAACGGACATACTTCCTCATAACATTCTATCAAAGTTCCGTTTACCCGTTCTGAGTTTAGTAAACCTGGGAGTTCTCTCGGGAACAAGAACCTCAAACTTGTCCCAATCCGCCTTTTGTGGATTTCGACCTTCCGGAACAATTATTTTGTCAACGTCAAGTCGAAATTCTATCAAACAGTGATCCGAGAGAGATACCTCTGCCAGAACTTTCCACTGTTTGTCATAAGAAACCTATTAGTTAGTGTTAGATCAATCACTTCTTGTTTTCTTTGCGTCACAAAGGTCGGTTTGTTACCCACATTGTGTATCGCTAAATCTGAAGACAATCAAATCTAACACTGATAGTTTCATTTAGTGCTACCCCATACTGTGTTCTGGGAATTTGCCTCACAGCCCACAATCAGGCATACTGAACGACCTCTATGACTTCCCTTGATGGTGGGGGAAGTATAGAATCGTAGGGCAGGTAGGGCGAGACGATAACTGCCTCTACCATGTTCTCTCCTAGTTTGAACAGAATCGTCTAAGCATCCAATAAACCGTGGCATGATAATACATGCACGCGGCCTATTATTCCCTTCGCATTGAAGGATATTCCCCCATTTTATTCCTCCCAGCCCACAGATACGTTTATAACACACCCTTGGTTCTTGGATTAATATTATTTGGGGGGCATGTATCCATCTGCATAGTAAAGCAGTAGACCATTTCAGTCATAAGATGATTATTTTTAGACCGAAATTAATTTTTCGCCCAATCCCCACATTATCCTGAACGCGGAAAGTTAAGCGTCCAATATGCATGTGAGGACGGTATCCGTATCTGGAACTTAGGACCTTCAGCGAACCCAGGTCGATACCTACCACCAGGTGAGAACTCGCTCCCTTATGGGAAGCTGAATCCCCCCTGATATACGAGTATATCTTCCACAGGCTCGTGCTCAGTCCTTCGTTCTGTTCAAGGATACGTGCGCGTATTTCGTCGGTATCCAAGCACTCGCTTTTACCAATCTGCTACTGCTGCCGTCCGTGAGAACGACTTTGCAGTTTTCGCAAGCTGGCATTTCAACCACCACTTTGGTCAGCCATTCTCGGGAACACATAGCGGAACACCGCAAGTTTATAACGCTGCCCTCCACACGCATCCCCTTGAACTTCGGTTTGTCCTTTGACTCACCGATGGCCTTCCAAAGGTAGCTGTCGACATAGTCTACCTGCCCTTTGTACAGCAGACCATCCCGTGTGTCAGTACGTATCTCTACCGTCATAGCTCTAGCTGCTCTCCTGCGAATGAGTCACCAGAGGTAGACGAACGAGTATCATCCGACTTGTTTAGGGGTCCTTCTGCCACCTCCTTTACAGGAGGAGGTTGAAATGCAGGCACCTGGGTCGAGCATACGGGTAGATCAGATTACGGTCTTGCAATTTTCCTCCCCTTTGCGTTTCTGCTATTCCCATCTTCCTGCACAGACCCACGATTGACACCAGAAGAGTGTGCCATGGCAGACGAGTTATCGTCTATTCTGTCACGCTTCCCCGTTGCCGTCACAGGCGTCGAAGTCGGCGGAGTGCGGGTAAACACCCCAGCTGTTGCTGCGGCATGCCTCTCCCTCTGTAGTCTCCTTTTTCGCTGTCTTGTAGACAGTATTCCGCCTGTCTCAGGACCACCAATACCCTCCATCTTCTTACCGATGACCTCCTGGTTTGCACCAGGTTTGAATGTTGTCGCTGACGTACTCGGTACCAGTCTTCTGTAGGAGTTAGGGAAACTCTCTAGCTTCTTCACAGCTTTAGCATTTATTGCTTCCGACTGGTTCGATGCCAGATCGCCTCCCCTTTCCTCCAACTGTAGGCTTTCCAATGACCTAGTCAATGGGCCACCAATTACACTCAGTAATATGCTTCCTCCGAGACCCTGAGTGTCAGTCTCGGTCATTTGAGATGGTGAGCTTTGGGCCTGCAAATCCGATGCCCAAGCCACCGAAGTGTCGGCCGGAGCATTACCAGTTAGCTGGATACCTCGTGCAGATAAACCTGGAGTAGGGCTCACCTTGATTTTTTTTTTTGCATTTTATACTTATTTGCCAAGTGTGAGTGACTGCCGCCCCACTGGAGTCAGACGCAGACCAGGGGCCGCCCTCTATGGAACAGATGCTCCGTGGATTTGGGGATAAGGGATTAGAAGCCGCTTACTATGTAGCAGACGCCCCTAAACTGGATTGAAATTGGATGGGAGTGAAAAAGGAAATTTAGGATTGGAGAGAGAATAATGCGGTGAGGGTAGGTTGGTAGTTCTCCCCGACTGCCCGTCTGACACGGTTGAATCCACAGTAGACGATAGGACTACGAGTCTGACCATGCCCGTCAGCATGGCCAAGTCGGATTATTGTAACCAAGCCTCCGTACCACATCAAGGTAACTACCAAGCGGGGGTCAACGAAAGGTACTGGAGAAGAAACGAAAGGTACTGGAAAGAAATGTACGTTCAACTGTCAAGTACAGTAGTGGTTACATTATGGTTTGGGGTCGTATGTCATCAACAAGTATGAGAGTGTAACCTTATTTTTATTGAGAATATTAAGGACTAAATAGGATATTTGAACATTTTGAAAGGGCTGATAAACTTGTCATACGCGATAATTTTTCCTACTATCAAGATAACGATCCAAATCATGTCTTCATTTGTCCAAATTTGGCTTATTTACAATTGTCCCCACTTGTTGCAAATACCAGTACAGTCGCCAGATATAAACTCTATAGAGAACTTGTGGCACGTTTTGGAAGTAAACATAATAAAATATACAATTTCCATTATGCCGGATCTTAAAAAGACTACAAGAAAAGTGACAGAATTTACGGCAAATATATATGCAAGCCCAATTAAATACTATTATTAAACAAAAAGTTTATCCCACTAAATACTAGTCATATGTTGTGATGTAAAAATATATGAATTATTAATGTTTTTATTTATTTATTGTAACTGAATGAGAAAATAAGCTGTGACCTAAATTAATATATAATTTTAATTTTTTATATTTTTTAAAATGATAAGCCATCATCATTAACAATAACTTGGCATAATCTTTTTTGTAATATTATATGTTTGTAATGTGAGTGAAATATTTAATCTTTTTCTAGCAAAATGTGCATGAAATAAGATATGTAAAGGGTGTTTTTTTTAGACGTGTGGTTTTCAATCTGGCAATACTTTTTTCGGCGTTGGTCTTTTTGACAGCTGTCACTTGATTTATGCTCAGTTTGGTTTGCCATTTCATAAGTTTTTGGCCGAACGAGCATCAAGCGCGTCGCACGTTCGGTGAATGGGCCCAAAACCAGATGGCCACCGATCCCGATTTTCACAAGAAAATTTTGTTCAGCGATGAAGCTCACTTTTGGTTGGATGGGTAAGTTAATAAGCAAAATTGTTGCATTTGGAGTGACGATAATCCACAAGCCATTGTTGAGACGCCGTTACATCCTCAAAAAGTCACTGTTTGGTGTGCTCTATGGGCAGAGGGAATCATTGGTCCATATTTCTTCAAAAATGAAGCCGGCCACTCTGTTACAGTCAATGGGGAACGCTATAGGGCCATGATTAATGACTTTTTAGTGCCTGAATTGGATGATGTTGATGTGGACGACCTTTCGTTCCAACAAGACGGCGCTACATGCCATACAGCCATCGAGACAATCAATTTATTGAAGGAAACTTTTCGTGAGCGCATTATCTCGCGTCGTGGGCCTGTGGCATGGCCTCAAAGATCGTGCGATTTAACACCGCTGGACTATTGTTTGTGGGGTTATGTGAAGTCGCTTGTCTACGCAGATAAGCCCGAGACGATTGACGCCTTGGAAGAGAATATTCGGGGCGTTATTGCTGACATACGGCCCCATTTGCTGCAAAAAGTGGTCGAAAATTGGGCCTCTCGGCTGGAATTTCTTCGAGGCAGCCTCGGCGGCCACTTGCCCGAAATAATTTTTAAAACATAATGGCAAACCCTTATCTTTATAATAAAGCTAAATTCTTGGCCATAACATAAAATTGTATGCATTTTATTTCTGCTTGAAAACCACATGTCTTAAAAAACACCCTTTATATAATAAATAATTAATAATACATTATTGTACAAATAGTGATTAATTAATTTTAAAGAAAGTAAGAAATACTTTGCTTGTCTTTTGTCGATGTTTTGGCAAGCTGGTATAAGATTCTGGTTTTCAGTACCGCCCAACCATTTGTGATCGAGTCCCAGGCCTGAGACTGACTATATGTTAACTCGTGTCAGTCACACCTTAATCCCGGAATCTATTCTTGACCAACTTTGAAGTATGTTTAGCATCTTTGCCCTATTGTAGGTCAGGTTATGTTAGACTGGCCGGCCGAGAAGGCCACATATAGACCTGCAACGTCCTTTGCGGTGCCAGATGGATATCCATTTTAAAGCTGTAGTATGAACCGTTGAATAAGACGGTCTTAGCAAATCTTAATAGAGAAACTATCCCTAGTAAAAAATCCTCATATGCGACAACTATCGGGGATGGAAAATTGCCCACAAAGAAGACTAAAGCGAATGCACCCACCGAACTTCCACATAGGTTTAACATTGTCTTTTGATGTTTTGTTTTTCATGTATATTAATATGTACATATGTAGGTATAAATAAATAATTCATCCGCACTGTCATTTCCTTCTATGTTCTTATGCCCTGGCACCCAGTAGATATGTAGCTTCCGATTGGTGGCATTGCAGAACATTTCTGGAAGATGCACAGCATGAAGTTACAGCTTTGATCGCAGCCTGGCTATCTGTGTAGAAGTTTCTTTTGGAGTTCGAAGTTTTTGCTATGCAGGCGAGCTCTGTGGCTTTCCATGCTGCAAAAACTTCCACTTGAAAAATGCTGTAGTAGTCTGGTAGTATGAACGGATGTTTCATATCTAGTTCGGGTCAGTAGACATCTGTTCCCACACAATTCTCCATCTTCGAGCCGTCCGTGAATAGGTTGAAGGTTTTGCATTTAGCATTCATGCTTCTATGCCATCCCTCCTTTTCAGTAGTTGTTTTTATTTGTTTCCGTAGGCTAAGAATAGGAGTGACATAGTCAGTGTTGGCCGTGAGACTTCGACCTAGAGAGCTATGACCGAAGGGCCGGAGAGAAACCTGTTTAGCGGCCAGCAACCTTTCCGCAGATTTTGCCGCAAGGCTTTCCGCATAGAGGTCGGTTGGGAGTAAATTGAGAATGGTGTTAAGAGCAGTCGTTGGTGTTGTCCTTAAGGCAACCGTCATACACAATGCCGCAAGTCTTTCGACCCTTTCCATAGGTTTGCAATAAGTTTTCTTCCTAACAGCATTCCACCACACCAAAATTCCGTAGATTAAAATAGGTCCTGCTACGGCTGTGTAGCACCACTGCATCATAGAAGAAGAGAGACCCCAAGTGCACCCTAGCATCTTTTTACAAGCATATAGAGCGTTGGTAGCTTTCTTTACCCTTTTCTCCACATTGAGCTTCCATGAAAGCTTACTGTCTACATTACCCCTAAGTATTTGGGGTACCCCTAAGTATTTGGTGTACCCCTAAGTATTTGGGGTGGCTTTTCAGTTTTGGTGGTCTCCACGGCGGGATCTTATACCGTCTACTGAGAAGGTCAGTTTTTTCCGCGTTGACGGGTAGGCCTGCTTGTGTTGCCAAGCTGTATATGGTTTTTAGAGTAGCATTTCTCTGTTATAACTATGGCTATATCATCAGCATATGCCACCTTTACCCTCCTTGTGCAGTCCCTCTGCACGTCTCCTTTATCGATTCGGCGCCGTTCCACTGTGCCCTTATCCTTCTACCGCTGAATAGGCTTCGAATCCATAGATAAACCGCATCATTAATGTTTGTATTTCTGATACCATCTAAGATGGCATCAGTTGAGACGTTGTTGAAAGCACTAGCTATATCAAGAAATACTCCTATGGCGTATTATTTATACTCCAGTGCCCTTTCAACATTTGCAATTAGTGAGTGTAGTGCTGTCTCCGTGACCTGCTTTTGGTGTATGCTTGCTGTGCCTTCGACATACTATCTGGACCTATAAAGTTCCTCATGTCGGCATCAAGTATTATTTCAAGCGTTTTTAAGGGGAAATGACAAACTAATTAGTCGGTAGTCCGTTGACTAGAGATTATTGCTTTTACCTGCCTTGGGTAAAAATCAACTCTAGTTTCTCTCCAGCTCACCGGAACATAGTTAAGCATCCCTTGTATATTTGCTAAGCCAGGGTGTTACCAGATGCAGAGCCTTTTGCAGCATGTCTGGGAATATTTCGTCTTGCCCTGGTGACTAATAGGGGGTAAATGAGTTTATTGTCCATTGTATCCCTTCCGTTGTAATCAAGTCCCGTGGTAAGCTTTCCACCTCAGTTCTTGGAGGTTCGAGATTACTTTTATCTTTGCAGCCAGGAAAGTGCGCATTAACGAGGGCCTCAAGCGATTCCTGATGTGCATTCGTTATTGTCCTTACGGATAAGACTCGGATTGGTATGGGATGCTTTCCTAGCATCTTCCTTAGTCTAGCCGTCTCATCCGTCTTTTCGATATTGCCACAAAATTCCTTCCAGTAGTTTCTTTTGGATTTTCGCACTTCCTTCTTGTATATTCTTAGCGTTACTTTATATTCACCCCAGCATTATTTACTATCAGCTAACCTGGCTAGTTTGAATATCTTACGTGGATAGCGTCTCTAAGAATCCAGCTCTTTCTTCCACCAAGGTGGTTTGGGTCTGCGCATTGGTGTGAAGGAGATCCTGTAAACATGGGTTAAAGTGTGTCTCAATAAATTGACATTCTCTTCGAGATCTATATGGGAGTGGATCTTGCTAGGCCTGACTAGCTTTCCTATTAGTATTTTGTTATAGAGATCCCAGGTTGTGTTCCTGAGATTTCTTGGTTTTTTTAAGCATTTTTGGGTAGAAAGTTACTTCAAAGCGTAATGTACGTATGCTCAGTGAACGAGGGTGTGTCGAGTACTCTCGAATCCCTAATCAGAGTTTTGCCGCTAGTGTGGAGCGTAATGTCCAAGACGTTTCTCGAAGTAGGCCCTATAAATGTTGCTTCTTCACCCAGATTAGCAATACTTCGACTACTTTGCTGCGGATGTTCCCTGTGTGCTTGAACAGGAACTCTCCTTGTAGTGAGCAACAAAGTCACGTATACCGCTCCTGCTATTTGTTCTGTGATACGTAGACAGCTGCAACCGCGGTGCATAAACCTACGTTGCTTCTGGCGGCTGTGTCCTTTTCTTGGGGTCACCAAAATGTTAAACTAAATTCAACACCGGTTCTTGTACCGAGTTGATGATAAAGTTGACAACAGGCACGTAGATCTTCGTGTCGTTATAGATAGACCTACAACGGCGGTGCTTGTACCGCGTTGATGGTGGGTTTGACAACAGGCACATAAACCTTGGTGTCGGAGAATCAATCAATGCTTAGTTAAAATGAAAACAGTCACAGTTAACTCTTACTGATTGACTGACTTTTAGCTGTGACAATCGTGAGTTTTTATTCATTTTTTCTATACATACATTACATATACGAGGTGTGATCAAAAAATAACCGCTATTGTGTAATCAAAAAATAAAGTATTTATTTATTCATCACCAACTATCTTGTCCCCTTGAAAGTAATTCCCCTCAGATATAATACACTTATGCCAGCGTTTTTTCCAATCCTCGAAACACTTCTGAAACGCTTTTTTTGGTATCGCCTACAGCTCCTGCTTCGATTTTTCTTTTATCTCAATCGTAGCAAAACGCTTTCCTTTCATCGGTGTCTTCAGTTTTGGAAAGAGGAAAAAGTCAGCGGGGGCCAAGTCCGGTGAATACGGTGGTTGAGGCATGATAACGGTTTTGTTTTTGGCCAAAAACAGCTCCTGAGCGATGTCCATGCGACGTTGTTTTTGCTCAAAATTTAGCAATTTTGGAACAATCTTCGCTGCCGCACGTTTCATGCCTAAAACATCCGTAAAAATAGCTTGGCATGAGACGAACGATATGCCAACATCATCAGCAACCTCTCTGATAGTGATTCGGCGATTATCCAAAATCATTTTCTTCACTGCGTCAATGTTTTCATCGGTTGTTGACGTGCTCGGGCGACCAGGACGAGCATCGTCATTGACATCTTCTCGGCCTTCCCTAAACCGGTTATACCACAATTGAACTTGTGTTCTGCTCATAGTAGACTCGCCAAATTCCACAGTCAACATTTCAAATGTCCTTGCGCATTTAATTTCATTTTTTACACAAAACTGAATACAGTTTCTTTGATCCATTTTTTCGAATAGTACAAAATCGAAGACCACACCAAAACACGACTAACCTTTTTATCTGTCAAAAACAAACTGACAATCCAAAATGGTGGGTATTGCCAACATATATAACAGACATGTGTACCAACATAAAAAAAAGCGAACATCGAACATACGTAACTCACGAAAAGAAGAAAATAACGGTTATCTTTTGATCACACCTCGTATATTGTCTATACATATATTTCGATATTATTGAATTTAAAGCATAACCATAAAATGTGCATTATTGACTGAGCTGGCCTTGACTTGAGTTCTTCAGAGTATTGCACTTGAAATGCCTTCGCTGGTATAGTCAATTATTGGAGTTTTTGTCAACAATGCAAGTTTCATCGTTAAGCTGGCAAAGTTTGCTTAACACATGCCTCATTGTATGCAAAAGAAGATGTTATGCATTGTTAAATAATTGTTTGAATGTTAAATAAACTCCCAATAAAGTTTGCAGATCAACTGTTAATGCAATTAACAGTATCCTTTCCGTCGTAATCAAGTCCCGTGGTAAGCTTTCCAACTCGGTTCTTGAGGGTTCGAGATCACTTGTATCATTGCAGCCAGGAAAGTGCGCATTAACGAGCCCCTCAAGCGATTCCTGAAAACTAGATGTCCATTCGTTGTTTTCTTTACGGATAAGGCTCGGCATTGGTATGGGATGCTTTGCTAGCATCTTCGTTAGTCTAGTAATCTCACCCGTCTTTTCAATATTGCCGCAATATTCCTTCCAGGAGTTTCATTTAGTTTTCCGCTCTTCTGTCTTGTATATTCGCAGCGTATTTTTGTATTCACCGCAACAGTCTTTGCTATCAGCTAACCTGGCTAGTTAAATATGTCATGTAGATAGTACCCTTTGTTCCACCAAGTTATTTTGGGTTTGCGCCTTAAACTTACTGGTGTGCAAGAAATCCCATAAACGTGGGTTAGAGTATGGGTCAATACATTGACCTTCTGCTTAAGATCTATATGGAATGTGATCGTGCTAGGCATGACCAGCTTTCATTTTAGTGTTTTGTTATAGAGATCCCAGTTTGTGTTCTAGGGATTTCATAAAGTTTTTCGCATCATTTTGGGATAGAAAGTTACCTCAAAGCTAATGTATCTATGCTCAGAGAAGGAGGGTCTATCGAGTACTCTCCAATCCCTAATCAGGGTCTTAGCATTTGTGTGGAGCGTGATGTCCAAGATGTTTTTCGAGGTGGGCCCCATGAATGTTTGCTCTTCACCCAGATTAGCAATACTTAGACTACTTTGCATAATAAATTTAAAAAGTGACTCACCTCTGTCATTGATGTCGGCACTGCCCTACACCGAGTGGTGTGCGTTTGCGTCCGAACCTATTATGGTGGCCAATTTTCCCCTGCTAGCTTTTTTTCCAGACTTTGTTGCTCTAGTGGTGGTAGCAGAGCACCAGGATGAGAGGTTGATCACCCCTGTCTACTGCCACAACAGTCAGATTGCCTGTAGAGAGGTTAGATAGAATATAAGAATTCATCTTCTTCCTTACCAATACAGCCATTCTTAACTTATTGGTTATGCTCGGGATGTATGTATGGAAATTCAGTGACTTCAGTCCACATACCAGGTTACCCGATGCTATTCATGGTTCCTAAACCAGAGCCACACCGTACCCGCCTTCTCTAGAAGAAGGTCAGCCAAAAAGATTTTACTGTGATGGAGATTTATCTGCAGAACCCTCAGCTATCGCTTCCGGCTCTTTCTTAGGGTTGGCTGTAGTCGCCATCTCTCCCGTCTCCATCTCATCGTACATACTCCCTACATCCCACGACATTTTCCCGAATCGTGCGTACAATATATCCTTCGCTTACTTATTTATTTGGAGGATATAATTTTGTCCTTCGGCCGTACTAGTCGTGTTCGTAACACGCAGCACTGTCCAGTCATTGGTCGGTATTTCCGGATTTTGCGGTTTAAATAGCCGAAGAGCATCCTCTGGCTTTACCACTCGAGGGATAAATACCTTCGCTTTGGGTAAAAATGGGATGCTACTTCGGTCCACTATTTCTAGTACCGTCCCGTCCCACAGGCCTTGGAGTCTCTTAGCCTATGTCAGTGTCGGATCGCTCTTGCATTTTATGATTTTCACCTTGTTTTGCCAGCCAGCTCCGTCAAAAGATGGCATAGGTACGTCCGGTTCGCGTCCATTTTTGAGAACAAGGCTTCCAGTAGCTTCATTTCCATTACGTTCCACATTTCCTGCGGAAGCGCATTACTGCGGTCGATCAGTCCAACGATCAGATGTTGTTTGGCAACTTCACTGGCCGCAGCCGTAGGTCTGGGCATGCTCAGTTCAGCGTTGACGCTTGTTCGCCACGTTTTCCTCGATCCGATTTGCAAACTTCGGATCCGAGGGTGTGCATCCTGGCTTACCTGCAAAGTGGACCCGGACCTTCTCCACAGTATCTTTGGCCCCAGCCAACCTCTCCTCTTTCGTGAGGTCGGACGACCGCAGATCTTTACCGAAAATAAATTCTCAAAAAAGTAATGTAACTCATTTTCCAAAAAAAAAATGTGTAATCCTATTTGCTGTTTTTTTTGTACAAACACCTTCAAAATTACCATTTCCCTTAGCTTCCTCAATACATTTATTTCACTTTATTCAACCATTTTACTTTCAGCCCATTCAAATGCATATTAAAAAGGTCCATAGCTTCCTTTGCTTTAATCGTCTTTTTTGGGCTCCTCCATCCAATCGTCTCCGTCAGATATTTATCGTTACATTCAATGGCATCCTCATTCCATTCTTTAATATTCCAAACTGCGATTGAAACCTGTAGTGAAATATAAAAGAGTTTACATTTCTGGAAACACAAACCTCTGGTCTCAAAAGTTTAAGAGATTGGCTGCGCATTCTTCTAAATCTGTTAAGTTCTTTGTCAAGTTTTTTCTAAGGATATTTAAAATGATTTCATCTTCCAGATCCTCTTGATTTCCCACCATATTCAAAACATTGTTCTAGTATTTAAATAGCACATCAACATTAAATTTACTCCATGCCGATTCTAAACTAATAATGGCTTTCTTTAGCGTAATTGCTTCATATACTCTAGCAAACTAATAAGAAGAGTGTTTGTGTAATAAAGTTTTGTAATCCTGATCGCATTTTGATCTATGGATTGTATAAGTGAGGTCACATTTGGTGGCATAAACATTGCAAAAATAGAAGTCTTCGGTTTTTAGTTCGTCCTCAGATGGATGATTTGGGGCGTTATCTATTAAAATAATAGCTTTAACTGGCAGTCCTTTTTTCCCCAAAGTATGTGTAACCTAAAATGTTTGTACGTTTGTATGTATTATTGAGATGAATTTAAAATTTTTACCTCAGGCACAAATGAGCGATGAAACCAATGTGCAGCAGTCATCTAAGCTGACTTAGAATGTCGATAATTAACGGCAATTAAAATTCTTAAAGCTGTAAAGCTGTTGATGAGATCCTGTCGCATTATCACAGCAAAAGAAAGCTACTCATTGCTCTCTATCTTTGCAACTGGAGCCGTTTTTTGTTGTGAAAAAACAAGTCTTTTGTGGCAAAAGTTTTCAAAACAAACCAGATTCGTCAGCGTAGAAAAGTTGTTCATTACTTAACAAGCTCTTCTATTTTTGCGTTTAGCGCAGTTTTAAATTGAACAACCAACTGGGGGTGTGAAGAAAGTCTTATGTTTTTATCCTTTTTGAATTTTTGAAGCCAATCACACTGGCATTGAATTCGGAGCAATTTTCTTTAATTCTACAATCATGCCTATTGGCTTTTTCTTCTAACATCAAACTGCTAACCTGGACCTTTTTTTCTTATGCAAAAGCCACCGAAGAGCGATTTCTCCATTTTTGGGTACTCTGAAGGTAGCAAAGTCTTTCTTCGTCCAAGCCCAATAAATGTATTGTTGACACATTTCGAGAAACATTTTTTTTCCACATATTGTAGACTTTGTCACTCCATATTTATTTGCTAAATTAGTAACATCGGCAACTTTTCTTAAGTATTCCAAACATTAAAAACTTATGCTTTTTTGTATTCACGTTTGCTAAGAAAATAAACATTCTTCAACATACGCTTGCATACTGTAAGTAATGATATCGCAAATTAGTCGTGACTATGGATGTAGGAGAAAGCAAGTTTGGTAATCATCCGTATTCCGCATGTGATTAAGTTAGAGTCAATTGCGGGTAAAAAGTGTTCATATTTTGGGGTGTTATATGATAGGATATTAATATTATCGCAAGTTCACTGTAGTTTCGAGTACATCGACATTTTAATGGATGTGGCATTTTCGTATGCAGAAATCTGTTCCATAGCAACAGGTTAGTGATTTTTGGTTGTCCTGAAAACATAGGATAACCTCGACAGGAAATACTGAAAAAGAAAGGGATACCTAATATATCGCAGCATATCATTAATCGTGAAACGCTGTACTACCAAAACTTATTTTTATTGTCAAACATGGTTAAATAAATTAATAAAAATTAAGATTATACCTCTCGAATTTATTGACAGACAAGTGCGGCTGTATATGCAAATGGTAATAATTGTCAAAAGCACAATTATTGAAACATTTTTGGCAGATCTTAGAGCTATTTCGGACACGCCACTTGTCCTCATCAGAGATCTTACAATGAAAGTCAATTTTTCCTCAAATAGTTATTATATCTCAGAAATCACAAGCACACCGTCCCATCAGACAACTACGCTTACTGCAGTTGGGGAACTCACTGATTAAATTCTGTCCATGAACTGTCTCAGTCCACCGTACTCTAAACGACTGTGTCTCATTATTACCCCCTTTTTGTTTCATTAAACTTCCCCCTCTCTCTGTCTCTCTATTAGATTTATTAAGTGGTGCCATATTACATTACTTTTTACAAAATTGTGAAATAGATGCTATGTTGTTTTCTGAAACTAATTTTACAAACAAATACAATTTCCAAATTCCGGGCTACGCATTTCATGAAACTAACCATCCTGGTGATACTGGTATACTAATAAAAAGTTCTATTAAACGTTGATCACTTGAAAAATTTGCAAATGACTACTTACAACCCACTTCCATTCCGCTGCAATGTTAAAATATATTACTTTCAGCGCTATAAAGAGTTTTTCATTATCCTTGTTTAAAAATTCTCCTCATACAAGTACAGTATCTTCAACGTCATTGCACTTGTTTCTTATTATATCAGTGGCCATCGCCTGCAGTAATCCTAGGCGTCTCGCTAAGGCCCGTTTGTCCTCATCTATAACTTCCTCAATAGTTCCTACCTGCAAGGTCTTCCTAAGCAAAAAGTAAAGAAATCCTTCAACGATCGACTATTGCGGAACTGCTCGCCTTAAAAGTATGCAACCAACACTTACACTTACATATACAAATTCTTAGTTACTACATGGTTAAACAGTTTTAGGTAGGTCATACTGAGTTAGTTGAGTTTAACTCATAATACGCCTTCATATTTCTACACCGTTTGCAACATTCTATGACACCGCTCCTGATAAAGGAAGTAAGACAGTTAATTAGTGAATATAGCAACGGTACCTACACACTTGAAGACTACGGGCCAAACCCCATCTTACTGCGACTGAAGTAGCTTGAACATTAAGCCTCCACACCCCAAAAGTAACATCCGCTTCATGGGAATTTTCGCGGTTTCTTCGGGACGGATCCAGGTGTATTTGGGCAGAGATTTGCCTCGGCCATTGGTATATGTAAATCTGACACCCCTTCAAACATTCGGAAGAGTTGTGTCCTCCAACTTCCACTCGAGAAAATCGAAGAAACTAGTTGGAAAGATGGATGAAAGGTTTGCAACTTCTGACTGAGCTAACACCGCACTCAGGAGGCTTAGAAGCCATTCCGCGATGTGAATCCTACACCTCCGACAGGTGTCATAGATCACAGTCGCTGTTTGATTACTCCAGCACTGCGGCGTGGATTTTTGTTAACGGAGCCCCTTCTCGTGCTTGTCTATTTGCAGCGAAATGGTGGAGTGCACGCCCACCAAGACCGTTCCAAACTAATATGCACATCCGCCACGTTAATAAATGTGGTCAGCATTGCAATACTTTTCTTCTACAGTGAGTACAATGTTGCCAGATCACTACTGTAAAAATAAACAAAGGTGGCAACCCAATAATACAGACTGTCTCGAAAATTGCCCCCAATTGATGGTATAGTGTCGCAGTTGTTTAGACACTATGCAAAATGTGGGTGGTATATTTGCATTTAGTGCAACATGCACTATTAACACTAATTTATAACTTAATATATAGAAAATATGTGCAGATGAAATTTTATGAGAAGACGACCCTATGGAATCAATATCAGGTCTACTCTGAAAATCGATTCGTTTCCTTTTCGATTTCTGGTGGAAATCGACTTCCACTTCGATTTGTGTTCTGTAAATCCATCTTAAGCATGTGGAACCGAAAATGAAATCGAGTGAAACTTAAGTTAAAGTGAAGCCATAGGTTCTTCGGGACTAAAGCAACTTATTGGAAATGTCAGAAACAGCGTAAATAAAAATATATATAAATGGACTCAATCATGTATTAAAGGATGTGCTGAAAAAATATAAATACAATTCCAATTAATTATATCACATTGCCGTTGCGTCTTAGGATTTTCACTCTATTAAAATTTCTTAATAAAATGCAACTTCAGTTAATTTTTTTAAATTTTACTTACACATAATAGTTTTATCTTTTCCCACGGAAAAACACAACGAAATGACAAAACCGGCTGCAGTCAGGTGACAGGTTTGAAATCGAAATAAAATCGTAAATTCTGCTTTCAGAACACCTCCGTTCGGTTTTAACGCCCAAACCGAGCCGAACAGGCCACTTTTATTAAATTTACAAAAAAAACAAAGTCTCGTCGCCAACGGAATTTGTAACCCACTCTACACATATACATATACATATAGATATAGATATAGATAGACATATACATAACATATGCATAACATTTTCATATCATATATATATATATAAATATATATATATATATATATATATATAAATATATATATATATATATATATATATATATATAAATATATATATATATATATAAATATATATATATATATATAAATATATATATATATATATATATATATATATAAATATATATATATATATATATATATATAAATATATATATATATATATATATATAAATATATATATATATATATATATATATATATAAATATATATATATATATAAATATATATATATATATATATATAAATATATATATATATATATATATATATATATATAAATATATATATATATATATATATATATATAAATATATATATATATATATATATAAATATATATATATATATATATATATATATATATATATATATAAATATATATATATATATATATATATAAATATATATATATATATATATATATAAATATATATATATATATATATATATATAAATATATATATATATATATATAAATATATATATATATATATATATATATATAAATATATATATATATATATATATATATATACAACTATCTTGTCCCCTTCAAAGTAATTCCATCAGATATAATACACTTATGCCAGCGTTTTTTCCAATCCTCGAAACAGTTCTGGAACGCTTTTTTTGGTATCGCCAACAGCTCCTGTTTCGATTTTTCTTTTATCTCCTCAATCGCAGCAAAACGCTTTCCTTTCATCGGTGTCTTCAGTTTTGGAAAGAGGAAAAAGTCAGCGGGGGCCAAGTCCGGTGAATACGGTGGTTGAGGCATGATAATGGATTTGTTTTTGGCCAAAAACAGCTCCTGAGCGATGTCCATGCGACGTTGTTTTTGCTCGAAATTTAGCAATTTTGGAACAATCTTCGCTGCCTAAAACATCCGTAAAAATTGCTTGGCATGAGCCGAACGATATGCCAACATCATCAGCAACCTCTCTGATAGTGATTCGACGATTATCCAAAATCATTTTCTTCACTGCGTCAATGTTTTCATCGGTTGTTGACGTCCTGGGGCGACCAGGACGAGCATCGTCATTGACATCTTCTCGGCCTTCCTTAAACCGGTTATACCACAATTGAACTTGTGTTCTGCGCATAGTAGACTCGCCAAAAGCCACAGTCAATATTTCAAATGTCCTTGCGCATTTAATTTCATTTTTTACACAAAACTGAATACAGTTTCTTTGATCCATTTTTTCGAATAGTACAAAAATCGAAGAGCACACCAAAACACGACTAACCTTTTTATCTGTCAAAAACAAACTGACAATCGAAAATGGTTGGTATAACATATATAACTGACATGTGTACCAACATAAAAAAAAAGCGAACATCGAACATACGTAACTCACGAAAAGATGAAAATAACGGTTATCTTTTGATCACACCTCGTATATTTATTAAATATATGTATATTTATATGATATTAATATATTTATATTTATTAAATCAGTACACAAATTCACTTTTTCTTTTTTGGTACATGAAAATCCGCTTAATCCGCTGCTTAAGTACTTTTTATCGAACGATTTTTTCAGTAATTTGTACCTGCTTACTTGCAAGTGCATTTGTTAATTTATATATAATTCAAAATAATTAAAAAGCTTTTAATATACATATCATTGCCTTTGCGCATGCATTTTTCATATCACAAAATATTTGATAGTGCTACCTGACGTCACAGCCAATCAGCTATGCTGAGTTTTTGTCGAAAGAGGAATAGCGGACCTGCGCATGGCGCAATCTTCTATTTTATCATTCTTGCAAACACATATACAAACCCATATAAATATACTTATACATATAAATATACAAATATAACTCTTATATATACTAAACTTTGAAGGAAAAACAAGTTAATTTTAATAAAATATGAACATGATGCAAAATGAATTTTGATTTTTAATGAATTTGAAAAACTACTACTACTATGTTAACTGACATGCCCATTATTAACAAATATTCATAACTTAAGTCTATTGGGAGATTTTATGAGAGGAAGCATATGGACATTATAAAACCATCTGCAAGAAATGGGGTTGATCAGAGAAAGGACACGCCCACTTTCCATATAAAGGAACTTTTGGGACTAAAAATAATCCTATCTACTCGTATTGATGATATATGAATAATTCAGTAATGTACGTTGTATCCATACTAGTGTTTGTTCAAAATATGTTGACCATGGTATTACTGCCACCCCCAAAAATAACCTATATATTAATTACTGGGTCCCTAAGCAAAATTCAACGAAATTCGGCATACTTAAGTTAAACTTAATATGAGTAAAATGAGATAAGCCAAGCTTAGTGGTTTTCAATATCACAGTCCGTACTTAAGTTTCTCTCAAATATTGAGAAAAAATATGGCAGCATCGTAAAAATCATCTGTTTTCTATTCAAACTATGAAGGTAGAAACACAAGAGAACAATTTATTTTATTATTAAAAATAATATTTTATTTTTTTTTATGTTAACTGACATGCCCACACCTGTACACATGTGCATGTTTTACCCGTCAGTGAAAATGGTCGTGTCATTTCCCTCAAGGGTTGTCCCTGCTTCCCATTCCCACTTTGTTGGAAAGTTAATGTTGTGGGTTGTGTTAAAATCTATTTGGTGTTCTATAATCCGTGTCTTTATGACCGATTTCTGTATATTTTCTCCAAAATAGAGCAATGTCCTGAGAAATTACGCCTTGCCACATTCCCTAATTCTAAGAATTCCTCTTGCTGCTATACTCTTAATGTATAGATAGGTTTCTCAGAATTTGCAGTTGCATCTTCAGTCCTGCCTGTGGTGCAGATCTCGCCACCTCCGAAATGCCTAGGCATGTAACTCTCTTTATCTTACTAAGCTTGTCTATTAACGACTTAGTGTTCGTGGCTTCCCACAACACCAGTGCCCCTTACGGTAAAATAGGTCTTGGTTGGTTGGTTGGTTGCAGCGGCGATAATCCCTCATCCAATTAGCGCAACTGCGCCGTTTTGATACCGCTCTTTTGATTGCAATTGGAATGTTGTTGTGTACTGGCCCTTATAGCCAGTTAGACAGATTTATGAACGCGCGAATTTCTCCTATCCTGCAGCTCGCGATCAGTTCAATATTTTCGCAAATTGGTTTGCCTAATGTTTTCCATCTTCTTCTGGCGAGGGCCGTGCAGGGCAGGCACATAGGAAGTTTCTACGGTTTTCCTTTCTACATGGTTTCCGCAGCTCCAACTACTGGTATTGAATATTATTTCCATCTTTGCCGCATGTTCCCCAATGGGCCAGCCGCCTGCGATGACTGAGGCGAGTTTATTACTGTTTATGAATTCTGTGGATTTGTTTTTGTTGTAGTTCGGCCAGAGTGCCCTACTGATCCGGGAGGTTTTCAACTTCCTCTACTCTACTCTACTTTTTGCATTCACCAAGAATTCCTTGCTTATCTTGCTCTTGATTGAACCAATTGGGACATGAACCGGAGTCGCTCCATCCTCATTTAGAGCGGATTCCCTTCGGGCCCGCTCATCTGCCCTCTCGTTTGCATCGATATCCCTGTGCCCCAGCACCCATATCACAGTTTCGTTGAACCGACGAGCTAGTGCAATTAAAACCTCCCTGCATTCCCATGCTAGTTTCGAGGTTATTATCGCCCAGTCCACTGCTTTGATAGAAGCCAGACTCTGATGTTATAGATATTTTGTCTTTATAGCTCCTAGCTCTTCTGAGAAGAAACCTGCTCCTACCCCCCAATCCATCTTTGAGCCATCGGTGCAGATTATGGCATCTGTTTTATCGGTGATTCCACCTCTCTTCCATTCCTGGCGTGAGGAAGTGCGAATACTATAATTTTTTCCAGAAACTATAGTAGGTACCTTGTAGTCTGTTTCTGCCGCGTATACTGCTTGAGTTCTTAATTGTGTACTTCCGTGGCCATACGATCTATTTTTCCAGCAGTCGTAATTTTTTAGCCTAAGAGCTTTTAGGGTTGCGGTATTCCAGATGAATAAAGCAATTAGGACAGATGTACCAATACGTTTAGGGGCTGCGTAGGGTAAGATCTAATTGCTCCTGTTGTTACAGCACATGCTGTTTTTTGTATTTTACTTAGTTTGATGATGTATTCCATTCCGAGGACTTTCCACCAGACCAATGCTCCGTATGCCAAAATTGGACACACAACCATTTTGTACATCCATAGCATTCATACTAACCATCTTTTTGCAAGAATAAATAGCAAAGCCTGCTTTGTGTATCCTTTGCTCCGTGTTTAATTTTAGGTCAGTTTCGAGTCCAGGATTACACCCAGGTATCTGGGACTCGAGGATAGAAACGGTGTAGTTTCATTTAAATGAGGTAACCTAAATGTCGGCATTTTGGTTCGTGTGGTAAATAGCATCAGTTCAGTTTTGTTGGGATTCTCAGAGTTGCGGCGAAAGTAATGGCAAAAAGGCAAACCATCAGCACATAATGTAGAGATGTGGACATGATCGCTACCGCCGAAAAGATTCGCGAGGCCGTGAATGAGAAGGGCAACATCAGTCGGCCTGACGTCTCGGCAATACACAATATGCGACAGTGCTATGACGGTTCACAAAGCGTATAGCGATCTTCCCGCAAATGATGCCAAAAAATTACTGACTGCGCGTAATATTCAAATCGGATGGGTAAATTGTAGAATTCGGGAGACAGTATCACTTAAGCGTTGCTTCAAATGCTGGGGCTACGTTCATCTGGCGCATCGCTGTAATGAACCCGTAGATAAAGAAGACATGTGTAGAAAGTGCAGGGAAAGCGGCTACCTGGCAGCAAACTGTAAGACCAAAGAGAGTTGCGCTCTATGCGTAGGCAATCATGCAGCTGGCAGCTACAAATGCCCTGACCCGTATAACTGAGCTTAAACCGATGCGTGGCGACCCAGGATCTCCTGAAGCAAATTGTGTAACAAAAATTCGACGTGGCAATACTGTGTGAACAACATTGAAAGGTAAAGGATGCGGTAAAGCTTGTAAATGGGCACTTAACGATTGGCCAATTCAGTATAAGATGACAATGGCGGTAAATGGTCACGTTGGAGTACCTCAGGGTTCTGTGCTCGTCCTTACATTATGGAATGGTATCTACCATGACAGACTCAAGAATATACTACGTAATGGTAGGCAATGAGGACGACATTGCTTTGGTAGCAGTAGCAAAACAGCTGAATATGCTCCAAACGATATGCAATGATGCGACCGATCGTCAGAATAAGAAGCTGGCTTAATGACTAAACTGGAATTGGAGACCCAGAAAACAGCGGTGGTCATGCTGAGCCCCAGAAAAGTGCAACAGCCTATAACAATCACGGTGGGCGAACATGATATCACATCACAACCGTATCGCAACTTAGGAGTATGTGCAAAGAAGCTACTCGCGTCAACGGCGTGCTCACAAAGATGATGTTGAACTTGGGAGGGGCCAGATCAAGTCGAAGGCAGCTACTATCGAGGGTAACAAGCTCGGATCATCCTATATGCGGCTCCAATGTGGACAGAAGTCACGCGTATAGAGAGTGTCTCAAAAGGAACCCGTTCTGTACACAGGCTGATCGCGCTAAGGGTTGCTAGCGCTTTCGCACAGTTTCAAATGATGTTATTTGTGTTTTATCAAGTAAGCCACCAATCGACCTGCTTGCATATGAAATGCACGACAGAAAATCATGCAACAATGGCATCTCGAACAGCAGCACGCCTACGCCTGCGCAATTTTCAGGAAAACGTCAATAGGAGTGCAGCACGAAGTAGTGGATAGATCTAAAACTGACGATTGAGCGGTCACGCTCGTAACGACCTTTCGATGTATTATCTAAAGGCGAAGTCCCGAGAGGATAATCCGGACGGACATCAGGGTGAATTTAGGGGGTTAATGCCACACAATACATGGTTTTTGACTGCTTTACACCTCGGAAAAAAAATCTTCATATATTTATTTTGGCGGCTACTACCAAGCTCCGCACTTACCACCCTTGTTTTGAGCATTGCATTAAACCACCCACGGACAAGCCGCTCCCACTCAGGTTTTCCAGCGATGTTTCCATCCTTATATGGAGGTCCAGTAGTCTTCCGAGAGACTTGAGTACAAATGAAGTCAGGCTTGGCCGAAAATCCCTGACCGATTCTTAACCTCTTTTTCCTGCTTTTGGGATAAACACGACCTTTGCTCTTCTTCAGCTGGAAATGACCTCTAGCCAAGGTATTACCCATTTTTGTGTGACCTTCAGCATCATTGGAATGATCCCATCCGGTCCAGGTGATTTGTAGGGGGCGAAACTTTGAATGGCGCCTGCCAACTTCTTTGTCGTTATTTCGGTATCGGCCCCTGATAAACCTTCTGGTGTGCACAGGGTGGACAAGTGGCTTCAAAGATGCTCCCATCGCGCCCTCTAACCGCCCGATATATGTTTCCATCTCACCCGCCGAAACAATTTGGATGTTGGGTGCCCTACCCATCCTCTTATGGACTATACTGGCAAACCGCTTCCAGTTGGTCCATTTTGGATTGCGATATGGTTGATCTGTCTCTGCCCGAATATTTATTTCAAATAATATCCATGAGTGATCAGAAAAATATGTCATTTTGGATACTCTCCATTTTTCCACCTTGCTTAGGTTATTTTCAGACGTAGCGTAACATCCAGCACTTCCTCCCACCCCACAAAGTAATCTTTGCCAGGGAAGGAAAAATTGGAGGTATTACCAGAATCAGGTTAGTATTGATGAGAAATTCATAGAAGTACTCACACCGTTCATTGTTTTCAGTGCTTCCCCATAGCGTGCGCCTCGCATTATCATCACACCCTATCAAAAATGCAGTGCTGTTGTCAGCCACCACTTTCCTAACTTCGTCAGGGTGTCGTCCGCCATATATGCCGAGACCATTCTCAGATTCGCACCGTCTGCCGCTTCTAGCTCAACCATCGTAGTGTCACTAGTATGTGAGGTAAGAGATACATGTTAAAATGTATTTTCGCAAGTATACACGCCCTAGGCTTTTACCTTCCGTACTTTTATAGAACCGGTTATAATCGCTTCTCAGGAGCCCCTTCAAGTGCCCCGCATCCATGCCCCTGGACCTTATGGAATCACTAACCTGGATCTTGTTTGGGCTCGACTCAGACCCCTGCAATGCCGACTCCATACTTATGAATCCTGAAAAGTGTGTCGTCATAAAGAGTTCCAAGGATTCTGCGCTACTCTCCGTATATGTTCCATTTGTCCTTGCTAGAAGACCAGGTGTAACTTGGTCTTTGGATAGAATTTTGGGAAGCCTTTCGGCTTCACTAGTACTCTCCAAACTTTCACAGAAATTAGTTCACGAATCCCTTTTAGCCTTTATAGTTTCCTTCTTGAAAGTATTAAAATTTTTTCGATAAGCATTCCAGTCAGTACTTTCTCTTGTCCTTTTTGCAAGATTATAAAAACATCTAGATTTCCTTCTTAGCTCGATAAGACTTGGTGTCCACCAGAGAGCTCAAAATATCAAGTTACTTGATTTTTAAGCTGATTCGATGAGATTCGATAAGCTTGCTTAGCTTAAGGATTTTTACATACAATTCATGCTGAACTAAGCAGGCTTAAAAGAGCAAAAGCCTTGAAAACAAACCATTTGTATGGCAAAACCTACATATGAAGATTTATTATTAACTTTATTTATTCGTTGTGAAAATTAAAATTGAATTCCACCTAACAACCGTTATTGTTTACTTGTTTAAATTAAGCATTTGGACTTTCTTAAGCTTTTCAAACCTTGGGCCCTGGCTTGCTTGGCTTGGACCTTACAGCCAAAGCTTTTCAAGCAGAATCTTTTAGCATCACAAGCTCTTGTCGGATTTTTTTTTTTGTGAGAGCAAATCAGGCTTATGTTGAAATTTTTAAGCTACAAGCAGGGTTAGAGAATTTTCGCAGCAAGCAGTTTAAAAGAGCATTCACGCCGATTCATGTAGTTTTCTGATGTCCACCATGGTTTGTGGTTGTTTTTCCCAGGGTGTCTTAGAGGGCATGACTTTTCGAAAGCTTGTCCGTTCACTAACTTACTGTTCTATGTCTGAGGAATTGTATGGTTCTTCGAGGATACTCCAATCTAGTTTTTCCATCAGACTTTAAAATTTTTGCCAGTTAGCTGAAGCCGGGTTCCTGTAGGAAACTTTATCACTATCACTGCTGGAACAGAAGCTTTCTGTGTTTCCTCAGGTGATGAATACCCCAACCAACGAACTCCTGGAGGTAGGGATAGCATAGTCTATATTCCGAAGTAGATAAGGACTTTGGCCCGCTGGAATAGGTTTCACGTTTGCTGTTGTCTTTCTCAACTCCAGTTTCTCCTTTTCCAGCAGTGAAATTACATCCTCAATCTCTACATGTCTTCTAGAAAGCTATTTTTCTCTCCTTAAGTTAGGAAGTAAGTATATGTTGAGGTATAGTCAAAACGCTAATTCGGCATTTTTTATTTATTAAATTCGTGCCATTGATGGACTTTAATGGACTTTGAATAATCGATATATTTGATGCCTTAGAGAAATTAAATATTTTTAATATAGTTTTTAGAAGTGTCCGTGTCAATTAAAATGCGTACCTTCATCGACTAGCTTTTATTGCGATAGGTTGTGCTTTTGACTCTCGTTGTGTGTTCTTTCGACAGTGCAGTTTACATAACAGTGCTTTATCCATACCTAACTACTTCTTCCGTTGCTATACGAAACTTCCAACTAGCATTCAACTAATTAAGTGAAGTATGCAAAATAATCAACCGATCACTTCGGGGAATCGATTTTGGAATTGGACATATCCAGTCCAAAAACTAAAAGGAAAAAGAAAAATTGTATAAAAGACCCTTTACCAGAAAGCACAGAAAATAATCCAAAATTTGTTGTGATTAAATCAACGAATAGTGATAAACCCCTAACTGCCCTCAGTGTTTTCGCAAAGAAAAAGGCAATTGACTCCATCAGCACTAACGTTGAATCTGTAAGTATGTTGCGGGACGGAAGTCTTAAAATACTTTCAAATTCTTTAAAAGTCGCAGAGAAGTTTGGCCAGTGGCTATTAGTTACCACCATGGCCGTAGCCAGGGGGTGGCCACGGGGGCCAAAGCCATCCCCCCACAAAAATTGAGGGTAGTACAGAGAGCGGTGGGATTACTTTCTGCTTCGCTCGCTCTGCTTTTCGAAACTACCGCAACCTCTCTTTCAGACTTAGTCTCTGTCATTTTTGTGGTTGTTGCCGGTTTCCCTGCCTTTTCCACATTGGAACTAGTGGAAGCCTAGTTGTCAATAGCAGACTGTACTTCTGACCTAGTTCCTCCTTTAGTCATATCAATAACGTCTGTATCAGCCGCGCCATCTTTAGGATAGCGCGATCTATACAATGCAGCATTGGAAAAAATGGTTCTTTCTCAGAGCTTTGTCTCTTGACGTAAGAGAGTACGGGTCGCGAGAAACAAGTTTTTTCAGAAACTTGAGGGAGCTCTTGTAACCGTTTACTATTCAGAGCTTTTCCTTCGTCGGAAGAGACATTCGTTTCATTACTTTGCTCCATGTGGTCAGGAGTTGGCACACTTTCATGGGTAGATCCTCCTCGTATGTGCTGTACAGCTGCGGACACCCCAAGAGAGGAACCGGAATGATCCCTTCATCGTCCGTGTCCATGTTTGTCTGTCCCGTCTGTGACGAGCGACCATAGCTGCAGTAGCGTTACCATCGTCCGAGCCTTTATCCATCACTCGGATTTCCGGGATCTCAGTAGAAGGACCATCACTTGAACCTGTAGCCACCGCTTGAGGATGTTGACGATTTTACAAAAAAAAAAGGGGGATGGGGTTTGCATTTTATACCTCACAATTTGTTTGTACTGCCGACCCACACGTATCAGACGCAGACAAAGGAGCTGCTAAATATAAGTCAGACGCTTCGGGACTTTTTGACCGGACAAAAATTCACCTATCTGAGGCTGACACCTCCAGGCTGACCACTCCAACATGGGTGCGAAATCCGTTGGCTCAGATCAGCTTTTCATAGATGTAAACAAGCCCAACTACCACGTCAAGGTTCAGGTACAAGGTGGGTTTTTAAAATAAAAATGCGCGAATTTCGTAACACAAAATTGCACGTATTTCTCAAATCAGATTGTCCGAATTCATTCGTCACATTGTAAGAATTTAGGCGTACGATCAAATTCTGCTACGACATAAAAATTGCACTATGTTTTTGGCTCGCCCCACCCGAAATTAGTTCCAATACGACAAGCATAAACAACAAAAAAATTTCAAATGGCAAAACCAAACACTCGCTGTTACATAAGAGATTAATTCAAGCTTTTGCCAGCTCCAAATTGGCAAACTTTTTCATAGGACAAATGGTGGATAATCAAAAGCCGACACGAGTGCATTCGAGCCAACGTTGCATTCAGCACTACCCCCCCCCCCCCCCATTCATCATTCCCAGGACTTCAATCTTTATGGGAAACCCATATTTTCCACACTGGATATTCTTCGACAATGTCAACAAATTCCAGTGGCGCAAGCAGGCATCCCTTTCGGATTTTTCGTTAATTTGGCCTCCAAGGAGCAGCGCAGACATTCCAAAGATATATCGACGACATATTTCGAGGAATTTCATTCGTCAAGAACTATATCGATGGTCTGCTTATTGCATCATCACTAGAAGAGCACAAATATCACTGAAAATTTGTTTTTAACGGCTAAATGTCTTTCCGGAGCTACTGAGGTAAAGTTTTTGGGATATCTTATATCCAGCATAGAATGGACTCTGGAAGCGGTCGCAGCGTAAATATATCACTTAGCTAACACAACTCTTCTCGTGGATCCAGCACCAGACGCTAAAATTTCGCTACTTTCAGATGCGTCAGACTTAGCTATGAGCGCAGCTATCGAAAAGCAAACTGCAAATCCACGGAAGGCTCTGGTATTTTTCAAAAATTTTTCGTTGGCGCAATCCAGATACAGCAAATACAATCGAGAACTCACTGCAGTATATGGGAGAATTAAATCTTTTCGCTCGTAGACAGCAATTTTTCGATCCACACAGACCACGCGTTCAACAGCGAGCGGACAAGTCTTCACAGCGACAATTGGAAAATTCTTTGCAAGTAGTAGTATACTCCATATTACCGGATTTAACAAAGAGAATGGTTATAAATAATGCCTAAAATTTATTGATCGGCTTTCTAGGTGGTGAAGCAATCCCCATCAATGATGAATTGTTGACACACAAAGCTCAGGCTGGATTTGTATTTTTGATTCGTCTAAACTGATCACAACTCTCAGGGCTCTTAATTTGAGTAAGCATTGTACACCGCTCTGCTTAAATTCGTTCGAACGCAACAAATTCACATCACTGCCTACCATCCTACTTTCAATGGTCTCATCGAGCTTTGGCATCGATCACTAAAATCAGCAATTGTGTATGATTCCAGATTCCCAGTGTGGGTGAAGGTTTAAATGCATCACCCCCAGAGTACCGTTAGGGGATAACGGCTAGGGTACCCGGTGAGACTTTCATACACGATGACTGCTCCATATCCTCAAAAAATTTTCATCAGATCTAACAGCGTACAACTACAAGCGAAAATAATTTTTCTACAAGGACCTAGCTACTTGCACCCAAGAATGATAAAATAGAAGATTGCGCCATGCGCAGGTCCGTTATTCCTCTCTCGACAAAAACACAGCACAGCTGATTGGCTGTGACGTCATAAGGCGCTTTGAAAAATTTTTTTATATGAAAAATGCATGTGTAAAGGCAACAATTTATGAATTAAAATGCTTTTAATTATTTTTAATAATATATAACTTAACAAATGCACTTGCAAGTAAATGAGTACAAATTATTGAAAAACTCTTTCGATAAAATGTACTTAACCAGCGGATTAAGCGGATTTTCATGTACCAAAAAAGAAAAAGTGAATTTGTGTAGAGATTTTATAAATATAAATATATTAATATTATATAAATATACATATATTTAATAAATATACACATATTAGAATTTCAATTCTCATAATTATTTCATTTTATACTCCCATTATCGCACCAAAACAGTAAATAACAACTTTCACGACACAAATTTTTATTACGACAAAAATTTTAATGTCAAATCAATTTAAATATATTATTTCACATTTATTTATATAAATATTATCATAAAATGCGATAGATACAAAAATATTTAATATTATACACAAATTATCACATTTCTCACCCTAAAATGTATGCATTTTGACTGTTCTCTCATTTCGTGACGAGATGCGCAGAGAGGAAATTTTCGTACCAGCATTGGCGCAATCTTCTATTTTATCATTCCTGACTTGCACCCATGTAACGTAATTTAAACTCTATATAGACACGTTTTTTGTATTGCAACTAGTACAAGCAAACAAACTAAGATACTAACAAGGTATTTGCCTAGAATATATTAAAAAAAGAAAAAAAGCATGGTTTATTTTATATACTATATAAATATATTATACGAGGGCGGATTGATATTGAAGCTACCTAAGTACGAAAAAAACATTTTTTTTTCCAAAAACCATTTATTTCTCAACATAGTCTCCTGTTACTTCGACACACTTAGTAAGACGATATTCCAACTTTTTTAAACCATCTGAATAATACGATTTCGGGAACCCCTCAAAATACACGTTAGTTTCGGTAATCACTTCTTCGTTTGAGATGAATCTTTTTCCTGCGAGCCATTTTTTCAAGTTTGGAAACAGGAAAAAGTCACTGGGAGCTTAATCTGGACTATAAGGTGGATGATTAACCAATTCGAAGTGTATTTCACGTAATTTTAGCATCGTATCTAATGCTGTGTGAACCGGTGCGTTGTCTTGAAGAAAGAGCATTTTTTTCTTCTTGAAATGTGGTAGTTTTTTCTTGATTGCATCAATCAACTGATTCAATAATGCACGATAATACTTTCCTGTGATTGTGGATCCTTTTGCAAGATAATCTATGAGCAATATTCCGTGTGCATCCCAATATACAGTGGCCATAACCTTGCCAGCCGATTTCACTGCCTTCGCCTTCTTCGGAGCACTTCCACCAGCTACCACCTATTGTTTCGATTGATTTTTGGTTTCAGGTGTGCAGTGGTGGACCCACGTTTCATCAACAGTTATTAATTGAAGCCAAAAATCAACAGGATTACGCTTTATCATGTCCAAACACCGCTGTGAAGTGGTTCGACACGGAGCAAACGCGGCACCCATCTTGCCGATAGGTTTTTCATATGCAAATGTTCATGCAAAATGTTGAACACACGTTCATATGATATGTTTACCATTTCAACAATCTCACGCAACTTGACGCGGCGATCATTCATAACGATATCGAGGATTTTCTTGATATTTTCTTCAGTAACCACCTCTTTTGGCCTTCCTGTTGATGGTATTGTTGAAGTGCTTGTTCGGCCGCGTTTAAATTCAGCAATCCAATATTTTACCATGTAATCTGACGGAGCAGACTCACCGTAATGTTTATCGAGCTTTTCTTTTGTCTCTTTCGCGGTTTTCCCTTTCAAATAATAGTGTTTAATCACTGCACGAAATTCGCTTTTTTCCATTTTTCAAGAAACACAAAAGTTGCTTACTTCAAACGACTACAACAAATAAACTAATCGATGAATTTGGGTGAAATTTTAACAGCTACGTTTGACAGATCGCAATTTCTAAAAAAAAATGTTTGTGTTTGTGCTGCCATCTAGCGCTAGGTAGCTTCAATATCAATCCGCCCTCGTATACATTTGCTGCTATTGGTTTCCTATTAGATCTGTTACTATTTTGTGTTTTTATCAGTCGACGCAGTGCAGTCGTCTGGAGTTGACTTGATGCTTCAACGTTGACATGACATCTTAGTCGCTTTTTGTAAGCCATGGCAAATTCTTTCCCCATGTTAATGACGGTTGGCATTCCAAGATCACGATGGAGGTCACAATTTCTTACGTAGTATGGAGCGTTAACAATCTATCGCAATACCTTGTTTTGAAGTCTTCGGATAGTGTTAATGTATTTTTCACTGGCACATCCCCTAATTGTATGTCCAGACCGGCTTCAAGATTTGTTTATATATCAATAGTTTATGGGTTGAAAGCGTAGTGTCTGCCAATGAGGTAATATAATTGGTTTACCTTTAAGTTGAGTTCTTGTTTTTTCTTGACGTGCGCCTTCCAGCGTAGCTTGGCGTCAAGCGTAATACCAAGGTATAAAGTTGCGTTAATGTAGGGTATAGTGACTGTATTTATATAAACGGGCTTCGGTGGTATTTTTCTTTAAGAAAATACTATGTGCACAGACTTAGCGTTATTAAGTTTAATGCACCATTTTTTTGTCAATGATACCACAGAATTCACAGCTTATTGTAATTTTATCGTTGAACCTTCGATTATTTTGTCTATTGCTAAAATAGCAGTATCGTCTGCAAATGTTGCGATTACATATTGATTTTGGATAGGTAGGTCATGTGTATATAATAAATACAAAATTGAACCTAGGATACTACCTTGAGGTATACCTGCATTTATTCTTTGCAAGGGTCAACAAGCATTTTCATATTTTATGCGAAAGTATCTATCGTCAAGATAAGATGCTAGAATCTCGCAATATTTCCTTGGCAGGAGTGTCTTCAACTTTTGTGTCAGTCATAAATGCCATAACTTGTCTAACATCAAGGAACACAGTGTCTATAGCAGATTCAATGGAACTTACAGCCCTGTGAACTTTATCGATAGTGGAGTGATTTTTGCGAAAACCAAATTGATGTGCTGGGAGCAGGTTTCTATTTTCAATTAACGGTAAAGGACGTGTCAACAACAATTTTTCGAATAGTTTCGATAACATTGGCAATAGTGATATTGGTCTTCATGAAGATACATGAATGGATGATTTTCCAGGCTTGATGTTTGTGTATACTTGGGCACAGTTTTTAGAATTTATTAAGTTGTTTTTTTTCACTACGCGATATTTATAAACGTATAATTTACCAATCTATAAATTTCAACTCCTCCCAGTCTATTTTAAAACTACGAAAGACTTATTTTAGATTATCAATAAAAAAACAGTAACTTTGAAATTAAATTAAATGTAATAAAATCAAAATTACAATAATTAGCTTTCATACATTTCCTAGTCTATGGGAGAGTACTTTCGGGTTGATGGCTGTCTCCTTTTCTAGACTTTGACACTTAAATTGAGTTAGTTAAATCACAACAGAAAATAAGCCTACTCTTTGGTATAGACCTACTTTGAGATATCCGTACAATCAACATAATCAAATCTAGAGAGGTGTAACTTGAATTCATATCAAAAGGTAATGGGCGTAACGGTAGCTGATTCCATTAATCATGTTTGGACATGTTATGGTTTTTCTTCATAAAGAGAATGAAATTGAAATATACATTTTTCGGTATGAAAAACGTACACATAAGGCATGCCAGCAGATAAGTTCATAGTTCATAGTGAATCGAATTGCAAGAATAGAAAAAAACAATTTTTTGGTTACACCTACTATACGATAATCAACACATATAACATATAATTAAAAAATAGGATATATAATGTGCATGCACCCAGTTAATAATAAGATGTAATCTGTCTGGTTTTACAGGCATTTTTGTACAATTAAAATAAATGAATGGTGTTAAAATGCTTATTGCTATTACTCAATCTTTCTCTCTTCGAGAACGCTTACTTGTTAGAACAAATTGTGCCAAACCAGACAGTTTTTTAAAAATTTCCTCACTACCTATGAAAAACCACTAACCGTCACTCATGCAATTATAGCCATAAGCGCTTTTGATTAGTATGACTGGATGATATTTTATATATATATTTTTTTTTATCTATAAAAAGAGAAATTCTGATATATATTTGTACATTTACAGATCATTCGAAGTGAAGGGAGCTGTCATTGGAATTGATTTAGGTACCACCAATTCTTGTGTTGCAGTTATGGAGGGCAAACAAGCCAAAGTTATTGAGAATTCAGAAGGTGCACGTACTACACCTTCACATGTGGCATTCACTAAAGAAGGAGAACGACTAGTAGGTATGCCCGCCAAGCGTCAAGCTGTCACTAATTCTGCAAACACATTCTATGCAACAAAACGTCTCATTGGACGCCGCTTCGATGATCCAGACATCAAGAAAGATATTAAAAATCTCTCTTACAAAGTGGTTAAGGCTTCGAATGGTGACGCCTGGGTGTCTTCTACTGATGGTAAAGTGTATTCGCCATCTCAGATTGGAGCTTTTATTCTTATGAAGATGAAAGAAACTGCAGAGGCATATCTCAGTACGCCAGTAAAGAATGCTGTAATCACCGTGCCTGCCTATTTCAACGATTCACAGCGCCAAGCTACTAAGGATGCTGGACAAATTGCTGGACTAAATGTGCTTCGTGTAATCAATGAACCAACGGCAGCGGCCCTTGCATATGGAATGGATAAAACTGACGATAAAATGTATTAGTGTTGTATTTTTTTAAACATTATAAATCATCTTCCTTGGCTAATTTCAGAATTGCTGTGTATGATTTAGGTGGTGGCACGTTCGACATTTCCATACTTGAAATACAAAAGGGCGTTTTCGAGGTTAAATCAACTAACGGAGATACTTTACTCGGTGGCGAAGATTTCGACAACGCTATAGTAAATTTTTTGGTATCTGAGTTTAAGAAAGACAGTGGCATCAATATCAGGAAAGACTCCATTGCCATGCAGCGTCTTAAAGAGGCCGCTGAGAAAGCTAAGTGTGAGCTCTCTTCCTCACAGCAGACAGATATCAATCTTCCCTACTTGACTATGGACTCTTCTGGGCCTCAGCACATGAACCTAAAGATGTCACGTTCCAAGTTGGAGAGCCTTGTTAGTGATCTTATCAAGCGAACAATACAACCTTGTCAGAAAGCATTATCTGACGCTGAGGTTTCTAAGACGGAAATAGGTGAGGTTTTATTAGTGGGTGGGATGACCCGCATGCCAAAGGTTCAAGCTACTGTGCAGGAAGTATTTGGTAGGCAACCATCTCGTTCTGTCAACCCTGACGAAGCTGTTGCCGTTGGTGCTGCTGTGCAGGGTGGGGTTCTTGCTGGGGACGTCACTGATGTGTTGCTGTTAGATGTGACGCCACTCTCCCTAGGTATCGAAACACTTGGTGGTGTGTTTACACGCCTCATTTCCCGAAATACCACCATACCTACCAAAAAATCCCAGGTATTTTCCACAGCAGCTGACGGTCAGACCCAAGTAGAAATCAAAGTTCACCAGGGAGAACGTGAAATGGCTGTCGATAATAAGCTGCTTGGAGCTTTCACACTTGTAGGTATCCCGCCAGCGCCCCGTGGTGTTCCTCAAATCGAGGTCGTATTCGACATTGACGCTAATGGAATTGTTCATGTATCAGCCAAAGACAAAGGAACAGGCAAAGAGCAGCAGATTGTAATACAGTCTAGTGGTGGCTTAAGTAAGGATGAAATTGAAAATATGATTAAAAAGGCCGAGGAATATGCTGCCAGTGACAAAAAAAAACGTGAATTGATTGAACTAATTAACCAAGGTGAGAGTATCGTGCACGATACAGAGACTAAAATGGAAGAGTTTAAAAATCAACTACCCGCCGAAGAGGTATTCTATTTCATTTTTAGTATTTTATAAACTTTTTTCCTTTAACATTTTTTTATATTTAGTGTGAGGTATTAAAGAAAGAAATTGCTGATTTGCGTACCATATTAGCTAATAAAGAGACAGCCGAGCCTGAGGAGGTGAGGAAAGCAACTAGCCATTTACAGCAATCTTCATTAAAGTTGTTTGAAATTGCATACAAAAAAGTAACAATGTCATATTTACAAAAAAACATTCCTTTTTCAAATAATTATTCATCTTTTTATTAGATGTCTGCGGAACGCGAAGGTACAGTTTCTGGTGGCAGTTCAGAAAACACTTCAAACGAAGAGAAGAAAGAAGGAAAAAATTGAATATAGATGCACGTATATAAAAAAAAAAAAATTTATAAGAGTAATTACTTCGTTTTAAAATTATAAGTGAAGCAGATATAATATCAATACACAAAGATTAGGCACTGGAGCAGCATCATTGGATTGTGTGTATGTGCTTTTTTGTTAATAAAGTAAAGAAGTCAAATCTAATTTATGGTATATAATAAATTTTTATTTTTCTAGTTATTGAATTAGAATAGTAACAACTTATTGTATAAACACAAAATTTGTACTGCATAATAAATCCAAAAAGTTTTACCATTCCGGGTAAAGTTAAAAGCAGTGTTATATATAATAAACTGGAATAAAATACCATTTATTTCATATATATGAATCTATTTATATGTTTTTATTATTCGGGAATAGAGCAAATACACACTTGGGCCGTGATTCGGGAAATGACTAGTTTCAGAAATTTTGTATGTCAGTAGCAAGTATCAAGTATAATATAACAACCAGTAAAGAAAGTTGAAGTCGGGATATACCGACTACCATAAATTTGTGTGCGTTTTAAATCATTTCGTCGTTGAGTCTTGTAGAAGCTTATCAATGAATATGTGAAAAACTGGTTTGGCAGTAGAAGTATACCTCCCATTTTCTAGTAGTACACTAGTATAATGCCAATGTACATTACTACCAAATTTTATTCATATATCATCATTAGGGTCATCTTAAAAACTTTCTATAGGTCGCGTAGGTTGTAAAACTGTATATGAGCCGTTTATTTTGAAAGTGGCATAAGTAACTTTGTTCTTAAGTGTTAATTTTAAGGGTTTTGCATTTTAACACGTTTAAAAGTATGGATGCTAACTTTCGAGAAGATTTACTTGTATTTGTTATCTCATGATACTGATATTTTTCTCAGTATAAATAATTTCATATAAACATTAAAAAATCACCACTTTTCATTACGGTAAAGTGACTTAAGCCACTTTCAAAATAAGTAGTTTAGAAAAATGAGTGACTTATATTAATTTTGTCCGACGTATTTTACTGAAGTGATGTTTTGAAAGGGCAGTGATTTACTAAAATTGTTGAATAATTTACATATATAATAATTTATATGTTTATTAATAATATATTAATCCAATAAAAGTAATATAAAGGTTTGATTTAAGTATTCTTTATTTTAATATTCATATTATGTAAGTATAAGTAATTTATAATAGGAAAATATATATCAGCTCAATTTAATGCTCGTCATCAATAGGAGTGATTAGGTTCTCGGAAATCGTGTTTTGTTTCAAATTTTTAAAATAACTGTGGTATATTGGCGGTATATAATTAAGCAAGTCCATCATGTCTTTGTATTTTGCTGAAGAAACAGGACGACATCCAGCGTATAACGGATCCATCTTTATTTGTGAATAACGCCTAGGTCTTCCTCTTTTTGGTAACAAATCTAAAGTTAGAAATTCATCTTTTTCATCTAAAGTTAGTTTATAAAACATTTTATAGGGAATATCATGGTAAAATCGTATCCATTGAATTTTTAGCCAATTCACTTTGTTTTGGTCTGTATTTACTTTCCTTCTTGAAACAGAATTTTCCAATGAATGTGTGGAAATAAAATCTTTTCCCTCCATGTTGTGTACTGTGAAGGATTTTTTTCGGCAGGCGGCTATCACGCTATAATAATATTTTGGAATGTATAAAACATTTGTTTTTTTCAAGGCCGTTTCTATTACACCAAAGTCACGATCATTTGGTAAGTATGAATGGCCCGAAATTAAAAATTTGTGATCCAGAATTTCAATATCATTTTCTGAAGACTGAACAATTTTCATCCAAGTTAATGCCAGTTTTAAGTTACGATTTTGTCCTGTACATGAGTCACTATTTGCAATAATATGCTTTTGAGTTGTGACATTCTTAAGATGTTTTATACAACACGAAGCAACTTCCTGAGAACCTATTGATGCTATTGTTTCATCCCAAACATACATGTCAATATTATTGTTATGAAAATTATGGAATCCCATTTAAAACGTACATATTCCTTTTGTAATATGATATGGAAGTCGTAAGTTTGGGAAAAGGCAATGCTTTTTGAAAGTCAAATGAAATTCCAAAATATTCATCTGGATTTTCAGTTGCTTTTTTTTGATCTTCTTGTAGACACTTTCTGGCCATTTCTGCCGATCTCAAATGTAAATCGTGTTGAAGGTTTAATTGCATTTTTTCACCTTCATCCTCACAAGCTTGAATCTGTACTTTTAAGAGATCGCATTTTTGACATGTGTCTTTTCTAGGTTGATGAAAGTGCAAATTAAAGTCATTTTTGAAGCATTTCCTGTATATCCACTCGTTAACGTGTTGTTGTTTTTACACTTTTCAAGATATAGATTGTACATTTTCCTAATAGTTAGATCTGGACTTAAATATTTTCTATGGGGATTATGACTCCTTGTGTAATGGCTACTAAAGGCAGGGAAGCTTTGAATGTGCTCTTTGACCGCAATTATGAGAGATTCTTCAGTTTTTCTTCTGGAATTTTCAGATTCCCACGTAAATCTTCTCCAGGAACATCATTTTTAAGAGCACGAGCCAGACGTCCTTTTGAGATGTTGAAAGTATCCAGAAAGAATGTTTTACAAACCAACACACTTACATTTTCATGTGTCAAATAATATTTAAATTGACATTGTCTTGGTTTTGAATTGTAGTTTCTTGGTCTTCTCTTTTTGGGTATTTCTCGTTTAACTATACTATGTAAAAACAAATTTTGCTTCGTAAAGTTTGTCAGCTTCCAAAATTTATCAAAGATAAGTTGTCGATTAAGAGAACTTATTTTTTCTTTACAATTTTTTAAACAACAAGGTTTAACTGCAATTCTTTTGGCAAAAATAATTTTGGAGGTTGCTGTTACGTATTTTTCATCACTATTTCTTTTTTCCTTTATAATGTTTTGAGTATATTCTTTTGCATTTCTGCATCCCCTTTTTCGTTCACGATGAGTTTCTGTTCCTTCCGTTATGCTGTTTTCCTTTTCTGATGACTCCATAGAAGTCGATTCTTCATCTGATGAAATTACTCTCATATGTCTCTTTCGGGGGTTAATGGTTTTTCTCATTTTAGAAATTTTTTCTATAAAATAATAATGCGCATTGAAAGCCACCTAATTCCATAACTGCAATAAGTATGTTTTACCTGATTCGCTGTTTGATAACATCATATAACTGCACTATTCTTTCGCACTTATAAAAATAAGTCCAATGATCACAACTTTTTTACAAATACTGAAAATAATTAAAAACAATACTTCACACCAGTGTTGCCACAGAGTAGAACTCTCTCCAGTGTAATTGTTCCACACACCGCTTGACTATGGCTTCATATGCAGATACCAAACCTAAATGACGCGTAAGCGTGATGATCGCAGTATTAATTTCTCGAGTACAACGACTTACGCCACTTTCAAAATAAACATGTTTGTTATACCGTTAATTACCAAAACTTCTCTCGAACAAATCTCAATAGTTCTCAACTTATTGAGTGCAAAATTTTTTAAAATGAAAAGATACCGTTCAATTGTATTTAGTGTTACCATTAACTCGATTTTTTTGAAAAAGTGACATGCAACTTTCAAAATAAACGGCTCATATATAGTCGGGGTGACATTCAAAATAGCACGCTCAGTTTTTGTTTGGTGGCTTATGCTGTGCTCTGAGGAATTGTATAGGGGCCCAGTAATGATTTTTGTTTGTGTGCTGACAGTAGCAATATGCTAGCCATATTTTTCACGCGTAGTAGTATAGGCCCTATGCTACATTACTACCAATTTTGATTCATATATAATCATTAACAGCATGTTAAATTGAGGACCGAAAATTCCCTTGAAAGTGAGCGTGTTATTCCTCTGACCAATCCGATTTCATGCGGAATGTTCTGAAAACCGAATCGATTCGGTATGGGCGTTGAAACCGAACGGAGGTGTTCTGAAAACAGAATTTACGATTTTACATTCGGTTGCAAACCATTTTGGTCCTCGTATTTTTTCGCTGGTAAAACTATGTGTACGTAAAATAAATAAAATGGTACTGAATTCGATTTTATTAATTAACTAGCGAACCCCCTGCACACTTCGTAGTGCGAAACAAAATAGGAAAATATAAAATCAATTCATAGTTCATTTTAATCAGTGTTAAATAATTTTTATTATAAAGGTCTGTGGTACACAACATTTTTTGTTTTTCCACTTTCGGTGTAAATATACAAAACCGATGGTTTGCCAACACGCGAACAGGCAACATACAGTTGTCCATGTGAGAAAACTGGATACTCTAAATTAGCTCCACAAATTCCTAACGATTGGCCTTGCGCCTTATTCATAGTAACCGGAAAAGCAAGGCAAATAGGAAACTGAAGTCGTTTAAATTCAAATGGTGTGTCAGATGGAACGATTGGGATGCGTGGAATGAATACATCTTCGCCTTTGAATTTCCCAGTTAAAATAGTAGCTTCAATTACATAAGTCATCAATCTTTTAACAGCAAGTCTGTACCGTTACACAAACGGGGTAGCATAATGATAGTGACGCCAACTTTCAATTGGAGATTATGAGGAGGCGATCCTGGTAAATCTAACGAATTCAAAAATTCTGTTAGATAATTCGCAATATCTTGTTCATTGGATCGTTCTGCAACTTAACACGAACGTTGGTAGTAAGATTCAACGTTTTAACAAATCTCCATAAATGTGAAGATTTCAATCAAGCGTTAATTTCATCGGCAACTGTCGATCTAGGAATGACGGGCAATGTTTGTCTGAAATCGCCTGACAATAAAATTAATGCACCTCCAAATAAGCCTGAATTATCTCGAACATTTTTCATGATTCTTTCAACTGATTTCTAATGCGCCATAGTGCACTCATCCCACACAACAATATCACATGCCTGCAAAAGTTTAGCTGTTCCAGATGTTTTCGATATATTACACGTCGGATGTTCAATAACTTGAATATTCAAAGGCAATTTCAAAGCAGAATGTGCTGTCCGTCCACCGTCCAACAAAGTTGCAGCTATGCCAGAAGAAGCCAATGCCAATGCAATTTTATTCTCAGAACGTATGGTTGCCAAAATCAAAGAAATCAAAAATGTTTTTCCGGTACCACCAGGTGCATCCAAAAAATAAAATCCACCGACTCCGCTATTGACAACTTGCATAATCGAATCATACACCACTTTTTGTTCCAAATTTAATTTCGGACGATTATCTACAACGTATGCATTCAACAAAACACAATCGTACTGCAACTCACGTTGTAACTCCTGCTCGAATAAAGCATGCATTGGACGATTAGGTGATGGCATTCCCAATTGAACTAAAGCCTTATTTCCAATTGCCAAACATAAATCCTCAATCATAAGTAATGCTTCATTGTAAATTTCTGGAGTAAAATCCATCACTGGATTATGATTAATTCGGCGCATTCGATTCAAAATATCTTCCGACAAAAAATCTTGATACTTTGTCCATAACTCCAACGGATTTGATGGAAAACACGTAGACAAAATTATTGCAAATAAATTCCGAATTTGATGCGGATGAGCAACAACAGATGCATCAGCTAAAGTGTGATCCCAATGTGCATCATTTTCCAACAAATTCAATTTCTGACATGCTTCTCTGTACGTCACACATAATTCACTATCGACAGTTCTCAAATCACCAAACGATGTTGGCCCACGAACATTAACTAACAACAAACGCAAATAAAAGCACTCAGCATTATTCGGATGAACAGTGTATATTCGTCCCAAAGCATCACTCGAATACAAATTCATATGACCTGCCACACGATTTCCTTGTTTTCGTCGTTGAAATTCTTTCTTCGTTGCATTCCAAGTAAAATATGTTGGAACCTCAGCATACAACAACGTTTTGGCAAAATCATCAACTGCACACAACTTGAAAAAAGCTGTCAATGTTGTATCTGTAGGTGATGCAGCTCTTTCAGCAGCATTTGCAGCTGTAAAATAAACACGTTGGCCATTTTCTAAGTGTACCGCAAGGTGAACGACTGTTGGATACCTCTCATGAATATGAAATGCAAATATACGCCAAATGGCTTCATTGCTGCTAATATAACGCCCCATTTGAAACCGAGTTACTTCGTCGTTTCTGTTTGGATCTGACACTCCGAAAACTGCCATATCGCTTCCTTTGTTGACATATTTGCAAATGTACTTAATTGACTTAGCAGAATTGCAATACTCGACGTTTATATGTGCTTTGAAAACTTTCGACAACAGTGGTGAATATGGCACAATCCATCTGTTATCAACTTCAACGTCTTGATTCCGTACTTTAATCAAAGATCTACCATGATCCTCAGTGGATCTACGACGATACAAAGGATAACCATCTTCACCAGTTACTGTATCCGATACCAAAGCTCTTGGATATCGCTTCGTACATTTGCCTTCAGCCATACATGGTGAATTAACGTTGTATTCTCCACATGGTCCATGAATCATGTTTTGAGTAGCAACTGCATATAATTCCGGATCACTCGCACAATCTGGTATTTCGGCTGAAATAACATGATCCACCTCGTCCGGAGTGATCTTATTCACCAGCCAAGTCAAAAAATGAGCGTGAGGCAAACCACGCTTTTGCCATTCAATGGAATACATCCAACATTTCACCTCACCAAACACCCGACTTTTCACAATTAAATTCATCAATGCCTTCAACTTTTGATTGAATACACGGGCAGTAATATCATGCCGATCCATTGTTTTTTGCCCATCAAAAAGAAGGTCTTTCAACTCATCCCATTGAGGGTTACAGGTAAACGTGATGAAAATATCGGGACGACCATAATGACGAACGTAACTCATTGCGTCTTGCGCATATTCGTGCATGTGTCTCGGGCTACCTTGATATGACGATGGTAATATGATCATTTTGCCAAGATTATCAACGTTTCCATCATTGTTTATAGCATCCCGCAAGTGAATGTACTCCTCTGAGCGCAATTTCCTCTGATTAAATCTAATGAAATTCAATCTCTCAGTCTCGATTTTTGCATACATGTCAACGACAAATTGGTGAAGAAGTCGACGGCAATATAACAAATAATTCACTTCAC
Organism: Clusia tigrina; assembly: GCA_920105625.2. Classification (NCBI taxonomy): domain Eukaryota; kingdom Metazoa; phylum Arthropoda; class Insecta; order Diptera; family Clusiidae; genus Clusia; species Clusia tigrina. Next base: position 151,137,537 of record OV050030.1, read on the forward strand.
CCTGCCGAACCATGAAACGATATGAATAAAAATTCATTGCGCTTACTTTTTTTCTCGTTTCAACACCTAAAATCAAATTAAATTCAGTTAGAAGTTTTCACAAATAATTAAAAAAAAATCGAACACACTAACCGGAAGAGGGATTTATCATCTTAATATTGAAATGATAACCATCTTCTCCGCGGCTAAATAACAACGGATACTGCAAACCGTCATAACACCGATGAGTTTCTGATACTCGTTGAAGCTGCATATTGCGACGACGTAATACAATATCTCTCGATTTAAATTCATCTCCAATAATTACAATAGCCACTTCATCCATCGTTGGTGCATTAAACCTTCTAGCATGTTCACCAGGTGGCGTTTTATCAGCACGAATAACAATTGCATACTCGTCAGATGGCATTTGATCTAATGCTGTTTGAAATAATCGAACTAACTCATTTTCATCATGCAACATATTCTGCAACTGTTCAACAACATAATTCCTCAAAATTGATGAAATGTCACAACGACGATTGGTTTCAACAGTCGAGTTACCCACAAAGTATATTTGTAAAAATTGATAGCTTTGATCTGGGAGTGGTAACAAAGAACCAAGTCGATGGTAAACTTGGCCTTGAATCTGTTGAATACCAAAATTTTTGCAACCGTACATATTGTTATTATCAAAACAAACATGATATATGTCATTCACCGTAATTACCTTAAATGTCGGCATGAAATTATCTCTAATAATTTTAGTGGCACCAAACGACGTCATTTGAAAACACGAATTGTACGTTTGTATGTTTGTTAAAAATGCTTTGAACTCGGAGAAGTGCCAATAATCATTGAACGCAAAGGCTCTGGTGGTGGATTCAATTGAGGTAATTTCACTTGGCCACTTGCACAACATAATCCAGGATTTTCATGTTTAAATTTGAAAGCCTTGCAATAAACACACACAACAGACATTGTTCCAATTGAAACGACATCAAGAGACGCATAATTTAAATAAGCATCATAAGCAAATGCTGCACGTTCCAAAACAATTCTTGGGTTTCTCGATGCTCTCAAACGTCTCATTCCAGCTCTTACAGCTGCATTTACATTAGCACGCTGTGCATCGCTTTGCGCAGCTCTACTCGCCACAGATGACCTAGCAGTAGCTGTACGACGCCCAAGTTGGCTACGACGACGGGTCATTTCAATAGTTCACAGATTAAATTGTAATATATCTAAACAAATCCAAACTAAAAAATTAACTTTTCATTAATTTTTTCCACAACTAATCGTTTGTTATAGGACATGATTCAATCAAAGAATTACCAATTTTAAAAATATATACAGCTCTGAACACAGCAAACGTTGTGATTCACACACAAAAAATCCAATAAAATGCTCAGAATGGTAAATGCCAAAAATGTAATAAATTGCTAAAAATAAAATACAACACACTCTTAAATCAATTGAAATTTTAAATTCACTCGAAATCAAAACGTTGATAAATTTCCTACATACATTCACACACACGTACCGCAGCAACTATTGTTGTGCCTAAACGGCCAAAAATCCAATTTGAATGCTTAAAATGTTCACACCTATTAATAGCAAAAATCAAGCAGCAATTGTTGTGATTAAACATCCAAAAATCCAATAAAATTCTCAAAATGTAACAAACTCCATCCACCAGTTGAGATTCCACTCGAATAATATATCCACTTTTGTAAACAAACAACAGGTTGATACCAAATGAACTGTAATTCCAATGTGTTCCAATCAGACTATTGTCAAATTACTTTCCACGTTCCATTTACTGTAACTCTCACAAAATATAAACAGCTGACTTGATATCGATGTATGTTTACACTCTCAAAACTGATACACAATTCAACAACTTCAAAGCAAAATGAAATTTTTTTATTTGAAAATTCAATTAAATTTCGTTCATTTGTCGTATGACCATTTTTTCCCTTTGTTGCGTGCTATTTTGATTGCTATTTCCAACAAATATAGCGCGTATGTACACAATTTGAACTGCATAAAATTCATACATTTACTTTTCATATCAATTAAAAACAAATTTGCAAAAAAAAAAATTTCCAATAGGTCCAAAACCCTTCACTCAAACACATATAACTCGACCAAATCAAAACATTTTCAACCATTTTTTAAAAACCATCTAGAGAACGTACCCTACAAAATGGTATCGGCCGAACCCAATTTACCCAGCCGAACTCTCAAACACTCGTCACAAACAGATTTGACAACATTTTTTTATATATATAGATTTCAATAAATTACGACGAACATTATCGATATAGATAATAGGAATTGTTGGATAAAGCTGCAGCAAAAAGAATTTTATTTATATTTTTTTACCACATCCATTGTTTTTTTTTTTATTCATATTTTTATTTTCTATACTACTTCGCTACCAAATCTCGTGGTGCTTTCGCTTCAGTCTTGTGAATGATGTGGTTGGAGTTCTGAAATATAAGGATGAAGGCCAGCTCATTTGGAGGCGATTTTTATACCGTGGACTTTAAAGGTTAACTTTGTCTTTTATAAATGGCACTCTTAATTCTCTGTGAAGTTGGATATTTGGTTTGAAAACGGAACTTAAGTGGGCTACTCTTTTTCGGTGTCTTAATCCGCCCAATTTTTATCAGCTCTTAATACTTAAAGGGGGATGATGATACTGGACTGCAGCGTCAATATCTTCATCTGTTTTGAGTGGTATATGGATATTTCTCATAAGAAAGTATCGAAAGTAGTCCCAGTCTGTAGATTTTGTGTGAAGACGCTTTTCCGGTATATTGTCAAAATTGTTGGCTACAGCCACAACTACCGCCGAGTGGTCGGACAAAAGATCGCAGTCTGTAGTGCAGAGTGTTTACCGAATCGGTATACCTTTGAATATAAAAATAATTAATAACATGTGGAGACTTAGTAATGTTAGTGGGCAATATGTAGGCTGACCGGCCGAAATAATTGAGAGTCCCGGGAATGTATGATGCTAAATAACTCGCGTCATTTGGTTGTTGTAAGACTTGAGCCCCACGATGGGTTCTTAGCATTAAAATCACCTACGACCATAAACAGATAGCCTAGCGTTTTAAAAAAAGGAAGTGTAGACATCCCGTTTTATATTATGTTTGGGTGGACTATATAAGGCTGACATTGTAATTTCCTTGCTTTCATAGTAGGTAATTACATATGTGGCTTGGATGCTGAATGTTTTAAGTTTTTTTTTATTATTATCGCTGTTCCACCATGAGCGGAGTCATCAGGATGCATTGTTTGGTAAAAGTTGTAATTTGGTATTCGCAGAAAGTTTTTTTTTTTGTGAAATATGTTTCAGAGATAAGTAGAATATCTATATGACGTTGTTTTAAATACAAAGATATCTCCGGGATTCATTGAGCAAACTACAAATTTTAAGGGCATCATGATTTAGTGATTTTTGCGATTAGTCTAGGTATCAGGTTTGTCAAGATAATCATCTGATTCATCATTTGATCAAAACATGCTACCATCGATTCCATACATTTTCTAAAATGGAGTTCGCTTTTGCACCGTTGTAACTTGAATTTGGTTGCCAGCATAGTTTTGTATTTGCTTTTGCTGTTTTTCTAAGGGAGAAGTTGAATTGCAGCCATTGGGTTGCGTGTATTGTACTTCTACCTGTTATTTTGCTCTAAGGTGAGCATCCTTTGTAGTTAGAGGGATGCTTCCGTCGGCATAGCGTACATTTAACATCGTAGATGCTGCATTTACAAACACTGTTTCGGTTGTGATTGTAATTGGGGCTGCTGCATTGTTGATAGTGAGGCTGACATGACAATTGATGTGTAAATTGTTGTTGTAGTAGTAGTGATGGTTTTTACAAAAGAAGAAGGTGTGTTTTGTGTGTTGGTTGCTGTTGGGTCTAGAATCAATGTTGTTTGTGAATTTATGACATTGATTTTTACTTCTTTGCTTAACTCATTGCATCCCGCTGAAGGAAGCGAGGTACTGTAAACGTAGCTGTGAACTGTAAACTAGGCCTAAGCAGAAATAATTTTATCACATACCCGAACCAATTTAGTAAATTTCTTGTCGCGTATATATTAATTTCAGAAAAAGTAATAAATAAATCCACAAAAGATAGTCTGTTACACGAACCACAATTAGTAATAGAATGTAATTTAATTTGGTTTGGCTTTCACTGTCAGCAGTGCTGTTATTTATGCTAATTTTTTTTGCACTATATTCTTCACAACATTTTTTTTTTCAATAATTTTATCTATTTTTAAAATGTTTAAAATTAATTAACCAATGCGTGGAAGGACATAGAAGCCGAATTTAATACGCAGTTCCCTAATATAATTGCCCCAAGTGGCTATTTAATACTTAAGAAGAAATATGATAACGTGCGAAAGATTTCTAAACACGGAATGACATAAATAAACGTTTCTTATAACTGGTCCAATAATTTTGTTCGACTTTTTTCAACAACACTCCACAATACCTCAATTTCAAAGTCACTATCGGCGTCTGATTCATAATGCACTTTTAACACTTTTTCAGTTTTTCCCTTTAATTTTTTCAAAAAAGACAATCAACTGATCAGCCGACATTTAAGCATAACTTAAGCCATCAATGTTGGGTGGTTAAGTTTAGGCTTAAGTATCCACTTTGTTCAACATCTTAATTTAATATTGCTGAGTCTGTCGTTTGTAATAGTCTCATTTCTAACTTTCTCATTTGTAACTTTCTCACTTGTATAACTCTCATTTTTCTCTCGCTGCTTTTTGCTTCTTTGCCTATTGGTACTATCGGCCGCTGCTGCCAAGAAATTTTTCTTTCCTTTGTCAACTGCAATAGTGTTCGGTCGTTCATTTTTTCGTTTCGCAACAGCAATTGCGTTTCAGTTCTGTTAAATAATTTAGGAAATCGCAACGCCCTCCGTGGAAAATAATTCTCGCTGTCTTTTTCTTTTTTTTTCATACCAAACCACTTTCATTTTCGTTTCGTTTGTTCTTGTAAAAAGCGGTAAATAGTTCGTGTGTGTCCGCTCGCTTTGAAAGCAAAATCATGCCATCAAATTACGAAAATGTTCTGCCTGAAAACAGGGTGCTGCTTTATAAAAACAAAGCACAGGCAGTGTATGACAAAGCACGCGAAATTGATCAGACCATCTCTGGAGATATGTTGCGAGAGCTACAAGTGCGTTTTGAAATTCTCGAAAAAATTCAGGCAACTTTCGAGTTGGTGCATGAACATCTGTTGGGTGGCGTGTGGTGTGCTTCACCTAGATTCTATTCTTGCTGCTGGACATTTACTGGGCGCTTGGTAGCAGCCTGAGTCCACTCGAGTTCTTTTCCTAACCGCGCGAATTGAAACGCGCTCGAGTTTTGTTGTTAGAAGAATACTCTCTTTATTCATAGAACACCTGCTTATATACTATTTACATTTATATTATTGTGTCTTAATGTTCTACTTTATTATTTCTAATTACCCTACATTGTTATTTGTAATTACCCTACTCTTTGGTTTGCACATTTTGCAATTGTCCGCCAATGCAATCATCGAGTGGTACACTTTTGGGAAAGTGCTGACCAGTCAGTAGTGAAGGATCATTGCAGTTCAATTGTCAAATGCGCGCACCTAAAAGCATGCAATCGACTTTTACTTAATAATGTAACTTTTATTTCATTATACGTGCGCCTTAGGGCTATGCACGTTTCTTATTTTATTAGTAATCAAATCTTATAGCTACTTGGGTATAGCGGGTATTGTGAGTTTGACTCACAACATCCCTCTAGTGCAACTACCTCTTAGTTAATAATTCGTCTTATATATGTGCACCAAAAAGAATTTGTGCATCCTATATACTACACAACACATTTACTTTTTTATGATTTATTTTTGCCATACTTTGGGTTCTTATTTTTTGATTTATCTTTTATTGTTTCTTTATTATTTTCTCTCTTTTTTTTGTTTAGCTTCTTTTTGTGTTTTGTTTTTTATTTTGTTATTATTATTTCCTTTTTCTCATATTGGTCCTTATAGTTTTCATCCCCTTTTTTTCTATTATTTTATTATTTTTATTGTTTTTTTATATTATTGGATTCTTTTAATTTTTTCTTCTTATTTGTTTTTTTTTCTTTTAGCTTTCTTATCTTTTTCTTCTTATTTTAATTTTACAATTTATTTCTATAATTTATTCTTATACTAACACTGCGTCCTCCGTCTCCTGTTGTGGTGCATTCCGTCCGTGAATTCTGCATTCCGTTGTCGATAGGGCTGGTATTATGTCCTGGGAAAAGTTCCTTTTGGCGAGGTTTTCGTCAAGAATACCATCGTTATTATCATTACTCGGAAGAGTCCGGTTGTGCCTACCCCTCCCCTCTTTCTAAATGTGTATTCCTTCGTAAGACTCGGTGAGGCCCGATACTTTCTCTTCGGCTTTAACCTCCTTAACCAAGTCGCTGATTGGTTCTATTGTTATTCAGTGTTTTCCAGAGGTCCTGATGGTGTAATAGGAAAACGCTGCTTGTGTAGTGAGAGTGGGCTTTGAGTCCGTTTGTATATGAAACTATTCAGTAACTCCTGGAGTTTAGATGATACTTCGCCTGTTTTGATGACTCATATCGCGTTCTGTATTCCGCGCACATTGTATTATAGCCTGTACCCAGTAGTTTCATACGTGTTGCTTTGTTTGAGCACACCGCCGTAACCACTATTGATTCGTCAAAACGATAGGGTCATATATTTATAGATTTGTTAGCTATCAGAACTCCAGCCGATGCTAGAATGACAGCGTGTTCACACCGTTCATGCTCTAAATTGTATATTATTCTAGTGAGCATCTCTCCCGGGTGATATCGTAATCGTTTTTCTAAATCCACACCCTCGCAATTTTTCTGATTGGCTTTCGACTATGTAGTCATAAACTCCAATATGCGTTCAATCGCGTTAGGATAGTGTACACTCTTTACATCGTCAATCATTCCAATAGTGGTAGTGGAGCTCCATCTGTACAATGTTGACTGACATGGTAGATTAAATTTAAGGCCATCTCTCAAAAAATTGTATGCCTTGATCGATTGGTGATTTACTGATGAGAGCAATTGTTTTTGGTACTCAGTATATTTTTTCAGATATGAATTAACAATTAGTTGTGCAAATTCTAAAGCCTCTTTATTAGTAGAATCACCTATTTCGATGTGTTTCTCGAATTTAAGTTCGAAACGATGCTTCCAATCACTTAACTCTTTTTCAAAATTCAATTTACATTCCCGCCAATCATCTATTTCTTGTTTTATTTTTGCCGTTAATTCCTTCAAATCTCCTTCAAGCTTACTGCATTTGAATTGGTAAAAACTTTGTAGCCTACAGAATTTTTCACAGTTTTCACAAACCGTTTCTATAGCATCGATCTGGACTTAATCGTTCATTGCAGCTAATGAATTGATTTGTGAAGGGAGATTTAGGCAGGAAAATGCAGTTTTTTTTAGTGATTTTTTATTTAGCATTTCCGGCTTAAAATGCTTCTCACAAATGTAAATATGTTGAATGTTGCAACTCTCTTCCGCAATGCCGCAAATTTCGGACCAATCCCTTTTTTTTTTTTAGGAAATTCGAAAAGCAAATGAGGCGGCGAACTTGATATGCAACGCGGGACCCTGCAGCTTCGTTTTATAAAAGGTTCATTTCCAAGTAAGTTTGGGTAAACTATATCGTTCTCATCATGCCCTAGTGAAAATATGGCATAAGTGCGAATAATTTATAAATTAAACTAGGAAGAAATCATTTTCGGTCGTAACGAAGTAAAGTAACCCAACACCATTTGTAGATTCAATTTATCAGTCCCGATCACGCCCATTTCGTTTGAAGGTTGAAATAAAAAATTTTCTGTCAAGAAAGTGTTTTTACAAATCATTTCATTCCTCTAGTATTGCAGATTTGAGCTCTGCCCCATATTTTGCTAAAAATGCTGTATTCGATGAGCAAAGAACAACTATTTTTGATCAATTTGTATCTAAAATGCGACCAAACCATAGTGAAGCATCAATCTCATAACGGTAAATGCATTGCGCAGCTAAATTAGTTCCAAAGTCGGCCAATTTTTTACAACTTTTACTACTTATCAAAACACTTTCTTGACAAACTGTATATGTACGTATGTATGTACATATGCCACCTTGTTTTTGTAGTTACATTTTTCAATTAACAAAATCAACTTACATACATACATACATGTATATGAAGCTATACTGGTGTTGGGTATAATAAAAATGCATAAAAATTGTTTTTACCTAGTAAAAGGGTTGGTATATTTTTTTCCAATACATGATCGGTCGAAGTGGCGACTACAGATTCGCGTATTACTTTTTAAATTGCCTGGTTCAATTTTTGTATTTTGGCACCAAGCCCTTAGAATAATAGCATTACAATCTGGATACCGGAAAAGTTGAATTTCTGAGGATTTCTGGATTTCTCCCAACACAATTCGGCATTATGCATTCCTGCAAATGCTTATAACGTTTGCTTGACATTCTCCTTTAAAAAAACAAAATCAAAAACGAAAAATTATTACACTTGTATATTAAACCTTTTTCTATATCCTACGCAAGATCAACCAAGTTGTTATCATGTTAATACAAACGCAAATACAAAGTATAAATCGCAATAATACCTAAATATTTCTCATGAATTATACAATTAATGTTTGTATTAAGCTTCATTGGCGTGATGCTATGACTACGTTCGTTTGAAACCTGCCTGCCTGTTAAGCTCAAACTTCAATTAAAATTTGAATCGAACAAATGGTTGGATACCTACTACGCTTCCCGTGGTTTTATAACTGTGTATTTTTGGTGAGCGAATTGCAAGCTCATATAGATTAATCCTCTTTGCCTTAAACCGTACTTCAAAGTTGAATGCTAATCCATTCCTTTTGTGACTAATAACAAATTTAAAGCTGTACATTTTTATTGATTCAAAGGTGTATTGTATTGATGAATTGAAAGATGAATTGTTGAAATGAATATTGTAATGTTCTGTTTTTGTACTCTGTGAGCTATTGTATTTTATAGTATAAGTTAAATTATGTCCGGATTATTGTACTTATTGTATCATTTCATGTTATTGGGATAATTTTACAAGGTTTTGCCATAATGTCCCAAGGTGAACGTAAATTAATAATAATAAATAAATAATAATAAATTCCACTTCGGTTCACTCGTCTTACCCTCTTACATTATGAGATTCATTACTTCGTTACTATATACCAGAGTGGAAGAGGAATGAACCATTGATTGATTTAAACGCCGTATAGGGCTCTAACTGTTAAAACAAAATATTTTTATTTTTTTATTCTGAGCAAATATATTGTCCCTCCGACATAAACTAGAATATTTTTATTTTTTTTTTTTTTTAATTCATCATGGATTTATTTATTGCATCTTTTCAATCGAAACCAACAATAATTTTACAAAGCTTACAACTAATAAGAAGAGCAAGAATATTTGAGATAAACCCGTTTATTTGAAGACTGCGTCAATTGTATGACTCAATTTTGCATTACAGCTAATATATATATATATATATATATATATATATATATATGTATATATCCATGAACGACTGTATCCTCATTGCCTTACTGATTGATTCTTTTATTCCTATTATATTGATCCAACTTTTTCCTAAAGTTATCTATTCCTAATTCTATCTTTCATTTTCTTTATAAAGTAGGCCGTATATACTAAAAAAAAAAAATAAAATAAAATAAATTTATATATATATATATATATATATATATATATATATATATATATATATATATATATATATATATATATATATATATATATATATATATTTTATTTTTTATTTTTTTAATATTTTTTTTTTTTTGTAAATTTTAATTATAGAAACGGTTGAAAGAAAAAGTGCCTGGAATATAGTCATATACGAGTAAGTTACAAGGTGTGAGGATACACTCGTTCATGGATATATACATATACGAGTACACCAATACCTCACTTTGCGTCGGGGTTACATTCCAAAAAGACACGACGCAAATTAAAACGACGCAAAATGAATTAAGATTTTCTATAGCAAACCATGTAAAGATCGACGATAGGTTCCAGTGTTACGAAAATACTACTTTTTAAAAAAAAAATTGAACAAAGTAAACATTAAAAAAACAAAATTAATATAAAATTTTATTATATACATACAAAAAACAAAAAAAAACGTATTCAATTAAAACAAAATAAACTATTCAATTAATTTATTAAAAACAAAATTAAAATTAATCACATTCTGATGAATCCATACTGGGTGTTGTCGTAAGTCGGCTTTCTTGCACAAAAAATTGGTCCAATGTTTGCTGAACAGCTTTTTTTCGTTATACGTAGCTACCGCCTGAGACACTTTAAAACTCCTTCCGCTGTCAGGATCGTTTTTAAAAAATCTCCATAGCTTCAAACACATCGCTTTGGAAATTTGTTTTGAGGTTAAATTTTGGTTTTCGGAGATTTCTATTGAACGGTCACTGTCACCTTCTTCATTAGCAAAATTCAATTCCAGTTGCAATAGTTCTTCATTAGAGAATTTTGGGTTGTGCGAGGATAGCAATTCATTTATGTCAGTCTCCTCCATACCTTCAAAATTAGACTCTCTAGCTAAATTAGAAATTTCATGACGAACAGCTGGTGTACCGTCATTTTCTGCAGCGCATATTCGGTGAACACATTCAGGCCATATTTTGCGCCAAACACCATTCATGCAAGATGGTTTAACCTCCTCCCACGAATCAGAAATAATTTCTATGGCTTTCATAATGTTGAACTTTTTCCAAAACTCTAGCATGGTCTTATCTTGTCCATCTGTCTCACTTAAAAGAAGTTTAAATGTTCGTCGAAGGTAATAACTTTTAAATGTCGATATTACTCCCTGATCTATCGGCTGAATAACTGGTGTCGTATTAGGCGGCAAAAATACAAATTTCACGTTTTCTGACAACTCATCAACATAAACTGGGTGGCCAGGAGCATTATCTACTAGGACCAAAGCCTTGAAGTTTAAGTTTTCCTTGTTGCAATAAGCTTTAATTTCTTGAATAGCGCAAGTTAAAACCCAGTTTTGAAATAATGATGTTGTCATCCATGATTTTTTGTTTGCTCGCCAGTGGACAGGAAGCAGATTCTTTGAATAACCTTTCATAGCTCTTGGATTTTCTGAGTGATAAATGAGAAATGGTTTAAATTTAAAATCACCATTTGCATTACCACCAAGAAGAAGAGTCAGTCTATCCTGGCTAGCTTTAAATCCTGGCGCAGATTTTTCTGTTTTAGATATGAAAGTTCTGTTAGGTAGACGTTTCCAAAATAACCCAGTCTCGTCAATATTAAAGACCTGTTTCGGATCATAGCCACCTTCATGAATTAATGCTTTTAACTCTGTCGGGTAGCGTTCTGCAGCAGTTATATCAGCGCTAGCTGCTTCGCCTTTAAGAGCGATGCTGTGCAGATTTGCTCGAATTTTGAATCTCTCAAACCAGCCCTGACTAGCTTCAAATGCTTCATTCTTGTTTTTACTACCACTAGCATTATCGTTGGATACTGCTGCTTTACTTTTTATGTCATCAAATAAGCTTTTTGCTTTCGTCTGAATTACCATTTTACTTAATGGTATTCCATGCGCAACTTGCTTTTCAATCCAAATAGAAAGCAAGGACTCCATTTTGATCACAAAACACTCTCTGTACGGGTCATCGTTTTAGCATCTAATGATGTTGCAGATTTTGCAGCCTCTCTTATTTTATCCCCATCTCGATCTCTAATAGTTCTGACAGTTGTTGCAGCCAGACCAACAGCCTTTGCTATCTCCACAGCCTTCTCTCCCGTATCAAATCGTCGCAGAATATCTAATTTTGTCTCCAAGCTGATAGTTTTTTCTTATTTTTGGTAATTCCACCAGCAGCGCCCTTTCCACTCATTTGGCTAAAAAAGTATAAGTGTATGTAAAAAAAAATATAACTCTGCCAATAAATAAATTGGATACGGGTTGTTTCTGCTTTTGTAAGCAGAAACAACCCGTAAAAATTTATAAAAATTAATTATTCTCTTTTTTAAAAAGCACAAACACTAATTGAAACGTTACATAACGCACAATACACTACATAATTGAAACTGAACTCTAAAATTAGCAAAACAAATTGAAAATAAAACTGTAATAAAATTGCGTTGATTTTCAGTTAGAAGAGGAATCCCCGAGTTTTGATGGCATGGTGCAATTAGAAACAAAAGTGTCTGTTAGAAAACAAGAAAAAAATTAAAGACTCGAACCCAAAACAACGCAACCTCGAAAACCTAACGACGCACAGTGAAAATTAGTACTAATTAAGCAGCGTCGCAACTTCGAAAAAACGCTAAACGAAACGACGCAAAGCGAGGTATTGGTGTATACTCGTATATACTCGTATATTAGCTGCAATGCAAAATTGAGTCATACAATTGACGCAATCTTCAAATAAACGGGTTTATCTCAAATATTGTTGCTCTTCTTATTCGTTGTAAGCTTTGTAAAATTATTGTTGGTTTCGATTGAAAAGATGCAATAAATAAATCCATGTTGAATTAAAAAAAAAAAAAAAAAAAAAAATATATATATATATATATATATATATATATATATATATATATATATATATATATATATATATATATATATATATATATATATATATATATATATATATATGCTTATATTCTTATAAATAAGAAAGTTCAATAAGTTCGGACGTGTTTTTTGCCGCTAAATAAACTAGCCAAATAAAATTAAACAAGATACACTCAGATAGAGTAAGTGGATATAGACAGAGATCCGTGATCACAAATATAAACATTACACTGAAACATTTCAAGAAGCAGAAAGAAGCCCGTAACATGAATACAAGAACAAAAACCACATGTAAAGTCGCTTCGTCTCCGGCTACTCCGCAAACTGTGCCTAGTAAAGAGAACCTATCGATTGGTGCTGTTATGCAGCAACTACAATGCGGAATGGATAAGCAGAAGGAGAGCATCGTTGCTGAGCTACGTTCTGCATTGAAGATGTCAGAAGAACGAGTAATGCAAAAAACTAGTGAAACAGCCGCGGTGATCTCGAGCATCAAAGCTTCGCTTCCGCTATTTGAAGAAAGAATTGCTGCTGTTGACACAGTTTGCCTGGAGGTCACTACATTGAGAGGGGAGCTGGATGCAGTGTGTCAGCGAGTGAAGCAGTGTGAGACAAAAACTCACTCTAGCATTATTCCAGGTCTTAGGGCCGAAGTTCAGGCCTTAAAATCTCCGGTGGCAAAACAGGACAATGCCGCTATTGCCTGTAACTTACGGTTATGCGGTATCCCATGCAGTTCACAGGAGGAATATTTGATACCATATGTACATCAGTTGGTATCACGCCGCCTGTAGTAGGGCGGCTTATAGAGTCACACGCGTTGACAACAAAAACTCTACCGGTGATCGTGTTATAATGGTAAATCTAGCAACACCCTACGACAAGAACTTCGTCTTAAAGTCTATTGCGAACTTTAAACGTGAGACACATGGTACCTTACAATTACAGCATGCTGGATTCGACTCTACTGTCCCAATTTATATGAACGAATGTCTCACAAAGGTAAATTATGATATAATGCGTGCGGCAGTCCGCTTGAAAAAGCAAAAACAACTGTTCGCGGTTTTTACTTTGAGGGGCTTGGTTTATGTAAAGAGCACAGAGAGTGAAGGGGCAAAGCACATAGACTCAATTCAGCAGATGAGCAGTTTTTTTCGTGGAGAAGATCAATAGCTCTCACAATTTTTACTGCTGCATAATTGATTTCTCTCAACAAATTTTTGTAGATGTAAGTTTAAATTGCAGCATTGTTTATTTACTCTTTAATATGTACTATTTTGAGTGTTTTGATGTAAAATTCATATATATAGTTTTAAGTCAGTCACTAGTTTGCACGGTTATCCACAGTTCGTTGCGCTACTTCAAATTCTTTTGGAAGCTACTCTTGGGCACCAGCAGCATTTTCCTATTACACCATCAGGTCCTCTGGAAAACACTGAATAACAATAGAACCAATCAGCGACTTGGTTAAGGAGGTTAAAGCCGAAGAGAAAGTAGCGGACCTCACCGAGTCCTACGAAGGAATACACATTTAGAAAGAGGGGAGGGGTAGGCACAACCGGACTCTTCCGAGTAATGATAATAACGATGGTATTCTTGACGAAAACCACGCTAAAAGGCATTTTTCCCAGCACATAATACCAGCCCTATCGACAACGGAATGCAGAATTCACGGACGGAATGCACCACAACAGGAGACGAAGGACGCAGTGTTAGTATAAGAATAAATTATAGAAATAAATTGTAAAATGAAAATAAGAAGAAAATGATAAGAAAGGAAAAAAAAAAAAACAAATAAGAAGAGGCGGAAATGTTAGCAGTGCACGTATGCTTGAGCATTCGTACAAAGTTTGCATATAGTAAGAAGATGGAGTACATACTCGTATATGTTTGTAGACGTACGCTTGTACAAACTTGGTACATATATAAATATATATATATATATATATATATATATATATATATATATATATATATATATATATATATATATATATATATATATATATATATATATATATATATATATATATATATATATATATATATATATATATTTATATATGTAAAAAGTTTGTACAAGCGTACGTCTACAAACATATACGAGTATGTACTCCATCTTCATACTATATGCAAACTTTGTACGAATGCTCAAGCATACGTGCCCTGCTAACATTTCCGCCCTGCATGCGCTCCACTTTGCGTTTTGCACAATTGGTTTGGTCAATGCACTTGCGGTTTGCCCAAATGCTTTAAATAAATCTTTTATTCTAATTTTTCTTCCACTGAATTTTGATTCTTGTATCTGTGTTTTTTCTATCTCACATTTTTGTCCTTACTATTATTATTACCTTACTTATATTTTTCAACCATTCTCTCTCTTCTTATTCTTATTCTTACTGCATTTTAGCTGCATATTCACATTATGTAATTGATTAAAGACCTAAGTTAATAAATTATATTATACGAGTATATTAATATAATATTTTACAAATTAATATAAAAACGTGTAAAAAAGTCTGAAGTCGGGTTAGACCGACTACGAAAGACCCTTTATCTTTTCTTGTGCGTGCGAGTTCAACAATTGGGATGTTTTCTTCATAAATCATCATTAGGAGCATATCTAAGGTAATTTTCTGTAGGGTACCTTAAATTGATTACATCGATCCCAGTTATTGTGTATGGCTTTGTCGTTTCAATATAACCACTAATATATAATTTCGTCCAAAAATATTGTATAGGTCGTAAGTTATAATAATATGTCAATAGTGGGCGTGGCTGTATAAATAACACGCCCATTTTTGGTGTGGTGTTTAATGTTAGTACCCGCAACATTCCTGTGAAATTTCGTTGATAAATCTTTAATAGGAACTTAGTAACGATTTTTGGTGAATTGTGGGCGTGGCAGTTATAATAATCTGCCCATATTTGGAATGCATGCTAGTACAGACCCAGTGTATACATCTACCAATTTGCTTTCATATATCACCACTAGAAGCATGGATAGGGTAATTGTCTTTAAGTGGGGTCCCCAAAGTTCATTATATGGGAGGGAAGCGTATCCTTTCTCTGATCGACCCCGAATCTTGTATATGGCTTTGTAGGGTCCATATACGTAAAATTTCGTCCAAAAATATTATATACATGTTGGCCCAAATGAGACCTAGTGATGTTAAACACGTGTAACTCTTGTAATAACGGGTTTTTTTAAATGATTTATTTTAATATGTTAAATACATTTTATGGAAATTTAACGTGACTATGTGTGAAATATGACATCAGACAAATGACCACCATTTTGTTCGATACAGGCATTGGCTCTTTTTAGCGCATTTTGCATTACACGGCGTAATGTTTCTGGTTGCAGGCGCCGTATTTCGTCTCGAATATTCTGCTTGAGCTGTCCAAGTGTCTGTGGTTTGTTAACATACACTTTGTCTTTTAAATATCCCCATAAAAAAAAAATCGGGCGCAGTTAAATCTGGTGAACGAGGAGGCCAAGGGAAATCTGAATTTCTTGAAATTATGCGTTCACCAAAAATTTCACGCAGCATGTCAATAGTTTGCCTAGCAGTATGCGCAGTGGCTCCATCTGGTTGAAACCACAAATTGGGATGTTGCTCCACCATTGGCCGCAAAAAGTTGTCGATCATTGTTCTGTAAGAAGCCCCGGAGACCGTTTCTGGCATTTCATCCTCATTCTCAAAGAAATATGGGCCGATGATTTCTGTGGCCATAACACCGCACCAAACAGTGCATCTGATTGGGTGTGACTGATGCTGATGTATTGCCCTTGGATTTTCAGAGCCCCACAACCTACAGTTTTGTTTATTCACATAACCACTTAAATGGAAATGCGTTTCATCCGTCATCAAAAGATTATTTAAAAAATCATGTTGTATGGCTAATTGTGTAAAGCGAATAGCGGACTGTAGTCGTTGTTGGGGGTCTTGCGGTAGAAGCTGTTGCACAATTTGAACTTTGTATGGATACATCTTAAGATCCAACTTTAAAATTCTCTGTAATGTTGTTCTGGGTATATCCAATTGGCCGGAACGGCGACGAGTTGAGGCAGATGGATCATTTGCAACACTCTGCTGCACAGCTACCACGTTGTCTTCAGTACGAATATTTCGATGAGCACCTCTGCCTGGACGGTCGGCAACTGAACCCACTTCCTCAAAACGGCGAAGTAAACTTGTAATCATGGAAGATGTGGGCGCTGATCTTACGTTAAAAAAACGGCGATAATTTCGCTGCGTCAGAACAATTGATCGTTGAGAAGAATAATAAAATTCGATAATTTTAATTCGTTGTTGTGGACTGTACGTATTCATTTTAAATTTCCAAGAGTTCAGTTATAATCTGCAAAAAGAAAAATTAAATTATGTTAAAAAATAAAAAAGTTATTTGTGTTTCACATTAGCTGGTCTTATTTGGGCCACCCTGTAGATCGTAAGTTATAATAATATGTGGATAGTGGGCGTGGCTGTAGAAATAACACGCCCATTTTTTGTGTGGTGTTTAATGTTAGTGCCCATATTTGGAATGCATGCTAGTACAGACCCAGTGTATACATCTACCAATTTTTTTTCATATATCATACTAGAAGCATAGATAGGGTAACTGTCTTTAAGTGGGGTCCCCAAAGTTCATTATATGGGAGGGAGGCGTATCCTTCCTCTGATCGACCCCGAATCTTGTATATGACTTTGTAGGGTCCATATACGTACTAATGTAAAATTTCGTCCAAAAATATTATATAGGTCGTAAGTTATAATAATATGTCTATTGAGGGCGTGGCTGTAAAAATAGCACGCCCATTTCTTGTGTGGTGTTTAATGTTAGTATCCGCATCCTTTCTGTCGAATTTTGTTAATAAATCTTTAATAGGAACCTAGTAATGATTTTTGGTTAATTGTGTGCATGGCAGTAGTACTATGATCTCCATATTCTGCACACACACTATTATGGACCCCATGTATGTTTCTGCCAATTTTTATTCCGCTGGCATCAATATGAGCATAGGAAGGCTAATTTTAATTTTAGATCCGAAGGTTCCCTATATCAAAAGTGGGCGTGTCTTTTCTCTGATCAGCCCCATTTGTTGAAGATAGCTTTGTAATGTCCACATGTTCCTTCCCGTAAAATTTCGTATGTATATCTCTACCAGATCTTAAATTATTAATATTTGTTAATAGTGGGCGTGGCAGTTAATATATACCGCCCACTTTTTGCACACTGTATGGTGGGACCCACATCTCCATAAGCGGCAAAAAAACATCACGTTTCCGTCAATTGGACCGAAGTTATAGTCATTTTAAAAAAGGTGAAAAATTTCCTTATATGGGAGGTAGGCGTGGTCTTTGTCCAAATCGGCCCATATAGCAATCTGGTTCTGTATCTTTGTCCAGACTACACTTTTGCAAAATTTCATTTAGATAGCTCTAACGGTGTAGAAAAAAAGTGGCCACAGACGGACAGACGGACGGACAAAATAAAAATTGCTTAGAAAGTGATTCTGATCATATCTGTATATATATGTCCATACCTACCACGCCTCCTTCTTGAAATTGCAACCCCTCTCAAAAGCACAAAGTTAGTATACCCTATTTTCCTTTTTTAAAGGTAAAGGGTATAAAGAGTGGAAAGAATATAAGTTAATATAACACAGCTCATTTTGAACAGCTGCAGACACATTAACAACTAGTGTCGGAACCGTAGCAATTGATATTGCAGGTGAGTTAAGAGTGTCAAGTGGTTACAAATATATTTTGACAGCAAAGTGGGAAATTTATAAATTCGTGATAGCTCACCCCAAGCAGTATAAAGAGGCCGACACCGTAGCAAAAACCCTTGTTAACAAATTCATACTTAAGCGGCCCATAGACGGTACGTCATGATCATACTCATATATAATAGCAAGAGTAAACAACGAGAGAAAATATGCATGTATGTGTCACACAGCCATGATTTCGCTGTGATCACTGATTGAACGTTGGTTTCTTTTTCACATTTTTCCGCTACCGCTCACAAACTTCATCATCCGACAGCGACATAAAGACCACACTCAATGACGAGTATGCAAAAATGGCTTGATTTAGGATTTTGATCACTCGCCAGTGGCATAGCATCATTCAACACGTACACGAATTAGTATGATCATGACGTATCGTGTGTGGACCGCATGAAGTATGAGAAGTCAGACAAAAGGTCTGTTCGCGTCGCATGAACTGGCTGTCTATCTTCCCGGAACTGTGTACGCGTCGCAAGTTCTTTTGCACTTTTGTTCGCGTTGCAGAAAGTTCTCTTTCAGTTCATGAACTGGCTGCACTGAAATTTTTATAGTGCAGCTTAGTTCATGTTTTGTTTTGAAAATTGACGAACTTTTTAATTTTTTTTCTTTACTCGAACTGAAAGTGAAATCGCACTGGACAAGTTCATGCAAAGTGAACAAACTTAGAGACTCAGAATTCATAAATTTGTGAGACACTCTAAAAATAAAACAAATGTGTTTAACACCATATCATGAGTCTCTAGGGCCAGTCAAGCACAACCACAGGGTACATAATGAATTTGTGCTAACGATTTTATCGACTCTTTTCACTAAGATGAGCTCGCGGATTGCCAGTCGTATATAGTATTATTAATATTACTCTTTAGTACTGCAGGTTTTTATTTTTAAAAGTAACATAGTAAATTAGACTTATTTTCTAGTTGAATGCTTCGCTTGTTGCCTGTGTTTGTTTTCCATTTCTCTGTTATTTGGCCCGCTTGTGCTACTGATGGTGCACTTGATTCCACGCTGGATGTGCCGAGATCTCTCGATGTGTCTACTTGGAATGTTATCTCGGTTACTTGGCACTGGCCGTGCCCTTGAATGATTGGGAGATGCCCTGTTTACCATGGTAGTTTGTGTCCTTAGTTGTTCGGCCTACTTCTCACTGGGTTCCCTGTATGAAAAGTAGAATGTATATATATACACACAAACACAAGCACCACATGCGGCGTAGGCATATGCAATGTAAGCGGAGACCCAACATAATTGCATCGCACTCTCATATAAGAGTGTCAACTAAGAGTGTCTAAGCGCGAACAGCGCGCACGTTTTTGATTACGCTACATTCTAATGTTCAATACCCTTGAACGAATATACGCCGGCATTGACCGTGATACTTTCCGCTAACATTGCAAAAACCCCCTTTATATACTAAGAATCACATTATATACTAAGTAATAGAATATAAGAATTTGAGGTATAAATAGCGATAAGAGTTTACCAATAAATCGATCTGGGAACCATTCAAATCGGTTATCATTTGAATATTTGGCTGTACTCTCGAAGTCGCCGATTTAAATTATGCGCTAGCTCTCTCATAAAAAGGAGTGTGGTCCTCCTTTTTATGAGTTTGTGGATTCGTTTTCGTTCGGCATAGTCCATAGCAGATGAATTCGTTCGTATGTGTAACAACTGTTTCTAGTGGTGTGTGTTTGCGAACGCATTAGTTTTCTATATACTCTGTGTGAATGTGTGACTACCTACATATATTACGCTTTACATGATATGAGTGCACTAAGCTGATTTCCATATTTTCTTTACCCAAGACGGAATGTCCGTCTTACCATATTATATCATAATTAATTTTTTAACTTTGTTTTAGATATATATATATATTTTATTTTATTTTTACAGTGCCTGCTCGCATATTTCTATTATGCAACTTTTTAATTACCTACATAGTTAGCACACTTTAGCGGACATTGACTTTGGAATTCGGAATTGTGGTATTTCCTATGCTTAATAAAATGAAATACATGTATCGGCTTGCTTTGCTTGTTCTGGTGGTATTTCCAAGTGTAGAACATAGTGAACATTTGTTGATCAAGTGTGTGCTCTTGAATGAAATAACATTAAAACACTGTTGTGCAATTTCTTTGGCTTGCCCTTAATTGTTACGCTTACGGATCTTCGCTGATGTATATGGCCCTAACCAGACAGGAGAAAATTTATTCTTTCGGGTCTGATTCATTATTACGACGCTGTCGCCGACACGAAAAATGACAGGGTTTACAACCTTATTGTACGCTTTTCTAGCTACTCGTTTAGCCCGTTCTTGGTTTTCTATAACGAATTCATGTGCTCGTTGTAGGTGGTATTTGCGTACCTTATTTGAATCATCAGCATTGCACACTTACGCACATTTGCGCTTCAGATTTACTGGCATGTTGAAATCAAACTCGTAGAGTGTCCAAAACGGAGTTTGCTTGCTTGAAACGTATACCGTGTTATTGTGTACGTACATTGCCGTAGTCAACCACTGATCCCATCTTGGATCTATCCTTTTCAGCGAAACTACTCAAGTATTCTGCCAGAGGTGGATGACTTCTCCTCCGTTCTAATCTGAATTATTGTCCAGCCCTGATCAACTACCTCTGGAGGTGATTCATTCTTCCTGAGCTTCGCTTATTTCCATAGCTATTTAGCCTCTGCTTTGTATGTATTTGTTTCAAAATCGTTCAGCAGTTTCTGCGTAAAAAATTTCACCTCTGATTCCAATGAGTGCAACTTACTCTGAGCTTCTTCCTCAGAGGAACTCGGATTTCGAACTTGGTCTGTTGGTCCCGAATTAACTTTTTTTGAGCACTCCCGATCTAATCCATTAAGTTACTCTGGATAATGTTCTGCGAAATACTTATTTTTGCTGCTAATGACCGCATGCGGCAACAACTCCTCGTTGATCGTGCTAAACTGTCCAGTAGCGACTGCACATCCTCTATATGCTTGCGATAGTAAGCGTTATCTCTTCGTGCCTTGCCGGCCTTTCTAAAGTTGCGTAAACGTTTTTGGATCGCTTCTCCCCATTGATCCTGCGCGTTCCGCAACCATTTCAGTTCCTTTGGTACTAATCTAAAGAAAAGAACCCTGGTACCATGCCAAATAATAACACAAATTGCTCAGCTACAAGCCAAAGTTGTAGTGCAAAACAAAAAAATAAGAAGTCTTTTGGCTTGGTACTGAAGGTGCGGTCACAGAGGGTCTTGTTCATTCTTGACAAGTTTGACAAAACGAAAGGGAGGGTAACGCGCACGAACGTGATGCCGAAGACAAAATGAAATATATGGCAGTGGTACGGGAGTTTGAGACGACCGGGACACTAAAGAAACAACAGCCATTACTACAACCGGCCTGCGCGGCAAAACGAAATCGGTCGCAAGAAGTGATCGGTCCCGCCGCAAAACAAGGGCTGTATGCCTCTAAACAGGAGGAGGGCCCTTCCACAAGTGCTATGGCAGTCGCGAGGATGGCTTACAGTGAGGTGGCTGACCTCCTCCAAGTTGCCCTTGTGGATGCTAATATCAACAGTGGAAAACGGGTGCTGGCCTAGTGCGGCTCCATAGAAGACGATTATCGGAGATGGTCGTCAAGCACCTTGTTGGGTGTTGAGGCGGTCTGTGGTGTACTCGTCTAGATTTTACTTACTCCCGGACATTTACTGGGCGCATGTTAGCAGCCTGAGTCTCCTGATGTTTGTTCTAACTGCGAGAGTGGAAATGCACTCAAGTTTAGTTGTTAGAAGACTTTCTTTATTGGTAAAACACTTGCTTATATACTATTTACATTCATATTATTGTATCTTAATGTTCTACTGTACTATTTCTAATTACCCTACATTGTTATTTGTAATTACCCTACTTTTTGGTTTGCACATTCTGGAATAGGCCATCAATGCAATAATCGAGTGGCACACTTTTGGGAAAGTGCTGACCAGGCAGTAGTGAAAGTTCATTGCAGTTCAATTGTCAAATGCGTGCACCTAAAAACATGCAATCGAATTTTATTTGGTGGTAACATTTTCATTATATTATATGTGCGCCTTACTGCTATGCACGTTTATTATTTTATTAATAATAAAATCTAATAGCTACTTGGGTTTAGCGGACATTGTGAGTTTGACTCACAATATCTCTCCATTCTTTCTAAGCAGAAAGTGCAACTACCTCTTAGTTAGTAATTCGTCTTGTTCTCTAATGACATACCTGCACAGAAAACCTACTTACAACCTAACATACTATATAAAACATTTGCTTTTCTATTATCTATTTTTGCCATGTTTTGGGTTCTTATTGCTTGCTCTATCTTTTATTGTTTCTTTATTATTTTCTCTTTTTTTTCTTTTGTTTGATTTTGTATTTTGTTTTTTATCATTATTTAATTTTTTTCATATTGGTCCTTATATTTTTCGTCTCTTTTTTATCTATAATTATTTTTTTTTTTTATTGTTTTTTTATATTATTGGACTCTTTTAGTTTTTCTTCTTTTTCTTATTTTTTTATTACAATTTATTTCTATAATTTATTCTTATACTAAAACTGCGTCCTCCGTCTCCTGTTATGCTGCATTCCCTCGGTTAATTATGCATTGCGTTGTCGATAGGGCTGGGAAAAAATTCCTTTTTGTCGTGATTTTCGTCAAGAATACCATCGTTATTATCATTACTCGGAAGAGTTCGGTTGTGCCGACCCATCCCCTCTTTCTAAATGTGTATTTCCTCGTAGGACTCGGTGGGGCCAGCTACCTTAACCAAGTCGCTGATTGCTTCTATTATTATTCAGTGTTTTCCAGAGAACCTGATGGTGTAATACCGAAAATGCTGCTGGAGTAGTGAGAGTACTTTTGAATGTGAAACTATAACTCCTGGAGTTTTGATGATACTTCGCCTGTTCTGATGAAGGAAGTTGATAAATTGTACTATGCCTCATCTCGCGCTCTGTATTCCGCACACATTGTATTATAGCCTGTACCCATTAGTTTCATACGTGTTGCTTTGTTTCAGCACACCGCCGTAACCACCATTGGTTCGTCAAAACGAAAAGGTCACCTATTGATAGATTGGGTGGCTACCAGAACTCCAGCCGATGCTAGAAAGGGCACGTGTTCACACCGTTCATGCTCTAAACCCTATATTATTTGGTTGAGCAACTCCCCCGGGTGATATCGTAATCGTTTTGCTAGATCCAAACCCCCCCAATTTTTCTCTTTCTTTGTGGATTGACTAATGTAACGTTCTTGTGGTTGGCTTTCGGCTATGTAGTCACACCTGGTCTTTGGTGATAAACTCCAATATGCGTTAAATCGCTTTGGAATAGCGTACAATTTGTATATCGTCAAACATTCAAGTAGTGGTAGGGAAACTATGATAACTACTGTTATTGTATATACTGATTTTCTGTCTACGTGGTTCGTACTTCGGGTAGTTCGTAGAACCGTTCCGGAACCTTATTGTACCAGGAGATACCTTTCAATGATGACGCTGCCTCGGGCAACTTGTTCAAAGTTATAAAAAATGGATGCAGCTTGGCATGTAATAGGTCGCCGATCACTGTTATTTATGTGCTGATGCTCCGCCCTTATGCTTTAGCTCAGTACCACTGGCCGCAGATTGTTTTTCAGAAAGTTTGTTCCTCATATTCTCCTTCAAAATAAATTCCAATTCCGTCTTTGGCAACTCCGTCACAATCACCCACTCATCCTTCGCGAACCATACTTCCCCTGCGGTCCCCAGTACTACATTCGGATTTGTTGAACTGCACTTCTGCAAAGGTCTTCTCACTCTCTGACATCATTAGCCATAGATTAATCTAATCTCATATACGAGTATATACTTATTTCTAATAGTCTTTAAACCGTAATTCCAAGTTGAATGCATTACCATTCCACTTCGGTTCACTCGTCTTACCCTTCTACATTATGAGATTCATTACTTCGTTACTATATAACAGAGGGGAAGAGGAATGAACCACTGATTGATTTTACCGCCGTATAGGGCTCTGACTGATAAAAATAATCAATTTTTTTTTCTGAGCAAATTTTATTGCCCCTTCGATATAAGCAAGAATATTTGAAATAAACCCGTTTATGTGAAGACTGTGTCAATTGTATGACTCCATTTTTCATTGCAGCCAATATTTTTTAAAATAAGTTATCACCTGGTATATACCCATAAACAAGTGTATCCTCACACCCTGTAACTTACTCGTATATGACCACATACATACATTCCAGGCATTTTCTCTTATTCTAATTTTATTTTGTTTGTCTCCCTATGTCTTTCCCTATGAAAGTACAAAAGATTTTACTTAATATTAATGTAGTAATATGCATTGGGAAAGAGGAGTGAAATTTGCACCGTGTAATACCCCGTTTTTTGTACAAGTACCTACCCGGTATTATCGGTACTATTTGTAAACATTTATTAATTTCTTTTATTTCTTTAGCGATTTTTCCCTTTCATAAACTTCAATTTTAGCTGTTCTTACTTATATTTAAATGTTTCATTTGAACTTCTTTCTAATACATTACTTTGTCCCACTCTATCTCTCCTCCTACAGTTTACTTTTTCTTGCTTATTCTAAATTCTACTTAGCTACTAATCCAATCAATTCCCACAAAATCTTCTCTAGTTTCAATCTTAAGGATATCTGCATTTTGTCGGACAGCCAAGCTGCACTAAGGGCGTTGAATGCATTCCAAATAACATCGAGGAGTGTCTTAGACTGTCGCCGATCTCTAAATGAGATGGCTAAAAAATTCCATATCCAGTTGTGCTGGGTGCCAGGACATAGGGATATACCAGGGAACTACAAGGCTGATCAACTTGCGAGAGATGGCACTTGTATGTCAAATATCGGTAGGCATATGGGTGTACCTCTCACGATTTGTAAGCTTCTCATAAGAGAGACACTGATTAATTCTACCAATCAAAGGTGGATCTGTGCCACTACCTGTGAAATCGCCAGGCAAACATGGCCGAGGCTAAATCTGCGTCTATCTAGGAACTTAATAGGAGCCCTTGTCTAATAGGAAATCATGCAAGAAGAATGGGAGTTTATACACATGATTTCTGCTGCAGCTGCAGGAACGAGGAGGAGCTGGAAACGGTCCAGCATCTCTTCTGTACATGTCCAGCTTTTCGCCCACTTCTTAACAAGTATAGATGGTCTATATCAGTCAGGTGTTAACAACCTTCTTCGCTTTGTAAAAGGCTCAGGGTGGTTCAATCGGGAGGGGGAAGCGTAGCCATGCCTCGCATACGCGGTTCACAACGGACCCAAGTGGCATCACTGGTTATTGGTGATGCGGCTGCCCTACCTGCCTACCTACCTAAGTCTACAAACATAAATGTACTCCATCTTCATACTATATGCAGGGTTTGTACGAATGCTCAAGCATACGTGCACTGCTAACATTTCCGCCCTGCGTGCGCTCCACTTTGTGTTTTGCACAATTGGTTTGGTCAATGCACTTGTGGTTTGCCAAAATGCTTTAAATAAAGCTTTTATTCTAATTTTTCTCCCACTGAATTTTGATTCTTGTATCTGTGTTTTTTCTATCTCACATTTTTTTCATCACTATTATTATTACCTTACTTATTTTTGGTTAATTGTGGGCGCGGCAGTAGTAATAATCTGCCCATATTTGGAATGCATGCGAGTACAGACCCAGTGTATACATCTACCAATTTGCTTTCATATATCACCACTAGAAGCATGGATAGGGTAATTTTCTTTAAGTGGGGTCCCCAAAGTTCATTATATGGGAGGGAAGCGTATTCTTTCTCTGATCGACCCCGAATCTTGTATATGGCTTTGTAGGGTCCATATACGTACTACTATACAATTTCGTCCAAAAATATTATATAGATCGTAATTTATAATAATATGTGAATAGTGGGCGAGGATGTAGAAATAACACGCCCATTTTTTGTGTGGTGTTTAATGTTAGTGCCCATATTTGGAATGCATGCTAGTACAGACCCAGTGTATACATCTACCAATTTTTTTCATATATCATCACTAGAAGCATAGTTTTTAAGTGGGGTCCCCAAAGTTCATTATATGGGAGGGAGGCGTATCTTTCCTCTGATCGACCCCGAATCTTGTATATGACTTTGTAGGGTCCATATACGTACTACTATACAATTTCGTCCAAAAATATTATTTAGGTCGTAAGTTATAATAATATGTGGATAGTGGGCGTGGCTGTAAAAAAAACCACGCCCACTTTTTGTGTGGTGTTTAATGTTCGTACCCGCAACCTTCCTGTGAAATTTCGTTGATAAATATTTAACAGGAACACAGTAATGATTTTTAGCTAATTGTGGGCGTGGCAGTTCTAGTATGATCTCCAAATTTTGCACACACACTATTATGGACCCCATGTATATTTCTGCCAATTTTTATTCCGCTGGCATCAATACGAGCATAGGTAGGCTAATTTTAATTTTAGACCCGAAAGTTCCCTATATCAAAAGTGGGCGTGTCTTTTCTCTGATCAGCCCCATTTATTGAAGATAGCTTTGTAATGTCCACATGTTCCTTCCCGTAAAATTTCGTCCGTAAATCTCTATCAGATCTTAAGTTATTAATATTTGTTAATAGTGGGCGTGGCAGTTAATATATACCGCCCACTTTTTGCACACTGTTTGGTGGGACCCACATCTCCATAAACGGCAATATAGCAATCTGGTTCTGTATCTTTGTCCAGACTATACTTTTGCAAAATTTAATTTAGATAGCTCTAACGGTGTAGAAAAAAAGTGGCCACAGACGGACAGACGGACAGACAAATTAAAAATTGCTTAGAAAGTGATTCTGATCATATCTGTATATATATGTTCATACCTACCACGCCTCCGTTTTGAAATTGCAACCCCTCTCAAAAGCACAAAGTTAGTATACCCTATTTACCTTTTTTAAAGGTAAAGGGTATAAAGAGTGGAAAGAATATAAGTTAATATAACACAGCTCATTTTGAACAGCTGCAGACACATTAACAACTAGTGTCGGAACCGTAGCAATTGATATTGCAGGTGAGTTAAGAGTGTCAAGTGGTTACAAATATATTTTGACAGCAAAGTGGGAAATTTATAAATTCGTGATAGCTCACCCCAAGCAGTATAAAGAGGCCGACACCGTAGCAAAAACCCTTGTTAACAAATTCATACTTAAGCGGCCCATAGCCGGTACGTCATGATCATTCTCATATATAATAGCAAGAGTAAACAACGAGAGAAAATATGCATGTATGTGTCACACAGCCATGATTTCGCTGTGATCACTGATTGAACGTTGGTTTCTTTTTCACATTTTTCCGCTACCGCTCACAAACTTCATCATCCGACAGCGACATAAAGACCACACTCAATGACGAGTATGCAAAAATGGCTTGATTTAGGATTTTGATCACTCGCCAGTGGCATAGCATCATTCAACACGTACACGAATTAGTATGATCATGACGTATCGTGTGTGGACCGCATGAAGTATGAGAAGTCAGACAAAAGGTCTGTTCGCGTCGCATGAACTGGCTGTCTATCTTCCCGGAACTGTGTACGCGTCGCAAGTTCTTTTGCACTTTTGTTCGCGTTGCAGAAAGTTCTCTTTCAGTTCATGAACTGGCTGCACTGAAATTTTTATAGTGCAGCTTAGTTCATGTTTTGTTTTGAAAATTGACGAACTTTTTAATTTTTTTTCTTTACTCGAACTGAAAGTGAAATCGCACTGGACAAGTTCATGCAAAGTGAACAAACTTAGAGACTCAGAATTCATAAATTTGTGAGACACTCTAAAAATAAAACAAATGTGTTTAACACCATATCATGAGTCTCTAGGGCCAGTCAAGCACAACCACAGGGTACATAATGAATTTGTGCTAACGATTTTATCGACTCTTTTCACTAAGATGAGCTCGCGGATTGCCAGTCGTATATAGTATTATTAATATTACTCTTTAGTACTGCAGGTTTTTATTTTTAAAAGTAACATAGTAAATTAGACTTATTTTCTAGTTGAATGCTTCGCTTGTTGCCTGTGTTTGTTTTCCATTTCTCTGTTATTTGGCCCGCTTGTGCTACTGATGGTGCACTTGATTCCACGCTGGATGTGCCGAGATCTCTCGATGTGTCTACTTGGAATGTTATCTCGGTTACTTGGCACTGGCCGTGCCCTTGAATTATTGGGAGATGCCCTGTTTACCATGGTAGTTTGTGTCCTTAGTTGTTCGGCCTACTTCTCACTGGGTTCCCTGTATGAAAAGTAGAATGTATATATATACACACAAACACAAGCACCACATGCGGCGTAGGCATATGCAATGTAAGCGGAGACCCAACATAATTGCATCGCACTCTCATATAAGAGTGTCAACTAAGAGTGTCTAAGCGCGAACAGCGCGCACGTTTTTGATTACGCTACATTCTAATGTTCAATACCCTTGAACGAATATACGCCGGCATTGACCGTGATACTTTCCGCTAACATTGCAAAAACCCCCTTTATATACTAAGAATCACATTATATACTAAGTAATAGAATATAAGAATTTGAGGTATAAATAGCGATAAGAGTTTACCAATAAATCGATCTGGGAACCATTCAAATCGGTTATCATTTGAATATTTGGCTGTACTCTCGAAGTCGCCGATTTAAATTATGCGCTAGCTCTCTCATAAAAAGGAGTGTGGTCCTCCTTTTTATGAGTTTGTGGATTCGTTTTCGTTCGGCATAGTCCATAGTAGATGAATTCGTTCGTATGTGTAACAACTGTTTCCAGTGGTGTGTGTTTGCGAACGCATTAGTTTTCTATATACTCTGTGTGAATGTGTGACTACCTACATATATTACGCTTTACATGATATGAGTGCACTAAGCTGATTTCCATATTTTCTTTCCCCAAGACGGAATGTCCGTCTTACCATATTATATCATAATTAATTTTTTAACTTTGTTTTAGATATATATATATATTTTATTTTATTTTTACAGTGCCTGCTCGCATATTTCTATTATGCAACTTTTTAATTACCTACATAGTTAGCACACTTTAGCGGACATTGACTTTGGAATTCGGAATTGTGGTATTTCCTATGCTTAATAAAATGAAATACATGTATCGGCTTGCTTTGCTTGTTCTGGTGGTATTTCCAAGTGTAGAACATAGTGAACATTTGTTGATCAAGTGTGTGCTCTTGAATGAAATAACATTAAAACACTGTTGTGCAATTTCTTTGGCTTGCCCTTAATTGTTACGCTTACGGATCTTCGCTGATGTATATGGCCCTAACCAGACAGGAGAAAATTTATTCTTTCGGGTCTGATTCATTATTACGACGCTGTCGCCGACACGAAAAATGACAGGGTTTACAACCTTATTGTACGCTTTTCTAGCTACTCGTTTAGCCCGTTCTTGGTTTTCTATAACGAATTCATGTGCTCGTTGTAGGTGGTATTTGCGTACCTTATTTGAATCATCAGCATTGCACACTTACGCACATTTGCGCTTCAGATTTACTGGCATGTTGAAATCAAACTCGTAGAGTGTCCAAAACGGAGTTTGCTTGCTTGAAACGTATACCGTGTTATTGTGTACGTACATTGCCGTAGTCAACCACTGATCCCATCTTGGATCTATCCTTTTCAGCGAAACTACTCAAGTATTCTGCCAGAGGTGGATGACTTCTCCTCCGTTCTAATCTGAATTATTGTCCAGCCCTGATCAACTACCTCTGGAGGTGATTCATTCTTCCTGAGCTTCGCTTATTTCCATAGCTATTTAGCCTCTGCTTTGTATGTATTTGTTTCAAAATCGTTCAGCAGTTTCTGCGTAAAAAATTTCACCTCTGATTCCAATGAGTGCAACTTACTCTGAGCTTCTTCCTCAGAGGAACTCGGATTTCGAACTTGGTCTGTTGGTCCCGAATTAAATTTTTTTGAGCACTCCCGATCTAATCCATTAAGTTACTCTGGATAATGTTCTGCGAAATACTTATTTTTGCTGCTAATGACCGCATGCGGCAACAACTCCTCGTTGATCGTGCTAAACTGTCCAGTAGCGACTGCACATCCTCTATATGCTTGCGATAGTAAGCGTTATCTCTTCGTGCCTTGCCGGCCTTTCTAAAGTTGCGTAAACGTTTTTGGATCGCTTCTCCCCATTGTTCCTGCGCGTTCCGCAACCATTTCAGTTCCTTTGGTACTAATCTAAAGAAAAGAACCCTGGTACCATGCCAAATAATAACACAAATTGCTCAGCTACAAGCCAAAGTTGTAGTGCAAAACAAAAAAATAAGAAGTCTTTTGGCTTGGTACTGAAGGTGCGGTCACAGAGGGTCTTGTTCATTCTTGACAAGTTTGACAAAACGAAAGGGAGGGTAACGCGCACGAACGTGATGCCGAAGACAAAATGAAATATATGGCAGTGGTACGGGAGTTTGAGACGACCGGGACACTAAAGAAACAACAGCCATTACTACAACCGGCCTGCGCGGCAAAACGAAATCGGTCGCAAGAAGTGATCGGTCCCGCCGCAAAACAAGGGCTGTATGCCTCTAAACAGGAGGAGGGCCCTTCCACAAGTGCTATGGCAGTCGCGAGGATGGCTTACAGTGAGGTGGCTGACCTCCTCCAAGTTGCCCTTGTGGATGCTAATATCAACAGTGGAAAACGGGTGCTGGCCTAGTGCGGCTCCATAGAAGACGATTATCGGAGATGGTCGTCAAGCACCTTGTTGGGTGTTGAGGCGGTCTGTGGTGTACTCGTCTAGATTTTACTTACTCCCGGACATTTACTGGGCGCATGTTAGCAGCCTGAGTCTCCTGATGTTTGTTCTAACTGCGAGAGTGGAAATGCACTCAAGTTTAGTTGTTAGAAGACTTTCTTTATTGGTAAAACACTTGCTTATATACTATTTACATTCATATTATTGTTTCTTAATGTTCTACTGTACTATTTCTAATTACCCTACATTGTTATTTGTAATTACCCTACTTTTTGGTTTGCACATTCTGGAATAGGCCATCAATGCAATAATCGAGTGGCACACTTTTGGGAAAGTGCTGACCAGGCAGTAGTGAAAGTTCATTGCAGTTCAATTGTCAAATGCGTGCACCTAAAAACATGCAATCGAATTTTATTTGGTGGTAACATTTTCATTATATTATATGTGCGCCTTACTGCTATGCACGTTTATTATTTTATTAATAATAAAATCTAATAGCTACTTGGGTTTAGCGGACATTGTGAGTTTGACTCACAATATCTCTCCATTCTTTCTAAGCAGAAAGTGCAACTACCTCTTAGTTAGTAATTCGTCTTGTTCTCTAATGACATACCTGCACAGAAAACCTACTTACAACCTAACATACTATATAAAACATTTGCTTTTCTATTATCTATTTTTGCCATGTTTTGGGTTCTTATTGCTTGCTCTATCTTTTATTGTTTCTTTATTATTTTCTCTTTTTTTTCTTTTGTTTGATTTTGTATTTTGTTTTTTATCATTATTTAATTTTTTTCATATTGGTCCTTATATTTTTCGTCTCTTTTTTATCTATAATTATTTTTTTTTTTATTGTTTTTTTATATTATTGGACTCTTTTAGTTTTTCTTCTTTTTCTTATTTTTTTATTACAATTTATTTCTATAATTTATTCTTATACTAAAACTGCGTCCTCCGTCTCCTGTTATGCTGCATTCCCTCGGTTAATTATGCATTGCGTTGTCGATAGGGCTGGGAAAAAATTCCTTTTTGTCGTGATTTTCGTCAAGAATACCATCGTTATTATCATTACTCGGAAGAGTTCGGTTGTGCCGACCCATCCCCTCTTTCTAAATGTGTATTTCCTCGTAGGACTCGGTGGGGCCAGCTACCTTAACCAAGTCGCTGATTGCTTCTATTATTATTCAGTGTTTTCTAGAGAACCTGATGGTGTAATACCGAAAATGCTGCTGGAGTAGTGAGAGTACTTTTGAATGTGAAACTATAACTCCTGGAGTTTTGATGATACTTCGCCTGTTCTGATGAAGGAAGTTGATAAATTGTACTATGCCTCATCTCGCGCTCTGTATTCCGCACACATTGTATTATAGCCTGTACCCATTAGTTTCATACGTGTTGCTTTGTTTCAGCATACCGCCGTAACCACCATTGGTTCGTCAAAACGAAAAGGTCACCTATTGATAGATTGGGTGGCTACCAGAACTCCAGCCGATGCTAGAAAGGGCACGTGTTCACACCGTTCATGCTCTAAACCCTATATTATTTGGTTGAGCAACTCCCCCGGGTGATATCGTAATCGTTTTGCTAGATCCAAACCCCCCCAATTTTTCTCTTTCTTTGTGGATTGACTAATGTAACGTTCTTGTGGTTGGCTTTCGGCTATGTAGTCACACCTGGTCTTTGGTGATAAACTCCAATATGCGTTAAATCGCTTTGGAATAGCGTACAATTTGTATATCGTCAAACATTCAAGTAGTGGTAGGGAAACTATGATAACTACTGTTATTGTATATACTGATTTTCTGTCTACGTGGTTCGTACTTCGGGTAGTTCGTAGAACCGTTCCGGAACCTTATTGTACCAGGAGATACCTTTCAATGATGACGCTGCCTCGGGCAACTTGTTCAAAGTTATAAAAAATGGATGCAGCTTGGCATGTAATAGGTCGCCGATCACTGTTATTTATGTGCTGATGCTCCGCCCTTATGCTTTAGCTCAGTACCACTGGCCGCAGATTGTTTTTCAGAAAGTTTGTTCCTCATATTCTCCTTCAAAATAAATTCCAATTCCGTCTTTGGCAACTCCGTCACAATCACCCACTCATCCTTCGCGAACCATACTTCCCCTGCGGTCTCCAGTACTACATTCGGATTTGTTGAACTGCACTTCTGCAAAGGTCTTCTCACTCTCTGACATCATTAGCCATAGATTAATCTAATCTCATATACGAGTATATACTTATTTCTAATAGTCTTTAAACCGTAATTCCAAGTTGAATGCATTACCATTCCACTTCGGTTCACTCGTCTTACCCTTCTACATTATGAGATTCATTACTTCGTTACTATATAACAGAGGGGAAGAGGAATGAACCACTGATTGATTTTACCGCCGTATAGGGCTCTGACTGATAAAAATAATCAATTTTTTTTCTGAGCAAATTTTATTGCCCCTTCGATATAAGCAAGAATATTTGAAATAAACCCGTTTATGTGAAGACTGTGTCAATTGTATGACTCCATTTTTCATTGCAGCCAATATTTTTTAAAATAAGTTATCACCTGGTATATACCCATAAACAAGTGTATCCTCACACCCTGTAACTTACTCGTATATGACCACATACATACATTCCAGGCATTTTCTCTTATTCTAATTTTATTTTGTTTGTCTCCCTATGTCTTTCCCTATGAAAGTACAAAAGATTTTACTTAATATTAATGTAGTAATATGCATTGGGAAAGAGGAGTGAAATTTGCACCGTGTAATACCCCGTTTTTTGTACAAGTACCTACCCGGTATTATCGGTACTATTTGTAAACATTTATTAATTTCTTTTATTTCTTTAGCGATTTTTCCCTTTCATAAACTTCAATTTTAGCTGTTCTTACTTATATTTAAATGTTTCATTTGAACTTCTTTCTAATACATTACTTTGTCCCACTCTATCTCTCCTCCTACAGTTTACTTTTTCTTGCTTATTCTAAATTCTACTTAGCTACTAATCCAATCAATTCCCACAAAATCTTCTCTAGTTTCAATCTTAAGGATATCTGCATTTTGTCGGACAGCCAAGCTGCACTAAGGGCGTTGAATGCATTCCAAATAACATCGAGGAGTGTCTTAGACTGTCGCCGATCTCTAAATGAGATGGCTAAAAAATTCCATATCCAGTTGTGCTGGGTGCCAGGACATAGGGATATACCAGGGAACTGCAAGGCTGATCAACTTGCGAGAGATGGCACTTGTATGTCAAATATCGGTAGGCATATGGGTGTACCTCTCACGATTTGTAAGCTTCTCATAAGAGAGACACTGATTAATTCTACCAATCAAAGGTGGATCTGTGCCACTACCTGTGAAATCGCCAGGCAAACATGGCCGAGGCTAAATCTGCGTCTATCTAGGAACTTAATAGGAGCCCTTGTCTAATAGGAAATCATGCAAGAAGAATGGGAGTTTATACACATGATTTCTGCTGCAGCTGCAGGAACGAGGAGGAGCTGGAAACGGTCCAGCATCTCTTCTGTACATGTCCAGCTTTTCGCCCACTTCTTAACAAGTATAGATGGTCTATATCAGTCAGGTGTTAACAACCTTCTTCGCTTTGTAAAAGGCTCAGGGTGGTTCAATCGGGAGGGGGAAGCGTAGCCATGCCTCGCATACGCGGTTCACAACGGACCCAAGTGGCATCACTGGTTATTGGTGATGCGGCTGCCCTACCTGCCTACCTACCTAAGTCTACAAACATAAATGTACTCCATCTTCATACTATATGCAGGGTTTGTACGAATGCTCAAGCATACGTGCACTGCTAACATTTCCGCCCTGCGTGCGCTCCACTTTGTGTTTTGCACAATTGGTTTGGTCAATGCACTTGTGGTTTGCCAAAATGCTTTAAATAAAGCTTTTATTCTAATTTTTCTCCCACTGAATTTTGATTCTTGTATCTGTGTTTTTTCTATCTCACATTTTTTTCATCACTGTTATTATTACCTTACTTATTTTTGGTTAATTGTGGGCGCGGCAGTAGTAATAATCTGCCCATATTTGGAATGCATGCGAGTACAGACCCAGTGTATACATCTACCAATTTGCTTTCATATATCACCACTAGAAGCATGGATAGGGTAATTTTCTTTAAGTGGGGTCCCCAAAGTTCATTATATGGGAGGGAAGCGTATTCTTTCTCTGATCGACCCCGAATCTTGTATATGGCTTTGTAGGGTCCATATACGTACTACTATACAATTTCGTCCAAAAATATTATATAGATCGTAATTTATAATAATATGTGAATAGTGGGCGAGGATGTAGAAATAACACGCCCATTTTTTGTGTGGTGTTTAATGTTAGTGCCCATATTTGGAATGCATGCTAGTACAGACCCAGTGTATACATCTACCAATTTTTTTCATATATCATCACTAGAAGCATAGTTTTTAAGTGGGGTCCCCAAAGTTCATTATATGGGAGGGAGGCGTATCTTTCCTCTGATCGACCCCGAATCTTGTATATGACTTTGTAGGGTCCATATACGTACTACTATACAATTTCGTCCAAAAATATTATTTAGGTCGTAAGTTATAATAATATGTGGATAGTGGGCGTGGCTGTAGAAATGACACGCCCATTTTTTGTGTGGTGTTTAATGTTAGTACCCGCAACCTTCCTGTGAAATTTCGTTGATAAATATTTAACAGGAACACAGTAATGATTTTTGGCTAATTGTGGGCGTGGCAGTTCTAGTATGATCTCCAAATTTGGCACACACACTATTATGGACCCCATGTATATTTCTGCCAATTTTTATTCCGGTGGCATCAATACGAGCATAGGTAGGCTAATTTTAATTTTAGACCCGAAAGTTCCCTATATCAAAAGTGGGCGTGTCTTTTCTCTGATCAGCCCCATTTATTGAAGATAGCTTTGTAATGTCCACATGTTCCTTCCCGTAAAATTTCGTCCGTAAATCTCTACCAGATCTTAAGTTATTAATATTTGTTAATAGTGGGCGTGGCAGTTAATATATACCGCCCACTTTTTGCACACTGTTTGGTGGGAC
Organism: Clusia tigrina; assembly: GCA_920105625.2. Taxonomy (NCBI): domain Eukaryota; kingdom Metazoa; phylum Arthropoda; class Insecta; order Diptera; family Clusiidae; genus Clusia; species Clusia tigrina. The sequence continues at coordinate 151,173,824 of OV050030.1, forward strand.
CCATATCTCCATAAACGGCAATATAGCAATCTGGTTCTGTATCTTTGTCCAGACTATACTTTTGCAAAATTTAATTTAGATAGCTCTAACGGTGTAGAAAAAAAGTGGCCACAGACGGACAGACGGACAGACAAAATAAAAAATGCTTAGAAAGTGATTCTGATCATATCTGTATATATATGTCCATACCTACCACGCCTCCTTTTTGAAATTGCAACCCCTCTCAAAAGCACAAAGTTAGTATACCCTATTTACCTTTTTTAAAGGTAAAGGGTATAAAGAGTGGAAAGAATATAAGTTAATATAACACAGCTCATTTTGAACAGCTGCAGACACATTAACAACTAGTGTCGGAACCGTAGCAATTGATATTGCAGGTGAGTTAAGAGTGTCAAGTGGTTACAAATATATTTTGACAGCAAAGTGGGAAATTTATAAATTCGTGATAGCTCACCCCAAGCAGTATAAAGAGGCCGACACCGTAGCAAAAACCCTTGTTAACAAATTCATACTTAAGCGGCCCATAGACGGTACGTCATGATCATTCTCATATATAATAGCAAGAGTAAACAACGAGAGAAAATATGCATGTATGTGTCACACAGACATGATTTCGCTGTGATCACTGATTGAACGTCGGTTTCTCTTTTCACATTTTTCCTTGCACAGTAAGAGCGCTACCGCTCACAAACTTCATCATCCGACAGCGACATAAAGACCTCACTCAATGACGAGTATGCGAAAATGACTTGATTTAGGATTTTGATCACTCGCCAGTGGCATAGCATCATTCAACACGTACACGAATTAGTATGATCATGACGTATCGTGTGTGGACCGCATGAAGTATGAGAAGTCAGACAAAAGGTCTGTTCGCGTCGCATGAACTGGCTGTCTATCTTCCCGGAACTGTGTACTCGTCGCAAGTTCTTTTGCACTTTTGTTCGCGTTGCAGAAAGTTCTCTTTCAGTTCATGAACTGGCTGCACTGAAATTTTTATAGTGCAGCTTAGTTCATGTTCTGTTTTGAAAATTGACGAAACTTTTTAATTTTTTTTCTTTACTCGAACTGAAAGTGAAATCGCACTGGACAAGTTCATGCAAAGTGAACAAACTTAGAGACTCAGAATTCATAAATTTGTGAGACACTCTAAAAATAAAAAAAATGTGTTTAACACCATATCATGAGTCTCTAGGGCCAGTCAAGCACAACCACAGGGTACATAATGAATTTGTGCTAACGATTTTATCGACTCTTTTCACTAAGATGAGCTCGCGGATTGCCAGTCGTATATAGTATTATTAATATTACTCTTTAGTACTGCAGGTTTTTATTTTTAAAAGTAACATAGTAAATTAGACTTATTTTCTAGTTGAATGCTTCGCTTGTTGCCTGTGTTTGTTTTCCATTTCTCTGTTATTTGGCCCGCTTGTGCTACTGATGGTGCACTTGATTCCACGCTGGATGTGCCGAGATCTCTCGATGTGTCTACTTGGAATGTTATCTCGGTTACTTGGCACTGGCCGTGTCCTTGAATGATTGGGAGATGCCCTGTTTACCATGGTAGTTTGTGTCCTTAGTTGTTCGGCCTACTTCTCACTGGGTTCCCTGTATGAAAAGTAGAATGTATATATATACACACAAACACCAGCACCACATGCGGCGTAGGCATATGCAATGTAAGCGGAGACCCAACATAAGTGCATCGCAATCTCATATAAGAGTGTCAACTAAGAGTGTCTAAGCGCGAACAGCGCGCACGTTTTTGATTACGCTGCATTCTAATATTCAATACCCTTGAACGAATATACGCCGGCATTGACCGTGATACTTTCCGCTAACATTGCAAAAACCCCCTTTATATATTAAGAATCACATTATATACTAAGTAATAGAATATAAGAATTTGAGGTATAAATAGCGATAAGAGTTTACCAATAAATCGATCTGGGAACCATTCAAATCGGTTATCATTTGAATATTTGGCTGTACTCTCGAAGTCGCCGATTTAAATTATGCGCTAGCTCTCTCATAAAAAGGAGCGTGGTCCTCCTTTTTATGAGTTTGTGGATTCGTTTTCGTTCGGCATAGTCCATAGCAGATGAATTCGTTCGTATGTGTAACAACTGTTTCTAGTGGTGTGTGTTTGCGAACGCATTAGTTTTCTATATACTCTGTGTGAATGTGTGACTACCTACATATATTACGCTTTACATGATATGAGTGCACTAAGCTGATTTCCATATTTTCTTTACCCAAGACGGAATGTCCGTCTTACCATATTATATCATAATTAATTTTTTAACTTTGTTTTAGATATATATATATATTTTATTTTATTTTTACAGTGCCTGCTCGCATATTTCTATTATGCAACTTTTTAATTACATACATAGTTAGCACACTTTAGCGGACATTGACTTTGGAATTCGGAATTGTGGTATTTCCTATGCTTAATAAAATGAAATACATGTATCGGCTTGCTTTGCTTGTTCTGGTGGTATTTCCAAGTGTAGAACATAGTGAACATTTGTTGATCAAGTGTGTGCTCTTGAATGAAATAACATTAAAACATTGTTGTGCAATTTCTTGGGCTTGCCCTTAATTGTTACGCTTACGGATCTTCGCTGATGTATATGGCCCTAACCAGACAGGAGAAAATTTATTCTTTCGGGTCTGATTCATTATTACGATGCGGTCGCCGACACGAAAAATGACAGGGTTTACAACCTTATTGCACGCTTTTCTAGCTACTCGTTTAGCCCGTTCTTGGTTTTCTATAACGAATTCATGTGCTCGTTGTAGGTGGTATTTGCGTACCTTATTTGAATCATCAGCATTGCACACTTACGCACATTTGCGCTTCAGATTTACTGGCATGTTGAAATCAAACTCGTAGAGTGTCCAAAACGGAGTTTGCTTGCTTGAAACGTGTACCGTGTTATTGTGTACGTACATTGCCGTAGTCAACCACTGATCCCATCTTGGATCTATCCTTTTTAGCGAAACTACTCAAGTATTCTGGCAGAGGTGGATGACTTCTCCTCCGTTCTAATCTGAATTATTGTCCAGCCCTGATCAACTACCTCTGGAGGTGATTCATTCTTCCTGAGCTTCGCTTATTTCCATAGCTATTTAGCCTCTGCTTTGTATGTATTTGTTTCAAAATCGTTCAGCAGTTTCTGCGTAAAAAATTTCACCTCTGATTCCAATGAGTGCAACTTACTCTGAGCTTCTTCCTCAGAGGAACTCGGATTTCGAACTTGGTCTGTTGGTCCCGAATTAAATTTTTTTGAGCACTCCCGATCTAATCCATTAAGTTACTCTGGATAATGTTCTGCGAAATACTTATTTTTGCTGCTAATGACCGCATGCGGCAACAACTCCTCGTTGATCGTGCTAAATTGTCCAGTAACGACTGCAATTCCTCTATATGCTTGCGATAGTAAGCGTTATCTCTTCGTGCCTTGCCGGCCTTTCTAAAGTTGCGTAAACGTTTTTGGATCGCTTCTCCCCATTGATCCTGCGCGTTCCGCAACCATTTCAGTTCCTTTGGTACTAATCTAAAGATAAGAACCCTGGTACCATGCCAAATAATAACACAAATTGCTCAGCTACAAGCCAAAGTTGTAGTGCAAAACAAAAAAATAAGAAGTCTTTTGGCTTGGTACTGAAGGTGCGGTCACAGAGGGTCTTGTTCATTCTTGACAAGTTTGACAAAACGAAAGGGAGGGTAACGCGCACGAACGTGATGCCGAAGACAAAATGAAATATATGGCAGTGGTACGGGAGTTTGAGACGACCGGGACACTAAAGAAACAACAGCCATTACTACAACCGGCCTGCGCGGCAAAACGAAATCGGTCGCAAGAAGTGATCGGTCCCGCCGCAAAACAAGGGCTGTATGCCTCTAAACGGGAGGAGGGCCCTTCCACAAGTGCTATGGCAGTCGCGAGGACGGCTTACAGTGAGGTGGCTGACCACCTCCAAGTTGCCCTTGTGGATGCTAATATCAACAGTGGAAAACGGGTGCTGGCCTAGTGCTGCTCCATAGAAGACGATTATCGGAGATGGTCGTCAAGCACCTTGTTGGGTGTTGAGGCGGTCTGTTGTGTACTCGTCTAGATATTACTCACTTCCTGACATTTACTGGGCGCATGTTAGCAGCCTGAGTCATCTGATGTTTGTTCTAACTGCGCGAGTTGAAATGCACTCAAGTTTAGTTGTTAGAAGACTTTCTTTATTGGTAAAACACCTGCTTATATACTATTTACATTCATATTATTGTTTCTTAATGTTCTACTGTACTATTTCTAATTACCCTACATTGTTATTTGCAATTACCCTACTTTTTGGTTTGCACATTCTGGAATAGGCCATCAATGCAATAATCGAGTGGCACACTTTTGGGAAAGTGCTGACCAGGCAGTAGTGAAAGTTCATTGCAGTTCAATTGTCAAATGCGCGCACCTAAAAACATACAATCGAATTTTATTTGGTGGTAACATTTTCATAACATTATATGTGCGCCTTACTGCTATGCACGTTTATTATTTTATTAATAATAAAATCTAATAGCTACTTGGGTTTAGCGGACATTGTGAGTTTGACTCACAATATCTCTCCATTCTTTCTAAGCAGAAAGTGCAACTACCTCTTAGTTAGTAATTCGTCTTGTTCTCTAATGACATACCTGCACAGAAAACCTACTTACAACCTAACATACTATATAAAACATTTGCTTTTCTATTATCTATTTTTGCCATGTTTTGGGTTCTTATTGCTTGCTCTATCTTTTATTGTTTCTTTATTATTTTCTCTTTTTTTTCTTTTGTTTGATTTTGTATTTTGTTTTTTATCATTATTTTATTTTTTTCATATTGGTCCTTATATTTTTCGTCTCTTTTTTATCTATTATTATTTTTTTTTATTGTTTTTTTATATTATTGGACTCTTTTAGTTTTTCTTCTTTTTCGTTTTTTTTTCTTATTTTTTTATTACAATTTATTTCTATAATTTATTCTTATACTAAAACTGCGTCCTCCGTCTCCTGTTATGCTGCATTCCCTCGGTTAATTATGCATTGCGTTGTCGATAGGGCTGGGAAAAAATTCCTTTTTGTCGTGATTTTCGTCAAGAATACCATCGTTATTATCATTACTCGGAAGAGTTCGGTTGTGCCGACCCATCCCCTCTTTCTAAATGTGTATTTCCTCGTAGGACTCGGTGGGGCCAGCTACCTAAACCAAGTCGCTGATTGCTTCTATTATTATTCAGTGTTTTCCAGAGAACCTGATGGTGTAATACCGAAAATGCTGCTGGAGTAGTGAGAGTACTTTTGAATGTGAAACTATAACTCCTGGAGTTTTGATGATACTTCGCCTGTTCTGATGAAGGAAGTTGATAAATTGTACTATGCCTCATCTCGCGCTCTGTATTCCGCACACATTGTATTATAGCCTGTACCCATTAGTTTCATACGTGTTGCTTTGTTTCAGCATACCGCCGTAACCACCATTGGTTCGTCAAAACGAAAAGGTCATCTATTGATAGATTAGGTGGCTACCGGAACTCCAGCCGATGCTAAAAAGGGCACGTGTTCACACCGTTCATGCTCTAAACCCTATATTATTTGGTTGAGCAACTCCCCCGGGTGATATCGTAATCGTTTTGCTAGATCCAAACCACCCCAATTTTTCTCTTTCTTTGTGGATTGACTAATGTAACGTTCTTGTGGTTGGCTTTCGGCTATGTAGTCACACCTGGTCTTTGGTGATAAACTCCAATATGCGTTAAATCGATTTGGAATAGCGTACAATTTGTATATCGTCAATCATTCAAGTAGTGGTAGGGAAACTATGATAGCTACTGTTAGATTTTCTGTCTACGTGGTTCGCACTTCGGGTTTTTCGTAAAACCGTTCCGGAACCTTATTGTACCAAGAGATACCTTTCAATGATGACGCTGCCTCGGGCAACTTGTTCAAAGTTATAAAAAATGGATGCAGCTTGGCATGTAATAGGTCGCCGATCACTGTTATTTATGTGCGGATGCTCCGCCCTTATGCTTTAGCTCAGTACCACTGGCCGCAGATTGTTTTTCAGAAAGTTTATTCCTCATATTCTGCTTCAAAATAAATTCCAATTCCGTCTTTGGCAACTCCGTCACAATCACCCACTCATCCTTCGCGAACCATACTTCCCCTGCGGTCCCCAGTACTACATTCGGATTTGTTGAACTGCACTTCTGCAAAGGTCTTCTCACTCTCTGACATCATTAGCCATAGATTAATCTAATCTCATATACGAGTATATACTTATTTCTAATAACCTTTAAACCGTAATTCAAAGTTGAATGCTATACCATTCCACTTCGGTTCACTCGTCTTACCCTCCTACATTATGAGATTCATTACTTCGTTACTATATAACAGAGGGGAAGAGGGATGAACCATTGATTGATTTTACCGCCGTATAGGGCTCTGACTGATAAAAAAAATCAATTTTTTTTCTGAGCAAATTTTGTTGCCCCTCCGATATAAGCTAGAATATTTGAGATAAACCCGTTTATGTGAAGACTGTGTCTATTGTATGACTCAATTTTTCATTGCAGCCAATATTTTTTAAAATAAGTTATCACCTGGTATATACCCATAAACAAGTGTATCCTCACACCCTGTAACTTACTCGTATATGACCACATACATACATTCCAGGCATTTTCTCTTATTCTAATTTTATTTTGTTTGTCTCCCTATGTCTTTCCCTATGAAAGTACAAAAGATTTTACTTAATATTAATGTAGTAATATGCATTGGGAAAGAGGAGTGAAATTTGCACCGTGTAATACCCCGTTTTTTGTACAAGTACCTACCCGGTATTATCGGTACTATTTGTAAACATTTATTAATTTCTTTTATTTCTTTAGCGATTTTTCCCTTTCATAAACTTCAATTTTAGCTGTTCTTACTTATATTTAAATGTTTCATTTGAACTTCTTTCTAATACATTACTTTGTCCCACTCTATCTCTTCTCCTACATTTTACTTTTTCTTGCTTATTCTAAATTCTACTTAGCTACTAATCCAATCAATTCCCACAAAATCTTCTCTAGTTTCAATATTAAGGATATCTGCATTTTGTCGGACAGCCAAGCTGCACTAAGGGCGTTGAATGCATTCCAAATAACATCGAGGAGTGTCTTAGACTGTCGCCGATCTCTAAATGAGATGGCTAAAAAATTCCATATCCAGTTGTGCTGGGTGCCAGAACATAGGGATATACCAGGGAACTGCAAGGCTGATCAACTTGCGAGAGATGGCACTTGTATGCCAAATATCGGTAGGCATATGGGTGTACCTCTCGCGACTTGTAAGCTTCTCATAAGAGAGACACTGATTAATTCTACCAATCAAAGGTGGATCTGTGCCACTACCTGTGAAATCGCCAGGCAAACATGGCCGAGGCTAAATTTGCGTCTATCTAGGAACTTAATAGGAGCCCTTGTCTAATAGGAAATCATGCAAGAAGAATGGGAGTTTATACACATGACTTCTGCTGCAGCTGCAGGAACGAGGAGGAGCTGGAAACGGTCCAGCATCTCTTCTGTACATGTCCAGCTTTTCGCCCACTTCTTAACAAGTATAGATGGTCTATATCAGTCAGGTGTTAACAACCTTCTTCGCTTTGTAAAAGGCTCAGGGTGGTTCAATCGGGAGGGGGAAGCGTAGCCATGCCTCGCATACGCGGTTCACAACGGACCCAAGTGGCATCACTGGTTATTGGTGATGCGGCTGCCCTACCTGCCTACCTACCTAAGTCTACAAACATAAATGTACTCCATCTTCATACTATATGCAGGGTTTGTACGAATGCTCAAGCATACGTGCACTGCTAACATTTCCGCCCTGCGTGCGCTCCACTTTGTGTTTTGCACAATTGGTTTGGTCAATGCACTTGTGGTTTGCCAAAATGCTTTAAATAAAGTTTTTATTCTAATTTTTCTCCCACTGAATTTTGATTCTTGTATCTGTGTTTTTTCTATCTCACATTTTTTTCATCACTATTATTATTACCTTACTTATTTTTGGTTAATTGTGGGCGTGGCAGTAGTAATAATCTGCCCATATTTGGAATGCATGCTAGTACAGACCCAGTGTATACATCTACCAATTTGCTTTCATATATCACCACTAGAAGCATGGATAGGGTAATTGTCTTTAAGTGGGGTCCCCAAAGTTCATTATATGGGAGGGAAGCGTATTCTTTCTCTGATCGACCCCGAATCTTGTATATGGCTTTGTAGGGTCCATATACGTACTACTATACAATTTCGTCCAAAAATATTATATAGATCGTAAGTTATAATAATATGTGAATAGTGGGAGAGGATGTAGAAATAACACGCCAATTTTTTGTGTGGTGTTTAATGTTAGTGCCCATATTTGGAATGCATGCTAGTACAGACCCAGTGTATACATCTACCAATTTTTTTTCATATATCATCACTAGAAGCATAGATAGAGTAACTGTCTTTAAGTGGGGTCCCCAAAGTTCATTATATGGGAGGGAGGCGTATCTTTCCTCTGATCGACCCCGAATCTTGTATATGACTTTGTAGGGTCCATATACGTACTACTATAAAATTTCGTCCAAAAATATTATATAGGTCGTAAGTTATAATAATATGTGGATAGTAGGCGTGGCTGTAGAAATAACACGACCATTTTTTGTGTGGTGTTTAATGTTAGTACCCGCAACCTTCCTGTGAAATTTCGTTGATAAATATTTAACAGGAACACAGTAATGATTTTTGGCTAATTGTGGGCGTGGCAGTTCTAGTATGATCTCCAAATTCTGCACACACACTATTATGGACCCCATGTATATTTCTGCCAATTTTTATTCCGCTGGCATCAATACGAGCATAGGTAGGCTAATTTTAATTTTAGACCCGAAAGTTCTTTATATCAAAAGTGGGCGTGTCTTTTCTCTGATCAGCCCCATTTATTGAAGATAGCTTTGTAATGTCCACATGTTCCTTCCCGTAAAATTTCGTCCGTAAATCTCTACCAGATCTTAAGTTATTAATATTTGTTAATAGTGGGCGTGGCAGTTAATATATACCGCCCACTTTTTGCACACTGTTTGGTGGGACCCACATCGCCATAAACGGCAATATAGCAATCTGGTTCTGTATCTTTGTCCAGACTATACTTTTGCAAAATTTAATTTAGATAGCTCTAACGGTGTAGAAAAAAAGTGGCCACAGACGGACAGACGGACGGACAAAATAAAAATTGCTTAGAAAGTGATTCTGATCATATCTGTATATATATGTCCATACCTACCACGCCTCCGTTTTGAAATTGCAACCCCTCTCAAAAGCACAAAGTTAGTATACCCTATTTACCTTTTTTAAAGGTAAAGGGTATAAAGAGTGGAAAGAATATAAGTTAATATAACACAGCTCATTTTGAACAGCTGCAGACACATTAACAACTAGTGTCGGAACCGTAGCAATTGATATTGCAGGTGAGTTAAGAGTGTCAAGTGGTTACAAATATATTTTGACAGCAAAGTGGGAAATTTATAAATTCGTGATAGCTCACCCCAAGCAATATAAAGAGGCCGACACCGTAGCAAAAACCCTTGTTAACAAATTCATACTTAAGCGGCCCATAGACGGTACGTCATGATCATTCTCATATATAATAGCAAGAGTAAACAACGAGAGAAAATATGCATGTATGTGTCACACAGACATGATTTCGCTGTGATCACTGATTGAACGTCGGTTTCTCTTTTCACATTTTTCCTTGCACAGTAAGAGCGCTACCGCTCACAAACTTCATCATCCGACAGCGACATAAAGACCTCACTCAATGACGAGTATGCAAAAATGACTTGATTTAGGATTTTGATCACTCGCCAGTGGCATAGCATCATTCAACACGTACACGAATTAGTATGATCATGACGTATCGTGTGTGGACCGCATCAAGTATGAGAAGTCAGACAAAAGGTCTGTTCGCGTTGCATGAACTGGCTGTCTATCTTCCCGGAACTGTGTACGCGTCGCAAGTTCTTTTGCACTTTTGTTCGCGTTGCAGAAAGTTCTCTTTCAGTTCATGAACTGGCTGCACTGAAATTTTTATAGTGCAGCTTAGTTCATGTTCTGTTTTGAAAATTGACGAACTTTTTAATTTTTTTTCTTTACTCGAACTGAAAGTGAAATCGCACTGGACAAGTTCATGCAAAGTGACCACACTTAGAGACTCAGAATTCATAAATTTGTGAGACACTCTAAAAATAAAACAAATGTGTTTAACACCATATCATGAGTCTCTAGGGCCAGTCAAGCACAACCACAGGGTACATAATGAATTTGTGCTAACGATTTTATCGACCCTTTTCACTAAGATGAGCTCGCGGATTGCCAGTCGTATATAGTATTATTAATATTACTCTTTAGTACTGCAGGTTTTTATTTTTAAAAGTAACATAGTAAATTAGACTTATTTTCTAGTTTAATGCTTCGCTTGTTGCCTGTGTTTGTTTTCCATTTCTCTGTTGTTTGGCCCGCTTGTGCTACTGATGGTGCACTTGATTCCACGCTGGATGTGCCGAGATCTCTCGATGTGTCTACTTGGAATGTTATCTCGGTTACTTGGCACTGGCCGTGTCCTTGAATGATTGGGAGATGCCCTGTTTACCATGGTAGTTTGTGTCCTTAGTTGTTCGGCCTACTTCTCACTGGGTTCCCTGTATGAAAAGTAGAATGTATATATATACACACAAACACAAGCACCACATGCGGCGTAGGCATATGCAATGTAAGCGGAGACCCAACATAAGTGCATCGCACTCTCATATAAGAGTGTCAACTAAGAGTGTCTAAGCGCGAACAGCGCGCACGTTTTTGATTACGCTGCATTCTAATGTTCAATACCCTTGAACGAATATACGCCGGCATTGACCGTGATACTTTCCGCTAACATTGCAAAAACCCCCTTTATATATTAAGAATCACATTATATACTAAGTAATAGAATATAAGAATTTGAGGTATAAATAGCGATAAGAGTTTACCAATAAATCGATCTGGGAACCATTCAAATCGGTTATCATTTGAATATTTGGCTGTACTCTCGAAGTCGCCGATTTAAATTATGCGCTAGCTCTCTCATAAAAAGGAGCGTGGTCCTCCTTTTTATGAGTTTGTGGATTCGTTTTCGTTCGGCATAGTCCATAGCAGATGAATTCGTTCGTATGTGTAACAACTGTTTCTAGTGGTGTGTGTTTGCGAACGCATTAGTTTTCTATATACTCTGTGTGAATGTGTGACTACCTACATATATTACGCTTTACATGATATGAGTGCACTAAGCTGATTTCCATATTTTCTTTACCCAAGACGGAATGTCCGTCTTACCATATTATATCATAATTAATTTTTTAACTTTGTTTTAGATATATATATATATATTTTATTTTATTTTTACAGTGCCTGCTCGCATATTTCTATTATGCAACTTTTTAATTACCTACATAGTTAGCACACTTTAGCGGACATTGACTTTGGAATTCGGAATTGTGGTATTTCCTATGCTTAATAAAATGAAATACATGTATCGGCTTGCTTTGCTTGTTCTGGTGGTATTTCCAAGTGTAGAACATAGTGAACATTTGTTGATCAAGTGTGTGCTCTTGAATGAAATAACATTAAAACATTGTTGTGCAATTTCTTGGGCTTGCCCTTAATTGTTACGCTTACGGATCTTCGCTGATGTATATGGCCCTAACCAGACAGGAGAAAATTTATTCTTTCGGGTCTGATTCATTATTACGACGCGGTCGCGGACACGAAAAATGACAGGGTTTACAACCTTATTGCACGCTTTTCTAGCTACTCGTTTAGCCCGTTCTTGGTTTTCTATAACGAATTCATGTGCTCGTTGTAGGTGGTATTTGCGTACCTTATTTGAATCATCAGCATTGCACACTTACGCACATTTGCGCTTCAGATTTACTGGCATGTTGAAATCAAACTCGTAGAGTGTCCAAAACGGAGTTTGCTTGCTTGAAACGTGTACCGTGTTATTGTGTACGTACATTGCCGTAGTCAACCACTGATCCCATCTTGGATCTATCCTTTTTAGCGAAACTACTCAAGTATTCTGCCAGAGGTGGATGACTTCTCCTCCGTTCTAATCTGAATTATTGTCCAGCCCTGATCAACTACCTCTGGAGGTGATTCATTCTTCCTGAGCTTCGCTTATTTCCATAGCTATTTAGCCTCTGCTTTGTATGTATTTGTTTCAAAATCGTTCAGCAGTTTCTGCGTAAAAAATTTCACCTCTGATTCCAATGAGTGCAACTTACTCTGAGCTTCTTCCTCAGAGGAACTCGGATTTCGAACTTGGTCTGTTGGTCCCGAATTAAATTTTTTTGAGCACTCCCGATCTAATCCATTAAGTTACTCTGGATAATGTTCTGCGAAATACTTATTTTTGCTGCTAATGACCGCATGCGGCAACAACTCCTCGTTGATCGTGCTAAATTGTCCAGTAACGACTGCAATTCCTCTATATGCTTGCGATAGTAAGCGTTATCTCTTCGTGCCTTGCCGGCCTTTCTAAAGTTGCGTAAACGTTTCTGGATCGCTTCTCCCCATTGATCCTGCGCGTTCCGCAACCATTTCAGTTCCTTTGGTACTAATCTAAAGATAAGAACCCTGGTACCATGCCAAATAATAACACAAATTGCTCAGCTACCAGCCAAAGTTGTAGTGCAAAACAAGAAAATAAGAAGTCTTCTAGCTTGGTACTGAAGGTGCGGTCACAGAGGGTCTTGTTCATTCTTGACAAGTTTGACAAAACGAAAGGGAGGGTAACGCGCACGAACGTGATGCCGAAGACAAAATGAAATATATGGCAGTGGTACGGGAGTTTGAGACGACCGGGACACTAAAGAAACAACAGCCATTACTACAACCGGCCTGCGCGGCAAAACGAAATCGGTCGCAAGAAGTGATCGGTCCCGCCGCAAAACAAGGGCTGTATGCCTCTAAACAGGAGGAGGGCCCTTCCACAAGTGCTATGGCAGTCGCGAGGATGGCTTACAGTGAGGTGGCTGACCACCTCCAAGTTGCCCTTGTGGATGCTAATATCAACAGTGGAAAACGGGTGCTGGCCTAGTGCTGCTCCATAGAAGACGATTATCGGAGATGGTCGTCAAGCACCTTGTTGGGTGTTGAGGCGGTCTGTTGTGTACTCGTCTAGATATTACTCACTTCCGGACATTTACTGGGCGCATGTTAGCAGCCTGAGTCATCTGATGTTTGTTCTAACTGCGCGAGTTGAAATGCACTCAAGTTTAGTTGTTAGAAGACTTTCTTTATTGGTAAAACACCTGCTTATATACTATTTACATTCATATTATTGTTTCTTAATGTTCTACTGTACTATTTCTAATTACCCTACATTGTTATTTGCAATTACCCTACTTTTTGGTTTGCACATTCTGGAATAGGCCATCAATGCAATAATCGAGTGGCACACTTTTGGGAAAGTGCTGACCAGGCAGTAGTGAAAGTTCATTGCAGTTCAATTGTCAAATGCGCGCACCTAAAAACATACAATCGAATTTTATTTGGTGGTAACATTTTCATAACATTATATGTGCGCCTTACTGCTATGCACGTTTATTATTTTATTAATAATAAAATCTAATAGCTACTTGGGTTTAGCGGACATTGTGAGTTTGACTCACAATATCTCTCCATTCTTTCTAAGCAGAAAGTGCAACTACCTCTTAGTTAGTAATTCGTCTTGTTCTCTAATGACATACCTGCACAGAAAACCTACTTACAACCTAACATACTATATAAAACATTTGCTTTTCTATTATCTATTTTTGCCATGTTTTGGGTTCTTATTGCTTGCTCTATCTTTTATTGTTTCTTTATTATTTTCTCTTTTTTTTCTTTTGTTTGATTTTGTATTTTGTTTTTTATCATTATTTTATTTTTTTCATATTGGTCCTTATATTTTTCGTCTCTTTTTTATCTATTATTATTTTTTTTTATTGTTTTTTTATATTATTGGACTCTTTTAGTTTTTCTTCTTTTTCGTTTTTTTTTCTTATTTTTTTATTACAATTTATTTCTATAATTTATTCTTATACTAAAACTGCGTCCTCCGTCTCCTGTTATGCTGCATTCCCTCGGTTAATTATGCATTGCGTTGTCGATAGGGCTGGGAAAAAATTCCTTTTTGTCGTGATTTTCGTCAAGAATACCATCGTTATTATCATTACTCGGAAGAGTTCGGTTGTGCCGACCCATCCCCTCTTTCTAAATGTGTATTTCCTCGTAGGACTCGGTGGGGCCAGCTACCTAAACCAAGTCGCTGATTGCTTCTATTATTATTCAGTGTTTTCCAGAGAACCTGATGGTGTAATACCGAAAATGCTGCTGGAGTAGTGAGAGTACTTTTGAATGTGAAACTATAACTCCTGGAGTTTTGATGATACTTCGCCTGTTCTGATGAAGGAAGTTGATAAATTGTACTATGCCTCATCTCGCGCTCTGTATTCCGCACACATTGTATTATAGCCTGTACCCATTAGTTTCATACGTGTTGCTTTGTTTCAGCATACCGCCGTAACCACCATTGGTTCGTCAAAACGAAAAGGTCAGCTATTGATAGATTAGGTGGCTACCGGAACTCCAGCCGATGCTAGATAGGGCACGTGTTCACACCGTTCATGCTCTAAACCCTATATTATTTGGTTGAGCAACTCCCCCGGGTGATATCGTAATCGTTTTGCTAGATCCAAACCCCCCCAATTTTTCTCTTTCTTTGTGGATTGACTAATGTAACGTTCTTGTGGTTGGCTTTCGGCTATGTAGTCACACCTGGTCTTTGGTGATAAACTCCAATATGCGTTAAATCGATTTGGAATAGCGTACAATTTGTATATCGTCAATCATTCAAGTAGTGGTAGGGAAACTATGATAACTACTGTTATTGTATATACTGATTTTCTGTCTACGTGGTTCGCACTTCGGGTAGTTCGTAGAACCGTTCCGGAACCTTATTGTACCAGGAGATACCTTTCAATGATGACGCTGCCTCGGGCAACTTGTTCAAAGTTATAAAAAATGGATGCAGCTTGGCATGTAATAGGTCGCCGATCACTGTTATTTATGTGCTGATGCTCCGCCCTTATGCTTTAGCTCAGTACCACTGGCCGCAGATTGTTTTTCAGAAAGTTTGTTCCTCATATTCTCCTTCAAAATAAATTCCAATTCCGTCTTTGGCAACTCCGTCACAATCACCCACTCATCCTTCGCGAACCATACTTCCCCTGCGGTCCCCAGTACTACATTCGGATTTGTTGAACTGCACTTCTGCAAAGGTCTTCTCACTCTCTGACATCATTAGCCATAGATTAATCTAATCTCATATACGAGTATATACTTATTTCTAATAGTCTTTAAACCGTAATTCCAGGTTGAATGCATTACCATTCCACTTCGGTTCACTCGTCTTACCCTTCTACATTATGAGATTCATTACTTCGTTACTATATAACAGAGGGGAAGAGGAATGAACCACTGATTGATTTTACCGCCGTATAGGGCTCTGACTGATAAAAATAATCAATTTTTTTTTCTGAGCAAATTTTATTGCCCCTTCGATATAAGCAAGAATATTTGAAATAAACCCGTTTATGTGAAGACTGTGTCAATTGTATGACTCCATTTTTCATTGCAGCCAATATTTTTTAAAATAAGTTATCACCTGGTATATACCCATAAACAAGTGTATCCTCACACCCTGTAACTTACTCGTATATGACCACATACATACATTCCAGGCATTTTCTCTTATTCTAATTTTATTTTGTTTGTCTCCCTATGTCTTTCCCTATGAAAGTACAAAAGATTTTACTTAATATTAATGTAGTAATATGCATTGGGAAAAAGGAGTGAAATTTGCACCGTGTAATACCCCGTTTTTTGTACAAGTACCTACCCGGTATTATCGGTACTATTTGTAAACATTTATTAATTTCTTTTATTTCTTTAGCGATTTTTCCCTTTCATAAACTTCAATTTTAGCTGTTCTTACTTATATTTAAATGTTTCATTTGAACTTCTTTCTAATACATTACTTTGTCCCACTCTATCTCTCCTCCTACATTTTACTTTTTCTTGCTTATTCTAAATTCTACTTAGCTACTAATCCAATCAATTCCCACAAAATCTTCTCTAGTTTCAATCTTAAGGATATCTGCATTTTGTCGGACAGCCAAGCTGCACTAAGGGCGTTGAATGCATTCCAAATAACATCGAGGAGTGTCTTAGACTGTCGCCGATCTCTAAATGAGATGGCTAAAAAATTCCATATCCAGTTGTGCTGGGTGCCAGGACATAGGGATATACCAGGGAACTGCAAGGCTGATCAACTTGCGAGAGATGGCACTTGTATGTCAAATATCGGTAGGCATATGGGTGTACCTCTCACGATTTGTAAGCTTCTCATAAGAGAGACACTGATTAATTCTACCAATCAAAGGTGGATCTGTGCCACTACCTGTGAAATCGCCAGGCAAACATGGCCGAGGCTAAATCTGCGTCTATCTAGGAACTTAATAGGAGCCCTTGTCTAATAGGAAATCATGCAAGAAGAATGGGAGTTTATACACATGATTTCTGCTGCAGCTGCAGGAACGAGGAGGAGCTGGAAACGGTCCAGCATCTCTTCTGTACATGTCCAGCTTTTCGCCCACTTCTTAACAAGTATAGATGGTCTATATCAGTCAGGTGTTAACAACCTTCTTCGCTTTGTAAAAGGCTCAGGGTGGTTCAATCGGGAGGGGGAAGCGTAGCCATGCCTCGCATACGCGGTTCACAACGGACCCAAGTGGCATCACTGGTTATTGGTGATGCGGCTGCCCTACCTGCCTACCTACCTAAGTCTACAAACATAAATGTACTCCATCTTCATACTATATGCAGGGTTTGTACGAATGCTCAAGCATACGTGCACTGCTAACATTTCCGCCCTGCGTGCGCTCCACTTTGTGTTTTGCACAATTGGTTTGGTCAATGCACTTGTGGTTTGCCAAAATGCTTTAAATAAAGCTTTTATTCTAATTTTTCTCCCACTGAATTTTGATTCTTGTATCTGTGTTTTTTCTATCTCACATTTTTTTCATCACTATTATTATTACCTTACTTATTTTTGGTTAATTGTGGGCGCGGCAGTAGTAATAATCTGCCCATATTTGGAATGCATGCGAGTACAGACCCAGTGTATACATCTACCAATTTGCTTTCATATATCACCACTAGAAGCATGGATAGGGTAATTTTCTTTAAGTGGGGTCCCCAAAGTTCATTATATGGGAGGGAAGCGTATTCTTTCTCTGATCGACCCCGAATCTTGTATATGGCTTTGTAGGGTCCATATACGTACTACTATACAATTTCGTCCAAAAATATTATATAGATCGTAATTTATAATAATATGTGAATAGTGGGCGAGGATGTAGAAATAACACGCCCATTTTTTGTGTGGTGTTTAATGTTAGTGCCCATATTTGGAATGCATGCTAGTACAGACCCAGTGTATACATCTACCAATTTTTTTCATATATCATCACTAGAAGCATAGTTTTTAAGTGGGGTCCCCAAAGTTCATTATATGGGAGGGAGGCGTATCTTTCCTCTGATCGACCCCGAATCTTGTATATGACTTTGTAGGGTCCATATACGTACTACTATACAATTTCGTCCAAAAATATTATTTAGGTCGTAAGTTATAATAATATGTGGATAGTGGGCGTGGCTGTAAAAATAACACGCCCACTTTTTGTGTGGTGTTTAATGTTCGTACCCGCAACCTTCCTGTGAAATTTCGTTGATAAATATTTAACAGGAACACAGTAATGATTTTTGGCTAATTGTGGGCGTGGCAGTTCTAGTATGATCTCCAAATTTTGCACACACACTATTATGGACCCCATGTATATTTCTGCCAATTTTTATTCCGCTGGCATCAATACGAGCATAGGTAGGCTAATTTTAATTTTAGACCCGAAAGTTCCCTATATCAAAAGTGGGCGTGTCTTTTCTCTGATCAGCCCCATTTATTGAAGATAGCTTTGTAATGTCCACATGTTCCTTCCCGTAAAATTTCGTCCGTAAATCTCTATCAGATCTTAAGTTATTAATATTTGTTAATAGTGGGCGTGGCAGTTAATATATACCGCCCACTTTTTGCACACTGTTTGGTGGGACCCACATCTCCATAAACGGCAATATAGCAATCTGGTTCTGTATCTTTGTCCAGACTATACTTTTGCAAAATTTAATTTAGATAGCTCTAACGGTGTAGAAAAAAAGTGGCCACAGACGGACAGACGGACAGACAAAATAAAAACTGCCTAGAAAGTGATTCTGATCATATCTGTATATATATGTCCATACCTACCACGCCTCCTTTTTGAAATTGCAACCCCTCTCAAAAGCACAAAGTTAGTATACCCTATTTACCTTTTTTAAAGGTAAAGGGTATAAAGAGTGGAAAGAATATAAGTTAATATAACACAGCTCATTTTGAACAGCTGCAGACACATTAATAACTAGTGTCGGAACCGTAGCAATTGATATTGCAGGTGAGTTAAGAGTGTCAAGTGGTTACAAATATATTTTGACAGCAAAGTGGGAAATTTATAAATTCGTGATAGCTCACCCCAAGCAGTATAAAGAGGCCGACACCGTAGCAAAAACCCTTGTTAACAAATTCATACTTAAGCGGCCCATAGACGGTACGTCATGATCATTCTCATATATAATAGCAAGAGTAAACAACGAGAGAAAATATGCATGTATGTGTCACACAGCCATGATTTCGCTGTGATCACTGATTGAACGTTGGTTTCTCTTTTCACATTTTTCCGCTACCGCTCACAAACTTCATCATCCGACAGCGACATAAAGACCACACTCAATGACGAGTATGCAAAAATGGCTTGATTTAGGATTTTGATCACTCGCCAGTGGCATAGCATCATTCAACACGTACACGAATTAGTATGATCATGACGTATCGTGTGTGGACCGCATGAAGTATGAGAAGTCAGACAAAAGGTCTGTTCGCGTCGCATGAACTGGCTGTCTATCTTCCCGGAACTGTGTACGCGTCGCAAGTTCTTTTGCACTTTTGTTCGCGTTGCAGAAAGTTCTCTTTCAGTTCATGAACTGGCTGCACTGAAATTTTTATAGTGCAGCTTAGTTCATGTTTTGTTTTGAAAATTGACGAACTTTTTAATTTTTTTTCTTTACTCGAACTGAAAGTGAAATCGCACTGGACAAGTTCATGCAAAGTGAACAAACTTAGAGACTCAGAATTCATAAATTTGTGAGACACTCTAAAAATAAAACAAATGTGTTTAACACCATATCATGAGTCTCTAGGGCCAGTCAAGCACAACCACAGGGTACATAATGAATTTGTGCTAACGATTTTATCGACTCTTTTCACTAAGATGAGCTCGCGGATTGCCAGTCGTATATAGTATTATTAATATTACTCTTTAGTACTGCAGGTTTTTATTTTTAAAAGTAACATAGTAAATTAGACTTATTTTCTAGTTGAATGCTTCGCTTGTTGCCTGTGTTTGTTTTCCATTTCTCTGTTATTTGGCCCGCTTGTGCTACTGATGGTGCACTTGATTCCACGCTGGATGTGCCGAGATCTCTCGATGTGTCTACTTGGAATGTTATCTCGGTTACTTGGCACTGGCCGTGCCCTTGAATGATTGGGAGATGCCCTGTTTACCATGGTAGTTTGTGTCCTTAGTTGTTCGGCCTACTTCTCACTGGGTTCCCTGTATGAAAAGTAGAATGTATATATATACACACAAACACCAGCACCACATGCGGCGTAGGCATATGCAATGTAAGCGGAGACCCAACATAAGTGCATCGCACTCTCATATAAGAGTGTCAACTAAGAGTGTCTAAGCGCGAACAGCGCGCACGTTTTTGATTACGCTGCATTCTAATGTTCAATACCCTTGAACGAATATACGCCGGCATTGACCGTGATACTTTCCGCTAACATTGCAAAAACCCCCTTTATATATTAAGAATCACATTATATACTAAGTAATAGAATATAAGAATTTGAGGTATAAATAGCGATAAGAGTTTACCAATAAATCGATCTGGGAACCATTCAAATCGGTTATCATTTGAATATTTGGCTGTACTCTCGAAGTCGCCGATTTAAATTATGCGCTAGCTCTCTCATAAAAAGGAGCGTGGTCCTCCTTTTTATGAGTTTGTGGATTCGTTTTCGTTCGGCATAGTCCATAGCAGATGAATTCGTTCGTATGTGTAACAACTGTTTCTAGTGGTGTGTGTTTGCGAACGCATTAGTTTTCTATATACTCTGTGTGAATGTGTGACTACCTACATATATTACGCTTTACATGATATGAGTGCACTAAGCTGATTTCCATATTTTCTTTACCCAAGACGGAATGTCCGTCTTACCATATTATATCATAATTAATTTTTTAACTTTGTTTTAGATATATATATATATATTTTATTTTATTTTTACAGTGCCTGCTCGCATATTTCTATTATGCAACTTTTTAATTACCTACATAGTTAGCACACTTTAGCGGACATTGACTTTGGAATTCGGAATTGTGGTATTTCCTATGCTTAATAAAATGAAATACATGTATCGGCTTGCTTTGCTTGTTCTGGTGGTATTTCCAAGTGTAGAACATAGTGAACATTTGTTGATCAAGTGTGTGCTCTTGAATGAAATAACATTAAAACATTGTTGTGCAATTTCTTGGGCTTGCCCTTAATTGTTACGCTTACGGATCTTCGCTGATGTATATGGCCCTAACCAGACAGGAGAAAATTTATTCTTTCGGGTCTGATTCATTATTACGACGCGGTCGCCGATACGAAAAATGGACATTATTGTCCAGCCCTGATCAACTACCTCTGGAGGTGATTCATTCTTCCTGAGCTTCGCTTATTTCCATAGCTATTTAGCCTCTGCTTTGTATGTATTTGTTTCAAAATCGTTCAGCAGTTTCTGCGTAAAAAATTTCACCTCTGATTCCAATGAGTGCAACTTACTCTGAGCTTCTTCCTCAGAGGAACTCGGATTTCGAACTTGGTCTGTTGGTCCCGAATTAAATTTTTTTGAGCACTCCCGATCTAATCCATTAAGTTACTCTGGATAATGTTCTGCGAAATACTTATTTTTGCTGCTAATGACCGCATGCGGCAACAACTCCTCGTTGATCGTGCTAAATTGTCCAGTAACGACTGCAATTCCTCTATATGCTTGCGATAGTAAGCGTTATCTCTTCGTGCCTTGCCGGCCTTTCTAAAGTTGCGTAAACGTTTCTGGATCGCTTCTCCCCATTGATCCTGCGCGTTCCGCAACCATTTCAGTTCCTTTGGTACTAATCTAAAGATAAGAACCCTGGTACCATGCCAAATAATAACACAAATTGCTCAGCTACCAGCCAAAGTTGTAGTGCAAAACAAGAAAATAAGAAGTCTTCTAGCTTGGTACTGAAGGTGCGGTCACAGAGGGTCTTGTTCATTCTTGACAAGTTTGACAAAACGAAAGGGAGGGTAACGCGCACGAACGTGATGCCGAAGACAAAATGAAATATATGGCAGTGGTACGGGAGTTTGAGACGACCGGGACACTAAAGAAACAACAGCCATTACTACAACCGGCCTGCGCGGCAAAACGAAATCGGTCGCAAGAAGTGATCGGTCCCGCCGCAAAACAAGGGCTGTATGCCTCTAAACAGGAGGAGGGCCCTTCCACAAGTGCTATGGCAGTCGCGAGGATGGCTTACAGTGAGGTGGCTGACCACCTCCAAGTTGCCCTTGTGGATGCTAATATCAACAGTGGAAAACGGGTGCTGGCCTAGTGCTGCTCCATAGAAGACGATTATCGGAGATGGTCGTCAAGCACCTTGTTGGGTGTTGAGGCGGTCTGTTGTGTACTCGTCTAGATATTACTCACTTCCGGACATTTACTGGGCGCATGTTAGCAGCCTGAGTCATCTGATGTTTGTTCTAACTGCGCGAGTTGAAATGCACTCAAGTTTAGTTGTTAGAAGACTTTCTTTATTGGTAAAACACCTGCTTATATACTATTTACATTCATATTATTGTTTCTTAATGTTCTACTGTACTATTTCTAATTACCCTACATTGTTATTTGCAATTACCCTACTTTTTGGTTTGCACATTCTGGAATAGGCCATCAATGCAATAATCGAGTGGCACACTTTTGGGAAAGTGCTGACCAGGCAGTAGTGAAAGTTCATTGCAGTTCAATTGTCAAATGCGCGCACCTAAAAACATACAATCGAATTTTATTTGGTGGTAACATTTTCATAACATTATATGTGCGCCTTACTGCTATGCACGTTTATTATTTTATTAATAATAAAATCTAATAGCTACTTGGGTTTAGCGGACATTGTGAGTTTGACTCACAATATCTCTCCATTCTTTCTAAACAGAAAGTGCAACTACCTCTTAGTTAGTAATTCGTCTTGTTCTCTAATGACATACCTGCACAGAAAACCTACTTACAACCTAACATACTATATAAAACATTTGCTTTTCTATTATCTATTTTTGCCATGTTTTGGGTTCTTATTGCTTGCTCTATCTTTTATTGTTTCTTTATTATTTTCTCTTTTTTTTCTTTTGTTTGATTTTGTATTTTGTTTTTTATCATTATTTTATTTTTTTCATATTGGTCCTTATATTTTTCGTCTCTTTTTTATCTATTATTATTTTTTTTTATTGTTTTTTTATATTATTGGACTCTTTTAGTTTTTCTTCTTTTTCGTTTTTTTTCTTATTTTTTTATTACAATTTATTTCTATAATTTATTCTTATACTAAAACTGCGTCCTCCGTCTCCTGTTATGCTGCATTCCCTCGGTTAATTATGCATTGCGTTGTCGATAGGGCTGGGAAAAAATTCCTTTTTGTCGTGATTTTCGTCAAGAATACCATCGTTATTATCATTACTCGGAAGAGTTCGGTTGTGCCGACCCATCCCCTCTTTCTAAATGTGTATTTCCTCGTAGGACTCGGTGGGGCCAGCTACCTAAACCAAGTCGCTGATTGCTTCTATTATTATTCAGTGTTTTCCAGAGAACCTGATGGTGTAATACCGAAAATGCTGCTGGAGTAGTGAGAGTACTTTTGAATGTGAAACTATAACTCCTGGAGTTTTGATGATACTTCGCCTGTTCTGATGAAGGAAGTTGATAAATTGTACTATGCCTCATCTCGCGCTCTGTATTCCGCACACATTGTATTATAGCCTGTACCCATTAGTTTCATACGTGTTGCTTTGTTTCAGCATACCGCCGTAACCACCATTGGTTCGTCAAAACGAAAAGGTCAGCTATTGATAGATTAGGTGGCTACCGGAACTCCAGCCGATGCTAGATAGGGCACGTGTTCACACCGTTCATGCTCTAAACCCTATATTATTTGGTTGAGCAACTCCCCCGGGTGATATCGTAATCGTTTTGCTAGATCCAAACCCCCCCAATTTTTCTCTTTCTTTGTGGATTGACTAATGTAACGTTCTTGTGGTTGGCTTTCGGCTATGTAGTCACACCTGGTCTTTGGTGATAAACTCCAATATGCGTTAAATCGATTTGGAATAGCGTACAATTTGTATATCGTCAATCATTCAAGTAGTGGTAGGGAAACTATGATAACTACTGTTATTGTATATACTGATTTTCTGTCTACGTGGTTCGCACTTCGGGTAGTTCGTAGAACCGTTCCGGAACCTTATTGTACCAGGAGATACCTTTCAATGATGACGCTGCCTCGGGCAACTTGTTCAAAGTTATAAAAAATGGATGCAGCTTGGCATGTAATAGGTCGCCGATCACTGTTATTTATGTGCTGATGCTCCGCCCTTATGCTTTAGCTCAGTACCACTGGCCGCAGATTGTTTTTCAGAAAGTTTGTTCCTCATATTCTCCTTCAAAATAAATTCCAATTCCGTCTTTGGCAACTCCGTCACAATCACCCACTCATCCTTCGCGAACCATACTTCCCCTGCGGTCCCCAGTACTACATTCGGATTTGTTGAACTGCACTTCTGCAAAGGTCTTCTCACTCTCTGACATCATTAGCCATAGATTAATCTAATCTCATATACGAGTATATACTTATTTCTAATAGTCTTTAAACCGTAATTCCAGGTTGAATGCATTACCATTCCACTTCGGTTCACTCGTCTTACCCTTCTACATTATGAGATTCATTACTTCGTTACTATATAACAGAGGGGAAGAGGAATGAACCACTGATTGATTTTACCGCCGTATAGGGCTCTGACTGATAAAAATAATCAATTTTTTTTTCTGAGCAAATTTTATTGCCCCTTCGATATAAGCAAGAATATTTGAAATAAACCCGTTTATGTGAAGACTGTGTCAATTGTATGACTCCATTTTTCATTGCAGCAAATATTTTTTAAAATAAGTTATCACCTGGTATATACCCATAAACAAGTGTATCCTCACACCCTGTAACTTACTCGTATATGACCACATACATACATTCCAGGCATTTTCTCTTATTCTAATTTTATTTTGTTTGTCTCCCTATGTCTTTCCCTATGAAAGTACAAAAGATTTTACTTAATATTAATGTAGTAATATGCATTGGGAAAAAGGAGTGAAATTTGCACCGTGTAATACCCCGTTTTTTGTACAAGTACCTACCCGGTATTATCGGTACTATTTGTAAACATTTATTAATTTATTTTATTTCTTTAGCGATTTTTCCCTTTCATAAACTTCAATTTTAGCTGTTCTTACTTATATTTAAATGTTTCATTTGAACTTCTTTCTAATACATTACTTTGTCCCACTCTATCTCTCCTCCTACATTTTACTTTTTCTTGCTTATTCTAAATTCTACTTAGCTACTAATCCAATCAATTCCCACAAAATCTTCTCTAGTTTCAATCTTAAGGATATCTGCATTTTGTCGGACAGCCAAGCTGCACTAAGGGCGTTGAATGCATTCCAAATAACATCGAGGAGTGTCTTAGACTGTCGCCGATCTCTAAATGAGATGGCTA
Source organism: Clusia tigrina (assembly GCA_920105625.2). NCBI lineage: Eukaryota > Metazoa > Arthropoda > Insecta > Diptera > Clusiidae > Clusia > Clusia tigrina. The sequence continues at coordinate 151,199,027 of OV050030.1, forward strand.
AAAAATTCCATATCCAGTTGTGCTGGGTGCCAGGACATAGGGATATACCAGGGAACTGCAAGGCTGATCAACTTGCGAGAGATGGCACTTGTATGTCAAATATCGGTAGGCATATGGGTGTACCTCTCACGATTTGTAAGCTTCTCATAAGAGAGACACTGATTAATTCTACCAATCAAAGGTGGATCTGTGCCACTACCTGTGAAATCGCCAGGCAAACATGGCCGAGGCTAAATCTGCGTCTATCTAGGAACTTAATAGGAGCCCTTGTCTAAAAGGAAATCATGCAAGAAGAATGGGAGTTTATACACATGATTTCTGCTGCAGCTGCAGGAACGAGGAGGAGCTGGAAACGGTCCAGCATCTCTTCTGTACATGTCCAGCTTTTCGCCCACTTCTTAACAAGTATAGATGGTCTATATCAGTCAGGTGTTAACAACCTTCTTCGCTTTGTAAAAGGCTCAGGGTGGTTCAATCGGGAGGGGGAAGCGTAGCCATGCCTCGCATACGCGGTTCACAACGGACCCAAGTGGCATCACTGGTTATTGGTGATGCGGCTGCCCTACCTGCCTACCTACCTAAGTCTACAAACATAAATGTACTCCATCTTCATACTATATGCAGGGTTTGTACGAATGCTCAAGCATACGTGCACTGCTAACATTTCCGCCCTGCGTGCGCTCCACTTTGTGTTTTGCACAATTGGTTTGGTCAATGCACTTGTGGTTTGCCAAAATGCTTTAAATAAAGCTTTTATTCTAATTTTTCTCCCACTGAATTTTGATTCTTGTATCTGTGTTTTTTCTATCTCACATTTTTTTCATCACTATTATTATTACCTTACTTATTTTTGGTTAATTGTGGGCGCGGCAGTAGTAATAATCTGCCCATATTTGGAATGCATGCGAGTACAGACCCAGTGTATACATCTACCAATTTGCTTTCATATATCACCACTAGAAGCATGGATAGGGTAATTTTCTTTAAGTGGGGTCCCCAAAGTTCATTATATGGGAGGGAAGCGTATTCTTTCTCTGATCGACCCCGAATCTTGTATATGGCTTTGTAGGGTCCATATACGTACTACTATACAATTTCGTCCAAAAATATTATATAGATCGTAATTTATAATAATATGTGAATAGTGGGCGAGGATGTAGAAATAACACGCCCATTTTTTGTGTGGTGTTTAATGTTAGTGCCCATATTTGGAATGCATGCTAGTACAGACCCAGTGTATACATCTACCAATTTTTTTCATATATCATCACTAGAAGTATAGTTTTTAAGTGGGGTCCCCAAAGTTCATTATATGGGAGGGAGGCGTATCTTTCCTCTGATCGACCCCGAATCTTGTATATGACTTTGTAGGGTCCATATACGTACTACTATACAATTTCGTCCAAAAATATTATTTAGGTCGTAAGTTATAATAATATGTGGATAGTGGGCGTGGCTGTAGAAATGACACGCCCATTTTTTGTGTGGTGTTTAATGTTCGTACCCGCAACCTTCCTGTGAAATTTCGTTGATAAATATTTAACAGGAACACAGTAATGATTTTTGGCTAATTGTGGGCGTGGCAGTTCTAGTATGATCTCCAAATTTTGCACACACACTATTATGGACCCCATGTATATTTCTGCCAATTTTTATTCCGCTGGCATCAATACGAGCATAGGTAGGCTAATTTTAATTTTAGACCCGAAAGTTCCCTATATCAAAAGTGGGCGTGTCTTTTCTCTGATCAGCCCCATTTATTGAAGATAGCTTTGTAATGTCCACATGTTCCTTCCCGTAAAATTTCGTCCGTAAATCTCTATCAGATCTTAAGTTATTAATATTTGTTAATAGTGGGCGTGGCAGTTAATATATACCGCCCACTTTTTGCACACTGTTTGGTGGGACCCACATCTCCATAAACGGCAATATAGCAATCTGGTTCTGTATCTTTGTCCAGACTATACTTTTGCAAAATTTAATTTAGATAGCTCTAACGGTGTAGAAAAAAAGTGGCCACAGACGGACAGACGGACAGACAAAATAAAAATTGCCTAGAAAGTGATTCTGATCATATCTGTATATATATGTCCATACCTACCACGCCTCCTTTTTGAAATTGCAACCCCTCTCAAAAGCACAAAGTTAGTATACCCTATTTACCTTTTTTAAAGGTAAAGGGTATAAAGAGTGGAAAGAATATAAGTTAATATAACACAGCTCATTTTGAACAGCTGCAGACACATTAATAACTAGTGTCGGAACCGTAGCAATTGATATTGCAGGTGAGTTAAGAGTGTCAAGTGGTTACAAATATATTTTGACAGCAAAGTGGGAAATTTATAAATTCGTGATAGCTCACCCCAAGCAGTATAAAGAGGCCGACACCGTAGCAAAAACCCTTGCTAACAAATTCATACTTAAGCGGCCCATAGACGGTACGTCATGATCATTCTCATATATAATAGCAAGAGTAAACAACGAGAGAAAATATGCATGTATGTGTCACACAGCCATGATTTCGCTGTGATCACTGATTGAACGTTGGTTTCTCTTTTCACATTTTTCCGCTACCGCTCACAAACTTCATCATCCGACAGCGACATAAAGACCACACTCAATGACGAGTATGCAAAAATGGCTTGATTTAGGATTTTGATCACTCGCCAGTGGCATAGCATCATTCAACACGTACACGAATTAGTATGATCATGACGTATCGTGTGTGGACCGCATGAAGTATGAGAAGTCAGACAAAAGGTCTGTTCGCGTCGCATGAACTGGCTGTCTATCTTCCCGGAACTGTGTACGCGTCGCAAGTTCTTTTGCACTTTTGTTCGCGTTGCAGAAAGTTCTCTTTCAGTTCATGAACTGGCTGCACTGAAATTTTTATAGTGCAGCTTAGTTCATGTTTTGTTTTGAAAATTGACGAACTTTTTAATTTTTTTTCTTTACTCGAACTGAAAGTGAAATCGCACTGGACAAGTTCATGCAAAGTGAACAAACTTAGAGACTCAGAATTCATAAATTTGTGAGACACTCTAAAAATAAAACAAATGTGTTTAACACCATATCATGAGTCTCTAGGGCCAGTCAAGCACAACCACAGGGTACATAATGAATTTGTGCTAACGATTTTATCGACTCTTTTCACTAAGATGAGCTCGCGGATTGCCAGTCGTATATAGTATTATTAATATTACTCTTTAGTACTGCAGGTTTTTATTTTTAAAAGTAACATAGTAAATTAGACTTATTTTCTAGTTGAATGCTTCGCTTGTTGCCTGTGTTTGTTTTCCATTTCTCTGTTATTTGGCCCGCTTGTGCTACTGATGGTGCACTTGATTCCACGCTGGATGTGCCGAGATCTCTCGATGTGTCTACTTGGAATGTTATCTCGGTTACTTGGCACTGGCCGTGCCCTTGAATGATTGGGAGATGCCCTGTTTACCATGGTAGTTTGTGTCCTTAGTTGTTCGGCCTACTTCTCACTGGGTTCCCTGTATGAAAAGTAGAATGTATATATATACACACAAACACCAGCACCACATGCGGCGTAGGCATATGCAATGTAAGCGGAGACCCAACATAAGTGCATCGCACTCTCATATAAGAGTGTCAACTAAGAGTGTCTAAGCGCGAACAGCGCGCACGTTTTTGATTACGCTGCATTCTAATGTTCAATACCCTTGAACGAATATACGCCGGCATTGACCGTGATACTTTCCGCTAACATTGCAAAAACCCCCTTTATATATTAAGAATCACATTATATACTAAGTAATAGAATATAAGAATTTGAGGTATAAATAGCGATAAGAGTTTACCAATAAATCGATCTGGGAACCATTCAAATCGGTTATCATTTGAATATTTGGCTGTACTCTCGAAGTCGCCGATTTAAATTATGCGCTAGCTCTCTCATAAAAAGGAGCGTGGTCCTCCTTTTTATGAGTTTGTGGATTCGTTTTCGTTCGGCATAGTCCATAGCAGATGAATTCGTTCGTATGTGTAACAACTGTTTCTAGTGGTGTGTGTTTGCGAACGCATTAGTTTTCTATATACTCTGTGTGAATGTGTGACTACCTACATATATTACGCTTTACATGATATGAGTGCACTAAGCTGATTTCCATATTTTCTTTACCCAAGACGGAATGTCCGTCTTACCATATTATATCATAATTAATTTTTTAACTTTGTTTTAGATATATATATATATATTTTATTTTATTTTTACAGTGCCTGCTCGCATATTTCTATTATGCAACTTTTTAATTACCTACATAGTTAGCACACTTTAGCGGACATTGACTTTGGAATTCGGAATTGTGGTATTTCCTATGCTTAATAAAATGAAATACATGTATCGGCTTGCTTTGCTTGTTCTGGTGGTATTTCCAAGTGTAGAACATAGTGAACATTTGTTGATCAAGTGTGTGCTCTTGAATGAAATAACATTAAAACATTGTTGTGCAATTTCTTGGGCTTGCCCTTAATTGTTACGCTTACGGATCTTCGCTGATGTATATGGCCCTAACCAGACAGGAGAAAATTTATTCTTTTGGGTCTGATTCATTATTACGACGCGGTCGCCGATACGAAAAATGACAGGGTTTACAACCTTATTGCACGCTTTTCTAGCTACTCGTTTAGCCCGTTCTTGGTTTTCTATAACGAGTTCATGTGCTCGTTGTAGGTGGTATTTGCGTACCTTATTTGAATCATCAGCATTGCACACTTATGCACATTTGCGCTTCAGATTTACTGGCATGTTGAAATCAAACTCGTAGAGTGTCCAAAACGGAGTTTGCTTGCCTGAAACGTGTACCGTGTTATTGTGTACGTACATTGCCGTAGTCAACCACTGATCCCATCTTGGATCTATCCTTTTTAGCGAAACTACGCAAGTATTCTGCCAGAGGTGGATGACTTCTCCTCCGTTCTAATCTGAATTATTGTCCAGCCCTGATCAACTACCTCTGGAGGTGATTCATTCTTCCTGAGCTTCGCTTATTTCCATAGCTATTTAGCCTCTGCTTTGTATGTATTTGTTTCAAAATCGTTCAGCAGTTTCAGCGTAAAAAATTTCACCTCTGATTCCAATGAGTGCAACTTACTCTGAGCTTCTTCCTCAGAGGAACTAGAAATAACACGCCCATTTTTTGTGTGGTGTTTAATGTTAGTGCCCATATTTGGAATGCATGCTAGTACAGACCCAGTGTATACAGACACCAATTTTTTTTCATATATCATCACTAGAAGCATAGATAGAGTAACTGTTTTTAAGTGGGGTCCCCAAAGTTCATTATATGGGAGGGAGGCGTATCTTTCCTCTGATCGACCCCGAATCTTGTATATGACTTTGTAGGGTCCATATACGTACTACTATACAATTTCGTCCAAAAATATTATTTAGGTCGTAAGTTATAATAATATGTGGATAGTGGGCGTGGCTGTAGAAATGACACGCCCATTTTTTGTGTGGTGTTTAATGTTAGTACCCGCAACCTTCCTGTGAAATTTCGTTGATAAATATTTAACAGGAACACAGTAATGATTTTTGGCTAATTGTGGGCGTGGCAGTTCTAGTATGATCTCCAAATTTGGCACACACACTATTATGGACCCCATGTATATTTCTGCCAATTTTTATTCCGGTGGCATCAATACGAGCATAGGTAGGCTAATTTTAATTTTAGACCCGAAAGTTCCCTATATCAAAAGTGGGCGTGTCTTTTCTCTGATCAGCCCCATTTATTGAAGATAGCTTTGTAATGTCCACATGTTCCTTCCCGTAAAATTTCGTCCGTAAATCTCTACCAGATCTTAAGTTATTAATATTTGTTAATAGTGGGCGTGGCAGTTAATATATACCGCCCACTTTTTGCACACTGTTTGGTGGTACCCATATCTCCATAAACGGCAATATAGCAATCTGGTTCTGTATTTTTGTCCAGACTATACTTTTGCAAAATTTAATTTAGATAGCTCTAACGGTGTAGAAAAAAAGTGGCCACAGACGGACAGACGGACAGACAAAATAAAAAATGCTTAGAAAGTGATTCTGATCATATCTGTATATATATGTCCATACCTACCACGCCTCCTTTTTGAAATTGCAACCCCTCTCAAAAGCACAAAGTTAGTATACCCTATTTACCTTTTTTAAAGGTAAAGGGTATAAAGAGTGGAAAGAATATAAGTTAATATAACACAGCTCATTTTGAACAGCTGCAGACACATTAACAACTAGTGTCGGAACCGTAGCAATTGATATTGCAGGTGAGTTAAGAGTGTCAAGTGGTTACAAATATATTTTGACAGCAAAGTGGGAAATTTATAAATTCGTGATAGCTCACCCCAAGCAGTATAAAGAGGCCGACACCGTAGCAAAAACCCTTGTTAACAAATTCATACTTAAGCTGCCCATAGACGGTACGTCATGATCATTCTCATATATAATAGCAAGAGTAAACAACGAGAGAAAATATGCATGTATGTGTCACACAGACATGATTTCGCTGTGATCACTGATTGAACGTCGGTTTCTCTTTTCACATTTTTCCTTGCACAGTAAGAGCGCTACCGCTCACAAACTTCATCATCCGACAGCGACATAAAGACCTCACTCAATGACGAGTATGCGAAAATGACTTGATTTAGGATTTTGATCACTCGCCAGTGGCATAGCATCATTCAACACGTACACGAATTAGTATGATCATGACGTATCGTGTGTGGACCGCATGAAGTATGAGAAGTCAGACAAAAGGTCTGTTCGCGTCGCATGAACTGGCTGTCTATCTTCCCGGAACTGTGTACGCGTCGCAAGTTCTTTTGCACTTTTGTTCGCATTGCAGAAAGTTCTCTTTCAGTTCATGAACTGGCTGCACTGAAATTTTTATAGTGCAGCTTAGTTCATGTTCTGTTTTGAAAATTGACGAACTTTTTAATTTTTTTTCTTTACTCGAACTGAAAGTGAAATCGCACTGGACAAGTTCATGCAAAGTGAACAAACTTAGAGACTCAGAATTCATAAATTTGTGAGACACTCTAAAAATAAAACAAATGTGTTTAATATCATTAATACCATATCATGAGTCTCTAGGGCCAGTCAAGCACAACCACAGGGTACATAATGAATTTGTGCTAACGATTTTATCGACTCTTTTCACTAAGATGAGCTCGCGGATTGCCAGTCGTATATAGTATTATTAATATTACTCTTTAGTACTGCAGGTTTTTATTTTTAAAAGTAACATAGTAAATTAGACTTATTTTCTAGTTTAATGCTTCGCTTGTTGCCTGTGTTTGTTTTCCATTTCTCTGTTGTTTGGCCCGCTTGTGCTACTGATGGTGCACTTGATTCCACGCTGGATGTGCCGAGATCTCTCGATGTGTCTACTTGGAATGTTATCTCGGTTACTTGGCACTGGCCGTGTCCTTGAATGATTGGGAGATGCCCTGTTTACCATGGTAGTTTGTGTCCTTAGTTGTTCGGCCTACTTCTCACTGGGTTCCCTGTATGAAAAGTAGAATGTATATATATACACACAAACACCAGCACCACATGCGGCGTAGGCATATGCAATGTAAGCGGAGACCCAACATAAGTGCATCGCACTCTCATATAAGAGTGTCAACTAAGAGTGTCTAAGCGCGAACAGCGCGCACGTTTTTGATTACGCTGCATTCTAATGTTCAATACCCTTGAACGAATATACGCCGGCATTGACCGTGATACTTTCCGCTAACATTGCAAAAACCCCCTTTATATATTAAGAATCACATTATATACTAAGTAATAGAATATAAGAATTTGAGGTATAAATAGCGATAAGAGTTTACCAATAAATCGATCTGGGAACCATTCAAATCGGTTATCATTTGAATATTTGGCTGTACTCTCGAAGTCGCCGATTTAAATTATGCGCTAGCTCTCTCATAAAAAGGAGCGTGGTCCTCCTTTTTATGAGTTTGTGGATTCGTTTTCGTTCGGCATAGTCCATAGCAGATGAATTCGTTCGTATGTGTAACAACTGTTTCTAGTGGTGTGTGTTTGCGAACGCATTAGTTTTCTATATACTCTGTGTGAATGTGTGACTACCTACATATATTACGCTTTACATGATATGAGTGCACTAAGCTGATTTCCATATTTTCTTTACCCAAGACGGAATGTCCGTCTTACCATATTATATCATAATTAATTTTTTAACTTTGTTTTAGATATATATATATATATTTTATTTTATTTTTACAGTGCCTGCTCGCATATTTCTATTATGCAACTTTTTAATTACCTACATAGTTAGCACACTTTAGCGGACATTGACTTTGGAATTCGGAATTGTGGTATTTCCTATGCTTAATAAAATGAAATACATGTATCGGCTTGCTTTGCTTGTTCTGGTGGTATTTCCAAGTGTAGAACATAGTGAACATTTGTTGATCAAGTGTGTGCTCTTGAATGAAATAACATTAAAACATTGTTGTGCAATTTCTTGGGCTTGCCCTTAATTGTTACGCTTACGGATCTTCGCTGATGTATATGGCCCTAACCAGACAGGAGAAAATTTATTCTTTCGGGTCTGATTCATTATTACGACGCGGTCGCCGATACGAAAAATGACAGGGTTTACAACCTTATTGCACGCTTTTCTAGCTACTCGTTTAGCCCGTTCTTGGTTTTCTATAACGAATTCATGTGCTCGTTGTAGGTGGTATTTGCGTACCTTATTTGAATCATCAGCATTGCACACTTACGCACATTTGCGCTTCAGATTTACTGGCATGTTGAAATCAAACTCGTAGAGTGTCCAAAACGGAGTTTGCTTGCTTGAAACGTGTACCGTGTTATTGTGTACGTACATTGCCGTAGTCAACCACTGATCCCATCTTGGATCTATCCTTTTTAGCGAAACTACGCAAGTATTCTGCCAGAGGTGGATGACTTCTCCTCCGTTCTAATCTGAATTATTGTCCAGCCCTGATCAACTACCTCTGGAGGCGATTCATTCTTCCTGAGCTTCGCTTATTTCCATAGCTATTTAGCCTCTGCTTTGTATGTATTTGTTTCAAAATCGTTCAGCAGTTTCAGCGTAAAAAATTTCACCTCTGATTCCAATGAGTGCAACTTACTCTGAGCTTCTTCCTCAGAGGAACTAGAAATAACACGCCCATTTTTTGTGTGGTGTTTAATGTTAGTGCCCATATTTGGAATGCATGCTAGTACAGACCCAGTGTATACATCCACCAATTTTTTTTCATATATCATCACTAGAAGCATAGATAGAGTAACTGTTTTTAAGTGGGGTCCCCAAAGTTCATTATATGGGAGGGAGGCGTATCTTTCCTCTGATCGACCCCGAATCTTGTATATGACTTTGTAGGGTCCATATACGTACTACTATACAATTTCGTCCAAAAATATTATTTAGGTCGTAAGTTATAATAATATGTGGATAGTGGGCGTGGCTGTAGAAATGACACGCCCATTTTTTGTGTGGTGTTTAATGTTAGTACCCGCAACCTTCCTGTGAAATTTCGTTGATAAATATTTAACAGGAACACAGTAATGATTTTTGGCTAATTGTGGGCGTGGCAGTTCTAGTATGATCTCCAAATTTTGCACACACACTATTATGGACCCCATGTATATTTCTGCAAATTTTTATTCCGGTGGCATCAATACGAGCATAGGTAGGCTAATTTTAATTTTAGACCCGAAAGTTCCCTATATCAAAAGTGGGCGTGTCTTTTCTCTGATCAGCCCCATTTATTGAAGATAGCTTTGTAATGTCCACATGTTCCTTCCCGTAAAATTTCGTCCGTAAATCTCTACCAGATCTTAAGTTATTAATATTTGTTAATAGTGGGCGTGGCAGTTAATATATACCGCCCACTTTTTGCACACTGTTTGGTGGGACCCACATCGCCATAAACGGCAATATAGCAATCTGGTTCTGTATCTTTGTCCAGACTATACTTTTGCAAAATTTAATTTAGATAGCTCTAACGGTGTAGAAAAAAAGTGGCCACAGACGGACAGACGGACGGACAAAATAAAAATTGCTTAGAAAGTGATTCTGATCATATCTGTATATATATGTCCATACCTACCACGCCTCCGTTTTGAAATTGCAACCCTTCTCAAAAGCACAAAGTTAGTATACCCTATTTACCTTTTTTAAAGGTAAAGGGTATAAAGAGTGGAAAGAATATAAGTTAATATAACACAGCTCATTTTGAACAGCTGCAGACACATTAACAACTAGTGTCGGAACCGTAGCAATTGATATTGCAGGTGAGTTAAGAGTGTCAAGTGGTTACAAATATATTTTGACAGCAAAGTGGGAAATTTATAAATTCGTGATAGCTCACCCCAAGCAGTATAAAGAGGCCGACACCGTAGCAAAAACCCTTGTTAACAAATTCATACTTAAGCGGCCCATAGACGGTACGTCATGATCATTCTCATATATAATAGCAAGAGTAAACAACGAGAGAAAATATGCATGTATGTGTCACACAGACATGATTTCGCTGTGATCACTGATTGAACGTCGGTTTCTCTTTTCACATTTTTCCTTGCACAGTAAGAGCGCTACCGCTCACAAACTTCATCATCCGACAGCGACATAAAGACCTCACTCAATGACGAGTATGCAAAAATGACTTGATTTAGGATTTTGATCACTCGCCAGTGGCATAGCATCATTCAACACGTACACGAATTAGTATGATCATGACGTATCGTGTGTGGACCGCATCAAGTATGAGAAGCCAGACAAAAGGTCTGTTCGCGTCGCATGAACTGGCTGTCTATCTTCCCGGAACTGTCTACGCGTCGCAAGTTCTTTTGCACCTTTGTTCGCGTTGCAGAAAGTTCTCTTTCAGTTCATGAACTGGCTGCACTGAAATTTTTATAGTGCAGCTTAGTTCATGTTCTGTTTTGAAAATTGACGAACTTTTTAATTTTTTTTCTTTACTCGAACTGAAAGTGAAATCGCACTGGACAAGTTCATGCAAAGTGACCACACTTAGAGACTCAGAATTCATAAATTTGTGAGACACTCTAAAAATAAAACAAATGTGTTTAACACCATATCATGAGTCTCTAGGGCCAGTCAAGCACAACCACAGGGTACATAATGAATTTGTGCTAACGATTTGATCGACTCTTTTCACTAAGATGAGCTCGCGGATTGCCAGTCGTATATAGTATTATTAATATTACTCTTTAGTACTGCAGGTTTTTATTTTTAAAAGTAACATAGTAAATTAGACTTATTTTCTAGTTGAATGCTTCGCTTGTTGCCTGTGTTTGTTTTCCATTTCTCTGTTATTTGGCCCGCTTGTGCTACTGATGGTGCACTTGATTCCACGCTGGATGTGCCGAGATCTCTCGATGTGTCTACTTGGAATGTTATCTCGGTTACTTGGCACTGGCCGTGCCCTTGAATGATTGGGAGATGCCCTGTTTACCATGGTAGTTTGTGTCCTTAGTTGTTCGGCCTACTTCTCACTGGGTTCCCTGTATGAAAAGTAGAATGTATATATATACACACAAACACAAGCACCACATGCGGCGTAGGCATATGCAATGTAAGCGGAGACCCAACATAATTGCATCGCACTCTCATATAAGAGTGTCAACTAAGAGTGTCTAAGCGCGAACAGCGCGCACGTTTTTGATTACGCTACATTCTAATGTTCAATACCCTTGAACGAATATACGCCGGCATTGACCGTGATACTTTCCGCTAACATTGAAAAAACCCCCTTTATATACTAAGAATCACATTATATACTAAGTAATAGAATATAAGAATTTGAGGTATAAATAGCGATAAGAGTTTACCAATAAATCGATCTGGGAACCATTCAAATCGGTTATCATTTGAACATTTGGCTGTACTCTCGAAGTCGCCGATTTAAATTATGCGCTAGCTCTCTCATAAAAAGGAGTGTGGTCCTCCTTTTTATGAGTTTGTGGATTCGTTTTCGTTCGGCATAGTCCATAGCAGATGAATTCGTTCGTATGTGTAACAACTGTTTCTAGTGGTGTGTGTTTGCGAACGCATTAGTTTTCTATATACTCTGTGTGAATGTGTGACTACCTACATATATTACGCTTTACATGATATGAGTGCACTAATTAATTGTTACGCTTACGGATCTTCGCTGATGTATATGGCCCTAACCAGACAGGAGAAAATTTATTCTTTCGGGTCTGATTCATTATTACGACGCAGTCGCCGACACGAAAAATGACAGGGTTTACAACCTTATTGCACGCTTTTCTAGCTACTCGTTTAGCCCGTTCTTGGTTTTCTATAACGAGTTCATGTGCTCGTTGTAGGTGGTATTTGCGTACCTTATTTGAATCATCAGCATTGCACACTTACGCACATTTGCGCTTCAGATTTACTGGCATGTTGAAATCAAACTCGTAGAGTGTCCAAAACGGAGTTGGCTTGCTTGAAACGTGTACCGTGTTATTGTGTACGTACATTGCCGTAGTCAACCACTGATCCCATCTTGGATCTATCCTTTTTAGCGAAACTACGCAAGTATTCTGCCAGAGGTGGATGACTTCTCCTCCGTTCTAATCTGAATTATTGTCCAGCCCTGATCAACTACCTCTGGAGGTGATTCATTCTTCCTGAGCTTCGCTTATTTCCATAGCTATTTAGCCTCTGCTTTGTATGTATTTGTTTCAAAATCGTTCAGCAGTTTCAGCGTAAAAAATTTCACCTCTGATTCCAATGAGTGCAACTTACTCTGAGCTTCTTCCTCAGAGGAACTAGAAATAACACGCCCATTTTTTGTGTGGTGTTTAATGTTAGTGCCCATATTTGGAATGCATGCTAGTACAGACCCAGTGTATACAGACACCAATTTTTTTTCATATATCATCACTAGAAGCATAGATAGAGTAACTGTTTTTAAGTGGGGTCCCCAAAGTTCATTATATGGGAGGGAGGCGTATCTTTCCTCTGATCGACCCCGAATCTTGTATATGACTTTGTAGGGTCCATATACGTACTACTATACAATTTCGTCCAAAAATATTATTTAGGTCGTAAGTTATAATAATATGTGGATAGTGGGCGTGGCTGTAGAAATGACACGCCCATTTTTTGTGTGGTGTTTAATGTTAGTACCCGCAACCTTCCTGTGAAATTTCGTTGATAAATATTTAACAGGAACACAGTAATGATTTTTGGCTAATTGTGGGCGTGGCAGTTCTAGTATGATCTCCAAATTTGGCACACACACTATTATGGACCCCATGTATATTTCTGCCAATTTTTATTCCGGTGGCATCAATACGAGCATAGGTAGGCTAATTTTAATTTTAGACCCGAAAGTTCCCTATATCAAAAGTGGGCGTGTCTTTTCTCTGATCAGCCCCATTTATTGAAGATAGCTTTGTAATGTCCACATGTTCCTTCCCGTAAAATTTCGTCCGTAAATCTCTACCAGATCTTAAGTTATTAATATTTGTTAATAGTGGGCGTGGCAGTTAATATATACCGCCCACTTTTTGCACACTGTTTGGTGGGACCCACATCGCCATAAACGGCAATATAGCAATCTGGTTCTGTATCTTTGTCCAGACTATACTTTTGCAAAATTTAATTTAGATAGCTCTAACGGTGTAGAAAAAAAGTGGCCACAGACGGACAGACGGACGGACAAAATAAAAATTGCTTAGAAAGTGATTCTGATCATATCTGTATATATATGTCCATACCTACCACGCCTCCGTTTTGAAATTGCAACCCCTCTCAAAAGCACAAAGTTAGTATACCCTATTTACCTTTTTTAAAGGTAAAGGGTATAAAGAGTGGAAAGAATATAAGTTAATATAACACAGCTCATTTTGAACAGCTGCAGACACATTAACAACTAGTGTCGGAACCGTAGCAATTGATATTGCAGGTGAGTTAAGAGTGTCAAGTGGTTACAAATATATTTTGACAGCAAAGTGGGAAATTTATAAATTCGTAATAGCTCACCCCAAGCAGTATAAAGAGGCCGACACCGTAGCAAAAACCCTTGTTAACAAATTCATACTTAAGCGGCCCATAGACGGTACGTCATGATCATTCTCATATATAATAGCAAGAGTAAACAACGAGAGAAAATATGCATGTATGTGTCACACAGACATGATTTCGCTGTGATCACTGATTGAACGTCGGTTTCTCTTTTCACATTTTTCCTTGCACAGTAAGAGCGCTACCGCTCACAAACTTCATCATCCGACAGCGACATAAAGACCTCACTCAATGACGAGTATGCAAAAATGACTTGATTTAGGATTTTGATCACTCGCCAGTGGCATAGCATCATTCAACACGTACACGAATTAGTATGATCATGACGTATCGTGTGTGGACCGCATCAAGTATGAGAAGCCAGACAAAAGGTCTGTTCGCGTCGCATGAACTGGCTGTCTATCTTCCCGGAACTGTGTACGCGTCGCAAGTTCTTTTGCACTTTTGTTCGCGTTGCAGAAAGTTCTCTTTCAGTTCATGAACTGGCTGCACTGAAATTTTTATAGTGCAGCTTAGTTCATGTTCTGTTTTGAAAATTGACGAACTTTTTAATTTTTTTTCTTTACTCGAACTGAAAGTGAAATCGCACTGGACAAGTTCATGCAAAGTGACCACACTTAGAGACTCAGAATTCATAAATTTGTGAGACACTCTAAAAATAAAACAAATGTGTTTAACACCATATCATGAGTCTCTAGGGCCAGTCAAGCACAACCACAGGGTACATAATGAATTTGTGCTAACGATTTTATCGACCCTTTTCACTAAGATGAGCTCGCGGATTGCCAGTCGTATATAGTATTATTAATATTACTCTTTAGTACTGCAGGTTTTTATTTTTAAAAGTAACATAGTAAATTAGACTTATTTTCTAGTTTAATGCTTCGCTTGTTGCCTGTGTTTGTTTTCCATTTCTCTGTTGTTTGGCCCGCTTGTGCTACTGATGGTGCACTTGATTCCACGCTGGATGTGCCGAGATCTCTCGATGTGTCTACTTGGAATGTTATCTCGGTTACTTGGCACTGGCCGTGTCCTTGAATGATTGGGAGATGCCCTGTTTACCATGGTAGTTTGTGTCCTTAGTTGTTCGGCCTACTTCTCACTGGGTTCCCTGTATGAAAAGTAGAATGTATATATATACACACAAACACCAGCACCACATGCGGCGTAGGCATATGCAATGTAAGCGGAGACCCAACATAAGTGCATCGCACTCTCATATAAGAGTGTCAACTAAGAGTGTCTAAGCGCGAACAGCGCGCACGTTTTTGATTACGCTGCATTCTAATGTTCAATACCCTTGAACGAATATACGCCGGCATTGACCGTGATACTTTCCGCTAACATTGCAAAAACCCCCTTTATATATTAAGAATCACATTATATACTAAGTAATAGAATATAAGAATTTGAGGTATAAATAGCGATAAGAGTTTACCAATAAATCGATCTGGGAACCATTCAAATCGGTTATCATTTGAATATTTGGCTGTACCCTCGAAGTCGCCGATTTAAATTATGCGCTAGCTCTCTCATAAAAAGGAGCGTGGTCCTCCTTTTTATGAGTTTGTGGATTCGTTTTCGTTCGGCATAGTCCATAGCAGATGAATTCGTTCGTATGTGTAACAACTGTTTCTAGTGGTGTGTGTTTGCGAACGCATTAGTTTTCTATATACTCTGTGTGAATGTGTGACTACCTACATATATTTCGCTTTACATGATATGAGTGCACTAAGCTGATTTCCATATTTTCTTTACCCAAGACGGAATGTCCGTCTTACCATATTATATCATAATTAATTTTTTAACTTTGTTTTAGATATATATATATATTTTATTTTATTTTTACAGTGCCTGCTCGCATATTTCTATTATGCAACTTTTTAATTACCTACATAGTTAGCACACTTTAGCGGACATTGACTTTGGAATTCGGAATTGTGGTATTTCCTATGCTTAATAAAATGAAATACATGTATCGGCTTGCTTTGCTTGTTCTGGTGGTATTTCCAAGTGTAGAACATAGTGAACATTTGTTGATCAAGTGTGTGCTCTTGAATGAAATAACATTAAAACATTGTTGTGCAATTTCTTGGGCTTGCCCTTAATTGTTACGCTTACGGATCTTCGCTGATGTATATGGCCCTAACCAGACAGGAGAAAATCTATTCATTCGGGTCTGATTCATTATTACGACGCGGTCGCCGACACGAAAAATGACAGGGTTTACAACCTTATTGCACGCTTTTCTAGCTACTCGTTTAGCCCGTTCTTGGTTTTCTATAACGAATTCATGTGCTCGTTGTAGGTGGTATTTGCGTCCTTATTTGAATCATCAGCATTGCACACTTACGCACATTTGCGCTTCAGATTTACTGGCATGTTGAAATCAAACTCGTAGAGTGTCCAAAACGGAGTTTGCTTGCTTGAAACGTGTACCGTGTTATTGTGTACGTACATTGCCGTAGTCAACCACTGATCCCATCTTGGATCTATCCTTTTTAGCGAAACTACTCAAGTATTCTGCCAGAGGTGGATGACTTCTCCTCCGTTCTAATCTGAATTATTGTCCAGCCCTGATCAACTACCTCTGGAGGTGATTCATTCTTCCTGAGCTTCGCTTATTTCCATAGCTATTTAGCCTCTGCTTTGTATGTATTTGTTTCAAAATCGTTCAGCAGTTTCTGCGTAAAAAATTTCACCTCTGATTCCAATGAGTGCAACTTACTCTGAGCTTCTTCCTCAGAGGAACTCGGATTTCGAACTTGGTCTGTTGGTCCCGAATTAAATTTTTTTGAGCACTCCCGATCTAATCCATTAAGTTACTCTGGATAATGTTCTGCGAAATACTTATTTTTGCTGCTAATGACCGCATGCGGCAACAACTCCTCGTTGATCGTGCTAAATTGTCCAGTAACGACTGCAATTCCTCTATATGTTTGCGATAGTAAGCGTTATCTCTTCGTGCCTTGCCGGCCTTTCTAAAGTTGCGTAAACGTTTTTGGATCGCTTCTCCCCATTGATCCTGCGCGTTCCGCAACCATTTCAGTTCCTTTGGTACTAATCTAAAGATAAGAACCCTGGTACCATGCCAAATAATAACACAAATTGCTCAGCTACCAGCCAAAGTTGTAGTGCAAAACAAAAAAATAAGAAGTCTTCTAGCTTGGTACTGAAGGTGCGGTCACAGAGGGTCTTGTTCATTCTTGACAAGTTTGACAAAACGAAAGGGAGGGTAACGCGCACGAACGTGATGCCGAAGACAAAATGAAATATATGGCAGTGGTACGGGAGTTTGAGACGACCGGGACACTAAAGAAACAACAGCCATTACTACAACCGGCCTGCGCGGCAAAACGAAATCGGTCGCAAGAAGTGATCGGTCCCGCCGCAAAACAAGGGCTGTATGCCTCTAAACAGGAGGAGGGCCCTTCCACAAGTGCTATGGCAGTCGCGAGGATGGCTTACAGTGAGGTGGCTGACCACCTCCAAGTTGCCCTTGTGGATGCTAATATCAACAGTGGAAAACGGGTGCTGGCCTAGTGCTGCTCCATAGAAGACGATTATCGGAGATGGTCGTCAAGCACCTTGTTGGGTGTTGAGGCGGTCTGTTGTGTACTCGTCTAGATATTACTCACTACCGGACATTTACTGGGCGCATGTTAGCAGCCTGAGTCATCTGATTTTTGTTCTAACTGCGCGAGTTGAAATGCACTCAAGTTTAGTTGTTAGAAGACTTTCTTTATTGGTAAAACACCTGCTTATATACTATTTACATTCATATTATTGTTTCTTAATGTTCTACTGTACTATTTCTAATTACCCTACATTGTTATTTGTAATTACCCTACTTTTTGGTTTGCACATTCTGGAATAGGCCATCAATGCAATAATCGAGTGGCACACTTTTGGGAAAGTGCTGACCAGGCAGTAGTGAAAGTTCATTGCAGTTCAATTGTTAAATGCGCGCACCTAAAAACATACAATCGAATTTTATTTGGTGGTAACATTTTCATAACATTATATGTGCGCCTTACTGCTATGCACGTTTATTATTTTATTAATAATAAAATCTAATAGCTACTTGGGTTTAGCGGACATTGTGAGTTTGACTCACAATATCTCTGGATTCTTTCTAAGCAGAAAGTGCAACTACCTCTTAGTTAGTAATTCGTCTTGTTCTCTAATGACATACCAGCACAGAAAACCTACTTACAACCTAACATACTATATAAAACATTTGCTTTTCTATTATCTATTTTTGCCATGTTTTGGGTTCTTATTGCTTGCTCTATCTTTTATTGTTTCTTTATTATTTTTTCTTTTTTTTCTTTTGTTTGATTTTGTATTTTGTTTTTTATCATTATTTTATTTTTTTCATATTGGTCCTTATATTTTTCGTCTCTTTTTTATCTATTATTATTTTTTTTTATTGTTTTTTTATATTATTGAACTCTTTTAGTTTTTCTTCTTTTTCGTTTTTTTTTCTTATTTTTTTATTACAATTTATTTCTATAATTTATTCTTATACTAAAACTGCGTCCTCCGTCTCCTGTTATGCTGCATTCCCTCGGTTAATTATGCATTGCGTTGTCGATAGGGCTGGGAAAAAATTCCTTTTTGTCGTGATTTTCGTCAAGAATACCATCGTTATTATCATTACTCGGAAGAGTTCGGTTGTGCCGACCCATCCCCTCTTTCTAAATGTGTATTTCCTCGTAGGACTCGGTGGGGCCAGCTACCTTAACCAAGTCGCTGATTGCTTCTATTATTATTCAGTGTTTTCCAGAGAACCTGATGGTGTAATACCGAAAATGCTGCTGGAGTAGTGAGAGTACTTTTGAATGTGAAACTATAACTCCTGGAGTTTTGATGATACTTCGCCTGTTCTGATGAAGGAAGTTGATAAATTGTACTATGCCTCATCTCGCGCTCTGTATTCCGCACACATTGTATTATAGCCTGTACCCATTAGTTTCATACGTGTTGCTTTGTTTCAGCATACCGCCGTAACCACCATTGGTTCGTCAAAACGAAAAGGTCATCTATTGATAGATTAGGTGGCTACCGGAACTCCAGCCGATGCTAGAAAGGGCACGTGTTCACACCGTTCATGCTCTAAACCCTATATTTTTTGGTTGAGCAACTCCCCCGGGTGATATCGTAATCGTTTTGCTAGATCCAAACCCCCCCAATTTTTCTCTTTCTTTGTGGATTGACTAATGTAACGTTCTTGTGGTTGGCTTTCGGCTATGTAGTCACACCTGGTCTTTGGTGATAAACTCCAATATGCGTTAAATCGATTTGGAATAGCGTACAATTTGTATATCGTCAATCATTCAAGTAGTGGTAGGGAAACTATGATAACTACTGTTAGATTTTCTGTCTACGTGGTTCGCACTTCGGGTACTTCGTAGAACCGTTCCGGAACCTTATTGTACCAGGAGATACCTTTCAATGATGACGCTGCCTCGGGCAACTTGTTCAAAGTTATAAAAAATGGATGCAGCTTGGCATGTAATAGGTCGCCGATCACTGTTATTTATGTGCGGATGCTCCGCCCTTATGCTTTAGCTCAGTACCACTGGCCGCAGATTGTTTTTCAGAAAGTTTATTCCTCATATTCTGCTTCAAAAAAAATTCCAATTCCGTCTTTGGCAACTCCGTCACAATCACCCACTCATCCTTCGCGAACCATACTTCCCCTGCGGTCCCCAGTACTACATTCGGATTTGTTGAACTGCACTTCTGCAAAGGTCTTCTCAGTCTCTGACATCATTAGCCATAGATTAATCTAATCTCATATACGAGTATATACTTATTTCTAATAACCTTTAAACCGTAATTCAAAGTTGAATGCTATACCATTCCACTTCGGTTCACTCGTCTTACCCTCCTACATTATGAGATTCATTACTTTGTTACTATATAACAGAGGGGAAGAGGAATGAACCATTGATTGATTTTACCGCCGTATAGGTCTCTGACTGATAAAAAAAATAAATTTTTTTTTCTGAGCAAATTTTGTTGCCCCTCCGATATAAGCTAGAATATTTGAGATAAACCCGTTTATGTGAAGACTGTGTCTATTGTATGACTCAATTTTTCATTGCAGCCAATATTTTTTAAAATAAGTTATCACCTGGTATATACCCATAAACAAGTGTATCCTCACACCCTGTAACTTACTCGTATATGACCACATACATACATTCCAGGCATTTTCTCTTATTCTAATTTTATTTTGTTTGTCTCGTCTTTCCCTATGAAAGTACAAAAGATTTTACTTAATATTAATGTAGTAATATGCATTGGGAAAGAGGAGTGAAATTTTCACAGTGTAATACCCCTTTTTTTGTACAAGTACCTACCCGGTATTATCGGTACTATTTGTAAACATTTATTAATTTCTTTTATTTCTTTAGCGATTTTTCCCATTCATAAACTTCAATTTTAGCTGTTCTTACTTATATTTAAATGTTTCATTTGAACTTCTTTCTAATACATTACTTTGTCCCACTCTATCTCTTCTCCTACATTTTACTTTTTCTTGCTTATTCTAAATTCTACTTAGCTACTAATCCAATCAATTCCCACAAAATCTTCTCTAGTTTCAATATTAAGGATATCTGCATTTTGTCGGACAGCCAAGCTGCACTAAGGGCGTTGAATGCATTCCAAATAACATCGAGGAGTGTCTTAGACTGTCGCCGATCTCTAAATGAGATGGTTAAAAAATTCCATATCCAGTTATGCTGGGTGCCAGGACATAGGGATATACCAGGGAACTGCAAGGCTGATCAACTTGCGAGAGATGGCACTTGTATGCCAAATGTCGGTAGGCATATGGGTGTACCTCTCGCGACTTGTAAGCTTCTCATAAGAGAGACACTGATTAATTCTACCAATCAAAGGTGGATCTGTGCCACTACCTGTGAAATCACCAGGCAAACATGGCCGAAGCTAAATCTGCGTCTATCTGCGAATATCATTAGACTCAATAGACTACAAATTAGGATTTTAATAGGAGCCCCTGTCTAATAGGAAATCATGCAAGAAGAATGGGAGTTTATACACATGATTTCTGCCGCAGCTGCAGCAATGAGGAGGAGCTGGAAACGGTCCAGCATCTCTTCTGTACATGTCCAGCTTTTGCCAGAAATAGGGACCGGTTACTAGGATCCCACTTCTTAACAAGTATAGATGGTCTATGTCAGTCAGGTGTTAACAACCTTCTTCGCTTTGTAAAAGGCTCAGGGTGGTTCAATCGGGAGGGGGAAGCGTAGCCATGCCTCGCATCCGCGGTTCACAACGGACCCAAGTGGCATCACTGGTTATTGGTGATGCGGCTGCCCTACCTGCCTACCTACCTAAGCAAGGTTTGTACGAATGCTCAAGCATACGTGCACTGCTAACATTTCCGCCCTGCGTGCGCTCCACTTTGTGTTTTGCACAATTGGTTTGGTCAATGCACTTGTGGTTTGCCAAAATGCTTTAAATAAAGCTTTTATTCTAATTTTTCTCCCACTGAATTTTGATTCTTGTATCTGTGTTTTTTCTATCTCACATTTTTTTCATCACTATTATTATTACCTTACTTATAGTTTTCAACCATTCTCTCCCTTCTTATTCTTGTTCTTACTGCATTTTAGCTGCAGTGTTAGCTTGCATATTCACATTATGTAATTGATTAAAGACCTAAGTTAACATGGTTTGATTTCACATTGACCTTGACTTTGAAAATAGAACTGACGCTATTTTATGCTTGTTAATAAAATGCTGAATTCAAATGCTCATCAAATGAGGAATATGAGTGTCTACGAGTGTAGTACATTATAAACACATGTTATTTAGTTGTGAGTCCGCAAATGGAATAATAATAATCATATTTATTTCAAGTATATTAATATACAAAAAATAATAAAAATAACAGCACTAGCTCAAGGCCATCAGCTGGTTGTTACAATAAAATATTTATAATGGTTACATTTGCTAAGTTAATATATCGAGAATTAAGATAAATAGTTCATATTAAATTAAATGAGATAAGTTACACAATGCAAGCAAATTAGATATAAGACTTATATTTAAAAAAGTTATATCAGCTAGATGTTTCGATGGAACAGCTATGCCAAAAATCCTTTGCCTTGAATAGGTAAATTCAGGGCAAATGTCTAAAAGATGTTTGACTGATGTGCTAGGAGACTTGCAGAAACTGCACGCCGGATCTCCAGATTTAAGCAAATGGAATAACTTTAGTAAGTTATTGTAAAATTTCTTGGGTTTGCCTTTAATCGTTAGTACCGTGGTAACTGGGCTGCGGATTTCTGCCACCTATCCTAACCACACAGGACAAAATTTATTTTTCTTAGTTTGGTTCTTCATTAGTACTCGGTCACCCACATTGAAGACTACAGGGTTTAGTACCGTGTTTTAGGCTTCTCTGGCTACTCCTTTAGCACGATCTTGGTTTTCTCTAACCAATTCGTGCGCTCACTGTAACAGATATTTCCGCACTTTATTTGGGTCATCAGAATTAAATTTGCTGGTATGTTGAAATCAAAACCGTAGAGTGTTCTAAACGGAGTTTGCTTCGTTGACACATGTACAGCATGTACAGTAGAGCTATTCTGCCAGAGGTCTATGACTTCGTTCTAGCGATCGCCTGGGGATGATAAGGAGTAATATGTAATTTACATACTTTGAATAATCATCTTGGAACGTCAAGATGTATTTATTTCCCGAAACTGTCTCAGGTAAAATACCTATAATATATATGTGAACTGTACCAAATGGTTGTTTCGGTGTGTCGGTGAACACCATTGGCATCTTTGTTAGCCTCGAACTCTTGTTGGCTTGACATTTTGGGCAACTCTTTACATATTTTTTTATGACTGAGCATACCTTTCAAGGCGTATACCCGTCTGATTCTCTCGTAGGTGTTCCAAGATCCCTGGTGTCCACTTAGACTGGAATATTGGGAACCCTTCAGGACCCCAGACAGAATATCTGTCTTTCTCGAGCCACTCTACCCTGTTGGCTAGCTGTTTGTTTCTATCGTCATTCGTTTCTTTTATTTTTGCTGCTTCTGTGTCAACTACTGACCGTTTAACATTGGTCTTCTCCCTGTCGGCCTTTGCCTTTGCTCTAGTTTGAACTACCGATATCTTTTGTTTTTTTGGAACTCTGCTAAGTGTATCTGAATTTAGGTTCTTTTTCCAGGTCTACTCTAGTAGGTATTTCATGTTCTACTTCCGGTGTATATCTTTTTTTTGTTTCTCCATTTATTTAACTACAATCTGTCCAGCTGTACATTCAGTACTACTTATGTATATTATATTTGGTTATAAACATATGTATGAATTTTCACTAGCATTCCATACATTAAGCACATTAATTTAACAAAGGTAGATTTCATATATATTAAATTCATTCATTCATATTAGTTTTTTTTAAAAGTTAATCTTATTTTTTAATTATTAATTCTAATTTAATCTTAGGGGGTAAATCTGAATGGTAAGTCCGATGGTACATATTTTTTAGTCTTCGCGCGCTGGTATCGCTGGTTATCAATTCTACCGCTAGGTTGTTAGGATGGACTCTAAGACGTTTGCGATATGAGTGGCTATGGATATATTTCTATATTTCATGATTTCATCATTTACTTATAGGATGTTTAGATTGCGATGAATGATGTCGCTGCTGACATACCAAGGTGCATTAGCACACAGTCGTATAATTTTCATTCGAATCGTTGTAGGATGTCCAGGTTTGACTTGGTTGCTGATCCCCAAATTTGAATACCATAACTCCATATGGGCTTCAGTATTACCTCAGTATTCAGTGTTCAGTATATATCAGGACTTTATTTCCAAGTGTTATTTCATGATTTCATCATTTACTTATAGGATGTTTAGATTGCGATGAATGATGTCGCTGCTGACATACCAAGGTGCACAGCACACAGTCGTATAATTTTCATTCGAATCGTTGTAGGATGTCCAGGTTTGACTTGGTTGCTGATCCCCAAATTTGAATACCATAACTCCATATGGGCTTCAGTATTACCTCAGTATTCAGTGTTCAGTATATATCAGGACTTTATTTCCAAGTGTTAGGGCTGACCTTCGTCCAAGTAGCCAGAACAAAGACCTAAGCGTTATTCCAAGTTGTTTCCGTTTGGAGAAGATATGACAGCGCCACGTAAGCCGCCGATCCAGGTGCACCCCAAGGTGCATGTTCTGCTTGTGGTAATTGGCAGTTATTTAGTGTCACTGGAGGGCAAGAACCTTCACGTAGGGTAAAAGTCGCTTGCACTGATTTTATTGCATTTGCTTTTATTCGCCACTTGTCTAGCCATAAGTCAATTTGATTCAGGTTCTCCTGCAAATGCTTCGAGGCTAACACGGGGTTTTTGTTGCTGGCCATTACAACAGTATCATCTGCAAAAGTTGTGGAATATGTGGTATCAGTCAGAGGAAGGCCAGCCGTGAATAGTGTGTAGATCACAGGTCCTAAAACGCTCCCTTGTGGAACACCAGCTTTGATTGGATAGAGGGAAGTTACGTCGGTGTTAACTTTGACCATGAAGAATCTGCTTTCTAAGGAGGTTTTTAATATGGCAAAGTAGTGATAGGGTAAATGCATTTTCAATTTGCACAGTAACCCTTGATGCAACACCTTGGGGAATGCTTGGGTGATATCCAGGAATGCGGCTGAACAGTATTCTCTGTTTTCTAGTTTTCTGTTTTGACTCGATGATTGGGTGGAGTCGCTTCAAAGGCAGTTTCTCAAACACTTTAGAAAGTATCGGAAGCAAGCTTATTGGTCTATGTGAGGTGACCACTTCTGCCGGTTTCCCAGGTTTGGGAACAAAGATAATTTGAGTCACTTTCCATTGGCTTGGGAAGTGGTCACATCGGATAATCGCATTGAATAATTGGGCAATGAATTTATAGCCATAATCTGGTAGCTCCTTTAGGAATCTGCTCGTAATAAGGTCATATCCCGGCGATTTTTTGTCTTTTAGCGTATTCTTGATAATTACTTTAATTTCTTTTATTTTAGAATGCTGGATCGGAATATCCATTTGGTATGGGGCATCTAGTAATTCAGGTATTCTTATGTCTTCTGGTGGATGGATGCTTGGAAACGGTGCAAATACTTCTAATAAATGTAGAGCAAATGACTGTGCATTTTCCTTGTCAGTTCTGGCCCATCCGCCATCTTTCGTTTTAATAGGTGGCACATGTGATATTGGTTGATTTAGTTTTTTTGTAGCTTTCCATAGTGAATAACCTGAAGCCTGTGAAGGTGACAAGCTGCTGAGATAGCTTTGTATTTCTGAATTTTTTGTTGACCGTAGGGCGTTTTTAAGTTGCTTTGTAGCGCAATTGAACTGGTTTTTGTCATATTGTTATCATTTGCCAAATTCGACGCAGTCTGCGCTTTTCTTTTAGTTGCTCCTTTACAACCTGGCTTACATCACGATGATTACTTATACAGCTGGGCTCCAATGTGGAAGTCCATGCAGCATTCTGAATGGTTGAGTTCAAAAGTTCTACTGCATCGTCTATGTTGGTTTTGTTTTTTAAAGGAATATTGGTGACTAGAGTCTCGATAATGCTTTGTCTAAACAACTCCCAATTTGCGCTTTTGTTGTGTTTAGGCAGATTGTTCTTGCTCTGATCTGAACCTCACAGCTAATTGGTAGAACTATAGGTGAGTGATCTGATGACAGGTCCAGGCACGATTCCATGGAAGTGTTTGTTTTTGGTACACCTTTGGATACAAAAAAGTCGGTAACGTCTGGAAGCTTGTTACTGTGCGTTGGTCAGTAGGTTGGCTCACCCGTTGATAGGTGGGACAGGCTGTTTTGTTGCATAGCTCTATATAGGTTCTCTAGGAGTTGTGATTCTAGACTCCCATTACGGATACTTAGCATTATAATCACCCCCAGCGATGAATCTTGATCCTAGGGAGTTATAAAATTCTTGGAACTGTTCGCATTTAACTGGATGGTTGGGTGGGCAATATACCGCTGCAATTGTTATGGGACCTTTATAATCATCAATTGTTATAACCGTTGATTGTAGGTATTTCTTTTTATAACATTCGTGCTCCACGTGTGCAATACTGTTACGAATAATTACAGCAGTTACCACCCGCGCAGTGCCAGCTGGGTGGATTGTGGAATATAGGTCATATTGCGGAATTTTTGCGTAACTTTTTTCAGTGAAATGGGTTTCAGATATCAACATAATGTCAATATTTTTGTCTGCTAAGAAAGCTGATATTTCATGGATATGGCGACTGAGCCCATTGGCATTCCAGACTGCGATTTTTAATAATTTATTCATTTCGACATATTTGCTACGACTGTGGTTAGTAGATTAAGTAGTGTACTCACTTGACCCATTAATGCTTTAAGCATGGTTTTTAGCTCGGTCATATCCTCATTCAGTTGAGTATTTGGATTGTTGAGCGGAGTGGTTATGTTCGTATTGGTTTCTACCGGAGTTTTGTTTCGTACTACATTTGCATACGACGTTGTTGTTCGTGGAGCGGATCTTTGAGGCGCTTCCTGGTTAATGTTCCTCGCTTCTCTGTTTCTGAGTGCTGAGATCGACTTTTGTTGCAGCTCCTTATAGACAGTGAAACCTTTATAATTAGCGGGATGATTGCCTTCGTAGAGCACACATCGAACGTCTTGTGCGACGAGTTTGCGGGAACATTCGGTAGTAAGGTGGTTTCCTGTATATTTAACGCATCGTGGGCTACGGTTGCAGTGTCGCTTGGTGTGTCCGTAACGTTGGCATCTGACACATTGGGGAATTTCACGTTTCTTCCTAGGTGGCTCAATTTTAATTCGTGTATTTAAAAGTGTATTACATTCGTATATGTCTTTGTTATTGCTGCATTGCTTCAGACTGATGTAAAACATTGGAAACGGCTTTTTTGTAGTTCTTTGCCTAATATTGCAAACGTTAACAACTGTATAACCCAACTCCTCAATTGCTTCTCGTATTTCGTCGATTGGGGTTGAACAGTGCATACCAATTAGTACTACATTAAAGTCTCTTTCTTGCTACAAATTAAAAGTATGAAACTCAGTGTTCTTTTCGGTTAGAGCCTTTGTAATGGCTGATTATTTTTCAGCGGACTTTGGTTGTATTTTGACAACGTCTCCGCTTATAACTTTGAGTTCATTTTCGCCTGAAACAATAGGTGGAGGTTTTGGTTCTCTCCGGATGTCAATTGATGCATCCTGACGTGCCTCTTCTTGGTCTAGAGAAGCGAATCTATTCGAGCTGTTTAAAGAAGGTGTTGCGAGCCAGTAGTTATCCAATTTGGATTGTTTTGGAGTGGGACGCGATGCTGCGCCTGAGCTAGATCTATTCGTCTTTGAGTTTGGTGCTTTCTGCCATATTCCAGATGCCTCCACTCCCAATTATGGGAGTTTAGGGCTTCTTGATGCCACCATACCAGTGATGTTTTCACCTCGATTACCTTCGCTCTACGGTACTGCACTGATCACAATTAGTATTTTTGGCGATTGTTTCCGCTTGTGGGTTAACATTTTTGGAACCCCCTTTGGGGGAGCGGATAACAGTCATACTACTAAGTGTAGGGGGGGCTTAAGCAAAAAAAAATTTGTGCATACACAAACCAACTATACTGAGTTTTACAAAGTAATATATTGAACTGATTATGTCAATGAGACATTTCTTTATTTATTTGCAGATCTCTCTTTTGAGTTAACCAAGGTAATATATAAATTAAATTGTTTAACTGTTAAAAAAATTTCACTTTTAGCGCCTGAGGAAGACCCTGGTTACCACTAGGAACACCGACATCTCGACCAGCAGTCAACGGGGCGGAACTCACTACAGGTACGCACAAGTTTTAACGTTTTATTATATAGTAATTTATTCACTTTTATAAAACTTCACGGAGCAAACCGACACGCGCCTGAATCACTCTACTCGTTCCAATATATACTACAAAATGGTGTATATGTTAGATGGTCTCCTTCCAGCAAATATATGTCATGAAATGACGTACAAATGGCTTCTATAGATGCCTTCTCTTCCGAGTTTACGGTTGGGTCTAACTTTAGTCATTCTAGTACTTTCTCCATACTTTTTGTTATATCTACCTGCTTGATCTGGTTAACCGACCCACAGTTCGGTTCCTTAAAATTATCGTAACTAGTGAACTTAAGCCTAAAATCCTTATTCATATAATATTCCTCTTCTGATGCATTTAGAACGCAAGCGTACACCTTACCCTTGTCACGTGCGTTATGGTCTCTCCCATATATACGCTCTCCGCTAGCTGCTGCTTGTGCAAAACAACCGTCCGAAATTTCGAGTAATTACTCTTGTTGTCCTCACGCCTACCAGTTCCTGACTACTATTCTTTACCTTATTCACGGTTCCTTCCTGCCATGACCTTAGTTTTTTTTTATTTTTTTTATTTCTTCCTCTATATATTACAATCTATAACAATAATATTAAGTAATATTTTGTGCAGGTTTGGATTGAATATGCTCTTTTTGCCAATGCCAAAAGAACTTCTTTTATTTATTTGTTTATTAAATTTTCTCTATTTATCCATCATTTTATTTATGTATATAATTAATTATTTATTTTGTTATTGTTATGTATTTATGTTTTTAAACCTTCCTGTAAGTTCTGCAGGGGTAATTCGCTTCAATGTTCTTGGAGTTGCACCCTCCGTGTCTGCTGCACTACGCAGTTCCAGGTTTTGATGGCCTCTCAGTCGGTGTAGATGTTTGGTGCTGCATTTTGTGATTGTGTCCGTGATGGTTTCAATGTGTAGGTCACGGTGTATAACCTCATTCGGGATATACCATTCAGCATTTGTAGTTGTTCGTAGTATTCTTGACTGCATTCGTTGTATTAAATTTAAGTTTGATATGCTAGCAGTGCCCCATATCTCGATTCCATATTTCCAGATAGGTGCTTGTCTTATATATTAATAGTTTGTTGTAGAGAGATAGTCTAAATGCTCGTCCAAGTAGCCAGCTTAATTGTCGGTACTTATTTTTTGCATCGTTTCGCTTGTTAATGATGTGCTGCTTCCAAGTCAATTTTTCGTCTATGGTTATTCCAAGATATTTTGCAGCAGAGTGAGTTTTTATTTTTTTGCCCTTTATAGCAAGGCTGTATTTTGTCGATTTTCTGTTTGTATATACATCATGTACAGTTTTGTCTTTATTTATCTCTATTCCCCATAAGTCACACCATGCTACTACATTGTCCAATATATGTTGGATTGCATTTCTTGCCTTTTTTTCGTCATTGTGTGATGCCATGAAAACTGTGTCGTCTGCGAATGTTGCTATCATCGCATTGCTTTTCGTTGGAATTGGTATATCTGCTGTGAATATTAAGTATAGTAGAGGTCCTAATACGCTGCCTTGTGGTACTCCAGCTGTCATTGGTAGGATGTCTGAGCAATCCTCGTCATATTTTATGTAGAATTGTCGTTCGCTTATATAGCTCTTTAAAATGTCATAATAATTTTGTGGAAATATTCGCTTAAGTTTATATAGAAGTCCTTCGTGACTCACCTTGTCGAATGCTTTTGCAATGTCCAAGTATACAGCTACGCAGTATTTTTTGTTGTCTATAATTTCAAGGATTTTGTTTACAACCCTGTGGACCTGTTGCACAGTTGAGTGTTGTCTTCTAAATCCAAACAGATGGCTAGGTATTAAATTTTTTGTTGTTAAGAATGGCTCTAATCTGTCCTGTAGTATCGTTTCAAATACTTTCGATAGTATTGGCAATAGACTGATAGGTCGGTAAGAAGTTGTTTTGGTGGCATCTTTTCCTGGCTTGCTGATGGCTGTTATCTGTGCAACTTTCCATAAGCGAGAGAAATACTTAGTTTCTAGCATGCAGTTAAATATATTTCGGATATATATTATAGCTATATCAGGCATTTCTTTTAGCATTTTCCCGCTTATCAGATCATATCATGGCGCCTTTTTGTCTTTTAATTTTTTAATTTTGTTTTTGATTTCTGCTACTGACGTCTTTTTTGTTTTGGATTGCGGGATATTTATTATATTGTCAAGATGAGTGGTTTGATTGTCCATTTCGCTTGTAAATATTTCAAGGAAATGTTTGGCCAGTGTGTTGGCTTTGTCTTTACTTGTTTTCGCCCATGTACCGGTTTGTGTTTTGATAGGAGGTTTGTGTATTATTGCACCAGTGAGTTTTTTCGTAGCCTTCCAAAGAGAGTAATTTGTTGATGTGGTCGTTCCCAAGTTCAGCATATGTTTTCTAGTTCCTTTTCTATGTGTTTCTGAAGTAAAATTTTTAATTCATTTGCTGCTTTGTTTAGGTTGCGTTTATCTTCCGGATTCCTAGTGATTTGCCATGTTTTCCGGAGCTTCCTTTTCCATTTAATTTTTCCCTTGATGAACGCTGGTGTAGTGTCCGTATTTGCTAACGTTAGCTTTGGTGTTGAAGCTGTGATTGCTTCGATGACGCTATCATTGAAATATGCGATTGCGGAATCGAGTGCATTTTTTGTTTTTAATCGTATATCTATTTTTAGTTGTTTTTCTAGTGCTAGACGAAAATTATTCCAGTCAGTTTTATTGTTATAGATGCCTGAGAAAAGTCTTGTCTCTATTGATCCTAGTAATGTCATTAGGATTGTGGAGTGGTCTGAGCATAATTCTAAACATGATTTAATAGTCAGCTGTTTATGAAGAATATTTTTTGTGATGCAGAAGTCTATTAAATCTGGTGGTTTTCTTTTTGTATCTGTTGGCCAGTATGTTGGTTCACCAGTGCTAATGAATCGACCATTACTATATCGTATAGCTTTAAGTACCTCGCGTCCTTTTGCGTTTGTAAACTTTGATCCCCATAAAACATTTTTAGCGTAATAGTCACCTCCGGCTAAATAGCGATTCCCCAGTTTTTTTAAATAGTCTAGATATTGTTCTTTTGTGTTGTTATATTTTGGTGGACAATAGACAGCAGATACTACGATTTGTCCTTTCGAGTCTTTTAGTGCTATTGTGGTTGCTTGAAGGTTTTCTTTTTTATATGCGTCAAGTTCAATGTAATTCATATTTTTTTTATAATGATCGCCGTTCCACCGTGAGATTTGTTGTCAGGATGATTTGTGTAATGGATGTCAAAGTTACGGAATTTAACATATGTTTTGTCTGTAGCATGTGTTTCCGAGATTAACATCACATCTATTGAATTATTTATTAGGAAAGTCTTTAGTTCTAGTTCATGGCGCGACAGTCCATTTGCATTCCATATTGCCAAATTTATTTTATTTACTGCGTTCATCTATTTTGCTTAGTTACTACAGGGTGGCTGATGAATATTGCTACCTTAAGAAACTCAAATAACTTTTTTTTCAGTGTATGGAATTCATTTTTCTTTTATTAATGTTAAAGCTCATTCAATTTTATTAAATATAGCTTAATTAGTTTTAAAAATAATGGAATTTAAATGCCCCCCCCCTGCTCGTTGATGCATGTGCGGCATCTTACCAAAAAGTTTTTCATTACTGCTTGGAGAGATGAGACAGGAATAGCAGCAATTGTTTCTCGAATGGATTGCTTTAGTTCGTTGAAATTTGTTGGTTTTGCTTTGTAGACTTCCTGTTTGCAATAACCCCACAAGAAAAAGTCAGGTGCAGTAAGGTCCGGCGACCTGGGGGGCCAACGGAATGTGGAGTTTCTGGATATCAGCTTATTGGGAAATTTTCGTCGCAATTCTGTCATAACAGGCCGGGCTATGTGAGGAGTTGCACCATCTTGCTGAAACCACACTGAATTGAAAGCAATTCTCATTCGGCGTAATTCTGGATAGAAAAAGTCTCTCAACATGGCCAAGTAACGGTCTCCAGTAACCGTAACGGTATGACCGTTTTCTTCGAAGAAGTAGGGCCCGACAATGCAGCGTGATGAAACTGCACACCACACTGTAACACGAAGTGGATGTAATTCCGTCTCATGGAGTATCTGTGGGTTGGAAGCACTCCATATTCGACAATTTTGTTTATTTATGTTGCCGTTTAAATCGAAATGGGCCTCGTCAGAGATAAAAATACAATTGATCATGTTTTCGTCCTCTTCCACCATTTGAAGCATCTTCTAAAAAATTCCAAGCGAATCGGGAAGTCTGCGGCGTTCAATTTGTTGGCCATTTGAATTTTATATGGGAATAAGTCCAAATCTTTATGCATAATTGACTGCAATGGCTGTATGCTTATACCCATTTGAGCAGATAAGCTTCTTGTCGAAACTCTTGGATTATTTTGTATGGCAGCAGCTACTGCAGCGATTGTTTCCTCCGTCCGAACTGAAGGGTTTCGATGGTAAGGACTTCTGTCCCATGCTCGGCAAAATTGTTTACAAGTCTCATTATGGTCCATCTGCTCGGTGGATTGCCGCCAATCGTGCGCCTATGCTCCCTTTGAACCGCAACTACGGACTCCAGTGCGTGATAGCGGCGGACAATCCAAATTCTTGTTTCAGTGTCCAAGTTATCCATTTTTGATAAATCTAACAATCAATCTGCAAAATAAAAAAAAAACCAGATTAATTCAATAGAAAAAAGTTATTACATTTTTTTTTGGTAGCGGCTTTCATCAGCCACCCTGTATGTTCATCATACTGGTCATTTGATTTATTCGTTGTTTCATCATTGTTTTTAATTCGGATAGATCGTCATTGTTTGATATTATTTCATATGTGCTCTTGCTTTTTATTTGATTTGGCTCCTGTGATATTGTTTCCATTTGTGCAGCTTGAGCGTATGAAATACCAGAGATGATTTTCTGGCCATTTATTTTTGTATTGTGATTGTTTTGGTTTGTTTCAATATCGATTTGTTCATTTGTTTCTTTCTTGCGAAGTGTAGGGTATCTCTGGACTTATAGAGCTTTATATATCGCACATCCTCTGTAGTTTGCCATGTGGTTTTCACCGCAATGTACGCATTTAATATTTACTATATCAGCGTCGATTTTAATTGTGCACATGTTTGTCTTGTGTTTTCCAGCACATTTGACACACATCGGGTCTATCTGGCAGTAGTTTCTTGTGTGGCCGTACTTTTGGCAATTTGTGCATTGGGGAATTGTTCTCTTTTGTCGGATGTTATGGATATTTGTCACTTCATGGCCTAGTTCGGCTAATTCGTTTTTAATGTCTTCTGTGTCGGTTGAATGGTGCATATTTCGTAATACCACTCTAAAGCCTCGTTCATCTTTTGGTCAAAATGTGTAATACTTTGTCCCTTTTTGCTTTAATAATTCAATTACTTTTGTGTAGTGTGTGGATTCTTTTGGTTGAATTTTTATTTCGTTCTTGCTTTGAATTTTCATTTCGTACAATATATTTGGCATGGAATTTAGTGCTTCAGATAAGGCTTTTATATTTTCAACATTCTGAACATATATAGGAGGCGGTTTTTGTAAACGTTGCGCAATTGGTTTTTGTATATTAATGTTCGCATTTGTCCCACTGTCGTTTTGTTCTTCCCTGTTGTCTTGAGAGTCCGTTTTGTCATTGACTGCTAACAGTTCGAATCTGTTTGTTGTGTTTGGAGGGATAGGCTTGCTCAGCCAATATTTTTGGAGTGATGTTTGTGTTGTGTTGAACACTTTATTTTTCGGTCTTTTGTTAATAGTGTTTTGTTCATTTAACTTGTTTGGCGATTGTTTTTCGCGGTTTCGTTTTGTGTTTTTATTTTCGGTTATTTTATTACTGGTTTTAATATTTATATTTTGTACTTGCGTGTTTGTTGTTGCTGATGAAATTGGTGTGGTTCCGATTGCCATTATTGGTGAGTTGCAGCTAATCGTTACCGTCGCAGTCACCGGTGTTACAGTTGTGGTAGAGGAGCTTTGAGTTGTTATTGTGGTTGCTGAAGTTGTAACTGGTGGATAAAACTCCATAGTGGGAGTCGCGCATTGGACACTCCAAGGTAGGGAATTGCTGGCACCTAGTAGAGCGGGAGAGCAAGATCGTGCTCTGCTCTCTGTCACTTCGACCGGCAATTTGGAGTTGCCGTTGTTTTCGTTTGAGACGAAAGAAAAATATGCGTTTCTTTTTCTTGCTGTTTTTTGTTTAAGTGTGTCAGCCACACTCATTATAAATTTGTGATTTGTTCTTATTTTATTCTATTTTAAAAAATGTGTCCCAGTAAGTGACCGGTAGATTCGTTCTACTCGATCACTGCACTATTGCACTTTTCTTTTACAACTTAAGTTACTTTAACTTAATAAATTTGTATTGAAGAATTAATTTTTGCGGAG
Organism: Clusia tigrina; assembly: GCA_920105625.2. NCBI lineage: Eukaryota > Metazoa > Arthropoda > Insecta > Diptera > Clusiidae > Clusia > Clusia tigrina. The sequence goes on from OV050030.1 coordinate 151,233,427, forward strand.
CGAGTTTAAACACGTCTGCACTGTTCAAAACTGACCTTAGTGGAAGAATCAAAATCCTATTCCTATTCTTACCGAAAAGGGAAAACTCTTTAGTTACTGCATTCAGAATGCTGCGGCCCCAAAGGTTATCCCGCCCGAATATACCGTCAGCCAGAACACCTTCCTTTTCAAGTTTCACTACGTTCATTCTGAAACTTACGTCTTTGAACTCACTTTGGTGCACCCTATCTTAACCTAGTGTCCTAATACAGCCCCCTAAGGCACCGTTAAGAGTATTTACACTCGTTTCATCAGTTGCCCCTCCTTTTCGTAGAACACTAGATTTAGCGAGGCTTGTGTCTGCTCCTGAATCTACCAAATGGAATAGTTTTCCACTAGATGCCTCCTTGCAGGATTTCTCGATGAACGCATCGGCTGTTGTACTAACCACGAAACAATGCCTTCGTGTTCCAAAAATGGATGCGTATCTAGTTATTTCCCAACTCTCTGATACTCTCCCACCATGAGTTGTAGTTCTTCCTTATATACTTATATTCCTTACGTGCTAGCCTACCTATCTTATCCTAGTACACCCATACCGCTTTTACGATTACCGGCCTATACTTCTTGATTTTATCAAAACCTAATCCTATTACTAGAATCACCACTGTAAACCAAATCGAAACGCAATCAAGAAGAATATTTCGGAGTTGGGTCATCGCCCCTACACCGCTTGACACGCGATCCATTCTCCTTACTTCTTTCGGCCTGCTATTTGCTTTTCCTTCTTGGCGTTCCAGTCTCTTGGCCTCGACTGGGTCGCTGGGAGTTTCCCTGGTCCGTTTGTTGGAATTGTTTTTGCCTGAATTCTGTTGCCCGATGTCCCATTCGTCCACAAGAGAAGCATTTCAACTCCTGTATGGTGTTGTCCATCCTCGCTTTACTTCTGGAATTCAAATTTAGTCGCTGTTGATTAATCCCAGTATTGAAGGGATTCCTTCCTTGGCTAATTCCTTCCGTGGAATTAATTCTGGGTCTGTTGAAATTACTCCCACCTTCTCTCCTAGGCGGATCCTGGCGCCGGGCCGCTGGTTGGCTCCTAATCTATTCCCATTCTGTGCCGCCTAGGCACTGTCGATTTGCCTCATGACCGGCATTCCATACAGTAGGGTGTGTTTTTGCGTGTAACGCATTCATCCCTTATATGATGTGGCTTACGGCAGAGTGAGCAAATGGGTTTTCTTGGCTGGAACCTCTCGACGGGAATACTTAGTCTCTTTGCTGCAGAAATTGGCCCACAAATCTAACGACATCTCGTGTGTTCTACTGTTGGAGCACACACCTTTGCATGTGTTCAGCAGATTTCACCTCAGCAACGTTCTCCAAAGATGTAAGTCTTCGACCACAAGCTCTCAGGTCCTCACCGGGAATCTGTGTTGTCTCCTGTATCTCCTTTATGAGCGTGTTATAATATTTCTGTTTCAGATATGTTTTGACTAAAAATGCCAACAAATCCAACAGGGTGCTTACTGAGCTATGCGCTAGTAAATCAAACGCATCACCTGTGGTCCTTTGCCTAATACACTTTATTAAATGTTCCCGTTTTCTTCTGGATTGCCTCGCTCTGCCGCTTTTGCGCTTCCATCAATCTTTTAGCTTCCATAGATCAAATTAATTCTTGTTTACTACGAACCCGTGACTTCCAAAAAAAATATATTTTACAACTTAGTATTTTAATTTTTAAACTTGATAATTCCACTTACTTTATAACTTCAAATAATCTCATATGACTTCCTCAAATTCATTTAGTCCCCAGATATAGATTTATAAAATTTTCCATTTCAATCATTATTACCTTACCATATTATACTCAACTTCGACTGAAATCCGCCCCACGATAAACTCAATAAATTCATCATAAACACCTAACTTTCACTTTGTTAAAATTGCTTTCTCATTTAACTCGACTTCGTTTTCTTGTTTCGCTTATATCATTTTTCATTAACCTAGTTTCACTTGAAGGCAATAAGGTTGGTTTTACATTTTGATTACTCAACATAGAATGACAACTGTGGCGTAATGCCGTAGAGAAAACAAAATTACTCAAATTACGTAAGTGTAAAAATTATACTTAATTAATTGCACAACTACTGAACGTGAATACAGATTATTTATACAAATAAATATTTCCGTTTACTTTTCTATGAACCCGTATTAATTAAGGTGATCGATTTCAAGAAATTTTTCTCCATACTTCTTGTTGCGTTGATATACCTTTTACGAAAAAAAACAAAGGGGAGTTTTGAGGGATGATGCGTGCTTACCGATCGGCGTTTGCTTTAATAAGAAGGTCTTGTTCTAAAGTTAGAATTTAAGTACAAGCAAGAGAAGCAAATTTTAGAACTAAGTACAGTAAGCGAAAGGCAACTTACGCGCTAACATGCCGCCAGCCTTGAATTAAGTTCAATATACATTTCATTAATTACGTGATACAATATAAAGATAATACATATAAGTGGCTAATATAAAATTGTCTGCTAAACTCCTTCATCGAATAGGTCCCCCTTCGTTGGCAAGCGGCAAAGTCTCACTGCAGGACGAACACATTCTCCATCTGTGGTTATAATGGTGGCAACTCGTATAAGACCGTCTGCTCCTGGATGACACTTTAATACCCTGCCAAGTTTCCATTTAGTTGCAGGAATACGATCATCATGGATGACAACAACATCATCTACTTGCTGCTTTTGACGAAACCATTTGACCCTGCGTTGCAGACTGATGAGATATTCGTCACGCCATCGTCGCCAAAAATGTTGTCTCATAGTGGAGATTGCATGCCAACGTTGGTAAATATTGGCCTCATTGACTTCAGTTTCAGGCTCTGGCAATGCTCTCAATGGCTCAAGGGGCCGCGAGTTGACACAAGCTTCGACTTCTGTTAAGAGCGTATTGAATTCTTCAAATGTCAGCAACGTATCACCAATAACTCTTCTATGGTGATATTTGATACGCTTAATGCCAGTTTCCCAATAGCCACCCATGTGAGGAGCATTAGGTGGGTTAAAATGCCAAGTTATGTTGCAGTCTATAAAATATCTGCTCACGGTCTTATCAGCCATGCATTGACGGAGCATGTCTCGTAGTTCCTTCTCAGCACCGACAAAATTCGTGCCGTTATCAGAATGCATATGTTTGCAGTAGCATCTTCTGTTAACGAATCGTTTGAAAGCGTTGATAAAAGCTATAGACGTTAAGTTGCCTACAAATTCAATGTGCATGGCACCGGTGCTCATACATATAAATGAGCAGATGTAACCTTTTACCGCTTTTTCTCCTCTACCAGCTGAAAATTTGTAGGAGTATGGGCCTGCGAAGTCTACTGCACTCTGGAGGAAACAACGTGAATACGTTAAACGGTTAATTGGCAAATCCGCCATGGATTGTTGGAGCATTTTACGATTTAATCGCTTGCATTTAGCGCAATGGCGATATACCCTTCGTACCACATCGCGAGAACTAAGTACCCAAAACCGCCGTTGTAGAACTGTTCGCATAATTTGAGGTCCACCATGTAACGTGAATATGTAAATGTCCCATATGATGAGTGTAGCGATAGGGGATATCTTCGGTAAAATCATAGGGTGTTTGACATCATTAGAGACGATAGCATGTCTAATGCGACCACCAACTCGCAACACCTCTTTTTCATCTAAAAATGGTTGTAATCGCAGCAAAGTGCTCCGCAGAGGGATTGGCTTATTTGATCTACAAAGTGAAATTTCATTAGCAAAATAGTGGTTCTGGGTATACTTTACTAAAGCAAGTTCAGCGTTCTGCAATTCGTTGCACGTTAGAGACCCAATCGAAGCAATAACTTCATATCCTGCTCTTAGCGCATTTGTTAGCAAGAAATCGCAAAAGATATGCAGTTTGTCTCTTCAATTTGGTGAATGAAGAATATTTCGTCAATAGTGCCCAGGATTCCTGCGATTCAGCAATATGAACTACAGGTTTGCGAGGCTTTATAACCCTAAGTCCGTTGTACCGATGAACGATGATTCCAGCCAGCATTAGGTTCTCTTAACCAGTCTGGAGCATGCCACCATAATATATTTTGAATAAGATTAGAAGGCGTGATCCCTCTAGATGCGCAATCCGCTGGGTTGTGCTCGGAAGACACATGTGTCCAACATTCTGGGGGAAGCACCTCGTGAATTGAAGCCACTCTATAGCTACAAAGGTGGACCAACGACTTGAATGTCCTTGTAGCCAAGCTAGAGTGATGGTGGAATCAGTCCAAGCATTTAGTTGTATATTTTCAATACCCAAAGTTTAGCAGCGAGATGTGCTGCGCAAAGTTCAAGACGAGGTAATGTGGTTGGCTTGAGTGGTGCAACTTTAGTTCGAGCAGCAACCAACGTGACAACGATGTCACCTAATTCATCAACTGTTCGGGTGTAAAGTGCAGCTGCATAAGCGCTCTCGGATGCATCAGCAAAAATATGAAATTCCGTGAATAATCCAGGTTGTCCGGTGCCAATCCAGCGAGACAATTTAAGTGTAGAGATTTTCAGTAGATCGTTGCGATGGGCAAGCCATTGTTGAGCAATAGTCGCGGGTACTGAGTCGTCCCAATCAACATTTGTTTGCCAGATTTGTTGAAACCAGATTTTAGCCTTTATGGTGCATGGTGCTATCAGGCCCAGTGGATCGAATAAGGTACTGGCATCGGACAGAAAAGCTCTTTTAGAGAAAATTGTAGGAAGTTCTTTCAGGCATATGGTGAAAGTTAAGTAGTCTTCTTCTGTATCCCATATCCCATATTCCAAAGTACGAACATCTTGACCGTCAGCTAGGAGGTAGGCATTTGTTTTTGAAATGTGTGGTATCAGATCAGCTAGATCCTTGCAATTAGTTGCCCACTTTCGTAGCTCGAAACCACCAGTATAACATACCGTTTAAATATCTTTCTGCAAGTTAATGAGCGTCTTAGCAGACGGGGCACCTGTGAGCAAATCGTCCATATAGAAATCACGGCAAATAACATGTGTGGCTTCCTTGTACTTCTCGGCGACATCTATGGCAGTTTGTTGAAGCGATTTGATGGCCAAGTGTTATGCGGCGGCTACTCCATATGTAATGATCATCAGACACAAGAACCTGGCGGTACATTTTTTCCACGTCAGCCATCATGGCAAATCGTTGCTTTCTAAAACTCAGCAGAATAGACAGAAGCTCTTGCTGAAGCGAAGGCCCGATCATCAGAGCACTATTAAGAGAGTAACCTGTGGAAGATTTCATTGAAGCATTGAATACGACACGTAACTTGGTCGTTGAGCTCGTAGTCTTCAACACTGAATGGTGAAGCATGTAGTAGCATTTCGCCGGTAAATCATACACCTTTTCCATGTGCCCCATTTGAATTAGTTCTCGCATGAATTCAGTGTACATTAAACGAAGGTTTTCATCCGTGCTGAAGCGCCTGTCCATTCGCTGTAAGCTTCGAACTGCAATAGAGCGTGATTTACCCAATGGCACATCATTCTTTAAAGGCAATCGAACAATAAAGCGGCGGTCTGGTGCGCGGCGGTGGGTTTTGTTAAAGTGTTCTTCACAATGTAACTCTTCTGAAGTTAAATGCGTTTTCATCGGAAGCTCTTCCATTTCCCAGAATTTACTGACGACTCGTAAAAACGGCAATGTAGATTTCGAATATCCAATTTTCGAAGAATTGGTCCCTTACGCAATTCAGTCAGGAGGAATTTGCCCATTTCATCTGTTCCAATCAAAATGTCGATACGTCCTGGTTTTGAAAACGAGCGGTAAGTTCTGGATATGGTCCCAGTCTGTTACCTGTAAATGGGTGGAAGGCAAGTCATTAGTTATTTTCGGCAGAATAATTACATCCATTTGGAAAAGTTCTTCGTATGATGAAGGCGACAGTGTAATCGTTGTTTCTCCTCTCGCCCTACCCCCTGTTGCGGACCCAATTCCCGTCACAACAACATCAGATGATCGCCTTGGTAAATGTAATCGCTGCACACAAGACTCTGTTATAAAAGAAGCATGGGAACCATTGTCAAACAATACTCTAGCAGTTTGCAATCGTCCTGTGTTATCTTGCACATTAATGAGAGCGGTGGCCAATAATACCAACTTTTGCAGCATAAACCTCCACAGCGTCAGAAGATTCCGCAACTGTTATTTGCATAGGAACAGCAGATTTTACCTTCGTAGCGTCGAGCATTGCGGTTAATACTGGTTGACCACCATTCGTTGGGTTAAGTGAACAAATAGAGCGGTTCTTGGCGGTGTTATGAGAAATTTCGGCGCTCTTTGCCGTCACCATATCGCACCTGTCGTGCAGGAGTGTATGATGGCGTTCACGACAAATACGACACGTTGATCTACTATTGCATTTGGTCTTATAATGCCCTAAGCTCAAACAATTCAAGCACGCACCTTTTTTTTCTGACAAGTTGAAGTCTGCAGTGGCGTGATTTAAATTTATCACAAATGTAAATTTTGTGCGCAGCTCCACAACTTAAGCAGGAATTAAAGCTGCCAGACGTAGTAGTTAAACTTGAAGGTAAATCGCTTCGATCTCCAGTCACATGCAACACATTTGTTGGGCGTTGCAATCTAATAGCGGCTTTTCTTGGAAGCGGTAATGAATTAGATGTTCACAACATCTCGAGTGAATGGCAATGAGTTTCCAGAAATGCTTGTAACTGTTCAAAATTCGGCAAATCGTTTGTGAGCAATGACAATTCCCACTGCTTTCTCGTTTCATACGCCAATTTGGACACAGTTACATGGACGATCCAATCGTCCCAAAACTTCACTGGACGACCTAGAGTACGCAAGGCTCTTATATATTGTAGTAACGGGTCCAGCACGTGGTTTATATTGTTAGCTGAATCGTCGCCTGCCGTTTTAACAGAGAAAATTGCCCGAAAATGGTGCTCTACGATAACCCGAAGATTATTATATCTGGATTTGTGAAGGCTCCAAGCTTACGCATAGTTTGCGTCACAAACCTTCAAGTTTTCAATAACTTGCAGCGCTTCTCCTTTCAAACAGCTTACCAAATAATGCATTTTTTGCATTTTGAATAGATTAACATTCGAATCGATTAGCGAGTGGAATGAATCATAAAAAACAACCCGTAGAATCACCAGAAAAAGAAGGCAGTTCTATTTTTGGTAGTTGTATACTCGTAGATGCTGAAATAGGAGCTACGTTCCTCATAGTAGGTTCAATGTCAGCATCCTGGAGAAAACGATTAAAATTTGAAAGAGCGCTGATGTACTATGCCTCAGCCTAGCCACGGACGTTGTCCTCCGCATCAGCGCTTTCAGGCCTACACGTTACCTCAACTCGCTCTTGAGCTGAGTTGAAACGAACCAATTGTTCGCTCAAAACTTGCAGGTAACCTTTTATCATAGTTCGGTCGAGTGCCGATAAATCTTGGCTTGTTTTCATAAAGCGTTTTATCGAGTTCCGAGCAGAATCTCTCACTTTAATGTCTGACATATTATTGATCAATAAGAACAATATTAAAATCAACACAAAAAAAAGTAAAATAATAATGTCAATGTTAATAACTTTTTTTTAACCTTAAATAGCGGCGCGTGTTCGCGGGAGTCTCACTTTCCCGTTGCACTGAAAGTTTAAAAAGCGGCGCGTGTTCGCGGGAGTCTCACTTTCCCGTTGCACTGAAAGTTTAAATAGCGGCGCGTGTTCGCGGGAGTCTCACTTTCCCGTTGCACAGAAAGTTTAAATAGCGGCGCGTTTTCGCGGGAGTCTCACTTTCCCGTTGCTCTGAAAGTTTAATTAGCGACGCGTTTTCACGGGAGCTTTAACCTTAAATAGCGGCGCGTGTTCGCGGGAGTCTCAATATCCCGTTTCAATGAACGTTTAAAAAGCGGCTCGTGGTCTCACTATACCGATTTGTTTGCGGATAGAATCATTATCTTAAAATTTATTTTAATTTTATTCAAATTTATTTTAATAAACAACAAAAATTAAGGACCATAAAATGTTGCGTTGATATACCTTTTACGAAAAAAAACAAAGTGGAGTTTTGCGGGATGAGGCGTGCTTACCGATCGGCGTTTGCTTTAATAAGAAGGTCTTGTTCTAAAGTTTAAATTTAAGTACAAGCAAGAGAAGCAAATTTTAGAACTAAGTACAGTAAGCGAAAGGCAACTTACGCGCTAGCACTTTTCTTCCCATCAAACAAAATATTCAAACACAAATAATGATTACAGACACACACATTCCCCCACCAAAAAAAAATACTCAGAGCTGAGACGACATACATAGACCGTCGGGATCATACTGAAGGTATATGTTTGCCCATAGAAAGCTGCGCCTGTACGTTGCAAGTGCTTCGACCAGCGCTATGACGCTATCAGGGTCGCAGAAGTACCTACTTATATTACGCTACAATAAAATAAATACTTACAATTTTTCCTTTGCTCCCTCCATTGTTGCTCTGTCCGATGTTCGCTTCTTGTTGATGATGATGCAGATGTATTTTTCCTGCTTCAGGACATCTTTTCTCCTAATCCATAATTTCCTCCGCGAAGATTCCTATATGCTCCTGGGACGGTAGGTCCTTATTCCTGCTGCGCCAATTATGTTGGGTGGCTTATGGTGTGCTTCGCCTAGATTTAATTCTTTCTGCAGGACATTTACTGGGCGCTTGGAAGCAGCCTGAGTCCACTCGAGTTATTTTCCTAACCGCGCGAATTGAAACGCGCTCGAGTTTTGTTATAAGAAGACTTTCTTTATTTATAAAACACCTGCTTATATACTATTTACATTCATATTATTGTTCTACTTTACTATTTCTAATTGCCCTACATTGTTACTTGTCCTACTCTTTGGTTTGCACATTTTGCAATTGTCCGCCAATGCAATCATCGAATGGCACACTTTTGGGAAAGTGCTGATCAGTCAGTAGTGAAAGGTCATTGCAGTTCAATTGTCAACTGCGCAAACCTAAATGCATGAATCGACTTTTACTTAATAATAACATTTCTATTACATTATACGTCCGCCTTAGGGCTATGCACGTTTATTATTTAATTAGTAATAAAATCTAATAGCTACTTGGGTTTAGCGGTCATTATGAGATCGACTAACAGCACATCGCGAAGCGCTTGATATTACTGAAATCGGCAGTGTTTTGTGCGGCGAGTTTAATGAGCTGGTCGCTTGCTAGAGGCTTGCGAAGCTGCCATGATAACTGATGTTCAAATTGTTGTTGTGGTAATATTAGTGCTGGTTTTTACAAAAGAAGACTGTGTGTTTTGTGTGTTGATTGCTGTTCGGTCTAGATTCAACATTGTTTGTGAATTTGTGACATTGATTTTTACTTGTTTGCTTAAGTCATTGCGTCACCCTGGGGGGAGCGGAGTACACTTAAGCTGTGAAGTGTAAACTAAGGCTAAGCAGAAATAATTTTATCACATACCCGAACCAATTTAAAGAATTTTTTTGTATTGTATATATTAATTCAGAAAAAGTAGAAAATAAATCCACAAATGATAATCTCTTACACGAACCACACTTAGTAATAGAATCTATTTTTTTGGTTTGGCGAGGCACTGCTTCGCAATATTTTCAATAACTATATTTTTTAAAATGTTTAAAATTAATTGACTTATTCGAATCACTCGCAATTTTATACATTTTAAATCTTTAAAACTTTTTGGGTTTATTTTCGCGTATATAAGATGTGAAATCAGATGCCGACGCGCACCATTGATTGAGTCCATTTATAGATATTTTTATTTACTTTGTTTCTGGCATTTCCAATAAGTTGCTATAGTCCCGAAGAACCTTTCGCTTCACTTTTTCCTCTCTATTTTTATTCTGCTTTATTAAGAGCTCAATAACTACCACCGAACTCATGATTTCGATTTGCGAATTTAAATTATTTATAAATAACTTCAGAATTATTTGACATCTAAAATAGAAAACAGATGTGTGTGTGTGGAACTTATGTTTCAATCAATTTCAATTTTGTTCTACTTGCCTATTCCGATCGATTTACAGTACACCAAGCGAAATGGAATTCTATTTCAACCGATGATTTCCCAATTGTTTTCCAGAGTTTCAAAATTCCTGTTTGGAGGAACTTATAGCTTTTTTTAGGTTAAAAATAATTTTTCTGTTTTTTATAGAATCTTGCTTTTCGAACTTTTGCCCAGAACAATTTGCTACCGAAGCATTGATAATTGCTGAATACACAATTAGATTGAATCTTCTTCCCCCTATTAACCAGTTTAATGGATCAAACCCCATCAAAATAGTTAAATTAAAAAACCGCACCACTCTAGTATCCAAAATTGTAGTTCACCAAAATATACCGGTGGCAGTTTTATTGAAAGTGCATAACATTCTTAAGTCTGCTTTGAATAGACTTCCTCAAAGCATTTGTGATATGAATTTGATGCTCAAGATGAAATGGACTGAATTGACTACTATGTATAGTCCCTTTTCCGAATTGACTAATATAGTGAAGAACCATGATGCCGCCTTCTTGAAAGCGTCCATATTTAATTAATTAAAATGTGTGAAAGTATTGGTGATTACAGTCAAACATCAAATTTTTTGGATTTATGTCCGAAAATAGTGAAATACTACATAGAACGTAGACCCACTAAATTCTTCAGGAAGTCAGAGAAAATATAACTCTTATATATACAAAACTTTGAAAGAAAAACAAGTTATTTTTTTAAACTATTATTTTAGCAAAATGAATTTTGATTTTTAATGAATTTGAAAAACTACAGAAAACCTCAACTGATAGAAAAGTAAACAACCTTTTGGATATTTTGTATATTTTGTATTTTAATTCTTCTCGCTTCGGAATTTCCTTTATCTCAGAGAGGCGGAAAGTTTGATAAGTTTGTCATGCAAAATATGCGGTGCTCCAATAACGATGTCGTCGGCACTAACTCGAGTCAACTCGAGCCAGTACTGACGTGCTTTTCTTCCAAGTCTAGCCAGTAAAACTCACGGACTCCTACACAAAACTGAAGTGTAGCAGTTTTTGCTGTCTACTATAGCAAAATTCTTTGATTCTGCAGGATATCTTACTCCGGTTAATAACCTCACTAACATTCTTCAACAAAAAATGTGGAGCAACGTCACTGCAATAGTGTCAATAGTTCGTTGTCACTGTTGTCCTTCCGTATCAGAAAAAGCGTATGCCGACGCCATTAACGTCGAATGAGCGACCATGGGTCGGTTTCCTGTCACTGTGTTATCGCTAAATAAAATAACTCCATAAAATCAGTCTCTCCAACTCGTTTTTCATTTTCCGTACGTAATTATTTCAGTGAATCTCCCGGAAACTATATTGGAATACCTCTATATCCCAGCCTATATAAACTTCTACGCAGATTCCATCAGTATGCTAAATCGATGGCAAACATTTGAACTATAGCCCTAAAAACTTCACAACCGCAACTAGTGGAAATCACCCAGCGTTGATGCTCAACTAGATCTTCTGCAAATCAGGCAGGTGTAAACACACCGCAAGATTGGCCTCCTGATGGCAAATTTTTGTATGCGGGTCATTGTTGTGTTGATCGGCATCGCTTTTCTAGAGTTTGATAGTTGACTTTTGACTTGCCGACAGTGAATAATAAGCATTTTATATTAAATAATGAATATATTTGTTTTAATTAAAATATAGTTTAAATAATTCATATGCTATAATGGTAACCCCAAGTACTTATGAATTAAATTCTATTAATTACAACACGACACGCACACAAAAAAGATAAAAAGGGCGTTGATAGTGAACAGGCACACGGAAGATAAAAAGGCCACACTTCTTTCATAGTGAAAATAATTTAAAACTTTTAATGGCGCTCCTCCAAAAATTTTGCTAACGATTTTCAACGCAATTAATGCAAAATTTCTTCCCGTATGCGCATTGTCATAGTGAAAATATGGAAAAACGCAAAAGTGCTTTGAACGCTGCATGACTGTCTACACAGATAATTATTGTCGAGGGAGTGAGCTCCGTGGCTCTTATCATTTGTGTAGCTTTCTCAATGGCATAGATCTCAGCCTGAAGGACGCTACACAAATTTGGTAATTCAAGTGGCGGTTTCAAAGTGCATACTTAAGTTAAACTTAATATGAGCAAAAAGAAGCCATCAATTTCACAGTCCGTTCTTAAGTTTCTCTCAAATATTGAGAAAAAATATGGCAGCATCGCAAAAATCATATTTTTTCTGTTGAAACTATGAAGGTGGCAACACCAGAGAGCAATTTATTTTATTATTATTAATAATAATTTATTCATTTTTTTTTTAAGTAGAGTAATAAAAAAAATTGGAAGAAAAACACAAAAGAGCAGTAAATTTTTAAAAAGAGGAGGAAAACCAGTGCGTGGAAGGACATAGAAGCAGAATTTAACACACAGTTCCCTAATATAATAGCCCACAGTGGCTATTTAATACTTAGGAAGAAATATGACGTGTCCAAAGATTTCAAAAAACGTAAGGTCATAAATAAACGTTTCTTATATAGAACTGGTCCAGGAAGTTTGGTCGCCCTTTTTATAACAACATTCCACAACACCTCAATTTCAGAGTCACTATCGGAGTCTGTTTCATAGTGCACTTTTAACACTTTTTCAGTTTTTCCCTTTAATTTTTTCAAAAAAGACAATGAACTGATCAGCCGACATTTAAGCATAACTCAAGTCAGCAATGTGGGGCGTTAAGTTTAAGCTTAAGTATACACTGTGTTTGGTTATGCAGCCTGCGTTCCCGACATCGTCAAAAACTTAATGTAATATTGCTGAGTCTCGTCATTTTAAATACTCTCATTTGCAACTTTCTCATTTGTAACATTCTCACTTGTAATACTATCATTTATATCTCGCTGCTTTTTGCTACTTTGCCTATTGGTACGATCGGCCGCTGAGGCCAAGATATTTTTCTTTCCTTTTTCAACTGAAAGAGTGTTCGGTTGCTCGTTTTTTCGTATCGCAACAGCAATTTCGTTTCAGTTCTGTTAAATAATTTAGGAAATCGCAACGCCCTCCGTGGAAAATAATTCTCGCTGTCTTTTTCTTTTTTTTTCATACCAAACCACTTTCGTTTTCGTTTCGTTTGTTCTTGTAAAAAGCTGTAAATAGTTCGTGTGTGTCCGCTCGCTTTAAAAGCAAAATCATGCCAACGAATTACGAAAATGTCCCGCCTGAAAACAGGGTGCTGCTTTATAAAAACAAAGCACAGGCAATCTATGACAAAGCACGCGAAATTGTTCAGACCATCTCTGGATATATGTTGCAAGAGCTACAAGTGCATATTGAAATTCTTTAAAAAATTCAGGCAACTTTCGAGTCGGTGCATGAACATCCCGAAGCGCTTGATATTACTGAAATTGGCAGTGTTTGTTGTGAAGCGACTTTGATGAGCTGGTCGCTTGTTTAAGGCTTGTGAGACTGACATGATAACTGATGTTTAAAAAAGGTGTGTTGTTTGTGAATTTGTGACATTGATTTTTACTTGTTTTCTTAACTCATTGCATCCCCTGGGGGGAGCGAAGTACACTCAAGCTGTGAAGTGTAAACTAGTTCTAAGCGGAAATAATTTTATCACATACCCGAACCAATTTAGTGATTTTTTTGTATCGTATATATTAATTTCACAAAAAGTAGAAAATAAATCCACAAATGATAATCTCTTAGTGATAGAATTTAATTTCTTTTCGTTTGGCTGCCACTGTCAGCAGTGCTGTTATTTAAGTTAATTTTTTTGCACTATATTCTTCACAATATAGTGCAAATTAATTTATTTATTGGAATCACTCGCAATTTTATAAATTTTAAACCTTTCAACAGTCTTGCACTACTTTAAAACTTTTTGGGTTTATTTTCGCGTATATAAGATGTAAAATCAGATGCCGACGCGCACCAATGATTGAGTCCATTTATAGATATTTTTATTTACTTTGTTTCTGGCATTTCCAATAAGTTGCTATAGTCCCGAAGAACCTTTCGCTTCACTTTTTCCCCTCTATTTTTATTCTGCTTTATTAAGAGCTCAATAATTACCACCGAACTCATGATTTCGTTTTGCTAATTTAACTTATTTACAAATAACTTCAGAATTATTTGACATCTAAAATAGAAAACAGATGTGTGTGTGTGGAACTTTTGTTTCAATCAATTTCCATTTTGTTCTACTTGCCTATTCCGATCGATTTACAGTTCACCAAACGAAATGGAATTCTATTTCAACCGATGATTTCGCAATTGTTTTCCCCGAGTTTCAAAAATCCTGTTTGGAGGAAGTTACAGCTTTGTTTAGGTTAAAAATAATTTTTCTGTTTTTTATAGAATCTTGCTTTTCGAACTTTTGCCCAGAACAATTTGCTGCCGAAGCATTGATAAATGCTGAGTACACAATTAGATTGAATGGCGAAGAAGTGTCTGAGATTAGATTTTCTAATTCTTCTTCCCCCTATTAACCATTTTAATGGATCAAACCCCATCAAAATAGTTAAATTAAACAACCGCACCACTCTAGTATCCAAAGTTGTAGTTCACCAAAATAGCGGTGGCAGTTTTATTGAAAGCGCATAAAATTCTTAAGTCTGTTTTGAATATACTTCCACAAAGCGTTTGTGATATGAATTTGATGCTCAAGATGAAATTCTATGGACTGAATTGACTACTATGTATATTCCATTATCCGAATTGACTAAGATAGTGAAGAACCATGATGCCGCTTTCTTGAAAGCGTCCATATTTTAATTAAAATGTGTGAAAGTATTGGTGATTCCAGTCAAACATCAAATTTTTTGGATTTATGTGCGAAAATTGTGAAATACTACATCACCAAAGAGAACCTAGAACCCACTACATTCTTTTGTAAGTCAGAGAACTTAACTCTGATGTATGCAAAACTTTGAAAGAAAAACAAGTTATTTTTATAAACTATGAACATGGCGCAAAATGACTTTTGATTTTTAATGAATTTGAAAAACTACAGAAAACCTCAACTGCTAGAAAAGTAAACAACCTTTGGGATATTTTGGTTTCTCTTTCTGAGCTTCTGTTGCATTAAAAAACCACCCAAGTAAAAACAGTTGATAGCCTGGTCCAAGGCATGCTGTTTGTATTTTAATTCTTCTCGCTTCGGAATTTCCTTTATCTCAGAGAGGCGGAAAGTTTGATAAGTTTGTCATGCAAAATATGCGGTGCTCCAATAACGATGTCGTCGGCACTAACTCGAGTCAATTCGACCCTATACTGACGTGTTTTTCTTCCAAGTCCAGCCAGTAAAACTCATGGATTCCTACACAAAGCTGAAGTGTAGCAGTCCTTGCTTTTTACAATAGCAAAATTCTTTGATTCTGCAGGATATCTCACTCCTGTTAATATCCTCACCAGCATTCTACAGCAAAATCTGTGGAGCTACGTCACTGCAATAGTGTCAATAGTTCGTTGTCACTGTTGTCCTTCCATATCAGAAAAAGCGTATGCCGACGCCATTAATGTCGAATGAAATAAAATAACTCCATAAAATCAGTCTCTCCAACTCGTTTTTCATTTTCCGTACGTAATTATTTCAGTGAATCTCCCGGAAGCTATATTGGAAGACCTCTATATCCCATCCTATATAAACTTCTAGGCAGATTCCATCAGTATGTTAAATCGATGCCAAACACTTGAGCTATAGCCCTAAAAAGTTCACAACCGCAATTAATGGAAATCACCCAGCGTTGATGCTCAACTATGGCATCTTCTGCAAATCAGGCAGGAATAAACACACCGCAAGATTGGCCTCCTGATGGCAATTTTTTGAGGGCGGGTCATCGTTGTGTTGATCGGCATCTCTTTTCTAGAGTTTGCTAGTTGACTTTTGACTTGCCGACAGTGAATAATAAGCATTTTATATTAAATAATCCCCTACGCTGGGTAGTCACCTTGTTGCGGTGTAGGGGCTTACTGTGTGCTGGAACATGGCACATGAAAGACGGTGACATGGTCCAGCTACGCAAACTAAGAACTACCTTCAACGCACAGGTTGAAAGTAGTTTTCTACGATTCCTGCTCAGTCGTTAAGGCTAGTTAGTAGTCGTACTGGCCAATATCGAACGTCTCACTGAGACCGCCGGATCGCCTAGACACTAACAATTGGTCAGCCCTTCGGGGAAGTGCGGCAATTACTTTACAGACCAATGGCCCACTTTCAGTACGGTCATGTCTCTGCTGGACTTGGGTCGCCGATTGCCGGGCGGGGGAGAGAGAAAACTCCCTGGGGCAGGGTTCACCAGACATATTGGCCCATAAAAAAAAACACCCTAAATTCACGGTGGAACAGCTATGCCAGTGAGCTTGCTTGACGGGGTAGAGTCAAGCTTAATAGCGAACTCCGTACGAGGTCCGGCGAACCTACGGTTTTAATTAGCCTTACCACGGGGGCGCCCGTGGGTGACCAAAACGCAAAAGAAAACTAAAAAAAAATATATGGAAAACTTAAGCCTATATGAAAAAAAAAAAATGGACTGCACACCTTCAAATGTGCATATTGTGGCTACAATGAGCCAACAGCCATCATTGGCCGAGGGGGCATCTGGTCCCATCGACAATGAAAGCATGGAGCACGACCTGTTGGGGGGGGCACCCGGTCCCTTAACCGACAGGCCGGAGGAGATGGACATCCCACTTAGCCAGGAATCGGCTGGGGTGTCTATCTCCTCGGAACAGGAGAGAAATCTTCTTGAACCTGCTCCAGAGAAGATTCCAAAACTTAGGGTGAAGCTGTCCGGAGCTGGACGTAAACGTTTTAAGGCTTTGCTTGCCAGGGGCATATCGCTGGAAACAGCTCGGTCCTTGGCGGCAAATCCAGCGAACGTGTCTGCGCGATGGACCCCTAAAAGATCCCGTTCAGATGGCTCCACGCCGACATCGAACTCCAGGCCGACAAAGCGGTTTGCACAAGAGGGCAACAAAAACATTGATAAAATGTCAACAGTGCCCCCAGCGGACCCGCCGGTGTGTGGTGAGATGAAGGAGGCGGAGACCTTACTTGGGGGCGAACCTGGTCCCAGTAAGAGGGTGGCGAGTGTCTCTGAAAGACATGGCGTGCAGGGAGCCTCCTTGGGGGTCCCCTGCTCAAAGCCTACTCTAGCGGAGACAGTCTGCTCCAAAAAGATAGGGGTTATACCTAGCAATTTCCCGGAGGGCATATGGTCCACTGAAGAAATTGGGAAGGTACAACGGTGCATTCTCGACAAGATGTTCGAGACTCGTGGGGGCCCAGTGAAGCCACACTTTGCAGGCTGTAGTTTCAAGCCTGGATGGTTGACGATCAACTGTCTGGACGACGAAACCGTAGCCTGGGCTGAAGAATGGATACCAGCCATGAAGCCATGGGAGGGGGCTGAGTTGAAGGTGGTGGACGAGGCAAAAGTGCCAAAGGCCAAGATCTTCGTTGGCTACTTTCCCGGCTCGGTATCTTGGCAAAATGACCGAATTCTGGGGCAAGTGGAGTCGCAGAATTCGGGCATTAGTGTCAGCGAGTGGCGGGTGCTCCATCGCCTACAAAAAGGTGACCAGGTCGAGCTGGCAATTGCTCTGGACCCCATCTCGTCTGAAAGGGTTGACACACTGGGTAACAAGGTCTACTATGGCTTTGGCAGTGCCCAGCTCCGACCTAGACTGAAGGGGAACAGGGCAAAATCTGCTGTTGGTGTTGAAGAGCAACCAACAACATCTGTTGCAGCGCGGGCAAAGCAGAGTAGCCAGAAGCCGAAAACGGGGCCCATTTTCACAAAGCCAGTACCGAGAGCGGAGAGAGGCAACACACGTGCCCAACGTCCAGGACCATCTGCTCTCTCTGGTAGGCTCAGGAAATGGGAGAGAAAAGACCCGGAGGCTGCGGAAACTTTGCGGAGCACAAAGGGTGGTAAGATCCGCAAGGATCGGTCTGGGAAATAATGTCCCAGGCCCCATCACGAACGCAAAACTCTTGGAAGCAGCTTCACTGTCTCCAAATAAATCTCCACAGGGCTATAGCAGCCTCTTACAGGCTCAGTGCCTTGGTGGAACACCAGAGTCTGGACTTCGTAGCCATTCAAGAACCATGGGCCACAAATGGGCGCATAAATGGTCTGCAGACAAAAACATGTAAGTTGATCTATGATAATAATGTTGACCGACCGAGGGCAGCGATCATGATCAACAAAAATATTAAATTCCTCCCAATTTCAGAGCTTCTACAACGCGATCTGGTGGCAGTACAGGCAGAAGTGCCTAGTGCCAAAGGGAGGAGAACGGTAGTCCTGGCCTCCATGTACTTACCTGGCGACACAGAGGACGCGGTATCGCGCGAGCTCCAGCAGCTTACGGAGTACTGTCGCACTCGCAGTCTACAGTGGGTGGTGTGCTGCGACGCAAACGCGCACCACACGGTATGGGGAAGCACGGACACGAACGGGCGAGGTGAGTCACTTCTTGATTTTATTACAACAAATAATCTGGTGGTGGTAAATAGGGGTGACGAGCCTACCTTTATGAATGCGATAAGGGGGGAGGTGTTAGATCTCACTCTAACTAGCGCATTCATATCAAATAACATTTCTAATTGGAGGGTGCTTAATGAGGTCTCCTTGTCGGACCATAGGTACATTTGCTTTGATCTGGGGGGGGAGATTGGAGGCACCTTCGAAATGAGAGATGTTAGGAAGACCAACTGGTCGATATATAACTTTTACTTAGAGCAAAATATTGCGGGCCTTAGTGAAAAAATAAGTAACTCTCAGGAACTAGATCTTGAAGTTAACAAATTAAATAATATAATAATCAAGGCTTTTGAAAGTAGCTGCAATTTAGTTGTGAAGAAACGTTCTAGGAACGTACCCTGGTGGAGCGGGGAGCTAAATGTTTTGCGCAAAAAAGCCCGTCAACTCTTTAATAGGGCCAAGTCTAATGGTGACTGGGCATCTTATAGAAGTGCCTTAACGGCCTATAATAATGAGTTGAGAAGATCTAAGAGAGACTCATGGAAAAAGTACTGTGAGGAGATTGAAACCCTCCCAGCAGCTACCCGACTCCAGAAGTCACTCAATAAAGATCACTCAAACGGGCTTTCTACACTCAAGAAGCCTGACGGAAATTTTACGGAGAGCCTGGAAGAGACGGGACAGCTTTTGTTGGACACTCACTTTCCAGGCTGTGCCACTAGCGGAGAGGATAGTGAAATCATCGAGAATACTCGTTTCTTGATGCCTACACGGAGGGAACTCTCACTGGCTCGCAGAATCTTCACCGTCAATAAAACCAAATGGGCTATCTCCACTTTTAGACCATTCAAATCGCCAGGTGTCGATAATATACAACCGTGCCTACTTCGGCAAGGTGTTGATGTATTAGCACCTGTGCTAACAAACATTTTCAGGATAAGCCTGGAGCTAGGCATAGTGCCTAAACCTTGGACGAAGGCTAGGGTGGCTTTCATACCGAAAGCAGGCAAAAAGGCGGACCACACGCCAAAAGCCTATCGGCCCATTAGCCTGACGTCATTCCTGCTAAAAGTTATGGAAAAAATTCTGGACCAATATATCAGGGAAACTTATCTTAAAGATTCTCCTCTTCATATTGAACAATACGCTTACCAATCAGGCAAATCGACTGAGACAGCCATACATAGCTTAACAAGCAAAATTGAAAAGGCGTTTGAGGGTAAAGAAATAGCTCTCTGTACATCGGTTGACATTACGGGGGCTTTTGACAATGCTACTTTCAGATCAATTGAGGAGGGGATGAACAGGAAAGGTATACAAAGACTGATCATAACATGGGTTCTCAACATGCTGAAAAACA
This sequence comes from Clusia tigrina, assembly GCA_920105625.2. Lineage (NCBI taxonomy): Eukaryota > Metazoa > Arthropoda > Insecta > Diptera > Clusiidae > Clusia > Clusia tigrina. Next base: position 151,253,282 of record OV050030.1, read on the forward strand.
GAACGACAATCTTTGAAACAGGGACAGCAAAGCAAATTGTCAGGTCAACCAAAGGATGTCCCCAGGGGGGCGTCCTATCGCCACTCCTATGGTTATTGGTTATCGACGAGCTCTTACAAACTCTCAATGACCTCGGATACGAAATTCAGGGCTTTGCGGATGATTTGGTAATTATGGTCAGAGGCAAGTTTGACTCTACCATAACAGATCGCATGCAACTAGCTCTTGATATCACTCAAAACTGGTGTCAGGAGAAAGGACTATCGATAAATCCGAATAAAACAAACGTGGTACCCTTCACCAAAAGAAGGAAACTGAATCTGGGGACTTTAAGTTTAGGGACCACAAACTTAACAATGTCCAATGAAATGAAATATCTGGGAGTAATCCTGGACAAAACTCTAACTTGGAAAAACCACTTATCATACATAACTAGTAAAGCCTTAAGAGCAACCTATGCTTGCCAGAGGTTGTACGGTAAAACATGGGGACTACGGCCAAAAATGATGGCGTGGTCATATAAAACAATAATAGTACCAATGATTACTTATGCGTCGTTGGTATGGTGGCCAAAAGTCAACCAAACAGGAGCTCAGAGGACTCTTAACAAGATTCACCGTATAGCCTGTTTGAGTGTGACGGGAGCAATGAGAACGTGCCCCACACTAGCTTTGGGAGTGATCACTGGACTGACTCCTCTACACCTTGTAGTTAAAAGGATGGCGGCCAGCGCGGCCCTAAGGCTACCTAATCTAGCCCATCTTAAAGAAGGCAACCTTTCGGGGCACGCAAAGATTCTGGACACTGTCTGGAATTCTCCGTGCCTCATGGTCTTCGACAAAATGGACAGAAAATTAGACTTCTCAAAGCAATTCAAAGTGGTCATCAGTGACCGTTCAGCTTGGAGAAACAAGGAAATAACAATAAAACAGGACTCTCAGTTGTGGTATACAGATGGGTCCAAAATGGAAGATGGCAGTGCAGGAGCTGGAATTGTAGGGCCAAATTTCCAAAAAGCAATTGCAATGGGAAAAACAGCTTCCATTTTTCAGGCGGAGGTCCACGCTTTAGAGTTATGTGCTAGAGAATGTCTACGCAGGGGTACACGCAACACCAAAATATGCATACTCTCAGATAGCCAGGCAGCTCTAAAATCATTAATAAACTTCTCATTCCAATCAAAGCTGGTCTGGGAATGCTGTAAACTTCTCAATACCCTAGCAGCGAGAAACTCTGTTACGCTAATGTGGGTACCGGGACACGAGGGACATGAGGGCAACGAAATGGCAGATTCTTTAGCAAAAAAGGGTGCAGACACTGCCTTTATAGGCCCAGAACCCTTCTGTGGGGTAAACAGTAGCTTCACAAATAACTTGTTGTGCGAACAGGAAAAACGAAGTCTGCTAAACTACTGGAGAGCCCAAAAAGGCATGCGGCAGTCGAGACTACTCATTGATCCTGAACACATAAGGGTAGATGCTTCTTTAAACCTCAGCAGAAATGACATCAAACTATACACTGAACTTTTAACAGGACACTGTAAACTAAATTACCACCTAAAGAAAATAGGCGTGGTAGAAGACGATTCTTGTCGACTCTGTCAAGAGAAGCAGGAAACGGCAGAACACATTCTGTGCACTTGCCCAGCGGTGGCAAGACGCAGACATAAGTACCTAGGCAGTGGGTTCATATCTCCAAATCACCTAGTTAAAATTAAGCCCACAGCAGTTACGAGATTTATAAACAGTCTAGGACTGTTTTAGTTGGGTACGAGGCTGCACAATAGATCTTTTAGGTCGCGGTGTTCTTTTAGCCTGTCAATAATAATAATATTAAATAATGAATATATTTGTTTTAATTAAAATATACTTTAAATAATTCATATGCTATAATGGTAACCCCAAGTACTTATAAATTAAATTCTATTAATTACAACACGACACGCACACAAAAAAGATAAAAAAAGGCATCGATAGTGAACAGGCACGCGTAAGAAAGAAGGCCACACATCTCTCATAGTGAAAATAATTTAAAACTTTGAATGACCCTCCTCCAAAAATTTTGCAAACGATTTTCAACGTAACTAATGCAAAATTTCTTATCGTATGCGCATTGTCATAGTGCAAATATGGAAAAACGCAAAAGTGCTTTGAACGCTGCGTCACTGTCTACACAGATGATTATTGTCGACGGAGTGAGCTCCGTGGCTCTTATCATTTGTGTAGCTTTCTCAATGGCATAGATCTCAGCCTGAAGGACGCTACACAAATTTGGTAATTCAAGTGGCGGTTTCAAAGTGCATACTTAAGTTAAACTTAATATGAGCAAAAAGAAGCCATCAATTTCACAGTCCGTACTTAAGTTTCTCTCAAATATTGAGAACAAATATTATTATATTAACAATAATTTATTTTTTTTTCTTTAAAGTAGAGCAATAAAAAAATGGAAGAAAAACACAAAAGAGCAGTAAAAGAAGAAGAGGAAAACCAGTGCGTGGAAGGACATAGAAGCAGAATTTAACACGCAGTTCCCTAATATAAAAGCCCACAGTGGCTATTTAATACTTAGAAAGTAATATGACGTGTCCAAAGATTTCAAAAAACGTAAGGCCATAAATAAACGTTTCTTATATAGAACTGGTCCAGTAAGTTTGTTCGCCTTTTTATAACAACATTCCACAACACCTCAATTTCAGAGTCACCATCGGCGTCTGATTCATAATGCACTTTTAACACTTTTTCAGTTTTTCCCTTTAATTTTTTTAAAATAGATAATGAACTGATCAGCCGACATTTAAGCATAACTCAAGTCAGCAATGTGGGGGGTTAAGTTTAAGCTTAAGTATACACTGTGTTTGGTTATGCAGCCTGCGTTCCCGACATCGTTAACAACTTAATTTAATATTGCTGAGTCTCGTCATTTTACTTACTCTCATTTGCAACTTTCTCATTTGTAACTTTCTCACTTGTAATACTCTCATTTATCTCTCGCTGCTTCTTGCTACTTTGCCTATTGGTACGATCGGCCGCTGCGGCCAAGATATTCTTCTTTTCTTTGTCAACTGCAATAGTGTTCGGTAGCTCGTTTCTTCGTTTCGCAACAGCAATTGCGTTTCAGTTCTGTTAAATAATTTAGGAAATCGCAACGCTCTCCGTGGAAAATAATTCGGTTATAAAACTAAATCATAAAGACCGTGCGCCACCAATAATTTGCAACTGCGTCTGTTTTTTCGTTATTAAATCGTTTGCAAACTTTTTCAGTAAAATCTGTACGAGGCAAGTGAATTTAACTGCGTCAGTCAATTTCGCAAATTTCGAAATAAAGTGAAAAGGCCCTGTGTGGCAAAATAAATCAGTTTCTTTGACTAAATTACCAAATATTATCATTATTATATAAAACAATAGACTGCTGTACGAAAAAGCTCGGCAGCTCAACATTTTTTGGTGACCCCGGCGTGATGCGGCGAATAAGTCTACGAGCATACCGTTAACCGTTAGACTTGCGTGTTCTTTGTTCTCGCTGTTTTTTTTCTCTTTTTCACACCAAACCACTTTCGTTTTCATTTCGCTTGTTCTTGTAAAAAGTGGTAAATAGATCTGTTTGTGTGTGTCCGCTCGCTTTGAAGGTAAATCATGCCATCGAATTACGAGAATGTTCCACAGGGTGCTGCTTTATAAAAACAAAGCACAGGAAATGTATGACAAAGCACCCGAAATTGATCAGACCATCTCTGGATATATGTTGCGAGAGCTACAAGTGCGTATTGAAATTTCCGAAAAAATTCAGGCAACTTTCGAGTTGGTGCATGAACATCTCGAAGCGCTTGACATTACTGAAATTGGCAGTGTTTGTTGTGAAGCGACTTTGATGAGCTGGTCGGTTGTTTAAGGCTTGTGAGGCTGACATAATAACTGATGTTTAAATTGTTGTTGTATTAGTATTAGTGCTGGTTTTTAGAAAAGAAGGTGTGTTGTTTGTGAATTTGTGACATTGATTTTTACTTGTTCGCTTAACTCATTGCATCCCCATGTGGGGAGCGTAGTACACTCAAGCTGTGAAATGTAATCTAGGTCTAAGCGGAAATAATTTTATCACATACCCGAACCAATTTAGTGATTTTTTTGTATCGTAAATATTAATTTCACAAAAGGGAGAAAATAAATCCACAAATGGTAATCTCTTAGTCATAGAATTTAATTTCTTTTGGTTTGGCTGCCACTGTCAGCAGTGTGTGTTAATTTTTTTTGCAATATATTCTTCACAATATTTTCAATAATTTTTTCGTTTTTTAAAATGTTTAAAATTAATTAATTGACTGGAATCACTCGCAATTTTATAAATTTTAAACCTATCAACAGTCTTGCACTACTTTAAAACTTTTTGGGTTTATTTTCGCGTATATAAGATGTGAAATCAGATGCCAACGCGCACCATTGATTGAGTCCATTTATATATATTTTTATTTACTTTGTTTCTGGCATTTCCAATAAGTTGCTATAGATCCGATCGATTTACAGTACACCAAGCGAAATCGAATTCTATTTCAACTGATGATTTCCCAATTGTTTTCCCGACTATTTTCAAAATTCCTGTTTGGAGGAGGTTAAAAATAATTTTTCTGTTTTTTATAGAATTTTGCTTTTCGAACTTTTGCCCAGAACAATTTGCTACCGAAGCATTGATAATTGCTGAGTACACAATTAGATTGAATGGCGAAAAAGTTCCTGAGATAAGATTTTGTAATTCTTCTTCCCCCTATTAACCATTTTAATGGATCAAACCCCATCAAAATAGTTAAATTAAACAACCGCACCACTATAGTTTCCAAAATTGTAGTTCACCAAAATATACCGGTGGCAGTTTTATTGAAAGCGCATAACATTCTTAAGTCTGCTTTGAATAGACTTCCAGCATTAGAATTCAAAGCATTTGTGATATGAATTTGATGCTCAAGATGAAATTCTGTGGACTGAATTGACTACTATGGTCCATTTTCCGAATTGACTAATATAGTGAAGAACCATGATGCCGCTTTCTTGAAAGCGTCCATATTTTCATTAAAATGTGTGAAAGTATTGGTGATTACAGTCAAACATCAAATTTTTTGGATTTATGTCCGAAAATAGTGAAATACTACATAGAACGTAGACCCACTAAATTCTTCAGGAAGTCAGAGAAAATATAACTCTTATATATACAAAACTTTGAAAGAAAAACAAGTTATTTTTTTAAACTATTATTTTAGCAAAATGAATTTTGATTTTTAATGAATTTGAAACACTACAGAAAACCTCAACTGCTCGAAAAGTAAACAACCTTTTGGATATTTTGTATATTTTGTATTTTAATTCTTCTCGCTTCGGAATTTCCTTTATCTCAGAGAGGCGGAAAGTTTGATAAGTTTGTCATGCAAAATATGCGGTGCTCCAATAACGATGTCGTCGGCACTAACTCGAGTCAACTCGAGCCAGTACTGACGTGTTTTTCTTCCAAGTCCAGCCAGTAAAACTCATGGACTCCTACACAGATCTGAAGTGTAGCAGTCCTTGCTTTTTACAATAGCAAATATCTTTGATTCTGCAGGATATCTTACTCCGGTTAATATCCTCACCAACATTCTTCAGCAAAAACTGTGGAGCAAAGTCACTGCAATAGTGTCAATAGTTCGTTGTTACTGTTGTCCTTCCATACCAGAAAAAGCGTATGCCGACGATATTAACGTCGAATGAGCGACCATGGGGCGGTTTCCTGTCACTGTGTTATTGCTAAATAAAATAACTCCATAAAATCAGTCTCTCCAACTCGTTTTTTATTTTCAGTACGTAATTATTTCAGTGAATCTGCCGGAAGGTATATTGGAAGACTTCTATATCCCATCCTATATAAACTTCTAGGCAGATTCTATCAGTATGTTAAATCGATGCCAAACACTTGAGCTATAGCCCTAAAAAGTTCACAACCGCAACTAGTGGAAATCACCCAGCGTTGATGCTCAACTAGGGCATCTTCTGCAAATCAGGGAGGTATAAACACACCGCAAGATTGGCCTCCTGATGGCAATTTTTTGAGGGCGGGTCATCGTTGTGTTGATCGGCATCTCTTTTCTAGAGTTTGATAGTTGACTTTTGACTTGCCGACAGTGAATAATAAGCATTTTATATTAAATAATCAATATATTTGTTTTAATTAAAATATAGTTTAAATAATTCATATGGTATAATGGTAAACCCAAGTACTTATATATTAAATTCTATTAATTACAACACGACACGCACACAAAAAAGATAAAAAAGGCGTCGATAGTGAACAGGCACGCGTAAGAAAGAAGGCCACACATCTCTCATAGTGAAAATAATTTAAAACTTTGAATGACCCTCCTCCAAAAATTTTGCAAACGATTTTCAACGTAACTAATACAAAATTTCTTATCGTATGCGCATTGTCATAGTGCAAATATGGAAAAACGCAAAAGTGCTTTGAACGCTGCGTGACTGTCTACACAGATGATTATTGTCGACGGAGTGAGCTCCGTGGCTCTTATCATTTGTGTAGCTTTCTCAATGGCATAGATCTCAGCCTGAAGGACGCTACACAAATTTGGTAGCTTAAGTGGCGGTTTCAAAGTGCATACTTAAGTTAAACTTAATATGAGCAAAAAGAAGCCATCAATTTCACAGTCCGTACTTAAGTTTCTCTCAAATATTGAGAACAAATATGGCAGCATCGTAAAAATCATATGTTTTCTGTTCAAATTATGAAGGTGGCAACACCAGAGAGCAATTTATTTTATTATTATTAACAATAATTTATTTATTTTTCTTTAAAGTAGAGCAATATAAAAAATGGAAGAAAAACACAAAAGAGCAGTAAATTTTTAAAAAGAAGAGGAAAACCAGTGCGTGGAAGGACATAGAAGCAGAATTTAACACGCAGTTCCCTAATATAATAGCCCACAGTGGCTATTTAATACTTAGAAAGTAATATGACGTGTCCAAAGATTTCAAAAAACGTAAGGCCATAAATAAACGTTGCTTATATAGAACTGGTCCAGTAAGTTTGTTCGCCTTTTTATAACAACATTCCACAACACCTCATTTTCAGAGTCACCATCGGCGTCTGATTCATAATGCACTTTTAACACTTTTTCAGTTTTTCCCTTTAATTTTTTCAAAATAGATAATGAACAGATCAGCCGACATTTAAGCTTAACTCAAGTCAGCAATGCTTTGGGGTTAAGTTTAGGCTTGTGTTTGGTTATGCAGCCTGCGTTCCCGACATCGTCAACAACTTAATGTAATATTGCTGAGTCTCGTCATTTTTAATACTCTCATTTGCAACTTTCTCATTTGTAACTTTCTCACTTGTAATACTCTAATTTATCTCTCGCTGCTTTTTGCTACTTTGCCTATTGGTACGATCGGCCGCTGCGGCCAAGATATTCTTCTTTTCTTTGTCAACTGCAATAGTGTTCGGTAGCTCGTTTCTTCGTTTCGCAACAGCAATTGCGTTTCAGTTCTATTAAATAATTTAGGAAATCGCAACGCTCTCCGTGGAAAATAATTCGGTTATAAAACAAAATCGTAAAGGCCCTGCGCGGCCAATAATTTGCAACTGCGTCTGTTTTTTCGTTATTAAATCGTTTGCAAACTTTTTCAGTACAATCCCTACGAGGTAAGTGAATTTAACTGCGTCAGTCAATTTCGCAAATTGCTAACTAAAGCGAAAAGGCCTTTGTGGCAAAATAAATCAGTTTCTTTGACTAAATTACCAAACATTATCATTGTTATATAAAACAATAGTCTGCTGTACAAAAAAGCTCGGCAGCTCAAAATTTTTTGGTGACCCCGGCGTGATGCGGCGAATAAGTCTACGAGCAAACCGTTAACAGTTAGACTTGTCACGCATGTTCTTTGTTCCCGCTGTTTTTTCTTTTTTTTCACACCAAACCACTTTAGTTTTCGTTTCGTTTGTTCTTGTAAAAAGCGGTAAATAGTTCGTGTGTGTCCGCTCGCTTTGAAAGCAAAATCATGCCATCGAATTACGAAAATGTTCCGCCTGAAAACAGGGTGTTGCTTTATAAAAAGAAAGCACAGGCAATGTATGACAAAGCACGCGAAATTGATCAGACCATCTCTGGATATATGCTGCGAGAGCTACAAGTGCGTATTGAAATTTCCGAAAAAATGCAGGCAACTTTCGAGTTGGTGCATGAACATCTCGAAGCGCTTGACATTACTGAAATTGGCAGTGTTTGTTGTGAAGCGACTTTGATGAGCTGGTCGGTTGTTTAAGGCTTGTGAGGCTGACATGATAACTGAAGTTTAAATTGTTGTTGTATTAGTATTAGTGCTGGTTTTTAGAAATGAAGATGTGTTGTTTGTGTATTTGTGACATTGATTTTTACTTGTTTGCTTAACTCATTGCATCCCCATGTGGGAAGCGTAGTACACTCAAGCTGTGAAATGTAATCTAGGTCTAAGCGGAAATAATTTTATCACATACCCAAACCAATTTAGTGACTTTTTTGTATCGTATTTATTAATTTTACAAAAAGTACAAAATAAATCCACAAATGATAATCTCTTAGTGATAGAATTTAATTTCTTTTCGTTTGGCTGCCGCTGTCAGCAGTGCTGTTATTTATGTTGATTTTTTTGCACTATATTCTTCACAATATTTTCAATAAATTTTCCTTTTTTTAAAATGATTAAAATTAATTTATTTATTGGAATTACTGGCAATTTTATAAATTTTAAACCTATCAACAGTCTTGCACTACTTTAAAACTTTTTGGGTTTATTTTCGCGTATATAAGATGTGAAATCAGATGCCGACGCACACCATTGATTGAGTCCATTTATAGATATTTTTATTTGCTTTGTTTCTGGCATTTCCAATAAGTTGCTATAGTCCCGAAGAACCTTTCGCTTCACTTTTTCCTCTCTATTTTTATTCTGCTTTATTAAGAGCTCAATAATTACCACCGAACTCATGATTTCGATTTGCGAATTTAACTTATTTACAAATAACTTCAGAATTATTTGACATCTAAAATAGAAAACAGATGTGTGTGTGGAACTTTTGTTTCAATCAATTTCCATTTTGTTCTACTTGCCTATTCCGATCGATTAAAGTTCACCAAACGAAATGGAATTCTATTTCAACCGATGATTTCGCAATTGTTTTCCCCGAGTTTCAAAAATCCTGTTTGGAGGAAGCTACAGCTTTTTTTAGGTTAAAAATAATTTTTCTTTTTTTTATAGAATCTTGCTTTTCGAACTTTTGCCCAGAACAATTTGCTGCCGAAGCATTGATAATTGCTGAGTACACAATTAGATTGAATGGCGAAGAAGTGTCTGAGATAAGATTTTCTAATTCTTCTTCCCCCTATTAACCATTTCAATGGATCAAACCCCATCAAAATAGTTAAATTAAACAACCGCACCACTCTAGTATCCAAAGTTGTAGTTCACCAAAATAGCGGTGGCAGTTTTATTGAAAGCGCATAAAATTCTTAAGTCTGTTTTTAATATACTTCCACAAAGCGTTTGTGATATGAATTTGATGCTCAAGATGAAATTCTATGGACTGAATTGACTACTATGTATATTCCATTATCCGAATTGACTAAGATAGTGAAGAACCATGATGCCGCTTTCTTGAAAGGGTCCATATTTTAATTAAAATGTGTGAAAGTATTGGTGATTCCAGTCAAACATCAAATTTTTTGGATTTATGTTGGAAAATTGTGAAATACTACATCACCAAAGAGAACCTAGACCCACTACATTCTTTTGTAAGTCAGAGAACTTAACTCTGATGTATGCAAAACTTTGAAAGAAAAACAAGTTTTTTTTATAAACTATGAACATGGCGCAAAATGACTTTTGATTTTTAATGAATTTGAAAAACTACAGAAAACCTCAACTGCTAGAAAAGTAAACAACCTTTGGGATATTTTGGTTTCTCTTTCTGAGCTTCTGTTGCATTAAAAAACCACCCAAGTAAAAACAGTTGATAGCCTGGTCCAAGGCATGCTGTTTGTATTTTAATTCTTCTCGCTTCGGAATTTCCTTTATCCTCAGAAAGGCGGAAAGTTTGATAAGTTTGTCATGCAAAATATGCGGTGCTCCAATAACGATGTCGTCGGCACTAACTCGAGTCAATTCGACCCTATACTGACGTGTTTTTCTTCCAAGTCCAGCCAGTAAAACTCATGGATTCCTACACAAATCTGAAGTGTAGCAGTCCTTGCTTTTTACAATAGCAAAATTCTTTGATTCTGCAGGATATCTCACTCCGGTTAATATCCTCACCAGCATTCTTCAGCAAAATCTGTGGAGCTACGTCACTGCAATAGTGTCAATAGTTCGTTGTCACTGTTGTCCTTCCATATCAGAAAAAGCGTATGCCGACGCCATTAACGTCGAATGAGCGACCATGGGTCGGTTTCCTGTCACTGTGTTATCGCTAAATAAAATAACTCCATAAAATCAGTCTCTCCAACTCGTTTTTCATTTTCCGTACGTAATTATTTCAGTGAATCTCCCGGAAGCTATATTGGAAGACCTCTATATCCCATCCTATATAAACTTCTAGGCAGATTCCATCAGTATGTTAAATCGATGCCAAACACTTGAGCTATAGCCCTAAAAAGTTCACAACCGCAATTAATGGAAATCACCCAGCGTTGATGCTCAACTAGGGCATCTTCTGCAAATCAGGCAGGAATAAACACACCGCAAGATTGGCCTCCTGATGGCAATTTTTTAAGGGCGGGTCATCGTTGTGTTGATCGGCATCTCTTTTCTAGAGTTTGCTAGTTGACTTTTGACTTGCCGACAGTGAATAATAAGCAATTTATATTAAATAATGAATATATTTGTTTTAATTAAAATATAGTTTAAATAATTCATATGCTATAATGGAAACCCCAAGTACTTATAAATTAAATTCTATTAATTACAACACGACACGCACACAAAAAAGATAAAAAAGGCAACGATAGTGGATAGGCACGCGCAAGAAAGAAGGCCACACATCTCTCATAGTGAAAATAATTTAAAACTTTGAATGACCCTCCTCCAAAAATTTTGCAAACGATTTTCAACGTAACTAATGCAAAATTTCTTATCGTATGCGCATTGTCATAGTGCAAATATGGAAAAACGCAAAAGTGCTTTGAACGCTGCGTCACTGTCTACACAGATGATTATTGTCGACGGAGTGAGCTCCGTGGCTCTTATCATTTGTGTAGCTTTCTCAATGGCATAGATCTTAGCCTGAAGGACGCTACACAAATTTGGTAGCTTAAGTGGCGGTTTCAAAGTTCATACTTAAGTTAAACTTAATATGAGCAAAAAGAAGCCATCAATTTCACAGTCCGTACTTAAGTTTCTCTCAAATATTGAGAACAAATATGGCAGCATCGTAAAAATCATATGTTTTCTGTTCAAATTATGAAGGTGGCAACACCAGAGAGCAATTTATTTTATTATTATTAACAATAATTTATTTTTTTTTCTTTAAAGTAGAGAAATAAAAAAATGGAAGAAAAACACAAAAGAGCAATAAATTTTTAAAAAGAAGAGGAAAACCAGTGCGTGGAAGGACATAGAAGCAGAATTTAACACGCAGTTCCCTAATATAAAAGCCCACAGTGGCTATTTAATACTTAGAAAGTAATATGACGTGTCCAAAGATTTCAAAAAACGTAAGGCCATAAAAAAGAGTTTCTTATATAGAACTGGTCTAGTAAGTTTGTTCGCCTTTTTATAGCAACATTCCACAACACCTCAATTTCAGAGTCAATATCGGCGTCTGATTCAGAATGAATTTTTAACACTTTTTCAGTTTTTCCCTTTAATTTTTTCAAAAAAGATAATGAACTGATCAGCCGACATTTAAGCATAACTCAAGTCAGCAATGTTGGGGGGTTAAGTTTAGGCTTAAGTATACACTGTGTTTGGTTATGCAGCCTGCGTTCCCGACATCGTCAACAACTTAATTTAATATTGCTGAGTCTCGTCATTTTTAATAATCTCATTTGCAACATTCTCATTTGTAACATTCTCACTTGTAATACTCTCATTTATCTCTCGCTGCTTCTTGCTACTTTGCCTATTGGTACGATCGGCCGCTGCGGCCAAGATATTCTTCTTTTCTTTGTCAACTGCAATAGTGTTCGGTAGCTCGTTTCTTCGTTTCGCAACAGCAATGGCGTTTCAGTTCTGTTAAATAATTTAGGAAATCGCAACGCTCTCCGTGGAAAATAATTCGGTTATAAAAATAAATCATAAAAACCATGCGCGACCAATAATTTGCAACTGCGTCTGCTTTTTCGTTATTAAATCGTTTGCAAACTTTTTCAGTAAAATCTGTAAGAGGCAAGTGAATTTAACTGCGTCAGTCAATTTCGCAAATTTCGAAATAAAGTGAAAAGGCCCTGTGTGGCAAAATAAATCAGTTTCTTTGACTAATTACCAAATATTATCATTATTATATAAAACAATAGACTGCTGTACGAAAAAGCTCGGCAACTCAAAATTTTTTGGTGACCCCGGCGTGATGCGGCGAATAAGTCTACGAGTATACCCTTAACCGTTAGACTTGTCACGCGTGTTCTTTGTTCTCGCTGTTTTTTTTCTTCTTTTTTTTCACACCAAACCACTTTCGTTTTCATTTCGTTTGTTCTTGTAAAAAGTGGTAAATAGATCTGTTTGTGTGTGTCCGCTCGCTTTGAAGGTAAATCATGCCATCGAATTACGAGAATGTTCCACAGGGTGCTGCTTTATAAAAACAAAGCACAGGCAATGTATGACAAAGCACGCGAAATTGATGAGACCATCTCTGGATATATGTTGCGAGAGCTACAAGTGCGTATTGAAATTTCCGAACAAATTCAGGCAACTTTCGAGTTGGTGCATGAACATCTCGAAGCGCTTGACATTACTGAAATTGGCAGTGTTTGTTGTGAAGCGACTTTGATGAGCTGGTCGGTTGTTTAAGGCTTGTGAGGCTGACATAATAACTGATGTTTAAATTGTTGTTGTATTAGTATTAGTGCTGGTTTTTAGAAAAGAAGGTGTGTTGTTTGTGAATTTGTGACATTGATTTTTACTTGTTCGCTTAACTCATTGCATCCCCATGTGGGGAGCGTAGTACACTCAAGCTGTGAAATGTAATCTAGGTCTAAGCGGAAATAATTTTATCACATACCCGAACCAATTTAGTGATTTTTTTGTATCGTAAATATTAATTTCACAAAAGGGAGAAAATAAATCCACAAATGGTAATCTCTTAGTCATAGAATTTAATTTCTTTTGGTTTGGCTGTCACTGTCAGCAGTGTATGTTAATTTTTTTGCAATATATTCTTCACAATATTTTCAATAATTTTTTCGTTTTTTAAAATGTTTAAAATTAATTAATTTATTGGAATCACTCGCAATTTTATAAATTTTAAAAATATCAACAGTCTTGCACTACTTTAAAACTTTTTGGGTTTATTTTCGCGCATATAAGATGTGAAATCAGATGCCAGCGCGCACCATTGATTGAGTCCATTTATATATATTTTTATTTACTTTGTTTCTGGCATTTCCAATAAGTTGCTATAGTCCCGAAGAACCTTTCGCTTCACTTTTTCCTCTCTATTTTTATTCTGTTTTATTAAGAGCTCAATAATCACCACCGTACTCATGATTTCGATTTGCGAATTTAAATTATTTATAAATAACTTCAGAATTATTTGACATCTAAAATAAAAAAACAGATGTGTGTGTGGAACTTATGTTTCAATCAATTTCAATTTTGGTTCATTCTACTTGCCTATTCCGATCGATTTACAGTACACCAAGCGAAATCGAATTCTATTTCAACCGTTGATTTCCCAATTGTATTCCCGACTAGTTTCAAAAGTCCTGTTTGGAGGATGTTAGAGCTTTTTTTTAGGTTAAAAATAATTTTTCTGTTTTTTATAGAATCTTGCTTTTCGAACTTTTGCCCAGAACAATTTGCTACCGAAGCATTGATAATTGCTGAGTACACAAATAGATTGAATGGCGAAAAAGTGTCTGAGATAAGATTTTGTAATTCTTCTTCCCCCTATTAACCATTTTAATGGATCAAACCCCATCAAAATAGTTAAATTAAACAACCGCACCACTCTAGTATCCAAAGCTGTAGTTCACCAAAATATACCGGTGGCAGTTTTATTGAAAGCGCATAACATTCTTAAGTCTGCTTTGAATAGACTTCCACAAAAAGTTTGTGATATGAATTTGATGCTCAAGATGAAATTCTATGGACTGAATTGACTACTATGTACAGTCCATTATCCGAATTGACTAATATAGTGAAGAACCATGATGCCGCCTTCTTGAAAGCGTTCATATTTTAATTAAAATGTGTGAAAGTATTGGTGATTCCAGTCAAACATAAAATTTTTTGGATTTATCTGCGAAAAAAGTGAAGTACTACATCGCCAAAGAGAACGTAGACCCACTACATTCTTCTGTAAGTCAGAGAAAATATAACTCTTATATAAACGAAACTTTGAAAGAAAAACAAGTTTTTTTAATAAAATATGAAAATGTTGCAAAATGAATTTGATTTTTAATGAATTTGAAAAACTACAGAAAACCTCAACTGCTGGAAAAGTAAACAACCTGTGGGATATTTTGATTGCTCTTTCTGAGCTTCTATTGTATTAAAAAACCATCCAAGTAAAAACAGTTGATATCTTGGTCCAAGGTATGCTGTTTGCATGGCCGTAGCCAGGGGGTGGCCACGGGGGCCAAAGCCCCCCCCCGAAAATTGCACTATTTTAATTTCAACATATAGATTTACGGCCTTATTAAATTTTTTCGAGACATATTTTGTTGATTTTTTTGTTTTGTTTTAGTTTTTTAACATAAATATATATATTTGATATAAATATGTGAAAAAATTATTTATTTTTTATTTCATTTGGTCTTGGCCTCCCCGAAATTAAATCCTGGATGCGGCCCTGGCTGTTTGTATTTAAATTCTTCTCGCTTCGGAATTTGCTTTGTCTCAGAGAGGCGGAAACGTTTGATAAGTTTGTCATACAAAATATGCGGTGCTACAAAAACGATATCGTCGACACTAGCTCGAGTCAATTCGAGCCAGTACTGACGTGTTTTTCTTCCAAGTCCAGCCAGTAAAACTCATGGTCTCCTACACATAGCTGAAGTGTAGCAGTCCTTGCTGTCTACAATAGCAAAATTCTTTGATTCTGCAGGATATCTCACTCCGGTTAATATCCTCACCAACATTCTTCAGCAAAATCTGTGGAGCTACGTCATTGCAATAGTGTCAATAGTTCGTTGTCACTGTTGTCCTTCCATATCAGAAAAAGCGTATGCCGACGCCATTAACGTCGAATGAGCGACCATGGGTCGGTTTCCTGTCACTGTGTTATCGCTAAATAAAATAACTCCATAAAATCAGTCTCTCCAACTCGTTTTTCATTTTCCGTGCGTAATTATTTCAGCGAATTTCCCGGCAGCTATATTGGAAGATCTCTATATTCCATCCTATATAAACTGCTATGCAGATTCCATCAGTATGTTAAATCGATGGCAAACACTTGAGCTATAGCCCAAAAAACTTCACAAGTGGAAATCACCCAGCGTTGATGCCCAACTTCAATTTCTTCCCATATGCGCATTGTCATAGTGCAAATATGGAAAAACGCAAAAGTTCTTTGAACGCTGCGTGACTGTCTACATACATGATTATTGTCGAGGGAGTGAGCTCCGTGGCTTTTATGATTTATGTAGCTTTCGCAATAGCATAGATCTCAGCCTGAAGGACGCTACACAAATTTGGTAGCTTAAGTGGCGGTTTCAGAGTACATACTTAAGTTTAACTTAATATGAGCAAAAAGAAGCCATCAATTTCACAGTCCGTACTTAAGTATCTCTCAAATATTGAGAACAAATATGGCAGCATCGTAAAAATCATATTTTTTCTGTTGAAACTATGAAGGTGGTAACACCAGAGCCACTTATTTTATTATTATTAATAATAATTTATTTTTATTTTTTTAAAGTAGAGTAATAAAAAAAATGGAAGAAAAACACAAAAGAGCAGTAAAAGAAGAAGAGGAAAACCAGTGCGTGGAAGGACATAGAGCAGAATTTAACAAGCAGTTCCCTAATGTAATAGCCCACAGTGGCTATTTAATACTTAGGAAGAAATATGACGTGTCGAAAGATTTCAAAAAACGTAGGGCCATAAATAAACGTTTTTTATATAGAACTGGTCCAGTAAGTTTGTTCGCCTTTTTATAACAAGAATCCACAACACCTCGATTTCAGAGTCACTATTGGCGTCTGATTCATAATGCACTTTTAACACTTTTTCAGTTTTTTCCTTTTATTTTTTCAAAAAAGACAATGAACTGATCAGCCGACATTTAAGCATACCTAAAGTCAGCAATGTTGGGGGGCTAAGTTTCGGCTTAAGTATACACTGTGTTTGGTTATGCAGCCTGCGTTCCCGACATCGTCAACAACTTAATTTAATATTGCTGAGACTCGTCATTTTTAATGCTCTCATTTGCAATTTTCTCATTTGCAAGTTTCTCACTTGTAATACTCTCATTTTTCTCTCGCTGCTTTTTGCTGTGAGCCAAGATACGGCTACCTATGAGTAGTCGACTCACGACATGACTTCCCATACATTATTAACCAATGCAAGCTTTCAGGGTGACTCGGTACATGCAGCTGCGGATAAAAGTGCTTGATCAGCACGCAAATAAGATCAGGCCAGTTAATGAACTGGTAAGATAAGCAGTGTAGGCGAAAGCAGAATTGGCGACATTAGTTTACACTGTATAGCGTAAATGTAAGTTTATAAATATAAGTGTTTATAACTTAATAAAGGGATTGTATTTCTGAAAGCGAAACGGTAGTGTCTTGGTTTTGCGCCGCAGTTCCGCATAGTTTTAATAGTATAATCAGTGCTGAATTTACAGGTCCAGGAACCATCGGACAACAGCCGTGCACGGCGCGCCAGTTTTGCCAGGAGACACAACATTTTGGCGCAACCGGTTCAAGGAACCACAACGCGGGAAGACGGAAGATTTAGGACACAAAATATGGACAACAAGTGGTGAGTACGCTCATGTTATTATAATATTAGTATTTAAGTATTCTCAGGGGGTGTGAAGCGTGTTGAGTGGCGGTATCTTAGCTATTTTGGGAGATATTATCGACGGTGGTTGGACGGCATATGGGATTACCAGATGGCGTTAGGGAGTTGTTGGAGGCTCAAGAGATTTTGAGTAAGGAGTTCCGGAGGTTAGTGACTAACTTCAAGAAGGATAGTAAAATTTTAAAGGATAGCAGATATTATCGGAAGAGGATCTTAGAGTTAGAAAATCTCCAGAAGGAGTTTGGCAACAACGATAGAAGGCTACAAACGCAGCAGGAGGTGTGTAGTGGTGTTAGTTATTTTGCAGAAGGTTACCCGAGGGGCATTAAGAATTTGGCTGTAGAGTGGCTGGCTAAATTCAGATCAGACCTTGAAAGCGTAGCGTTGTCAATGGAAGAAGTCGCAGAGTCAAGTAAGGGTGACTATAGGGACCAGCTCAGATCGTTGCAGACTGAGGTTGAGTTATTTGCGGAAAGAGTATTCGAGCAGTTTGAGGCGGGAGCTGGCAATGAGGAAGCTCAAGTCTTTTGGGGACAAATGAAGGCAAAAGGTGACTGATTGCCCCTTGAAGCAGCCGATTTGACGCTAACGGCGGTTTTAAACAGGACGGAGGAGGAATTGCAAGCCGTACGTGGAAAGAGGGAGCACTTAAAAGCTGACGGGGAACAGTTGCGAAAGAGGAATTGTGTTGGGGTGGTGTCCTTGCTTGTCGACGAGCGACGTCCTGTCGCGGTTCGCCGGGCGCGTAGCTGAAAACTTTAAAACCACTAGCTCTAAATGAGAACACACAGACACTTTCCGGTTTCAAGATGAAAATCACAAGACTTTATTTCTTACAAATACTAATTCTTATATACTATTTCTTAATGCTCATCTCAGTCTGTGAGCCGACCTTTCTGGTGTTCCAGTTCCGCACCTGCTAATTGGTGTCAGTTGGTCAAGCCAACTGACCTACTATGAAAGTGTCGACGGTGCATTACGCTGCCCTTGTCGACTCGACTGCGGAACTGTAATACCCTAAAAGTTTACATTATAACATTACACAAACTATTTTAGCTTAAAATACTTGGACCCTAAAAGTGTGTTCTATTCTTAAATAATTTTTAGCACATGGTAATCCCACAGAGTGTGGCAACTATTAGGAGTCGATGCTGTGAGTCAACTACTCGTAGGTAGCTTGGTTCTAACTCACAACATCCCTCCCCTCTTTCTAAAAGAAGTTAGTGCAACTAACTTCTAATGAAAGTTTACAATCATTTCTGCACTTTAAACAATCTGTGCATTTTCTTAAAGCTATACATATGTATAATTTTTCTTTTTGTTTCAAATTCGCCTTATTTGGGTTCTATTATTCTATTCTTTTCTTTTTAATTTAGTATTCTTTTTTCTTTTCTCTTATTACTTCTTCTTTTATAGTTTTTTCTCTTTTGTTTTATTTTGTTCTTTTATCTCTATTTTTTTTTTTAGTTATATTCCTCTTTTTATATTTGGTCTCTCATCGACTTTTTTCTCACTGGCGTATATATAAACAAAATTACAAACTAATTACATATTTAGCTACGCTTCCTATAAATACGGTCATCTGCAATTGTTGGTCCTGGTAACGTCCGTTCTGCGAGAGTAAAGTCCCTCGATGAACTCTGCATATCCCTCCCTTCTTTCTGGATCGGTACGTACAAAGATGTTATAGGTTGGCGATCTGGTTTGCCATTAAAACTTTGCTTTTAGTGGCCTTCTTCTCTCCATTTATATAGCGTGCCCCACGGCTGTATGTGGTACTGCCTCTGCTTATAGTATTCAACTTGTAAAAAACATTTGGAGTACATGAGCGATTACAATACTCCTTCCTTCTTTGCAGCAATGCGTTTTATGGTGGAAGTGTTTCTCTTGAGCTTCCTCATAATGGTATTTGACATCGTTTGGCTTTGATGTGGAGACAATCGGTATTTCTCTGAGACACATATTTAATGATGTAATTTGTGTACTCTGATCGGTTACCAGTCTCTTTGTCCTCTTGTATTAAATCATATTTCATATGTAAATCACATTTCATATGTTCATACTCTAGATTGGACATATACTTCAATGAAGCAATTAACTTCCGTGAGCCAAATTTCTTCTGCTTATTATATTTGGTGGTGGTTTCAGTCACCCTCCTTAAGCTTTTACCCATCTTCAACTTATCCAAAATTGATTTTGCTGAGATTGTGATTCACTGGGTGGACATTGTAATGTAAAACTGTCCATTGCAAAGCATGACTCCGCAAGGAAAGTTGTTTCTTCTTCGTTTCTTGGCAATAAACCCATCCACAACGCGTTCAAATGCTGCGGCCATATGCCGTTTCGCAAAATTAAAATTACATCCGTCGCCATTCATCCCCAATCTAATATGTTGGCATCCTTGGGGTCACAAACCTTAGATAGCTGCCAAAAATCAATGTTTTTCCAAAAACACATCTTTCCGAATACTTAGTTGGTCCCCTAGCCTGCACCGTCTTCCGATATTCGCTGTTCGTGGAACTTCCTGCTTCGGTTCACATCGTCAGAGCTGAATCCTTATACTAATTTTCTTAGTTTTCTAGTTAACATTTTAGTTTGATCTAACATTTCACCAGTTAATTTAACAAACCAATTTCAACAACATATAAAAATAAATAAATATACCATATACGTATATACTATATATACTCTTGTGGACAATTTTCCTATATAGTATAATTTGTGTTTTCTTTGGATTATTACATTAATTTCTTTATAAATTTAGAATTTAAATAATTAATTTCTGTAACATTAATTATTTTCTAAACTACCTTTAATTTTAATCTGAACTTTTACACAGATTATAATTTTTTAATTTGTAACTTTTCTTAAACATACGCTATACCTGAATATATAAAAAAAAACAATATTTTGAGTTGAATGCTATATCATTCAATTTACGTCCACTCGTCCTTTCCCCTTACATTCTTGGATTCGCTACTGCATCCTAGAGGAAAAGAGAACTGGACCATGTGTTACTATTGCCATATAGGGCAGCAGTTTTGCTTCGATTTATTTTCTGTGCTCTTTTTCAACACGTGAACTATTACTTATTTCAGTATTGAATGAATTCATTCGTCCTCCGACAAAAACCAGATTATATAAAATAATCCCGTTTGTGTCAAAACTTTGTCCATTGCATGACTATATCTTTCATCGCATACAATTACTTTTTATTTAAATTTACTTCTAGCCTGATATGTATATATCCATTAACGATTATATTTTCCATCCTGTAATTAGCTCTTATATGGCTACACACATACATTCGAGGCGCTTTAAATTACCTAGAATTAATTGCTAACGTTATTTTCCCCAATTAACTATACATCTTTTTTTTATATCCAAACACAACATTTATTCAAATTTCCATATGCTAATTTCCAAATCAATAAACAGTAAAAACCTATGTATATTTCAATAAACAGTAAAAACCTTTGTATATTACAGTATCTGCAAAAATATACATACACACATACCCATTCCTCTTAACTAGAATACTTACTTCTTTAAATATACATTCGTACACTCATTCTTTATCTTATACACATATATACATATATATACTTACTTCACCAGCAGTTCCGTTGCCTGGCGATAACGCTCATGCGTCGAATTTCAGTGCATACACTGCCGTATGTATGTACGTACATATTCGAAGTTTTATATTACTTACCCACGACTGTCTTATTATTTTATTTTATTTTTTAATTACGTGCAATGAACCCCTTTTTTTATCATTTAATATTTAAAAAATATTTTTCCCTACTATGCTTTGTTCGGCCATAGTGCCTAATAAGCACATTTTCATTACGTCAATTTTACTCGCTCGATTTGAAGTGGCACACTTCTACTGGCCTTGACTTTGAAAATCGGAGCTGTGTGTGTTATTTGATAAACATACGTACATGTTTACTTTGTTATTCTTGTGTTTACAATTGTAAAGCACTGTTCACACATGTCTTTAGTTGTGTGGTCTAATGTGGAACAATTTCAACAAATTATTATGTAGCTTTTTACTCTTGCCCTTAATTGTTACGACTGTTGTAACTGGGCTGCGGATTTCTGCTACTGAATATGGAGCTATCCAAACAGGTGACAATTTGTTTCTCCTAGCCTGATTCTTCATTAATACTCGGTCACCCACATTAAAAACGACTGGATTGAGTACCTTGTTATAGGCTTCCCTGGCTACTCGTTTAGCACAATCCTGGTTTTCTCTGACCAACTTGTGCGCTCGCTGTAGCTGGGACCTTTGCACTTTATTGAGATCATCAGCATTGTACACTGGCGCACATTTGCGCTTCAGATTTGCTGGCATGCTGAAATCAAACCCGTAGAGCGTCCTAAACGGAGTTTGCTTCGTTGACACATGCACAGTTTTGTTGTGTACATGCATTGCAGTAGTCAACCATTGATCCCAATTCGAGCCGTCTTCTTTGGCAAAACTGCGCAAGTACTCGGCCAGAGGTCGATGACTACGCTCCAATGAGCCATTCGCCTGCGGATGATATGGTGTTATATGCAATTTCTTGATTCCCAGCATTTTACAAGTTTCTGAGAATAATTTCGATACAAAATTGGAACCATTATCGGTTATCAAAACCTTAGGTATGTTGTATCGTGCTATAATTTCATCAAAGAATGCTTTGGCTACCGTATCTGCTTCAGCATCGGCTATAGCCACGCACGCCATATACTTTGAGAAATCATCTTGGAATGTCAAAATGTATTTATTTCCCGGAACTGTCTCAGGTAAAATACCTACAATATCCATATGAACTTTAGCAAACGGCTGTTTTGGTGTATCAGTTAACATCATTGGCATCTTTGTTAGC
The DNA here is from genome assembly GCA_920105625.2 of Clusia tigrina. Taxonomy (NCBI): domain Eukaryota; kingdom Metazoa; phylum Arthropoda; class Insecta; order Diptera; family Clusiidae; genus Clusia; species Clusia tigrina. The sequence continues at coordinate 151,275,342 of OV050030.1, forward strand.
CTTGAACTCTTATTGGCCTGCCATTTTGGACAACCCCTTATATACTTTTTTATATCTCGGAGCATACCTTTCCATCCGTATACTCGCCTAATTCTGTCATGGGTTTTCCAGAATCCCTGATGTCCACCTAGGGGTGAATCATGAAAACCCTTTAACACAGCCTGGATATCCTTTATATCCTCCAGCCATTCCATACTGCTGGCTCTTTGTTCGTTGACATCGTCACCCGCATTGCTAACATCTCTTGTAGCATCAATTTTATCCTCTTGCACACTCTCGGCCTCCTCCTTATCTGACCGTGCTTTGGACCTTGTTTGCACTACTGATATTTTCTTTGCCTGCGGTACTCTGTGGAGTGCGTCCGTATTCAGATTCTTTTTCCCAGGTTTGTATATGACTTCAAAATCATACTCAGACAATTTGTGTCTGAACCTGGCTAGCCTAGACGTTTGGGCGTCCTAGCAAATATGCCCTAAAATTCTTCGTAGCCCACACTATGGCTAGGAATTCCTTCTCTATTGTGGATTATCTTTTCTCCGTGTCGCTAAGCGCTCTGCTTGCGAATGCTGTTGGTCGGTCATTACCGACTTCCCCTTGTGACAATACTACCCCTAATGCTTCATTACTAGCATCAGTGGTCAACAAAAAAGTTTGCTCAAAGTCGGGGTACGCCAAAATCGGTGGTGAGCTAATTATTTCCTTTAGCCGCTCGAATGCTTGCTGACAGCTCTCTGTCCATTCGAACTTTGCTTCTTTTCGTAGCAACTTATTAATCGGCAACGCAATTCCGGCTAGTCCTTCCACGAACTTTCTATAATAGTTCACTAGTCCTAGGAATGCATGCACTTTCTTTCTGCTTCTCGGAATCGTTAAATTTTTAACGCATTCCACCTTCTGTGGGTCCGGTAGTGCTCCTGCCTCTGAACAACGATGGCCTAAATACACCACCTCTTTTCGCAAAAATTAACACTTCTCCGTGTTCAATTTAAAATTGTGTTCTCGTAATTTCTGGAGCACCTTGCACAAGTGTTGCGAATGCTGCTGCAAGTTCTTCCCATAAATTACAATATCATCGAGATACACAAAACAATCTAACCCTTGCAAGCCTGTTAGCACATGGTTCATTAACCGTTGGAAGGTAGCCGGTGCTCCTGTTAATCCAAACGGTATTCTGTTAAACTCATAATGCCCTAAACCGGTGCTGAACGCGGTTTTCTGCTTATCTTCGGTATCCACCAGAACTTGGTGGTAGCCACTCGCTAAATCAAGTGTAGAAAAATATCTACTATGCCCCAATTGATCCAGAATCTCTTCTATCCTTGGTATCGGGAACACTTGCTTGATAGTGGCGTCGTTCAATTTCCTAAAATCGACGACCATTCTCCACTTCTTCTGACCCTGAGCACCTCCCTTCTTTGGTACCAAAATTATTGGTGAGTTCCAAGGCGAGATACTCGGTGAAATTATGTTATCCTTTAACATTCTTTCCACTCGCCTATTTACCTCATCTTTGTGAGCTTGTGGCAATCTGTACTGTTTCTCGTTAATTGATGCTTGATCCACTCTAGTAGGTATTTCATGTTCTACCTCTGGTGTATATGTCAACTGGTCTCCTTCCAGCAAAAATATGTCATGAAATGTCGTACGAATGGCTTCTATTGATGCCTTCTATTCTAAATTTACGCTTGGGTCTAACTTTAGTGATTCTAGCACTCTCTCCATTCTTTTTCTTATATCAACTTGTTTAATCTGATTTACCGATCTATAATTCGGTTCTTTAAAATTATCATAGCTAGTGAACTTAGGCCTAAAATCCTCATCCATCAGGTAATCCTTTTCCGATGCGTTCAGTACGCAAGCGTACCCTTGACAACATGCGTTATGGTCTCTCCCAAATATACGCCGTCCGCTACCTGCTGCTTGTGCAAAACAAGAGTCCTAAGTTTCGTATTTACATGCATAGTAACTACTCTGGTTGACCTTCCGTTTACTACCTCCATACCACACTTTTTAACCCTAGTCACGGTTCCTTCCAGCCATGACATTAATGGAAAAGTAAGGATTCTATTCTTATTGTTATCGTAGAATGATAACTGCTTGTCGAGCGCATCCAGTATGGTGCGGCCCCAAAAATTATCGCGGCCAATTATCCCATCTGCCGGGATACCTTTCCTATCCACTTCCACTGCATGCACTCTAAAACTTATACCCTTAACTCCACTTTGCCCTATTCTGAGCGACCCCAATGTTCTAATGCTCCGTTAAGCGTGCTTAAGTCCATTTGATTAATGTCTAGCCCCTTCCGTAAAACACTAGATATTACGAGGCTAGTGTCCGCCCCTGAATCTACTAATAGCACTAGCTTTGCACTAGCTGATTCCTTGCAGGGTATCTCGATGAAGGCATCACCTATCCTGCTCATAGCGAAGCAACCTCCTTTTGTTCCCAATATGGACCTGTAACCATTCCCTAACTCTTTGTGATACTGGAGAGCCTCTTGCTCCTCCTTCTCCTGGACTGTAGTTCCTACATTACTACTCACACGTACTTCCGGCCTAAATATTACTTCCTTTCTTTCGGCTTTCCAGTCTACTGGCCTCGACTGGGCCGCTGGAAGTTTCCCTGGTTCCTTTGTTGGGATTGTCTATCCCTGCATTCCGCTGCCCGATGTCCCATTCGTTCCCATGAGAAACATCTCAACCCCTGTTTGGTGTTGCTTATCCTTGCTTCACTTCTGGAATTCCAATTTGGTCGCTGCTGACCACTCCCAGTTTTGAAAGGATTTCTTCCTTGGTTAATTCCTTCTGTTGGATTAACTCGGGGACTACTGAAGTTACCCCTGCTGTCCCTCAAGGGTGGAACCGGGCGCCTCGTAGCTGGCTGCCTTCTATTCTGACTCCATTCTGTGTCTCCTTGGCACTGTCTACTTGCCTCATGACCATAAGTTTGGCACTCCATACAGTAGGGCGTGTTTTTGCGTGTAACGCATTCATCCCTTGTGTGCCCTGGCTTATGACAGAACGAACATGTGGGTGCCCTCTGTACAAACCCCCTGTACGGATTTCTCGGATTTGCGGCTCTGCTGTCGGAGACACCGGGATTATATGCTCCTCTGTATATGTTACTTCCATCTCTGTTCACGACAGCGGCGGTGAACATGTCCTGTCTATTTTCCAATATGTGTACCTCGCCTAACCCAGCCGTACTCCGTTCCACGAGAACTTGTGCTCTAATCGCTTTTTCTACTAATTCCTCCAGAGATCCTGTTCTGCTATTCAGCATATGAATTTTTAGAACGGAGTTGCGGAGGCCCACCACGAAAGTTGTCAACACCGACTCGTCAACTTCGTGTAATAACGCTGTATCTCCAATGCCATTGTACTTATTCCTGATTATTTCCTGGGCCATCATCTGAAGTGACTCTAAACGCCTGGCAAAGGCACGTATGTCTTCACTTGCCAGCTGCTTCCCGATTCTTATTTCTTGGATTATGTCCTCCAAAGTTCTCTCCTTCAAATAAGTTCTCCTTATAAGACTCCAAAGCTCGTCCACACTGCCGAATTGCTTTGGCAACACAAGGTTGTACGCGTCTCCAAATAACCTTTGCTGAAGACAGTCGCAGAAGTCCTGCAACTCATCAGGGCTTATGCTTCGCTTTGCAAGCTCACAACCTTGAATGAATCTGTTAACTTCTGACCGTAAATCTTCTGAAGCTGCACCAGTAAACACAGGTACTAGCCTGGCCACTGTCTTTGAGATCTCCTCTATACCCATTTCGCGAATTTTAGTTTTACTTATGACCGGTAAAACTTGAGCGCTATCTTTATGGGTGGCTCCTATATTTACTTCTCCCGGATTTGAGAGGTAATTGACCAATGACGGACTCGAACTCTTTAGTCTTCGATCGTTTGTTCGTACAGGCGAAATACTGTCCACAGTATTGGGACTTTCCTGGACTGTTACTGCTTTTGGCTCTTTTGGCGGATATCATGTTTATTAGTTATCGGACTTCCTGGAGAAAAAGGCTCGACACCGATTTCAGATGCGCCAAACAAATATTCCGCTTCCCGCTCTTTACTCAATACTAATCTGGGCTTTACCACGCGGTTTATCCCTTTGGTGTTAGATACTCCGGCCAGCGCACTTCCGGTGGCAATGTCAATACAGTCTGTGTAAATCCAGCCGATGCTGATTTTGATTTCTCCCTATTCAGTGAGGACCTATAAGTCGCCCGTCCTTTTTTTAATTCCGCACACTCCTTTTTCAAGAGCGATGCTGTTTCCTCTGTCTCCGTCAATCTCCTTTTCCTTATTCTCGAGATACTCTTTTTGTGATCTCAAATCTTCTGTTTTCTCATGAAATTTGAACAACTTTTCTTCTGTCCTTTTTTGGATTGCCGTCATGGCTTGATCCGCTACTTCTAATGGTGACACAGCTCCTCCGGCGTTCGCCTGCCTCCACAATTCCTGAGCTTCTTCCCTGCTTGTACTCGCTTCGAACTGGTCAACTATTTTCCCAGTAAACAGTTTCACCTCTGATTGCATTGATTTCAATCTGTTCCTTTCTTCCTCGTCTGGCGAAACTAAACTCACAGTTTGTTGTCCTAATTCCTCTAATTCAGAACTATCTACTATTTATATCTATAGGATCTGCCCATTCGTTGACCAGACTATTTATATAGTCTGCGTAATTTTCCGCAAAATATTTTCCCTTGCCGTACTCAACTGCGTGAGGCAGCAACAGCCCGTGATTATTATTGAACTCTCTCCCCAGATTTTGTAACTGTGTTTTTCGCTTGCAGTAATACACGTTGTCCTTACGTATCGTGCCTTCTTTCTTAAAGTTACGGATCAGTTTTTCAATCGCTTCTCCAATTTGTTTCTGCATCAGCAGTAATCCTTGTGCTTCCTTCGTCATATCCCAAATGCCAGAACAGCTGGCGTATCCCCATTACCAAAACAATTTACAAATAAAACCCAATAATTGTTAAAACTTGTTATTAACTTATCCCAATTATTTTATTTCATCTTACTTAATGATAAATACAAATTTATTAAAACACATTCCACCGTAAATTCTATCTTTAGTCTTTCCATCACTGCAAATTGGTCCTTGACTTCCTCACAGATACTCCTTGTTTTCCTCACATGTATCCCTATATCCAATCACCAACTTTAATACTCCCAAAAATCCTCCCAATTCTCAAAAACCGAAATTTGATTTACAGGCAAAAGTGTCTTGATTCATTCCCGGAAACTTGAATCCATATTCAAAAATAATCCCGTAACGTATGCGCAACGTAATAAAAACATTTATATTCTTCCTAATACCCTAAGCTCATGGTATTTAATTGTGTAAACAAAAGTGAAAAGTGTGTATCCAAATATATCCCTAACGACAAACAAACACAAAACCCCTCCAAAAAAAATCCTCACAGCTAGGATGAACATAAATATACCGTCCGATCATACTGACGGTTTATGGTTCCCATTCCAAGCTGCGTGCAATAGCGCAAACGCGCCTGTATGTTCCAAACTCTTTGACCAGTGCTACGGCGCCTTCAGGGTCGCAGAAGTCTCTACTTAGATTACGCTATAATACACTCTACTCACCATTTTATTCGATGACATCTTTCTCTTAAGGTCCTCTGTCCTTTGGATCCTTTGACTTTCGTTGCAGGATGCTTTCATGCTTCAGGTTCCTCGCCCTGGAATTCTTCCTGTTGGTCCTTAAGACCGGCTGCGCCAAAATGTTGGGGTGGTGTCCTTGCTTGTCGATGAGCGACGTCCTGTCGCGGTTCGCCGGGCGCGTAGCTGAAAACTTTAAAACCACTAGCTCTAAATAAGAACACACAGACACTTTCCGGTTTCAAGATGAAAATCACAAGACTTTATTTCTTACAAATACTAATTCTTATATACTATTTCTTAATGCTCATCTCAGTCTGTGAACCGACCTTTCGGGTGTTCCAGTTCCGCACCTGCTAATTGATGTCAGTTGGTCAAGCCAACTGACCTACTATGAAAGTGTCGACGGTGCATAACGCTGCCCTTGTCGACGCGACTGCGGAACTGTAATACCCTAAAAGTTTACATAATAACATTACACAAACCATTTTAGCTTAAAATACTTGGACCCCAAAAGTATGTTCTATTCTTAAATAATTTTTAGGACATGCTAATCCCACAGAGTGTGGCATCTATTAGGAGTCGATGCTGTGAGTCAACTACTCGTAGGTAGTTGACTCACAGCATCGACTTGCTTGGTTCTAACTCACAGCATCCTAGCTTGGTTATAACTCACAACAATTGGGAGCTTTCGAGGAGGCTCGAAGAAACGGAGGAAGAAGCTTCGTCTTTGGATAAGGAGATTTCCGGGATCAGACAGGGAAAGTCAGATAGGATAGGGCTCGGTCGGTAGCGACGACGGAAACACATACACAGACAGTGCTATCCTTACCACCGGAAGTCCATTGGCCAGGTTATTTGACACCCGAGGGAGTGTAACGATAACAGTGAGTGATTGTTGTCAGCCTAGGAATTTTCCGTCGAAAGTTGGGGTTCCGCTTGCTCAGAATTCAGGGGGAGCTCCACATGGGGAGCAGCCCATTTGCGACAAGCCTACTCGTTTGGACTCACATAGTCCACTAAGTCTGAAGCTTTCATTGGTGGCATATCTACTCGAGACAGGAGAGAGCGCGGGGCAAATTCCGCTAGAGACGAGGTTATCGAAAAAGGACGGAAGGATGGGTATCGAGGATATCTCCAAGACCGTGTCCAGGCTAGTACCAGTATTTACTGGTGCTGAGTCGGTGGATTTAAGATCGGCTGCTCCATTATTAATCAAGAACTGTTATGTACAAAAGTCATAAAAATAGGAAACGGATTGACAAGCATCAAAAAATTGTAAAATCTATTAATCTGCTGTGCGTACTCTTGAAGAGCGGTTGTGGTTTTTAGTGCTCCATAATATTTGAAAAAAATAAGTGGAAATATAGTAAATAAAGTGCTAAAAAGGTGAAAACCGAAATCGGGCAATCAATATATGCCCAAATGCGAAACAGAGACTATAAAGTAAAATAAATATATAAACAAAAAGTTTTGTGACAGTAATATTTTCCAGTAAGTAAGCATTAGCAATAGTAAAAACATAAATACACAAACATAAACTGTCAACTAAGACCAGCTGCAAGAGCTTGCTTATGAGCACATTATGCTCTCTCTAACTCATTATATCCTCTCTCCACAACAAACACACTAACCGCTACATCCAGCAATAACACACTATCAGGTAATATGAAACTAAAATGTGAGTTAGAATCAAGCTACCTACGCGTAGTTGACTCACAGCAACGGCTCCTATTAAATTCATTAAGAGAGCACATATTTTTGGGGTGCAAATATTGTAAATAGTAGTATTTATGCATTAATTATGATGTAAACTTTTAGGGTGTCACAGTTCCGCAGTCAAGCTGACGAGGGGCATTTAGAATGCACCGACGACACTTTTACTTGCAGTAGGTCTGTGGGCTTGAGCCACTGGCACCAAATAACAATTGCGTAACTGGAACACCAGAAAAGTCAAGACGTAGACTGTAATGTTTATTTGTAAATAGTATATAAAAACTAGTATTTTAAGAATAAAGCTCTCTTGTGATCTTTATCTTGAAACAGGAAAGTGTCTGTGTGTTCTCATTTAGAGCTGTGGTTTTAAAGTTTTCAGCTACGCGCCCAGCGAACCGAGACAGGAAGTCTCGCGACGAGCAGCAAGGACCCCAACATTTTGGCGCAGCCGGTAGGATACAACGTCGAGTGCCAGGAAAAAGCACTTCTACGCGGGAGTCCACCAACAGGATAACCATCTCAAAGGAGTTCAATGGAGGGAGCAAGGATGGTGAGTATGCCTATAGTAGGACATTTTAGTATTTAAGTGAATTTTGTCGACGATTCTTCGGTGGCCGTGTGGGCGCTTTTGCGGCGGTCATGCGGAAGAAGCAGCATCGGGGCTGAATAGCCGCTGCGGTTAGGTGACACTAGGTCGATTCGAAAGAATGGTTAATGGTCAGGTTGTATAGGTTTGTTTCACTAAGATTAGGTTCATATTTTTACTTACTGTTTATTTCAGCATTCTCGGGGGGTGTGAAACGTGTAAAAGTGATTCTAAAGGAAATAAATTTCCTCGCGGGTTACTAATGCCTATTGGATTGCGAACTTGTGCATACTGGTTGGTTTGGTTCGGAAAGAACGTGCCACGGTATAGGGTTCATGCATTCATAATAGGGGATGGTATTCTTTATGCTCGTTTCGCGGGACTAAAAGTTGGATTCTCTTGTCCGTGTCAAGTACCGGAATAAAATTAGGTTCACTTTTTGGGGGCGTCGCGAGTATTTGATTGGCAGGGTGTTTCGTGGCTGCGGTTAGGATAATTTAAATTTCGGTTCATATAATAAAATTGGATATTTATTTTCTTTGAATGTCAGGAAATAAATGACTAGAGTACCAAATGCGTAACGGTTGCAGGTCGAAGGAATGAACTGAGGGCCATTTCAAAGGTGCCGCGCACACACCCTTATTGGCATAGACGTGGTGGAAAAGCAGCACGGGAGAGAAAGCGGCTGGCATTTCTGAGGGAGTTTCTGGCAGAACAGGCGGATCAGGAGGTTCCTCTGCCTTGGAGCGAAGCCAATATATTGTGGCAGGAAATGTTCAGGATAGTACAAGCGGCGGTTAAATTTTACAATTAGCTTTAAGAGTTTTATTGTAAGTAAAATCGAAGTGATCGTTGCATTGTATTGTTTGATAAAACGAGTTAATTAATTTATTTCTGTTTTTGTTTGGTAAATACCTTCCTATTTGTTTATGAATTGAGTTAATAAATACATTGTGGAGGCATGTGAATTAATCTAAATGGTTGTTTTAAATTTTTGGCATTTGAGTTAGGGTATTAGGAGAAAATATTTGAAGAGGTGCCGTCAACACATGTTGTCGCATCAAAGTTTGTGTAGTTCCGGGACTACAATTTGCGCAGCAGTAATGAAACAATATTTCGCACGGAGAAGCGAAACAGCTCAGCAGAGCATTGTTCTGAAATGAATATGCGTACAATTCTGCGGTAAAATGTTTCTTTGGGTGTGAAAATTTTCTGTTAGTACTTTTGTGGAATAAAATAAATGAAAATATGAGTAAACTGTAATTTGGTATACTGCTATGCGTTTATTTGGGGACTAATTGAATTTGGGGTAGTCTTATTGGATTATTAAAGGGAATTTTCAAGTGATTTTGTAAAATTAGGATACTGTAACACGTGGTTTTTGGAGTCTTGGGTTGAAACTAAGGATTAAGTCGGTCTATGGAAGCACCAGAAGAAGCGAAAAAATTTATGGAAGAGCAAAAGAGTCAGAGCGAGGCAATCCAAAAGAAAATCAGGAACTATAGGAAGAATAACAAGGCAAGAAAAAATAGCGCATACTACCGTAAGAGAATAGCGGAGCTAGAAGCCTTGTTGAAGGCATTCAATGATAACGACGAGGAGTTGTTAAATTTTAAGGACTGTTGTGGTGACAAGGAGTACATCACCAAGGATTATCCGTTATATGTCAACAGTTTAACACGGGACTGGTTGACCAAATTCAGATTGGATCTAGAAGAGCTGGAAGCACAGGAAGATAGTCCTAGTTCGCAGGAGGACAAGGCTCAAGACAAGCTAAGGTCTTTACAGACGGAGGTAAATTTGTTCGCAGAAAAATTGTTTGAACAATTGGAAGCGGCAACGAGCAAGAGTGAAGCCCAGGTACTCTAGAGGTTAGCGAGGGACGGTGGAAACTTGTCAACTTTCCAAGCATTAGCGACTATTCAGGGTCGAACGGAGGAGAAATTTTTCCAAGTCTTCAAGGATACAGAAGAGTTGAAGACAAATACGGAATTTCTCGAAAATAAAACTAGAGAACTTTCTAGGCAAACTCCGAGAAACCGAGGAAGCTGCATCGTATCTGGAGAAGGAAAATCTAGAGCTTAAGAGAATCGGGGCAACTACTAAGCCACCAAGAGTAAGATCGGTTTCAACCTCTCAAATACATACGCAAACAGTACTAGCTTTGCCACCAGAAGTTCGCTGGCCGGAATATTTAACTCCGGAAGGGATAGGTCGTGTGGTAAAGCCTAGATTAGTGTTGAGTGAAGAGAATGAAACGTAGTTTTTGTTTGACACATCTGAAATCGGTGTCGAGCCTTTTTCTCCAGGAAGTCCGATAAATAATAAAAATCAGGTATATCCGCCAAACGACCCAGAAGCAGTAACAGTGCAGCAATGTCTCGATACAGTGGACAGTATTTCACCTGTACGAGCAAACGTTCGAAGATTAATAAGTTTGAGTCCGTCGCCGGGAGAAGTGCATTTGGAAGCCACCCAAAAGGACAACGCTCAAGTTCTACCAGCCATAAGTAAAACAAGAATAAGTAAAATGGGTATCGAGGATATCTCCAAGACCGTGTCCAGGTTAGTACCTGTGTTTACTGGCGCTGAGTCGGGGGATTTAAGATCGGAGGTTCATCGATTTATCCAGGGGTGTGAAGTAGCAAAGAGGAGTATTCGTCCTGACGAATTCCAAGATTTTTTCGATTGTGTGAAACAGAGGTTGTTCGGAGATGCGTACAATCTGGTTTTGCCAAAAAGCTTTAGTAGCGTGGAAGAATTGTATACGTTAATAAAGAAAACGTACTTGAAAACGAGAACGTTGGAAGAAGTCACTCAGGAAATCAGCGTGGCTCGGCAGTTGGCAGCCGAAGAGATATGAGTCTTTGCTAGGTGATTGAGCACATTGCAGGGGTGTGCGACGGAAATCGTTCGTGGCATATACAACGGTGTGGATGACAAGGCGCTGCTATATGAAGTTGACAAGTCGGTACTGACAGCTTTTGTAGTGGAACTTAGAGAGCCTGCGTTAAGTGTGCACATGCTAGGTATTCGGACCGGGACTCTGGAAGAGTTGTTTGAGGAAGCCATTAGGGCGCAGTTTCTGGTGGAAAGAAGTCAACCTAGTGCCAGTGAAGTAAATGCCGTATTTAACAGGCAGGACGTACCTGTGGCTGTAGCAAGAGGCGGAGAAGCGTACGTGACAGACTCACGGATACATGAAGGAACTTATGACACCGGTACAGGTACATATGGAGGTGCAAAGAGGGACGGGAGACGAACAGAAGGGGAATTGCGTCAGGCAATACCGGTCAGTTCATTCTGCAATAAGTGGGGCATGCACGAGGCTTCCTGAGAGGAGCAGGAGGCCACTGAAAAATGTTCCGTGGAAACTGCAAAAGGAGAGCTTGGATCAGCGGGTTTACCGAACGATGTGAAGAATAAAGTCAGCAAGTTGGAAAGTAGATATGCTTCCGTATTTAGTGAAACAGGAAATTGTTATGTTACTAGCAGCATGGGCGATGCGTTCGTTGAGGTCACCTTCAGGGAGGCAGCTAGGAGAAAGCCAGTGCTGCTGGTAGATTCAGGTGCGGACACTAGTTTGGTGAAATCTAGTGTTTTATGTAGAGGACTGGTCATCAGCCAGGTGGACGTGAAAAATTTGAACGGTGCATTCGGAGGAAGCATCAGGACTATGGGTTCGGTAATGGTGAACCACAGCAAGGTCGATGGTGTAAGATTTAGAATGCATGTAGAGCAGGACAAGGAAGGGGTTCCGGCCGACGGGATCATTGGTAGAGATAACCTCTGGAATCGCACCATACTAGACACAATGAGAAAAGAGTTAGTGCTCTTCGATAAGCACAACTAAAGAAGTTGTACTTTCCACCTCAACTCCTGGCAGGGAGGAACCATGAATGGGATTAGTGTCAGAGGGTCGGAAAATGTAGGTGCCAGGTCCACAAGAATAGTCATCCTCCAGGTGCGCTCGAAACTCCCGACAGTAATTCTGCACAAGCAACAGCTGGCAGACGGAATTTACTTGGGAGAAACTGTGACACATGTCAACAAGGGCAGGGTATACGCTTGTATGTTGAATGCCACTGACCAGGATTATGTGATAGATCAAGAGTTCCGGCCGAAGTTCACAAGTTTTGACAGCTTCAGGGTGCCGAAGATAAGACAATCGAACGTGAAAGCGAGGTTACCCAGATAAGACAATCGAACGTGAAAGAGAGGATGGAGAGGGTGCTGGCGTCACTTAAGTTGGATCCCAACGTTAACTTGGAGGAGAAAGTCTCAATAGAGTCAGCCTGCACCTCCTTTCACGACATATTTTTGCTGGAAGGAGACCACCTGACTTATACACCGGAGACTACGCACGAAATTCCCACGGTGCCCAATCAGCCGCCGATAAACCAGAAACAGTACCGACTGCCTCAAGCTCGCAAAGATGAGGTGAACAGGCAGGTACAGGGAATGCTACAGGACGATATAATACCACCAAGTACCTCGCCTTGGAACTTGGTTACGAAGAAGGGGGGTACTCCGGAGAAGAAGAAGTGGAGAATGGTCGTTGGTTTTAGAAAATTGAACGACGCCACTATCAAGCAGGTGTTCCCAATTCCACAGATAGAAGAAATCCTGGACCAGTTGGGACACCATAGATATTTTTCTACTCTTGCTTCAGCGAGTAGCTACCACCATGTGTTGGTGGAACCCTGCATAGGCACAAGACCGCGTTTAGTACCGGTCTAGGGCACTATGAGTTCAACACAGTTTGAAATTGAACACGGAGAAGTGTCAATTTTTTCGGGGAGAGGTGGTCTACTTGGGACACCGTTGCTCAGAGGCAGGAGCACTGCCGGACCCGCTAAAAGTGGAATGTGTATGTAATTAATTTAGCCATTTCGAAGAACAAAAAAAGTGCAAGCGTTCCTAGGGCTAGTGAACTACTATATGAAGTTCATGGAAGGTCTAGCTGGAATAGTGTTGTCGATAAACAAAGTTTTGCGAAAAGAAGCAAAGTTTGAATGGACAAACAGTTGCCAGAGGGCGTTTGAAAAACTGAAAGAAATAATTAGCTCACCACCACTTCTAGCGTATCCGGATTTTACGCAAACCTTTTTGCTGACCACCGACGCAAGTAATGAAGCGTTAGGAGTGGTGTTGTTACAAGGTGAAGTCGGAAGCGACCGACCGATTGCGTTTGCAAGTAGAGCACTTAGTGATACGGAGAAGCGGTATTCGACAACGAAAAACTTCCGGGCATACTTGCTGGGTAGGCCATTTAGGATCTACACTGATCACCAACCGTTACGTGGAATCGCAAACTTGAAGGATCAAACTTCTCGGTTGGACCGGTTCAGGCATAAGTTGTATGAATATGATTTTGAAATAATATACAAGCCGGGAAAAAATAATCTTAATGCAGATTCACTCAGCAGGGCACCACAGGAGCTGAGGAAAGTAGCAATGGTTGAAACGAGAGCCAAGATGAAGGCCAGGATAGAGGAAGAAGTAAATCTTGGACAAAGTATAGACGAAGAACCCGAGGAGAACGACACAAAGCAAAGGGAAATGGTGGAACGACCAGCTAGGGAAGTAGAATGGCTAGGAAGCCAAAATGATATACTGAAGGTACTAAACAGTTACCATGATTCGACTCTGGGCGGGCACCAAGGGTCATGGAAGACGTACAAGCGAGTAAAACGGGATTACGCTTGGAAGGGGATGTACGGAGACATTAAATGATATGTAAGAAGCTGCCTTAAATGCCAGGCAAATAAGAGTTCTAAATTGACGAAAATGCCAATGGTGTTGACTGACACACCAGACCGACCATTCGACAAGTCATATATGGATATCGTGGGCATATTACCAGAGATGGTATCTGGCAACAAATACATCCTGACGTTCCAGGATGATTTTTCTAAGTACTTGGCATGCGTGGCCATACCCGACGCTGAAGCGGGCACTGTAGCCAAAGCGTTTTTCGACGAAATCGTTGCGCGGTACAACATACCGAAGGTTCTCATAACCGACAACGGATTAAACATCGTGTCTAAATATTTTCCGAGACATGAAAACTATTAGGAATTAGAAAATTGCATATTATTATATATCGCAAGCCAATGGCTCGTGGGAACGAAGTCACCGGCCTCTGGCTGAGTATTTTCGTAGATTCGCCAAGGAGGACGGATCAAATTGGGCCCAATGGCTGACTACAGCTATGCACGTGCATAAAAACACGGTCCACGTCTCAACGAAACAACCACCATTTAAGACGCTTTACGGATTTGTCTTTCACATGCCCAGCAACCTGAAGCGAAAGTGCGCACCGGTTTACAACGTTGAAGATCCGAATAAAGTACGTAAATATCACCTCCAGAGAGCACATGATCTGGTCAGGGAGAATCAGGAGAAGGCAAAGAAAGTGGCTAGAAAAGCCTACAACAAGACTCTAAATCCAACCGTGTTTAACGTTGGAGACAGAGTTCTTTTGAAGAACCAGACTCTCACCTTCACTTCTCACCCGTTTCGATTGGTCCATATGCGGTGCAAGAGATATCCGGTTACAACTGTGGTAACGATAAAAGGTAAACCTAGGAAGCTGCACAATAATCTTTTAAAGCTTTTCCACTCAAGCTTTTCCACCCACTAGGTTGCCAAGGGGGACAGGTTCACGTTAGGGTTTCCTGCTACTAACGGCTCATGTCTCTTAAATCTTCCTACTCTCACCTCCACGTGGTGCACCCTGGTAACCTGAGCAACCTAGGTGAAGATGTGGTAACCAACCCATGTGGGCTCCTTGATCAGGGCCAACGAGAGAGGGAGCTTTGGTGAGGCCACTCTGACATATTCGGTTGAAGGATTCATCAAAGTGTGCGAGGCCAGGTGGGGTCTGCATCCAGCGTGTTAGACGTACCTACAATCCGAGGTGCCAACATTGGCTCGGACCACTACCTTGTTGTAGCTAAGGTTCGCACTCGCCTCAGTGCGGCAAAAACGTTCGCTCTAATTCGCAGAGGAAGCTTGACGTCGGAAAGCTACAATCGCAACAGACAGCTACCGCATTTGCTTCTTGGCTCTCGAATATGCTGTCGGATTCTCCCTCTGATCTAAATATTTGCGCGCAGTGGTCGCTTATTTCCCACTCCAGGCGCACGGCCGCTGAAGAGGTGATTGGCTATCACCTCCCGAAGAAAAACAGCTGGTATGACGAAGAGTGTCGCAACGCCGCTGCCGAGAAAGACGCAGCATACCAACTCATACTACCCTGCGATCGGCTGCAACGCGAGCTGCTAAGGAGCGATATCGAGAGAAGAGAAGGGAAGAGAAGCGTCTTTTTAGGCGCTAGCAACGAAGCCGAAAAGAGAGAATGCGAGGAAATCGAGATGTTTGGCAGCAGGAATATGGCTCGAAAATTCTACGAACGTGTGAGGCGCCAAACGGAAAGTTTTAAGACCGGAGCCAATTCCAATTCCTGCCAGGACGAAAACGGGAATTTAGTGAAGGATGTCCTGAGCGTACTCACGTTATAGAGGGAACACTTCTCGAAGCTGCTGAATGGCGACAGCGCTAATGATAACAAGGAAGATGAACCAGACCCCACAGTTGCTAACGAGCAACATGAAGTAGCGCACCCCGACTATGACGAGGTCTTGCTAGCTACTAGGCGGCTCAAAAACAATAAAGCCGCTGGAGCTGATGGTATACCAGCGGAGCTATTCAAGGCTGGCGGTGATGAGCTCACGAAAAGCATGCACCAGCTCATCTGCAAAATATGGTTGGAGGAATGCATGCCCAGCAACTGGAATTTAAGTGTGCTCTGCCCAATCCACAAGAAGGGTGATCCGGCAATCTGTGCCAACTACCGCGGGATCAGCCTTCTGAACATCGCATATAAGGTCCTGTCGAGCGTACTCTGTGAAAGGATGACGCCCATCGCCAATGAACTGATTGGGCCTTATCAGTATGGATTCAGACCTGGTAAAGGCACCATTGACATTAAGCCAAATCCTGGAGAAAACACTAGAGAAACAGATCGACATACACCACTTTTTCGTCGATTTCAAAGCCGCATTCGACAGCACCGTAAGGAGTCAACTATACGCAGCTATGTCTGAGTTTGTTGTCCCTGCTAAGCTAATTCGGCTGTGCAAAATGACGCTATTCACCACCACTGGCTCAGTTAAAATCGGTAATGACTTGTCCGAGCCGTTTGTTACTGAGCGAGGATTCAGACAAGGTGACTCCTTATCGTGTGTTTTCTTCAATCTAATGTTGGAAAAAATCGTACGTGCAGCAGGTCTAAATCGCACAGGCACTATCTTCCACAAGAGTGTCATGTTACTGGCGTATGCTGATGATATTGACATCATTGGCCATAACAGTGAGTGCTGCATTTTCCGGCTTGGGGAGAGAAGCGAAGCGAGTGGGTTTAGCGGTGAACGAGGACAAAACGAAGTACTTGGTGTCAACACACAAAGAGTCTCAGGGTCTTGGACACCACGTCACTGTTGGCGACTACAACTTTGAAGTTGTGAAGGATTTCATTTATCTGGGAACCAGCATCAGCACCACGAACGATGTCAGCAAGGAAGCCAACAGGTGTTACTTTGGGCTCAGTAGGCAATTGAGAAGCAGAGCCCTCTCTCGACGAACAAAAATTACGCTCTACAAAGCCCTCATCCTTCCCGTCCTGCTTTATGGTGCCGAAACCTGGACGATGAGAAACAACGATGAGCGAGGTTTGGGGGCATTCGAGAGAAAAATTCTTCGAAGGATCTATGGTCCTATATGCGTCTACGGAGAGTATCGAATCAGATGGAATAACGAGCTGTATGAGCTGTACGCCGACATTGATATAGTTCAGCGCATTAAAACACAGCGGCTGCGCTGGCTGGGACATGCTGTGCGAATGGATGAAAGTGCTCCGGCGAAAATAGTGTTTGAATCGGGTGGGGGACGCAGGAGGGGGAGACCACCACTACGTTGGAAGGACCAAGTTCAAGAGGACCTTGCTATACTTGGTGTTTGCAATTGGCGCCAGAGTGTGTGCAGCAGGGACGACTGGCGAAGGCTAGTAACGAGGCAATGATCAGAAATGGTTGTACGCCAATTATGATGATGATGAACGATAAAAGGTAAACCAAGGAAGCTGCACAATAATATTTTAAAGCTTTCCACTCAAGAACCCCCAGGTAGATAGTTTGTGCGCGTACCCTATTGCCTTAGCATAAAGAAATCCGATTTTTCTGTGTTAATGCTCGAGTTGCATCGCAATGCAAAACTAACATACATGTGTTCACATATAGACCTTCCCCAAATCAAGAACATCAAAACAGCGGCTGTGGAATGAGGTCAAAACTTAATATTAAATAATATTGTTGAATAAAACAAATCAAGGGGAACGTCGCGTTTTTTTAAGCAAAAAAGTATTCTTTATACACATATTTTGTTTTATTTTAATGCTAGTTCTCGCCAGTTTCTTTTAATGAAATTGCAAAGTGAATAATCGCAATAATGTTGTATATATATGTTTGTACGACTGTGCACTGATCGACCGTGCTTATGGCTTACGAGCACTGGTAATTTGACACCACTGCGATTTTTCTTTTTGTTTTTGGTTGTTTCTTTAGCGTGTGCCAGTGTACATACGTACGGGAATGTATGTATGTTCGGCATAGCACATTTAGATATGCAGAGTATATATTTAAGTGGATAGGTACGTTTGTATATGAACACTTTCGGAATGCACATGTATACGGATACTCTGTGAGGCATTGGGTGGGGAAAAAATATAGCAGAATGTTGCAAAAGCAGAATAAAGTAAACAAGTGATAGTCTTAGTAACCACATCCTCGTGCGAGTACATGTTTGTTCTATGTTGATATTTAGATACATTTAGATAAAAACTCACTTACATAGATACATACTTTCGTATAAGGTTAATAAATCTAGTAGAGAATATAGTTGAGCATAATTGCATGGGATACTAGGTTAGAAGATAAGATAAGTAAGTGCTTTGCATAGGCTGTGGCAACCGTGCGCCATGCAAGTAGGCATATGGATTATAAGGATCTTAGGAAAGTAACTAAAGATGATAATTGCGGAAATAATTTATCAAGTAGGTAGAAACGTAAATATGTAATTGTGGTGTACTAGTGCAGTTAGTGTGCAGCTATGGTAGCGAGGTGGACAGTAAACATGAATCAGAGGAGTAATAGATTAAAGTAGGAATATTCATTCAGCATCCTTTAATAGTTGGGGGGAATTTGCGCGTTAGGTAGGTAAAAGGCGCATTTTAGGAGTTAGGTAGGTAATTATTGAATTAAGATATTATATAATCAGTATGATTTAGTACATTTTTTTTTGAAATTGAAATTGTTGAAAATATCGGAATAAATTTGTATTCATGTAAGATGTGCCGATGGATAATTATTCTATGTAGGTATTTTTATAAATAAATGTAAGAATATTCTAGTTTTTGGTTGCTGTTTGGCGTGCTGGCCTTAGCGGTGGTAAATACAGATGCAGAGGTAGAAGTAAAGCAGATGTATGGCACCGCGGTATTCTTCGAAGATGTTGGACAAGCATGGTTTTATACGGAGGAATGGACAATCCTAACGGACTTTAGGCCGATGAACTTGAGCGATTTCCTGAAGAGCACAAGGGAGTTCTTGCGCAAGGCAAGCTCGGTGTGTGACGTTGCGAAGCGAAAATTTTCATCGGCAATGGTTGCTTCGTTTAGTGTGCCACTGGTCGAAACTGAAGCTTCTATAGCGACGCTTGAAAATAATGAGCTATTACTGTGGGCAATGTTCAGGAGCAGGAGGGCCAAGAGAGCGGCCAACTTCATTGGGGAAATGTTCCATTGGGCATTCGGGGTGATGGATCACCGAGATGCATCGGAAGTGCCGAGTCACTTCGACGCCATAGATCGGAGAAACTCAGTCCTACGACGTAATGAAGCTTCAGGTCACAGTGATGGCTAGCAATTACGAGAAGCTAGTTGAGCCATTGGTGGAGAGCGTTCAAGAGGTGGAGGCCGTACAGACGGCCCTTGCTTCCACGGTTAAGACGGAAATGGAAGTGTTAAAAACTATGTTGCGACTATTGGAGTTACAGGTACTAATAAACACTAGTTCACTCGAAATCCAGGCACAGCAAGGGAAGGAGGTTGCAATATTAAACGATCGACTTCTGGGAGTGCTGCATCCATTCATCATTAGTGAAGAGCAGCTGGAAGAAATGATGGGCAAATTGACTGTGGAGGGGACACCAACCTGTTTCCTAGCCAGGACCTTCAACGTACACAGGGCGGCCAGCGTGAGAACGTTTCCGTCAGAAAAGGGATTGGGAGTAGACGTTAAGATTCCATTGCCGGAGCGGACGAGTTACTCTGTGTTCAAAACTTACCCGATCCCCAACACAGTGAAAGGGGGATGGGATGTGGTGTCGGAGGTCGAGTTTGCGTACATAGCAGAGTCCAAGGATAGGCTCAAGTATCTGGGTCTATCTGCGATCGACAAGGACAAATGTTTGCAGCTTGGAGCTCTAGGCAATGCGAAGGACGAGGGCGCTCTACTGTGAAAGCAACTAGTACAGGTGATGACCAACCGAAACGGAAATTGTGAGGTTCAGCTGTTACAAAGACAGCTTACGTTCACTCGTGGGTGCACTCAATCGGC
The DNA here is from genome assembly GCA_920105625.2 of Clusia tigrina. Taxonomy (NCBI): domain Eukaryota; kingdom Metazoa; phylum Arthropoda; class Insecta; order Diptera; family Clusiidae; genus Clusia; species Clusia tigrina. Next base: position 151,294,949 of record OV050030.1, read on the forward strand.
GGTACCAGCTACAACAGAGCTGTTGATGAAGACGGAAAGGGCCAATAGGTGGTTATTCCGATTAAACAAAGCCACGCAGTTTGATTTAGCATGCGAAGACGTTTCGGACCCCATGACGCTAGTCGGGTTTGGTTTGTTGTTTCTAAAAAACCATTGCAGCCTGAGAAACGAGGAAGTTGTGGTGCCATTCGAGAATACGCCTAGTTCGCGGTTTGAATGTAAATTCCGCCAGTCCAACCACATGGAGTTCCTAGAAGCACTGAGAAGTAAGTGGTGGCCCGTGTTAAATAATGACACTGAAGACAACAGGACGGCGAGGGTAAGCATAGCTCGACACTCCGAACTACGGCAACAATTACACAAAGGTCGGCGGAGCTTTGACGAGCTGAAAGGCCGTCTGGACGCGAGTAACAGAGTGACTATATTCCAATAGGAGCAGCGCAATTTCTGGGAGTTAACCACTACGGTCGTCACAATGGTCGCCGCACTGGTGGCCATAACGGTTGTAATATTTGCTGTGAGGTGGATGCTGGGCGAAGCCAACCGAAGTAAAGAAGCTGGGTGACACAGCAGAGCTCGAAAGGGTCCACATCTCCGGGCCCCTTGTCTGGGATAAGTTTAGCAAACCTTCAGTTCGATCAATACCACCGAGAGATACTCTACCGGTAATCGCCGATATAACATGAGTCCATTTAATAGAGAAAGAATAAGAAAGAAAACTTGAAAGGAAAATATATATTTAAAAAAAAAAACCCAAAAAAACAAAAGTATGAAAAAGTGGGCCGGTAGAAAATCCTTCGACTGAACCTTCCCCGAGGGAACCGGCTGGTAATAGGTCTACAATGGCATCAATTGTTTGATGGTGCTGGATCTAGCTATCCGTAATAGTACAGCATTGGGAAATACAACTTGACTATGGTTCGAAGGTAAGGGCTGGATCAAGGTGTCACGCGACTCGTGCTGATGATCTGCCAGGCTAGATAGTCTAGTCGAAAACGGAGCCCCCGAATAAAAGGCGCCCTTCGGTGGTAGCTCGGATATTTCAGATTTCTGTCCGAGTGGTCTTTATATTCTTCGCAAGAAAGAATTTTCATGAAGAAAAATAAATTAAATCAAAAAATTCCGTGGGACATCACCGCAATTCAATTGGCAAACCAGATGGAGCAAAGAATCCTTGATGAGCCAATGCTTAGTGGGGTGAGATCACCCGCTAAGCCCAAATCAAATGCTGCTGCGGTCAATGAACGGATACCTTCATCCGTGACCAAAACAGTGGGTGGACCTATGGGACCCCCAATGACAGTAGGCGTTATGGGTGGTGCAGGAATTCGGAAACTTTCTTCCGATGATGTGCCATCCACTTCTGCTGCTGCCAGGGCAAAAATGGGACCAACTCAACAAACTCCCATCTCCACTAAGGAGAGATTGTTGACACTAAGAGTAAAACTGGGGGTTAAAGGGAGTAATCCATCCCGTCCTACCACCTCGGAGAAAACCTCCAGGATGGCCAAGGAATCCCTCTTCCTGATCGTGGTCAACCTGGGGGTTTGGATGACCCGAGAAGAAAGGAGCGAAAGTGGAGCTGGAGTCAGATGGTACCTCACTTACCTGTCTCAGGGTTTGCAACCAGATGATGCTCTTGCCAAGGCAAAGGAGCACAGGGTTGTAAAGGATTCGGCTGGCACAATATCACAACCGAATGTAAACAAGAACCTGAAGAAAGGGTACGAAACACCTTTTCTCCTAATCTTGACCCAGCGAAAAAGATTAAGGCGGCAACACCGTCAGGCCCACCTAGTCGTGGAGGGTACAAGGCAGCAGGTAGCTACGCTAAGGTGGCGTCCGTCACCAAGGTGGCTGTTGTTCCTGCGGATTATCCGAACACCATCCTGACTAGAGAGGAGCTGACAAGTGTTGAGCAGATGTTGCTTGAGAAGCTGGTTGATAAGTGGACCAAAGAATTCTCCTTCGATCGTATCCACTTCAAGCCTGGCTTCCTGAGCATCGACTGCTGTTCGACGGTCTCAGTGGAATGGCTGAAAGGGGTCGTGATGCAGCTTTCAGTGAGAGAGGGCGTCAGTTTGGTCGCCAAAGTGGGAGACAACATCCCACAATCACACACAGTCTTCCTCTTCCTCCCTCGTAGTAGTGGACAAGAGGTAGCTGTGTCACTAAAGTTTCTCTCCAGCCAAAATATTGGGCTGAACACCAATTTCTGGAGAGTATGGAGTTGCAAGGACGAGGGCAACGGACAGTTGTTGTCCGTAGAAATAGAAGATGGGTCCATGCAATTAATAAAGAGCTCGGGATATGCGTTGAACTACCGATTTAGGAAAATCAAAGTCGGTTGTTCCAAACATACTCAGGAAAAGCCCAAGGCAGAGGAAGTAAAGGAGACAAACATCCCACCTCTGTCACAGGTAACTACGAGTAGTAGGCTTCCCCCAGCTGAACCGAAAACTGTGGCCCCGGAAATCTCTTCCAGGGCCCCCAGTGTTGAGATAAGGGCTGAGGCCGCATACTGTCCTTCACTGGTACACAATCTGGAGGATGTCTCTATGGACGAGGAGGACGAAGATGGGAATAACACCATCTCGTCACAACCTGCTCCATAAGATGACGAGACTGAAAGTGGCTCAGGCAAACATCCATCATGCCAGAGCAGCCTCGGCTGTCATCGGGAGTGTGTTTGCCAAGAACAACATGGGGCCCTCATTCAAGAGTCATGGTGTTACAAAGGTCAAATTAGGGGCCTTTCTAGTAAGTTTACAAAGGTAATATGGGATGCCAATGCTGGCATTCCCCGCACCTGTATCCTGATTAGAAATGAAATTAACTACTTTTGTCTTTCAGAATTTATGTCGCGAGATCTCACACCCATCATGGTAACGTACATTGATGATGGGGTCTCTCGCGATATAGTCCTTGCATCGGCCTACTTTCCGGGAGATATGAAGGACATCCCGGAAGAAGTCTATAAGCTGGCGAGGTATTGCCTATCCAAAAGGATTCCACTATTGGTGGGCTGTGACTCAAATGCGCACAATACCATCTGGGGTAGCAGTGACACCAATAAACGGTGAGTCAGTTCTAGAATTTTTATTATCACTTAATTTATATATATTGAATAAGCGGAACACACCGACTTATAGAAATGTAATTAGGGAGGAAGTTCTTGATCTGACTTTCTGTAGTCCAGAGCTAACTGATATTATTAACAATTGGAAAGTTTCGGACGAACCCTCTCTGTCGGACCGCAGCATAATTGAGTTCGATATAGGAGGTATCATCACAAAAACGGTAGTTTTTAGAAATCCTAGGTATACTAACTGGGAATTCTTCGATAGTTCAGTGCATTATTCACTACTCTCATCCTCAAACATCCAAGGAATATATAAAAATCTGGTGGAGCTAGAGGAGGGTGTCAATGAGCTGAATGAAATCATTTCCGAATCCTATGTTTTATCTTGTCCTCTTAGAGCAAAAAAAAAAGGGAATGTTCCTTGGTGGAACTCTAGTCTGCCTACTAGACGTCCTAAGGCGCGTAGGCTATTCAATATAGCCAAGCGTACTGGGGACTGGGAAAAATATAAAAAAGAGTTGACGATCTATAAGAAAGAGATCAGACAAGCCAAAAGGACTAGCTTTAGATCCTTTTGTGAAAGTGTAGAATCGACTCCTGAAGTAGCACGACTTCATAGAGCTCTTGCGAAAAACAAAGTCGATTTAAAGTTGGCTTTGAAATCTGAGGTTGGGACGTTCACGGCAAATGAAGAGGATCGCACTCTCTTTTTGCTACGTGTGCACTTTCCTGGGAGCTCTATCCAGTTCCCTCCATCCTTGCAGATGGATGCTCTTCCTAGAAGAGCAAGCAAGATTGGCTGGAAGTTGGCCAAATAAATTATAACTACTGAGAGGTTGAGATGGGCCACCAGCTCTTTGCAGCCATATAAATCGCCGGGTGCGGATGGTTTTTACCCGATCCTCTTCCAAAGGAGTGGTGAGGCACTGATTCCGCGCCTGGTAAATATCACTAGGGCAATTCTTGCTTTTGGGAAGCATGGCGCACAGCTAAAGTGGTATTTATCCCCAAGGTAGGCAAGAAGGATATGGCCCATTGTACTATTTGACATCCTTTGTACTAAAAGCAATGGAGAAAGTAGTAGTAAATCAATGCCTCAAAGACCACCATTGTGCCGTTCACTAGAAAGAGATCTCTACCATATATGAAACATATTCTTCTAAATGGTACACAGGTCGATATTAGCTCTGAGACCAAATACCTCGGAGTCATTTTCGACAAAATGTTATTGTGGAAGGCTCATCTGACAGCAACCACCAAGAGGGCTACAGCTTCCTTAATGATATGTAGACGGCTTGCTGGTAAATCTTGGGGATGCAACCCAAAAATCATTCGCTGGATGTATACCATGATGGTGAGACCAATCATCACCTATGGTTCTTTAGCCAGGTCAAATAGAGTCAGACTTAAGACAGCGAAATCTGCATTAAGTAAAGTACAACGTCTTGCCTACCTTGTTATCACTGGAGCTAAACGCACCTGTACAACAGCAGCAATGGAAGTTATACTAGATCTAAAACCCTTACATCTAGTAATTCAAGACTCTGCTAGGAAATCTCTTACCAGAATACAAGAAATTATTTCGAGAGAATCAAATTACACCCAAAATATATGGGGTAAAAATTCTACTCAAGAAAACGGTGTTCACGCCGTGAACCCCTATTCCCGATGGCTGCTACCCGGTGCGAGCGTGGCCAGATTCTGCCTGTCAAACGTTCGTGCCGGTCGACAGCCATCTTTATGATCTACCACCGATCTGCCCTGTCAAGTGTTTGCATGCGATTTCTCGCGACTTGACTCGGCCACTTGTAGTGAAACCAGCGAGGGAGCCGCATCACCAGATTCAGAGTCTGCATCGTGGCCATCGATCGTGCAACCACGCGCACCGAGTGAAGAGGCTTCATAAGTGGATGAAGGGACAAGGATGGCCAAAATCAAACATAATTTCCTTAAAAAACGAAAAACTATTATAACCAATACTTTTGCTGCAATTATAATAAAGAAGATAAGGCGAAAAACGCACCTACAATTCCAAGCATTATTAAATTCAACAGGAATTCCAAGCATTATTAAATTCAACCAATTATTAAACATGGTCCTTCGAGCCGGATAAGAACAGGTACCGTCTTTGAGTGATCGTGCAATAAGCTTATTTGCGGTGGTGTGTAGGTGTCTTGTCACCTGACCACCTTAGAACGACTCAGCGCTCCTGTCGATCTCAACACTGAGTGGAGAGTTTCAGCGACTGACGGTGTTACGAACTCGCCCAACCTTGGACCATCAACCCAGAATCAAATATCCCACTCCACTTCCTCATTTCCGTGAACATAGACTCAATTATCATAAATGATTGAGCTTCGATCCAGAACCACAAATTGTTGCCATGCTTATCCGATTCTTGCACGCGGAAGAGGCTCTTACCAGTTTCGTAAGTGATTTCGAAAGCCGTCGATTGGACAGTCACTCCGACAATTCGCTACATGATGCAATGGGAGAGCTCGACTCTCTGTGGGGTTTCGTCAAAAACAGCCAGGCGAAGGCGATGAGTGAAGCTATCGGCAACAAAGATGGTGTTGCACTGCGGAAGCATCTTCAGCAACATCTCCTCGAAATCTATGACACAGATCGGAGGTGTAAGATTAACATGATGGGATGGCTTTCGTGCCTGCAGAGTGAGGCATCATCTTTGAAGCAAACTTCCTCGGATAGGCAAATGTGGGAGTGCAGCCGAATGCACCGCGCTCTCCCCGAATTCACACCCACCAAGCGGGTGAAACAAGGGAGGTATGTATTATTTGTTATCGCCCTGCTCACCTCACACCTATGTGTCCTAAATTTCAGCAAGCCAGTCTCACAACCAGGTGGCGTTTGGTACGAAGGCACGGCCTGTGTATGAATTGTTTGACAGTCTCGCATAGAACGGCAAATTGCCCCAGTACTGACTTATGCTTCTCCTGTCGGGAGCGGCACCATACCATGCTTCACAGAACCCCGTCACATACAACGCGTACTGCTCCGTCAAGCCAGCCACCATATGTTCAAGTTCTGACGATGCCAGTCATACGCGCGGCAGATAAGGCGGGACCCAGTCAAAGTCAACTTTGTGGTCGACAGCCAAACCGATTGCAGCTCGGCACCGCCATGAATAACCTTAAAATGCGGGGCGTCACTTCTATGGCCCAGGCTCTGATAGATTCGGGATCTGAGGGGTCTTTCATTTCAGACCGCCTCCATGAGCGCCTTAAGCTGTCTGCGCGCACAATACATGCTCCGGTGTCTGGGGTGAATATTGGAGTGACTCCAAAAGTTACAAAACTCTGCAAGTTGGCCATCGGATCGCAGTACGACGCGGATGTGCGGCTTCTGGTGTCAGCCAAGGTACTGCCTACCCTGACCGGAGAATTGCCACCTCTTCAACTCAATAAGTGGGAACACAAACAGCTGGGTAGCATCCAGTTGTCTGACCCGGGCATCATTAATTCATCACAGGTCAATGTCTCATTGGGTGGGGATGCGTACCCACTGATCACGCTTGGTGGGTTAGAATACAATGGTGTGGGGGCAAAATTTCGAAAGAGACAATATTCGGCTGGAATCTTACAGGTCCTCTACCCTTCAACCAAAATTCATCCTTCGCTACAAAAATGAAATTTGCGAAAACCGTCTCCTACGACCGCCGTTGCAATCGAAATGGGGACATTGCGATGACTTTCACGGGACGACAGCTCTCCCAAACTCCTGCAGCAGGAGTAGATTCGTACCCCCAGACATCCCGCCGGGCTACCTTGGAACGGTACCGAACCACTCAATCAAATCAAATAGATTGCTCCTATGCCAGACCAATAGGTTCAGTTCAACATGTTGCAATGAAGCAATATAAGTTCAATAAACTATGGCTGGGTAAACACCCAGTAAAAAATCAACTATATGACGAGGTGATAGTGGAATACATGAAGCTCAACCGCATGTCCGAAGTTTTGCCTCCGTTCGTATCCCCGGTACCTCACTACTACCTACTGGACCCTACCCAGACAGCGTACCAACGCATTCTCTTTCGAGAAAACCCGGCCGCTCCCACAGCGGATTTCAAACTAAGAACGGTCACCTTTGGGGTGAATTGTGCTCCTTACCTCACGATAAGGACACACTTAGAACTCGCAGACGGCATGCAATACAAGTACCCTTCGACTTCGGATGCGCTGCGCAATGTAATGTTCATCGACGCCCCATTGATTGGCACCCATTATGTCTCCTCGGCAACCCGAGGGCAGAACCAACCTATGGGTGTCCCTGGACCGACAGGGAACCCACTGAACAAATGGGCTGCCAGCTCTGAACCCATTTTTTCCGACCTATCGCCGGGGCTTCTACTCCGGAAAGACTTCTTCAAACATGAAGAGTCTTGTACCCCTAGTACCGTACGTTCTCGATGCGGCCAGTATTATGATGTATTTTCTTTACGTTTGGCAACCATTCTGGCAATTTTTAAGCACACCGACCGAAAGGTGTTGTATATTGCTGCGCAACTCTTCGACCCTACAGGGGAGTTAATTTCGATCGACCAGATCTTGATGCAACAAATCTGGTGGAACCAAATAAGTTGGGACGACCAACTGAATCTCGCTACTCTAGTTAGAAGGGAAGATTTCTATTATCAATATCAGGCGATCTCCCAAATACGCGTGCCACGCTGGGTCATATTAGCACCTGATAACCACACTGAATATCAAGCTTTGTCACAAACAAAGCATTACCTTAGCAGACTAATGGGGATTCGCAAACTTCGCGGATTTATTCTCAATCCCTGCCCCCAGCCTATCGTGGGACTTTACCTTCGTCCCCCAACTGTGTCACCTATGAGGGGAATAAATAAAGCAGGAGATGGGTACCAACACCACTCTCAGCTAAAATTAGGGCTGCTAATGCGTAACTGGAGAGATTTTTTCCTTTATTTCAGCTCATAGTAGAAACGGTGTTCTGTTCCGACCCAACTGTAATCTTCTGGAAAACTTCAGAGACTTGCTACCACCAGCTTCCTGTAACTTTTTGATATGAGCCCGACTCACTGACCCACTTAAACCTGAGGAGACATCCGCGTTTCCATCCACCTGGAAGGTTAAGTGGGCAACGTCAAAGCAATCTCATCCATCACGAGCGTTGCCTGATGAGAATCACGCCGGCATTTCCAGGACTTGTTGGGAATATTCGCAACGTGAAGATGGTGTTTGACCTAGGAATCCGTACATGAACTATCACCAATGGAGTAATGGCGCTGCAGGACGAGCCCCCTCCCCTATGGGGTGTACCGTAATTACGATCGGCTTCTTGTTGACAACCCCGTTTATTTTTTCCATCCTTCATTTTCATAATCTATTCTTTTACTTCACCTACTAATTTTTTGATTTCTTCCCATTGTAAGGAGCAAATTTTAGGCTTAAAATTTGCCCCTACATATTTAGTTTTGCCATAACGCCCCAAACGTGTATATTTAAAATAGGGGCCAAGTGCTTAAACAACCAACCCTAAAATATACACGTTAATAGTCCTAAGACTTTGGCTCCTCCCACCTGTATTGCTAAAAAGCACATACACAACCGCCATCATATTTAGTGCAGCAGCCATCATACAAGTGAGTCTAAGACACCTCCCACCATAGTAATGCTGCCAACAACAAGTGTTATACTCTGCATTGGGAGGACAGAAGACACAGCCACAATTAAGTCAGACAGTGGAACCCTGTGATAAGCGACGAAAAACATACAACGAAGTCAACAACGCAAGATAACACAGGAGAATATCACACAAATAATTGTGCAACCGGCTGACCACAGTTAAAATAATATGAATTTACAACAACAGTGCCTAACGCAATGTTAGAAACTTACAAGAGATCGCGACAGAAGTTGCCGACTGCATTAGTTCGGAAAATTAACCCACTAACAACACCCAAACACGAAGGCCAAGCACAAAGTGGAACACGACAGACCGATCGCTAAGCACACCAACAGGCCGGACAAAGCATAAAGAGGAGAAGCAAAAATTAAATATCCAATGTTTTAATATTTTTAACTATTTTAAGCCATCAATAAAAAATATCAACAAAGTGCTGAAGGTGGCCGAAGGACAAATAGCAACAACAACAAACAACACAAGGAACAACAACAAGGTAAATCATCACAACAACAACACAATATTGAAGGTGGCCCAGGGGCAAAAACTTACAAGAACAACAGCGAGAAAAAAACAACAATGTGCTGAAGGTGGCCCAAGGTCAAATTCAAACAAGAAGAACAATGCGGGAAACTGTAGCAACATGCCACAACAAACTACAGTTCCCGCACAACAACAACTATTGGATGATATACACTAAACCTGGAGCATAAAAGCAGGAGCAACTGGCAACCCAGTCTCTTTCTTTCATTCGGCATCAGGCAGACAAGACACACTCCGATCCAGCAGCAGAAAAACTCCAGCACCAGTAGCACCAAGGTAAAGTATACTTTTACACAAGACTAGACTTACTCCAACGCTAAGACCGCCCCACGAGTTTATGGTTCTACCGATTCTCGTGGTGACTTATACTAACGCTAAGACCGCCCCACGAGTTTATGGTTCTACCGATTCTCGTGGTGACTTATACTAACGCTAAGACCGCCCCACGAGTTTATGGTTCTACCGATTCTCGTGGTGACTTATACTAACGCTAAGACCGACCCACGAGTTTATGGTTCTACCGATTCTCGTGGAGACTAATACGTACGTACAGAACCGCGAGTTTATGGTCCTACCGATTTTCGCGGAGACTAGCACTGCCAACAGCGACCACACAGACGAGGCCCCAAGCGACTAGCAAGTCTAATTATTTAGGTAATTTAAATTAGAACAAAACCAAATTTGAATAAGTTAAGCAAAATAAAACTATTTAAACTAATTTAATTAAACAAGCTATTTAAGTTAATTAGCAGAGTAAAATCATTTTCAAACTAATAAATTAATATAAATCAAATTATAAACAATTATAATTAAATAAATGAATTAAATAAACCACATGTAAGTACACACCGGCTTTTAACATTAATTTCTGTATACGACCCCTGGAACCCGCTGAGTTTTACCCCAGCCGAAATAGAGTCGTTACAGTGGCGCCCGAGCAGGGACTCTCAGAATAAAGAGAGTAAATACAACAAAGCTATATTATCCAACCCACGTCCCATCACCAGAGTCTGACACAGGATGGGAAAGACGAGTTGGGTGTACACCGTGCGAAAAGACCAACTGGTAGTCTGTTGTGTCGAGTTTGGCCTAGAGGCCACGGGCACAGTGGAAGAGCTACGAAAGAGGCTTGCGGAGTTTATCACCGACACAGAGATGACTCTAGACCAGGAGGTTCGGCTGGCAGAGCTACAGGCCCGACTCACGAAGACTTTGTCGCCAGGACCCAGTCCACACTTGAGAGCTAGCCCCAGCGCAGAGCGACCTATAAGCCCCGGAGCATCGACAGCCACGAAGAAAGACACGCTATGGGCAGCCCGAAATGTTCCAGCTGTATATGATACCGCGTTCCAGACAGTAGTCCCTGAAGTCTCGCGAAGCGGGATAGCCATCTACTCGGCAGTCATCGACCACGTTAGGAAATGGTCCTTGAAATATGATGGAGGGCATGACCCGATAGCTTTCATAGAGCGAGTGGAAGAATTATCGGAAGTCTATGGACTAAACAAGCACATGCTGCCTCGAACTATGCCAGAACTCCTAAAGGAGCGTGCTCTGCTCTGGTATAGAAACAACAACCGAGCATGGGTTGATTGGGTTTTATTCAAAAAGGACTTCTTGAAGTTTTTCCTACCCACCAGGTACTTCGAAAAGCTGGAGGATGAAATTCGCCAACGACGGCAAAACCCACGTGAACACTTCAAACAGTACGTGGTAGAACTTCAAAACCTGATGCGTCACGCAGGATACACGGAGGCCCAGAAGTTAGAGCGAATCTTTCGCAACAGCCTAGAGGAATACCAGTGGTATGTCCGTCGAAAGGATTTCGATACGCTGGAAGAATTGGTGGAAATGGCGGAAGACCTCGAGGGCATACGTGGTGACAACGAGGCTTCACGAGCAGCACCACCACGACCACCGCCACCACGACCACCACCAACACGCCACGAGATACAACCACGGGTCGAGCGCATGTCCCCATGCGAAACCAGAAACCGACAAGTAGCACCAGCCAACTGTACCAAGAAGGTGGTACCTATAAATCCACGAACAGCATGCAGAAGATGTGGTCAGTCTGATCACATAGCGCGACACTGCCGCAATGCCCAAGTACTTTTCTGTTGGGAGTGCGGTAGGAGAGGAACTAGAACAGTTGAATGCTGTAGGACGGTAGGGGGAAACGAGCGGGGCTGCCGCCAGCAACGAGGCATGGGTCAGCCCACGGACAACAAGCCTCAAACGCAGTAAGTGCACTACGCTACGATGGACAGCGTATCTGTGCCGCCGTCACCATTGGTACAGAAAACATCACGGCCACACTAGACACAGGCGCCACAAGGAGTTTCATCAGCGAGCGACTCATTTCCCATTTTGGTGCTACCACCGGTAGAGTAAACTCTACATACACTAGAGCACGGATGGCGGATGGTCGAACAAGGGATATTACTCAAGCGTTTGTGACGTGTGTCAAGCTTGGTGGAAAGGTATGTCAGCTGGAGCTACTTAGCATGCCCGACTCCACCGACGACTTACTGCTCGGCCTGGACTTCATGACACAGCAAGGCCTATCCATGACATGTGGAGGCCAGGAAATCCAGCTAGGCCCCAAGACGGATGGTGTGCAATCACAAGTTATCGCATCGTGCACAACCATACGACATGAAGCCGCTACGGACGAATCAAAGATAAAACTGTTTCTGGCCACAGAGTTGGCTAAATTCACAGACGGGCCAAACGTGACCAATATCACAAGCCACAAAATAGTGATGCGCGATGACCGACCCATCAAACAACGATACTACCCGAGAAATCCAGCGCAGCAAGAAATCATTGGCGCGGAAGTGGACGAATTAATAGCTAAAGGCTGTATCGAACCCTCGCATAGCCCCCACAGCGCACCGATTGTGCTAGTAAGGAAACGGGATGGGAAATGGCGTCTGTGCATCGATTATCGACAACTCAACGCCAGGTCCATACCCGACGCATACCCACTGCCGCGAATCCAACACATCTTAGACCGACTGCGTGAGGCTAAATACATCAGTAGGCTCGATCTGAAGAACGGGTATTGGCAGATACCCATGGAGGAGCAGAGCAAGCAGTATACCGCATTCACGGTACCCGGCAGAGGCCTCTTCCAGTGGCGTGTTATGCCTTTCGGGCTACACTCCGCACCAGCAACCTTTCAAAGAGCACTGGACCAAGTTATTGGCCACGACATGGAGCCACACGCGTTTGCCTACCTTGATGACATTATTGTCACAGGGAGAGACCTAGAAGAACACATGAGAAACCTGCAAGAGGTGTTCCGACGGTTGAGGGAGGCAAATTTGAAACTAAATCTGGAGAAGTGTGCATTCTTTCGGAAGGAGCTAAAATATCTGGGACACGTGGTCAGCGACAAAGGAATACATACTGACCCAGATAAATTCGCTGCCATGCGGGAGCTGCAACCACCAGAGAACATACGACAGCTACGTCGCTGCTTGGGCATCGCATCTTGGTACCGCCGTTTTGTACCCGACTTTGCAAAAGCAGTACACCCTTTAACGATGCTGCTTAAGAAAGGAAAACATTTGCGATGGAGTACCGAACAACAGGAGGCTTTTGAATTACTGAAACAACGATTGACGGAAGCTCCGATTTTCGCCTGCCCAGACTTTGGTCAGAAGTTCACGCTCCAGACCGACGCCAGTGACTACGGGTTGGGAGCAGTGCTTACGCAGGAGATCGAGGGGGCGGAGCGAGTAATAGCGTACGCTAGTAGACACCTGAATGGAGCTGAGCTAAACTACTCCCCAACTGAGAAGGAGTGTCTAGCCATAATATGGGGCATCCGGAAAATGCGGCCATATCTGGAGGGCTACCACTTTACCGTGATCACCGACCACCTATCGCTGAAGTGGCTAAATTCCATCGAGAGCCCTTCAGGACGCATAGCACGGTGGGCGCTAGAACTTCAGCAGCATTCATTCGAGGTACAATACCGCAAAGGAAAACTAAATGTACTGGCGGACGCACTATCGAGACAACCGGTCGAGGCTGCATGCACTGTCACTGTGCAGGACCAAGCAGAGCAAAATTGCAAGTGGTGGCTCAAGCGAAAAGGAGAAATACTTGCCAACCCGGCTAAATTCTCCGACTACACACTGGAAAACGGGCAGCTGTATCGCCATATACCAAATCGCACGGGTGATGAGGACTGTACACCATGGAAGCTATGCGTACCTAGGCCTCTGAGGGTACGAATTTTGCAAGAGAACCACGACGAGCCAACCGCAGGACACCTAGGCATCCGGAAAACGATAGCCCGAGTTGCAAATAGGTACTACTGGCCAGGACTGTTCCGGGACACCAGCCGCTACGTTCGTCAGTGCACACTATGCCAGAGGTACAAGTCCGCTACCAGCCGTAAAGTAGGGTGGACATGTAAGGAGCAAATTTTAGGCTTAAAATTTGCCCCTACATATTTAGTTTTGCCATAACGCCCCAAACGTGTATATTTAAAATAGGGGCCAAGTGCTTAAACAACCAACCCTAAAATATACACGTTAATAGTCCTAAGACTTTGGCTCCTCCCACCTGTATTGCTAAAAAGCACATACACAACCGCCATCATATTTAGTGCAGCAGCCATCATACAAGTGAGTCTAAGACACCTCCCACCATAGTAATGCTGCCAACAACAAGTGTTATACTCTGCATTGGGAGGACAGAAGACACAGCCACAATTAACTCAGACAGTGGAACCCTGTGATAAGCGACGAAAAACATACAACGAAGTCAACAACGCAAGATAACACAGGAGAATATCACACAAATAATTGTGCAACCGGCTGACCACAGTTAAAATAATATGAATTTACAACAACAGTGCCTAACGCAATGTTAGAAACTTACAAGAGATCGCGACAGAAGTTGCCGACTGCATTAGTTCGGAAAATTAACCCACTAACAACACCCAAACACGAAGGCCAAGCACAATGTGGAACACGACAGACCGATCGCTAAGCACACCAACAGGCCGGACAAAGCATAAAGAGGAGAAGCAAAAATTAAATATCCAATGTTTTAATATTTTTAACTATTTTAAGCCATCAATAAAAAATATCAACAAAGTGCTGAAGGTGGCCGAAGGACAAATAGCAACAACAACAAACAACACAAGGAACAACAACAAGGTAAATCATCACAACAACAACACAATATTGAAGGTGGCCCAGGGGCAAAAACTTACAAGAACAACAGCGAGAAAAAAACAACAATGTGCTGAAGGTGGCCCAAGGTCAAATTCAAACAAGAAGAACAATGCGGGAAACTGTAGCAACATGCCACAACAAACTACAGTTCCCGCACAACAACAACTATTGGATGATATACACTAAACCTGGAGCATAAAAGCAGGAGCAACTGGCAACCCAGTCTCTTTCTTTCATTCGGCATCAGGCAGACAAGACACACTCCGATCCAGCAGCAGCAAAACTCCAGCACCAGTAGCACCAAGGTAAAGTATACTTTTACACAAGACTAGACTTACTCCAACGCTAAGACCGCCCCACGAGTTTATGGTTCTACCGATTCTCGTGGTGACTTATACTAACGCTAAGACCGCCCCACGAGTTTATGGTTCTACCGATTCTCGTGGTGACTTATACTAACGCTAAGACCGCCCCACGAGTTTATGGTTCTACCGATTCTCGTGGTGACTTATACTAACGCTAAGACCGCCCCACGAGTTTATGGTTCTACCGATTCTCGTGGTGACTTATACTAACGCTAAGACCGACCCACGAGTTTATGGTTCTACCGATTCTCGTGGAGACTAATACGTACGTACAGAACCGCGAGTTTATGGTCCTACCGATTCTCGCGGAGACTAGCACTGCCAACAGCGACCACACAGACGAGGCCCCAAGCGACTAGCAAGTCTAATTATTTAGGTAATTTAAATTAGAACAAAACCAAATTTGAATAAGTTAAGCAAAATAAAACTATTTAAACTAATTTAATTAAACAAGCTATTTAAGTTAATTAGCAGAGTAAAATCATTTTCAAACTAATAAATTAATATAAATCAAATTATAAACAATTATAATTAAATAAATGAATTAAATAAACCACATGTAAGTACACACCGGCTTTTAACATTAATTTCTGTATACGACCCCTGGAACCCGCTGAGTTTTACCCCAGCCGAAATAGAGTCGTTACACCATCCAGATCATTCATCACTCCGACTCACCGAGAAAGCAAACAAAACCCACCGCACAGTTAACGCTGCTGTAGGCAATCCAGTATCCAATTGACCACCCGGAACCATCACCTCCAAACCTGCCGAAGGCGACCACTCGGCAGGTACAACCCCACCGCACCTATCCCACGTTGTGCTAGATGTGCCGCAACGAAGGCCATCGAATAGAAGGTGTCTCTCTTGCTCTCCACACCCGAACTCGGGTGATCAGTAAGTCATCTCCGGGTGAAGCTCTTTACCCTGCTGCGCCAGCAGCCCCCATGCGCCATCTGCAGAGGGGATCACCACACCACCCTCCACCTGCGAAAGGAATAGGATAAAGGGATTCGGGTCCGTCCAAGGTGCGTCTTTTTGCAATAATGCAAGGGGGCGGCATGTTCACGCCGTGAACCCCTATTCCCGATGGCTGCTACCCGGTGCGAGCGTGGCCATATTCTGCCTGTAAAACGTTCGTGCCGGTCGACAGCCATCTTTATGATCTACCACCGATCTGCCCTGTCAAGTGTTTGCATGCGATTTCTCGCGACTTGACTCGGCCACTTGTATTGAAACCAGCGAGGGAGCCGCATCACCAAATTCAGAGTCTGCATCGTGGCCATCGATCGTGCAAACACGCGCACCAAGTGAAGAGGCTTCATAAGTGGATAAAGGGAGAAGGATGGCCAAAATCAAACATAATTTCCTTAAAAAACGAAAAGCTATTATAACCAATAACTTTGCTGCAATTATAATAAAGAAGATAAGGCGAAGAACGCACCTACATACGGTATATATAAATCTCACAAGGATTTTATGTCAAGAAAATTCCATTTTGCACACAAATACTGTACAATGATGAGTTGCAAAAAAGAATGGAAAGGTCTAACTGAGACGTATAAAATTAGTTTAGAGAAACTTCCTTCTTATGGTATACTGACGGTTCTAAGACAATGGACGGAACTGGGGCAGGAGCATTTGGGCCTGGAACCAACTACTGGGTTCTTTTCCAAGCATTTTTCAAGTGGAAATTCACGCTATTGAAAGATGTGCCCAGATCAACATTGACAGGAAGTATCGGGGGAAAAACATCGTGATACTATCTGATAGTCAAGCAGCACTCAAGAGTCTCAGCTCACCCTTAGTGAGGTCTAAATTTGTGTGGGACTGTATTGGGAAGCTAAACTCCCTAGGCAGTACGAAGAAGTTATCTCTAATGTGGGTACCAGGCCACATAGGAGTAGAGGCAAATGAGAAGGCTGATAGCTTAGCTAGGAAGGCTGCGGCCTCTCACTTCAACGGCCCTGAATCATCCAATACCATTGGAGGTCTGCTGAAGAAACGTACAGATGCAAAACGAAGTCAAACCTGTAACACTCTTCCGGGATTAAGACAGTCCAAAGCTCTTCTGGGAGATTTTAATCCTAAAAGAGCCAAGGAGTTAATAAATATGCTTAGGAGTAAATTTAGAATCATCACAGGTATTTTAAGCCGACATTGTAGACTCAACGACCATTTGAACAAGTTGGGTATATCTTCAGATGCCATCTGTCGATTCTGTGGAGAAAGTGACGAAACCTCACTGCACCTGATCACAGACTGCGGACCATTGGCACACAAAAGACACAGGTGTTTTGGAGAATATATCTTAGATATGAGCAAGATCCCTCATCCTGATTTGTCCAAAATATATGAATTTCTATCGGAAATTAACCTGACAGAAGATTTATAGATGAGACTATCCTCATCTTTCTAATAAATAGGGGCATCACAATAGATCTTTCAGGTCGCAGTGTATAACACCCTTAAATATATCTATCTATCTATCTATCTATGTAAAAAAATAATTTAAAAAAAATTAAAGAAAGGACCAACGGCAAGAAAAATGTAATAGAAGAAAAACAATAATGAATATAAACAAAAAAAGGAAATAAAACAAGGCGAAAGAAAAAAAATAAAGAGAAAAAAACGACAATGTTGATGGCAGAGTACAAAGCAACTATTCGTAGCAGTAGATTAAGAAATTATGTATAAGATCAGAAGGCGATTGCACCACCTTCTCCAGAAGGAGGGGAGGGATGTTGTGAGTCAAGATACGGCTACTGCAAGCTTTCAGGGTGACTCGGTACATGCAGCTGCGGATCAAACTGCATGATCAGCACGCAAATAAAATCAGGCCAGTTAATGAACTGGTAAGGTAAGCAGTGCATGACCTAGTTGCCGCGAAAGCAGAATAGGGCGAAAGTAGTTTACATTGTATAGCGTAAATGTAAGTTTATAAACATAAGTGTTTATAACTTAATAAAGGGATTGTATTTCTGAAAGCGAAACGGTAGTGTCTTGGTTTTGCGCAGCAGTTCGGTATAGTTTTAATAGTAGAATCAGTGCTGAATTTACAGGTCCAGGAACCATCGGACAACTGCCGTGCGCATCACACCAGTTTCGCAAGGAGATACAACATGTTTGCTACTTTGCCCATTGGTAAGATCGGCCGCTGCGGCCAAGATATTTTTTTCCTTTGTCAACTGCAATAGTGTTCGGTTGCTCGTTTTTTGGTTTCGCAACAGCAATTGCGTTTCAGTTCTGTTAAATAATTTAAGAAATCACAACGCCCTCCGTGGAAAATAATTGGGTTATAAAACTAAATCGTAAAGGCCCTGCTCGGCCAATAATTTGCAACTGCATCTGTTTTTTCGTTATTAAAAAGTTTGCAAATTTTTTCTGTAGAATCCCTGCGAGGCAAGTGAATTTAACTGCGTCAGTCAAGTTCGCAAATTTGTAATTAAAGCGAAATGGCCCTGTGTGGCAAAATAAATCAGTTTCTTTGATTAAATTACCAAACATTATCATTATTATATAAAACAATAGTCTGCTGTACGTAAAAGCTCAGCAACTCAACCTTTTTTTGGTGAGCTCGGCGTGATGCGGCGAATAAGTCTAAGAGCAAACCGTTAACCGTTAGACTTGTCACGCGTATTCTTTGTTCTTGCTGTTTTTTTCTTTTTTTCACACCAAACCACTTTCGTTTTCGTTTCGTTTATTCTTGTAAAAGCGGTAAAAAATAAAAACATGCTATTGAATTACGAAAATGTTCCGCCTGAAAATAGGGTGCTGCTTTATAAAAACAAAGCACAGGCAATGTATGACAAAGCACGCGAAATTGATCAGACCGTCTCTGGAGATATGTTGCGAGAGCTACAAGTGCGTATTGAAATTCTCGAAAAAATTCAGGCAACTTTCGAGTCGGTGCATGAACATCTCGAAGCGCTTGATATTACTGAAACTGGCAGTGTTTGTTGTGAAGCGACTTTTTTGTTGTGAAGCGACTTTTATTTGTGAAGAGCAGCTGGAAGAAATGATGGGCAAATTGACTGTGGAGGGGAGACCAACCTGGCTCCTAGCCAGGACCTTCAACGTACACAGGGCGGCCAGCGTGAGAACGTTTCCGTCAGAAAAGGGATTGGGAGTAGACGTTAAGATTGCCGGAGCGGATGAGTTACTCTGTGTTCAAAACTTACCCGATCCCCAACACAGTGAAAGGGGGATGGGATGTGGTGTCGGAGGTCGAGTTTGCGTACATAGCAGAGTCCAAGGATAGGCTCAAGTATCTGGGTCTATCTGTGATCGACAACGACAAATGTTTGCAGCTTGGAGGTCTAGGCAATGCGAAGGACGAGGGCGCTCTACTGTGAAAGCAACCAGCACAGGTGATGACCAACCGAAACGGAAATTGTGAGGTTCAGCTGTTACAAAGACAGCTTACGTTCACTCGTGGGTGCACTCAATCGGCGGTACCAGCTACAACAGATCTGTTGATGAAGACGGAAAGGGCCAATAGGTGGTTATTCCGATTAAACAAAGCCACGCAGTTTGATTTAGCATGCGAAGACGTTTCGGACCCCCTGTCGCTAATCAGGTTTGGATTGTTGTTCCTAAAAAACCATTGCAGCCTGAGAAACGAGGAAGTTGTGGTGCCATTCGAGAATACGCCAAGTTCGCGGTTTGAATTTAAATTCCGCCAGTCCAACCACATGGAGTTCCTAGAAGCACTGAGAAGTAAGTGGTGGCCCGTGTTAAATAATGACACTGAAGACAACAGGACAGCGAGGGTAAGCATAGCTCGACAATCCGAACAACGTCAACAATTACTCAAAGGTCGGCGGAGCTTTGACGAGCTGAAAGGCCATCTGGACGCGAGTAACAGAATGACTATATTCCACTAGGAGCAGCGCAGTTTCTGGTCGTCACAATGGTCGCCGCACTGGTGGCCATAACGGTTGTAATATTTTCTGTGAGGTGCTGCTGGTGTCGTTGTGGATGCTGGGCGAAGCCAACCGAAGTAAAGAAGCTGGGTGACACAGCAGAGCTCGAATGGGTCCACATCTCCGGGCCCCTTGTCTGGGATAAGTTTGGCAAACCTTCAGTTCGATCAATACCACCGAGAGATACTCTACCGGTAATCGCCGATATAAAAGGAGTCCATTTAAGAGAGAAAGAATAAAAAATAAAACTTGAAAGGAAAATATACATTTAAAAAAAAAAACGAAAAAAAACAAATGTATGAAAAAGTGGGCCGGTAGAAAATCCTTCGACTGAACCCTCCCCGAGGGAACCGGCTGGTAATAGGTCTACAATGGCATCAATTGTTTGATGGTGCTGGATCTAGCTAAGGTCAGGATGTAGCGCTCAGTATTTGATACTCCTTAATAGTACAGCATTGAGAAATACACCTTGACTATGGTTCGAAGGTAAGGGCTGGATCAAGGTGTCACGCGACTCGTGCTGATGATCTGCCAGGCTAGATAGTCTAGTCGAAAACGGAGCCCCCGAATAAAAGGCGCCCTTCGGTGGTAGCTCGGATATTTCAGATTTCTGTCCGAGTGGTCTTTATATTCTTCGCAAGAAAGAATTTTCATGAAGAAAAATAAATTAAATCAAAAAATTCCGTGGGACATCACCGCAATTCAATTGGCAAACCAGATGGAGCAAAGAATCCTTGATGAGCCAATGCTTAGTGGGGTGAGATCACCCGCTAAGCCCAAATCAAATGCTGCTGCGGTCAATGAACGGAGACCTTCATCCGTGACCAAAACAGTGGGTGGACCTATGGGACCCCCAATGACAGTAGGCGGGATGGGTGGTGCAGGAATTCGGAAACTTTCTTCCGATGATGTGCCATCCACTTCTGCTGCTGCCAGGGCAAAAATGGGACCAACTCAACAAACTCCCATCTCCACTAAGGAGAGATTGTTGACACTAAGAGTAAAACTGGGGGTTAAAGGGAGTAATCCATCCCGTCCTACCACCTCGGAGAAAACCTCCAGGATGGCCAAGGAATCCCTCTTCCTGATCGTGGTCAACCTGGGGGTTTGGATGACCCGAGAAGAAAGGAGCCAAGTGGAGCTGGAGTCAGATGGTACCTCACTTACCTGTCTCAGGGTTTGCAACCAGATGATGCTCTTATCAAGGCAAAGGAGCACAGGGTTGTAAAAGATTCGGCTGGCACAATATCACAACCGAATGTAAACAAGAACCTGAAGAAAGGGTACGAAACACCTTTTCTCCTAATCTTGACCCAGCCAAAAAGAGGAGGACGGCAACACCGTCAGGCCCACCTAGTCGTGGAGGGTACAAGGCAGCAGGTAGCTACGCTAAGGTGGCGTCCGTCACCAAGGTGGCTGTTGTTCCTGCGGATTATCCGAACACCATCCTGACTAGAGAGGAGCTGACAAGTGTTGAGCAGATGTTGCTTGAGAGGCTGGTTGATAAGTGGACCAAAGAATTCTCCTTCGATCGTATCCACTTCAAGCCTGGCTTCCTGAGCATCGACTGCTGTTCGACGGTCTCGGTGGAATGGCTGAAAGGGGTCGTGATGCAGCTTTCAGTGAGAGAGGGCGTCAGTTTGGTCGCCAAAGTGGGAGACAACATCCCACAATCACACACAGTCTTCCTCTTCCTCCCTCGTAGTAGTGGACAAGAGGTAGCTGTGTCACTAAAGTTTCTCTCCAGCCAAAATATTGGGCTGAACACCAATTTCTGGAGAGTATGGAGTTGCAAGGACGAGGGCAACGGACAGTTGTTGTCCGTAGAAATAGATGATGGGTCCATGCAATTAATAAAGAGCTCGGGATATGCGTTAAACTACCGATTTAGCAAAATCAAAGTCGGTTGTTCCAAACGTACTCAGGAAAAGCCCAAGGCAGAGGAAGTAAAGGAGACAAACATCCCACCTCTGTCACAGGTAACTACGAGTAGTAGGCTTCCCCCAGCTGAACCGAAAACTGTGGCCCCGGAAATCTCTTCCAGGGCCCCCAGTGTTGAGATAAGGGCTGAGGCCGCATACTGTCCTTCACTGGTACACAATCTGGAGGATGTCTCTATGGACGAGGAGGACGAAGATGGGAATAACACCATCCCGTCACAACCTGCTCCATAAGATAACGAGACTGAAACATCCATCATGCCAGCAAACATCCATCATGCCAGAGCAGCCTCGGCTGTCCTCGGGAGTGTGTTTGCCAAGAACAACATGGGGCCCTCATTCAAGAGTCATGGTGTTACAAAGGTCAAATTAGGGGCCTTTCTAGTAAGTTTACAAAGGTAATATGGGATGCCAATGCTGACATTCCCCGCACCTGTATCCTGATTAGAAATGAAATTAACTACTTTTGTCTTTCAGAATTTATGTCGCGAGATCTCACACCCATCATGGTAACGTACATTGATGATGGGGTCTCTCGCGATATAGTCCTTGCATCGGCCTACTTTCCGGGAGATATGAAGGACATCCCGGAAGAAGTCTATAAGCTGGCGAGGTATTGCCTATCCAAAAGGATTCCACTATTGGTGGGCTGTGACTCAAATGCGCACAATACCATCTGGGGTAGCAGTGACACCAATAAACGGTGAGTCAGTTCTAGAATTGTCGGACCGCAGCATAATTGAGTTCGATATAGGAGGTATCGTCACAAAAACGGTAGTTTTTAGAAATCCTAGGTATACTAACTGGGAATTCTTCGATAGTTCACTGCATTATTCACTACTCTCATCCTCAAACATCCAAGGAATATATAAAAATCTGGTGGAGCTAGAGGAGGGTGTCAATGAGCTGAATGAAATCATTTCCGAATCCTATGTTTTATCTTGTCCTCCTACAGTAAACAAAAAAAAAGGGAATGTTCCTTGGTGGAACTCTAGTCTCGTCCTAAGGCGCGTAGGCTATTCAATCTTGCTAAGCGTACTGGGGACAGGGAAAAATATAAAAAAGAGTTGACGATCTATAAGAAAGAGATCAGACAAGCCAAAAGGACTAGCTTTAGATCCTTTTGTGAAAGTGTAGAATCGACTCCTGCAGTAGCACGACTTCATAGAGCGCTTGCGAAAAACAAAGTCGATTTAAAGTTGGCTTTGAAATCTGAGGATGGGACGTTCACGGCAAATGAAGAGGATCGCACTCTCTTTTTGCTACGTGTGCACTTTCCTGGGAGCTCTATCCAGTTCCCTCCATCCTTGCAGATGGATGCTCTTCCTAGAAGAGCAAGTAAGATTGGCTGGAAGTTGGCCAAATAAATTATAACTACTGAGAGGTTGAGATGGGCCACCAGCTCTTTTCAGCCATATAAATCGCCGGGTGCGGATGGTTTTTTCCCGATCCTTTTCCAAAGGAGTGGTGAAGCACTGATTCCGCGCCTGGTAAATATCACTAGGGCAATTTTTGCTTTTGGGAAGCATGGCGCACAGCTAAAGTGGTATTTATCCCCAAGGTAGGCAAGAAGGATATGGACCATCCCAAATCCTGCAGGCCTATCAGTTTGAGATTCTTTTGTACTAAAAGCAATGGAGAAAGTAGTTAATATACATCTCCTTGAGATCATATTGAAAAGGGAGCCTTTACATCCTTGTCAGTTTGCATATATTTCGGGAAAATCAACTGAAACCGCACTATAACATCTGACTGATCTTATTCAGGCAGCACTGGATAAAAAAGAAATAGCACTTTATGTCGTTGTCGATATTGAGGGAGCTTTTGACAACACTCCTCATGAATATATGATTAGGGCTCTTAACAATAGAGGAATAGATAATACCACTTGCAATTGGATACGAGCTTCACTCAACAGTAGACTGACTGAAGCTGAAGCAGGTGACAAAACTGTGAAAGTCAAAGTAAATAAAGGATGTCCGCAGGGTGGGGTATTATCACCCATTTTGTGGAACATAATAGTTGATGATCTTCTGGTAAAACTCACAAATCTAGGCATATCATGTCAAGGATATGCGAACGATATTGTGATAATAGCTAGAGGAAAATCTGAATCCACTCTTTTTGATATTATCCAGAGGGGCTTATTAGCAGCTAGTGAATGGTGCAGGGGAACAGGATTAAAAATCAATGCCTCAAAGACCACCATTGTGCCGTTCACTAGAAAGAGATCTCTACCATATATGAAACATATTCTTCTAAATGGTACACAGGTCGATATTAGCTCTGAGACCAAATACCTCGGAGTCATTTTCGACAAAATGTTATTGTGGAAGGCTCATCTGACAGCAACCACCAAGAGGGCTACAGCTTCCTTAATGATATGTAGACGGCTTGCTGGTAAATCTTGGGGATGTAACCCAAAAATCATTCGCTGGATCTATACCATGATGGTGAGACCAATCATCACCTATGGTTCTGTAGCCTGGTCAAATAGAGTCAGACTGAAGACAGCGAAATCTGCATTAAGTAAAGTACAACGCCTTGCCTACCTTGTTATCACTGGAGCTGAGCGCACCTGTACAACAGCAGCAATGGAAGTTATACTAGATCTATAACCCTTACATCTAGTAATTCAAGACTCTGCTAGGAAATCTCTTACCAGAATACAAGAAATTATTTCGAGAGAATCAAATTACATCCAAAATATATGGGGTAAAAATTCTACGCAAGAATACGGTATACTAAAATCTCACAAGGATGTACAATGATGAGTTGCAAACAAGAATGGAAAGGTCTAACTGAGACGTATAAAATTAGAGAAACTTCCTTCTTATGGTATACTGACGGTTCTAAGACAATGGACGGAACTGGGGCAGGAGTATTTGGGCCTAGAACCAACTACTGGGTTCTTTTCCAAGCATTTTTCAAGTGGAAATTCACTCTATTGAAAGATGTGCCCAGATCAACATTGACAGGAAGTATCGGGGGAAAAACATTGTGATACTATCTGATAGTCAAGCAGCACTCAAGAGTCTCAGCTCACCCTTAGTGAGGTCTAAATTTGTGTGGGACTGTATTGGGAAGCTAAACTCCCTAGGCAGTACGAAGAAGTTATCTCTAATGTGGGTACCAGGCCACATAGGAGTAGAGGCAAATGAGAAGGCTGATAGCTTAGCTAGGAAGGCTGCGGCCTCTCACTTCAACGGCCCTGAACCCTTCTGTGGACTATCATCCAATACCATTGGAGGTCTGCTGAAGAAATGTACAGATGCAAAACGAAGTCAAACCTGTAACACTCTTCCGGGATTACGACAGTCCAAAGCTCTTCTGGGAGATTTTAATCCTAAAAAAGCCAAGGAGTTAATAAATATGCCTAGGAGTAAATTAAGAATCATCACAGGCATTTTAAGCGGACATTGTAGACTCAACTACCATTTGAACAAGTTGGGTATATCTTCAGATGCCATCTGTCGATTCTGTGGAGAAAGTGACGAAACCTCACTGCACCTGATCACAGACTGCGGACCATTGGCACACAGAAAACAAGGCGAAAGAAAAAAAATAAAGAGAAAAAAAACGACAATGTTGATGGCAGAGTACAAAGCAACTACTCGTACCAGTAGATTAAGAAATTATGTATAAGATCAGAAGGTGATTGCACCACCTTCTCCAGAAGGAGGGGAGGGATGTTGTGAGTCAAGATACGGCTACCTACGAGTAGTCGACTCACGACATGACTTCCCATACAGTGTTAACCACTGCAAGCTTTCAGGGTGACTCGGTACATGCAGCTGCGGATCAAAGTGCATGATTAGCACGCAAATAAAATCAGGCCAGTTAATGAACTGGTAAGGTAAGCAGTGCATGACCTAGTTGCCGCGAAAGCAGAATAGGGCGAAAGTAGTTTACATTGTATAGCGTAAATGTAAGTATATAAATATAAGTGTTTATAACTTAATAAAGGGATTGTATTTCTGAAAGCGAAACGGTAATGTCTTGGTTTTGCGCCGCAGTTCGGTATAGTTTTAATAGTAGAATCAGTGCTGAATTTACAGGTCCAGGAACCATCGGACAACTGCCGTGCGCATCACACCAGTTTCGCAAGGAGATACAACATGTTTGCTACTTTGCCCATTGGTAAGATCGGCCGCTGCGGCCAAGATATTTTTTTTCCTTTGTCAACTGCAATAGTGTTCGGTTGCTCGTTTTTTGGTTTCGCAACAGCAATTGCGTTTCAGTTCTGTTAAATAATTTAAGAAATCGCAACGCCCTCCGTGGAAAATAATTGGGTTATAAAACTAAATCGTAAAGGCCCTGCTCGGCCAATAATTTGCAACTGCGTCTGTTTTTTCGTTATTAAAAAGTTTGCAAACTTTTTCAGTAGAATCCCTGCGAGGCAAGTGAATTTAACTGCGTCAGTCAAGTTCGCAAATTTGTAATTACAGCGAAATGGCCCTGTGTGGCAAAATAAATCAGTTTCTTTGATTAAATTACCAAACATTATCATTATTATATAAAACATTATCATTATTATATAAAGCTCAGCAACTCAACCTTTTTTTGGTGAGCTCGGCGCGATGCGGCGAATAAGTCTAAGAGCAAACCGTTAACCGTTAGACTTGTCACGCGTATTCTTTGTTCTCGCTGTTTTTTTCTTTTTTTTCACACCAAACCACTTTCGTTTTCGTTTCGTTTATTCTTGTAAAAGCGGTAAAAAATAAAAACATGCTATTGAATTACGAAAATGTTCCGCCTGAAAATAGTGTGCTGCTTTATAAAAACAAAGCACAGGCAATGTATGACAAAGCACGCGAAATTGATCAGACCGTCTCTGGAGATATGTTGCGAGAGCTACAAGTGCGTATTGAAATTTCCGAAAAAATTCAGGCAACTTTCGAGTTGGTGCATGAACATCTCGAAGCGCTTATTACTGAAACTGACAGTGTTTGTTGTGAAGCGACTTTGATGAGCTGGTCGGTTGTTTAAGGCTTGTGAAGCTGACATGATAACTGATGTTTAAATTGTTGTTGTATTAGTGTTAGTGCTGGTTTTAAGAAAAGAAGGGGTGTTGTTGCTGAATTTGTGACATTGATTTTTACTTGTTTCTTAACTCATTGCCTCCCCATGGGGGGAGCGTAGTACACTCAAGCTGTGAAGTGTAAACTAGGTCTAAGCAGAAATAATTTTATCACATACCCGAACCAATTTAGTGATTTTTTGTATCGTATATATTAATTTCACAAAAAGTAGAAAATAAATCCAAAAATGATAACTCTTAGTAATAGAATTTAATTTATTTTGGTTTGGCTGCCACTGTCAGCAGTGCTATTATTTATGTAAATTTTTTTGCACTATATTCTTCACAATATTTTCAATAATTTTTTCTTTTTTTATGGAATCACTCGCAATTTTATAAATTTTAAACCTTTCAGTAGTCTTGCACAACTTTAAAACTTTTTGGGTTTATTTTCGCGTATATAATATGTGAAATCAGATGCCGACGCGCACCATTGATTGAGTCCATTTATAGATATTTTTATTTACTTCGTTTCTGGCATTTCCAATAAGTTGCGATAGTCCCGAAGAAACTTTCGCTTCACTTTTTCCTCTCAATTTGTATCTTTCTCACTCTCTCTCTCTCTTTCTGTCTCTGTCTCTATCTATGTCTCTCACTCTCACTCTCTCTGTCTCTGTCTCTCTCTCTGCCTCTGTCTCTCCTTTTATGTCTCTCTCTCACTCTTTCTCACTCTCTTTCTATTTCTGTCTCTCTCGGTCTCTGTCTCTCTCTCTCTCTCTGTTTTTTTGTGTGTATTGGAGGTCGAAATCTGCCACCAGGACGACGCGCCAGTAGTGTATGGCCTATCTACCTAACCACCCACACGGAAGCCTCCCCGACGGTACATAACTGCTAAGCACAACTTCATTCGGGGAGGGGAATGGTCAAAGGACCCCTGCTATGGATTCCCTGAACGTCGTCGCCACTCAAAGTGGCGGAGGTCTCTCATTATTTCTGCCGAGGCATCATAGACCACTTCCCATTTCTTGGGGCACTCGAGCATATGGTGCACGATATTGTCAGGTGTAACGGGCTCTCCGCAAACTCTCTGAAGCACCGCTCTGGCACCGCTGTACCGCGGGCATGCGAAAAGAACATGCTCCGCGTCCTCTGGCTCCGTGCCTCCACAGTTTTCACAACAGGGGGATTCATCCAGCCGGAATCTGTGCAAATATGCACGGAAACCTCCGTGCCCGGTCAGCATTTGTGTGACGTGGTAGTTCACGTCGCCATGCGACCTATTCATCTAATGTTGGAGGTCAGGAAACAGTCTCCACGTCCAACGGCCCTTCTCAGATGCATCCCATCGGGCTTGCCACTCCCGCATGGTGCGCTGCCTGGTGGCTACTACGCGATCTTCCCCACTGGACTCGCGCGTACTTCTGCCGCAGTATAGTTTCCACGACTCCTTGGCCAGCAGGTCCACAGGGATCATACCAGCAATCACCAGCGCGGCGTCTGTGGACACAGTGCGATGGGCACAGATCGTTCGAAGTGCACTTCTCCTAGAGGCTGCCTCTATGGTGCGAACGTATGCCATGACATTCTCCTTATCAGCCCATATGGGCGCCCCATACAGGATAACGGATTTGACAACTCCTGATATGAGCTGTCTCTTCCGCTGCCGCGGTCCTCCAAGGTTCGGCGTTATCCGGCAAAGCGAAGCAGATCCGAGCCTTCGTTTCGCCTACACGCCTTAAGTGTTCCTGGAATGTTAATCTGCAGTCTATCCAGACGCCTATGTACTTCAAGTGTTGGATCGTGGTAATGGTGCAGTTTCCAACTCTTATTTCCACGACCTCCTGTACCTTTCGACGTGAAATAATGATGGCCTCCGTTTTCTGCACCGCCACTCTAAGACCTGCATTCGCCAGCCATTTCCCGACAATGGCCACTGTGCGGTTTGCATCCGCTACTACCTCTTCCAGATGTTTCGCCGCGATCACTAACGCTATGCCGTCCGCAAATCCGATGATTTTTACATCATGGGGCACCTGTATGCGAAGAATGCCATCATACATAACATTCCATAGTAGTGGACCCAGTACACACCCCTGGGGAACCCCTCCGGTGACCTTATGCGTTTCCATACCTCGCTCGGACTCGTATAGCAGCATCCTGTCGTTAAAGTAGCCGGCAATCATCCTTCTTAGGTAGACGGGTCGCCGAGTTAAAGGTATTCTTGACATCAAGGGTGACCACAAGGCAATACCTCTTGGAGCCCCCATCCATCTTCGTTATTGTATCGCCCCCTTCGCCATTTGGATGACGTCGTCAATGGCGCCCACTGTCGATCTTGTTTTCTGGAATCCATATTGGCGTCACGCCAGTCCTCCAGCCTCCACTAGAGCCTCGTCAATCCGGTTGCAAATAATCCGCTCCAGGACCTTCCCTGCCGTATCTAGCATGCACAGGGAACGATAGGCTGATGGGTCTTCCGTTATCTTATCAGCTTTTGGCATCAGGACCAGCCGCTGCCTCTTCCACCGTTTTGGGAAGACACCTTGTCTAAAACAGGCCTCGTAAAGAGACATCAGTGCTTCTGGGTGTAGCGCAGCTGCCGTTTTGAGCACTTGGTTGGGTATTCCATCCGGGCCAGTTGCCTTCTGGTCCCCAAATCCTCCAACAGCCCGCATCACCTCGTCAGTGGTCACACTGGGTAATTCTTCATGCAACTCGAGGGGGAATTGACCAGGCACGTAGTCTTGTGCTGGGAAGAGCTCTCCCACATACGTCTGAGCAAGTCGGGGCAGCGTGGCGCTGGCTGCCCATGGCAAGGGAGCTTTTTTATCACAAGCTTATATGCTGTGCCCCATGTGTTTTCTTCAACCTGTGCACATAGTTCGATGAAACTCCTGCGCTTGCTTGACTTTATGGGCTTTTTTAGCCTCCTCTTGGCCTCCTTGTATACCTGGCGTAGCTGCAGACACTCTGGCTTGCCTCTTGCCCGCTGGTGTCTTCGTCTTGCGGCATGAGATTCCTTACGCAGGCCAGCGATCTCATCTGTCCACCAGTAGACGGATTTATGACATCCGCCATTGGCCCTTCTGGGCATCGCCGCGTCGCATGCACTCTCTAGCTGGCTTGCTAGCTGACTTGCCATTTCGTCCGCACCACCTTCCAACTTCATGTCCTCCAGCATGACTTTAAGGGCGCCGTCATCAAATTTATCCGCCCTCCAGCCTCTTAATCTTGGACCTATCTTTGGCCTTCTCCCCGGTAACTTTAGATCGATCGTAATGTCATTGTGATCGCTGTGAGTATATATGGGATTCACTATCCACTTAGCTCCTCTCACCAGTCTGCTGCTCAGAAACGCAAGGTCGATCACGGAGCTGACTCATCCTCTGGCGAATGCCGCCTCTCCCGTATTCATGAGAACTACGTCGAGTGCCGTGAATTCGTCCATGAGGATATGACCTTTTGGCGTTGTTCGGGCGCAGCCCCATTCATTTGCCCATGCGTTGAAGTCGCCAGCAATCACTACGGGGTGCCTGCCTCACTCATCCAGGGTAAGTCTGTCCACCATTGACTCGAACTCATTCGTAGTGAGGTTTGGTGGTTAGGTAGCAACTGTAGACTTTGGGTTTAATTGCCTTGCACTTTGGGTTCGGCCGGGCGCTGTTTCGGTCGTCGCCTTCCGCTCCTCTCCTTTCCGCTTTTTGGTTACCACCAGACTGTTAGGACTCACCGGTTCCACCTCCCCCATCTCGCGGGGCCGCTTCGGCGTTGCCACCGTGGCCGCGAAGCTCTGCACCAGGGCAGGAGCTTCCCGTGGTGGCGCACCAACTTGGACCTTCTTGTCCACCAGGTGACCAACCGCCTGAACCTCTTTGTTCAACATTTTGCTGTCAGTTTGGGTCCCCTTACCGACTCGCTCCGATTATGATAGCCTTTCAATCATCACCGCATCCTGCTCCTGATGGATCTGGAGGCAAATGTCCCGGATTTTTGCCGTCTTCCGCTTAATGTCCGCGTGGACACTATGCCGTGACCCCTCGAAGGCAATTAAAGCATCGACGTGCCACTCCAACACCGTCACCTTGCCTTTAGCAACGACTCCGTCTGGGGGATGAAGCGCCATTGCATCGGTTTTTGTAGCCAATGTAGGTCGGATCTCACTGGGGTCTGCCAGTGAATTTCTCCGCACCACATCCTTCGTCCATTCCGGACTCCTTGGAAGAGCGGATCTCTTACTGAAGGTATCCTTCTCCGCATCATTTTTCTTTCCCTGTTGTGTTTGTATGTTGTACATTCTGTTTTAATTTGGTCTCCGCTCGTGGCCGCTATCTATGTCGTTGTGCAGTTGCTTTCTTGGTCCCATGGTTATCTATGCCGCAGCGGGGAGGCCATGCAAGGGTTGACGTAAGACCTCATGATTACTTACGTTCAGTGCCAGACCAGCGTTAATCGGGAATGTGACATCCGAACCTGCACTGCCAACTTAATGGTGACGAGACATAGAGTACTCCCCGAGACCTGCCATGGTTTTAACGGGACGGGGGCGTCAGTGACATTAAGCTGCCAACCCTTGCAGACTGAAGTGACAGCATATCACTATCGTCTGCCCGCAGCATCAAAGTCCTCACATTTCCCGGTATATTGTAATTAAGGCTTTACCGGTCTCGGCCTTAATGGGCCGTACTTGCCCTCCACCAAAATTCGCAGCAGTCCTCACGTCGTGGGGTACCGCTGACCCAGATATTCGCGTCGCCACGACGATCCGTCGGTGTCCCACGTTGGTGCCGCGGCTAACCTTAAGGTGGCTGTCAGGAGCTTTGCCTTAGGTTATCCCCCCTGACTCCTATTTATATGTATATGTTTATGTATATGTATATGTATATGTTTAGGTATATGTATATCTATATGTATATGTATATTGTTATATATATGTATACGAATATGTATATATAGATGTATATGTATATGTATATGTACATGTATATGTATATGTATATGTACGAGTATATTAGGGTGGTTTTAAAAAATCGATGTCAGATTTTTTTTGGGGGCACGCCAGTTAAATGTTTCATGTAAGATTTTCAGATTGCCAAAGTTTGAGCACAATTGGAAGATGTTAACCCGTGCCACTGGGGCCTCAAAATTTTGAAAATCTCGATTTTTTTGAAGTTGGTCTCTGGAACGGCTAAAGCTATTTGCCCGTGTCATACATCAAATTGAAGGCCATACTGTTTTTAACATTTTATATTCTACACAATAAATACGCAACTAGTACTGAAACCGAAAAAATAGAGCCAATGTCCCTAAAAACGTGACTAGGTACCCCTGAGAGCGAAGATGCGTTATTTGTATTATTATTGCTTATTATGGACAAATACTTGTACTTTGGAATCCCATTTCATTTACATATGTTTGCTATGTTATACCATTAATTTTAGACCCACAAAAATGTTTTTTTTTAATTTCAGGTATGTATCTATTTTTTCCTCTTACTGTATCACTGGCGACCCCAAGCAGGTAAAACCAAACTAGTTTAAAAATGTATTGGGTTACCCTACTACCTATTGTTATATTTCAAGTAGGAGTCCAGGGGTTCAGAGTCTGTTATTAAAAAAAGAAAAGGATAGCTAGGAGGTTCTTGCTTTTATGATGTTGTTTCTTGGTCAGTTGAAAAGTATTCCCTGAACAGTGAAAGTCGTATTTTGTTCTACGTTCGTGTGATCGAGTTTCAAAAAACCCACTAAATATTAACTACAAAAGACATTTTTATTTTAATTAGGTCGGTACCTACTAACACGTACTCTTTGTTTTAGTTAGTGTCATTCTGTGTCATTTATTCTTTCTTGTAGTGAACATTTTTATTTCTCGTAAAAGTGATGGCTTCCACATCTGGCGTGAGAAGTAGAGGTAGAGACAAAATTTTTCTAATGGACTATCCAGCTCATCAGATAACTGGATGTAAGCTGCCCTCCAATCGACAATTTCTAGCTACTATGTTCTACAAATTGCGTACTGTGCAATTAAACGTGAGAGGCCACAACTACTGTTGACGAGGTTTTCGTTTTTTGGACAAAAGCTCGAATTCCTACAAAACAAAAGAAAAATGTCATAGTAAAGCTGGAAAAACTGTACGATGATTGGAGAAAAATGCAAAAGTACAAGGATAGAAAAACGGAAAGTGCAAGAAATGCTGTAAAATAGGCTACCCTAAAGTTGGATGATCTCTTTGATATTGCCCACCAAGATGCCCTGACGATGATGACTTCAGAAGAAGACAAAGAGTTTCTATCGAAACAAAGACAGAAAGGAAGACCAGGCTCCATGCTCGGAGTTGACCTGAAGTTGGCTCAAGCTGAAGAAAGACTACTACATAAACAACTGAAGGTCTTTGACAAACAACTTGAAGCGGGAAATTTGGGTAAGCATTTAAAAAAAAAAATTGTAATTTCCTTGTAGCGAAACTTTATAAGATCTGAAATTTCCATCAATATTAACTTTATACTTATTGTCTCATCTCATTGTTCACAGAGACGGTGGAGCTCACGGAGACGAGATAACAGAAGAGTCAGAAGGACATGAAACGCCGTATGAAGAGCTCGAGATGAACGTAGAATCTGAAGGACCATCTGCCCCCAAGAGAATCAAGCGTGGCTTCAAAGAGGTCCTAACCATGAAATTATCATTGTTGCTGGACCGCTGTAAGGTTTCCGATAGGAACGCTACTCGTATAATTTTGGCTACAGTATGCGCTTCAGGTCTCCAGGTCCAGTACACAATGCCCGGTGGATGGCAAAAGCTATTTACTGTCTGAAAATACAACTCTTCCGTGACCAGTTTAAGCTGACTTCCCAAGAACAAGAGGCCCTAGAAGCATTTTGTGTTTTCATCGTTCGAGTCGACTGTAAAGCCTGGTTTAACGGCCCCAATTTGATGTATAACACGGGCAAATATATTAAACCGTTCTAGAGATATGGGTCGGCATAGTCGCCAAACTGCAAAAAAATCGAGAATTTAAAAACTTTGAGGCACCAGTTAACATCTTTCAATCGTGCTCAAACTTCAGCACTCCTAAAATCTGACAGAAAGAAACATTTTAGGGGGGTGCCCCAAAAAAATGTTTCTGACATTTTTTGTTTACCCTATGATTAAAAAAACCACCCTAAGGTATAGATATATATATTTATATATATATATATATATATATATATATATATATATATATATATATATATATATATATATATATATATACATATATATATATATATATATATATATATATATATATATATATATATATATATATATACACATGTATATATATATATATATATATATATATATATATATATATATATATATACTCGTATACGAGTATATGTATATTTTATGTATATGTATATATATGTATTTGTATATGTTTATGTATTTGTATATGTATATGTATATATATGTATATGTATATGAATATGCATATGTTTATGTATATGAATATGTATATTGTGACGAGCAAAATTATTGACTAATTTTGCTCACACAATAATTCCCCAACAAAACAATAGTCACGGCGATAATGGACCGTCAGCATCACTCGCGTGCGAAGAATTGTGATTGTCATAACCTCAGCTTGCGCGGCCCGGTCAACGCTTAATATTAATTATTAGAATACCTTCGCACCAATGGAAACCACGGCGAAGGCGGGAGCGCATGAAATGCACGAATTGTTAAACGGTGGTCAATAAATCACATGCAAATTATACCAAAAACTACGCAAGCGGAATGTGTTGGGGTGTCCTTGTTGCTCGTCGAGAGACGTCCTGTCCCGGTTCGCTGGGCGCGTAGCTGAAAACACTAAACCACTAGTTCTAAGAGATACACAGAGACACTTTTTGGTTTCAAAGATAGTAATCACAAGACTTTATTTCTTACAAATACTAATTCTTATATACTATTTCTTAACACTCATCTCAGTCTGTGAACTGATCTCTCTGGTGTTCCAGTTCCGCACCTGCTAATTGGTGTCAGTTGGTCAAGCCAACTGACCTACTATAAAAGTGTCGACGGTGCATTACGCTGCCCTTGTCGAATCGACTGCGGAACTGTAATACCCTAAAAGCTTACATAATAATATTACACAGATCATATTAACATAAAATACTTAGACTCTAAAAGTATGTATTATTCTTAAATAATTTTTAGCACATGCTAATCCCACAGAGTGTGGCATCTATTAGGGGTCGGTGCTGTGAGTCAACTACTCGTAGGTAGTTTGATTCTAACTCACAATATCCCTCCCCTCTTTCTAAAAGAAGTTAGTGCAACTAACTTCTAATGAAAGTTTACAATCATTTCTGCACTTTAAACAATCTGTGCATTTTCTTAAACCTATAGTACATATGTATAATTTTTCTTCTTTTTTTTCAAATTCGCCTTATTTGGGTTCCCCTATTGTATTCTTTTCTTTTTACTTTTGCATTCTCTTTTTTTGCTCTTTTCTTTTTTCTTAGTACTTCTTTTTTTTCTTTTTACTTTTTTTTATTTATATTCCCCTTTTTATGTTGGCTCTTTTCTCACTGGCGTATATACAATTTCGAACAACTAGCGATAATACAATTTACTCCTATACTTAAGATCTTATATTTTACTATGATATTTACATCGAAAATCTTATGTTAAAACCTCTGCTAACTGCTGATCCGGTTGACGGCTGCCGTTGACGGTATGGTTATTGTGCTGCGCCGTTGGTGTGGTTGATTCGAGTCTTTGAAGAGCTGCTACTATTTTGCTCGTCCTCTATTGATAGGCCGATGTAGTGCTCTTGTGCCAGGCTTGCGGCTATATAATCGTATCTCGTCTTCGGCAGCACGCACCAAGCTGGGTTTAGTCTTTTGGGTATAGGGTACACTTTGTGCATCGTAAATAACTCCAATGATGGCACTGGAATCTTAACGACCACTTTTAAACCGCTCTCCGCCTCTTCTGTTCGAACCTCGGCTAGTTCATAGAACCGCTCCGGTGCCTCGATATACCATGAAATTCCCTTCATCGACACTGGTGCCGCTTTGAGTAACTCATCTGATGTCAGGAACAACGGGTGTAGCTTGCCATGTAACAGATCATCAAGCACCACTATCTCCGTTTGTTGTTGGTCCTGGAACCTCAGCAACTCCTCAGAAATAACTTTCCCCAACATGAAAGATTCTGCCAAGTTCACTTCTGCTTCCTCATGTCTCTTTTCAATGCCTTCCAACGCCAAGTGCATCTGTTCCAGTTCTTGGAAAGTCATATTCACTGCTTCGCAAATACCCTGATATCCTGCTCTCACAGTCACCTCTTTTCGCAGCAATGACAATGTCTTTGATTGTTTCTTCTCAAGATACTGTAAGTGACCATAAATTCGATCTGAGTCCTGGTGGTCCATTGTACCAATTGCCCCACTTAAGAATTTCTCCGCCAGCATCTATTAGCGAGCGGCGTATCCTCCCTTTCAGGGACAACGTCTTCTCTTTTTCTACAAATCTTCTCATAATTGCCTCTATTTCCAAAGTCGAAACATCGCATCTACGTTTTAGCTCGGTCCCGCTAGCCGCTGCATGCCTCTCACATAACTTTCTGGTTGTCTCCAGCATTCCTTTGAACTGTTCCACAATAATCTTCTATTCCGTTCGTGGAAACTCAGTTATAACCACCTGTTTGGGAGTTTTTATACCCAAACAACATTTTTATGGGTATTCGCATTTATCCCCATTTAATTCCAAAATCCCCACTCTGGTCAGCACTGCAGCCTCATCATCATCTTCACATAATTACATATGTTTCAAAACATACATATTTACATTACTTCTTGTCATTTAAATGCATTTATCAGTCTAATTCTGAATAAATAATAACTGTTATAATTTTCTGCCTCCGTCTGTTGAACTGACAGTCATCGTCTTATATGCTTGCATTAGCAACAGCACTAACGGCTTCCTGGCTGCTATTTTGTTATTGTTTCATTTGCCTTACAATTTGTTGTTACTTTTCTTCGCGAAGAAGATTTAAATACTTTTTGCATGTTTTGCTTTAAATAAAATAACTGAAAGTTTTTGTTGCTATTTTTTTATAGAAGGTTCCTGAACAATTTTGACAGAACTAAAAAGAGCAGTTGGTGACAAGAATGTGATGTGTGTAAAATTTTTAGCTCTCGCAACAAATAAAATAAATTAAGGTAACTGAATAAATATTTGAAATAGCAGATATTAAAATTAAGAATGTAACTGAAATACATACAAAGAAAAAATATTTATTAAATACACTAGTCTACAAAATTTTAGACTAAAAACTATAAAAAAAAATAAAATATGAGAAATCTTTGAAGCTCACTTCTTATGAACCCCTCGTCTAATTTTTCGAGAAGAGAACTCTCCTTAAACATTAAAAGTGGTGCCGAAACCCGGGATCTGTCCTCGTGCTGACACAAATCCCTTAAATTCTTAACCTAAAATTACTGCCGTCGTGCGACCGATAACATAACCTATTTTGTTGCATCGAATTTCGTGCTCAAATTCACAACAAAATGGAGTCAATTGATGCTGCAATTGAAGAACAAAAAGGTATACACAAACATATTCAACGTTTAAATACCTCTTTTGCTACTAAACCGAATGAAGCCAAAACTAAGGAGTATGTACAAACCGTTTTGGAGGATTTGGAACAAAACTTTCGTTTGTTCAAAGATGGCCACGACCAAGTTATGTTCAACGTAGGGAAAACTCGATTGCTGAAAAGGATGTGCCATACCTAAGTACCGATGTGTATTATGCATGTTATGATACATATATTTTATTAAAAATAACTTTACTTGATCTAATGTTTGAATTTGATTCTCCACAGACTCCAACCATCCGTTCCAGTACTTTCGCCACAAGCAGCCGAAATGAAACGTTCATCGCTGGAGCCAGACTGCCAAAAATTAACCTGCCGACATTTTCTGGAAACTATCTCGAGTGGATGTCTTATCGAGACACATTTTTATCGCTTGTTCATCACAGCCCCTCGCTTACGAATATTCAAAGCTCGTGCACTGGTACACCTCTTTCGATTGTCAACGAATATCCAACTGCTGATTCTAGCTACGATATTGCGTGGGAAGCACTCGAGAGGAGATTTCGTAACGAAAGGAAGCTTGTCGATCAAATTCCTAACCGCCTGTTTTCAATCCCGCCTTTGTCAGGTAATGTGCAATCAGTAAAACAGTTACTTGATACCACCAGAAGTGGCTTAGCTCAACTTAAAGCACTTAAAATTGATACCACTACATGGGATTCGATATTAGTCTACATGACGTCACAAAAGCTTGATGTTCAAACTCGTAAGGAGTGGGAGCTGTCCCTTAAAGTTAATACAACGTAAAGAGACATCAGTGCTTCTGGGTGTAGCGCAGCTGCCGTTTTGAGCACTTGGTTGGGTATTCCATCCGGGCCAGGTGCCTTCTGGTCCCCAAATCCTCCAACAGCCCGCATCACCTCGTCAGTGGTCACACTGGGTAATTCTTCGTGCAACTCGAGGGGGAATTGACCAGGCACGTAGCCTTGTGCTGTGAAGAGCTCTCCCACATACGTCTGAGCAAGTCGGGGCAGCGTGGGGCTGGTTGCCCATGGGAAGGGAGCTTTTTCATCACAAGCTTATATGCTGTGCCCCATGTATTTTCTTCAACCTGTGCACATAGTTCGATGAAACTCCTGCGCTTGCTTGACTTTATGGGCTTTTTTAGCCTCCTCTTGGCCTCCTTGTATACCTGGCGTAGTTGCAGACACTCTGGCTTGCCTCTTGCCCGCTGGTGTCTTCGTCTTGCGGCATGAGATTCCTTACGCAGGCCAGCGATCTCATCTGTCCACCAGTAGACGGATTTATGACATCCGCCATTGGCCCTTCTGGGCATCGCCGCGTCGCATGCACTCTCTAGCTGGCTTGCTAGCTGACTTGCCATTTCGTCCGCACCACCTTCCAACTTCATGTCCTCCAGCATGACTTTAAGGGCGCCGTCATCAAATTTATCCGCCCTCCAGCCTCTTAATCTTGGACCTATCTTTGGCCTTCTCCCCGGTAACTTTAGATCGATCGTAATGTCATTGTGATCGCTGTGAGTATATATGGGATTCACTATCCACTTAGCTCCTCTCACCAGTCTGCTGCTCAGGAACGTAAGGTCGATCACGGAGCTGGCTCATCCTCTGGCGAATGCCGCCTCTCCCGTATTCATGAGAACTACGTCAAGTGCCGTGAACTCGTCCATGAGGATATGACCTTTTGGCGTTGTTCGTGCGCAGCCCCATTCATTTGCCCATGCGTTGAAGTCGCCAGCAATCACTACGGGGTGCCTGCCTCACTCATCCAGGGTAAGTCTGTCCACCATTGACTCGAACTCATTCGTAGTGAGGGTTGGTGGAAGGTAGCAACTGTAGACTTTGGGTTTAATTGCCTTGCACTTTGGGTTCGGCCCGGCACTGTTTCGGTCGTCGCCTTCCGCTCCTCTCCTTTCCGCTTTTTGGTTACCACCAGACTGTTAGGACTCGCCGGTTCCACCTCCCCCATCTCGCGGTTCCACCTCCCCCATCTCCAACACCGTCACCTTGACTTTAGCAATGACTCCGTCTGGGGGATGAAGCGCCATTGCATCGGTTTTCGTAGCCAATGTAGGTCGGATCTCACTGGGGTCTGCCAGTGAATTTCTCCGCACCACATCCTTTGTCCATTCCGGACTCCTTGGAAGAGCGGATCTCTTACTGAAGGGATCCTTCTCCGCATCATTTTTCTTTCCCTGTTGTGTTTGTATGTTGTACATTTTGTTTTAATTTGGTCCCCGCTCGTGGCCGCTATCTATGTCGTTGTGTAGTTGCTTTCTTGGTCCCATGGTTATCTATGCCGCAGCGGGGAGGCCATGCAAGGGTTGACGTAAGACCTCATGAGTATTTACGTTCACTGCCAGACCAGCGTTAATCGGGAATGTGACATCCGAACCTGCACTGCCAACTTAATGGTGACGAGACATAGAGCACTCCGCGAGACCTGCCATGGTTTTAACGGGACGGGGGCGTCAGTGACATTAAACTGCCAACCCTTGCAGACTGAAGTGACAGCATATCACTATCGTCAGCCCGCAGCATCAAAGTCCTCACATTTCCCGGTATATCGTAATTAAGGCTTTACCGGTCTCGGCCTTAATGGGCCGTACTTGCCCTCCACCAAAATTCGCAGCAGTCCTCACGTCGTGGGGTACCGCTGACCCAGATATTCGCGTCGCCACGACGATCCGTCGGTGTCCCACGTTGGTGCCGCGGCTAATCTTAAGGTGGCTGTCAGGAGCTTTGCCTTAAGGTTATCCCCCCTGACTAATATTTATATGTATATGTTTATGTATATGTATATGTATATGTTTAGGTATATGTATATTTATATGTATATGTATATTGTTATATATATGTATACGTATATGTATATATAGATGTATATGAATATGTATATGTACATGTATATGTATATGTATATGTACGAGTATATTAGGGTGGTTTTAAAAAATCGATGTCGGATTTTTTTTGGGGGCACGCCAGTTAAATGTTTCATTTTGTAAGATTTTCAGATTGCCACAGTTTGAGCACAATTGGAAGATGTTAACCCGTGCCACTGGGGCCTCAAAATTTTGAAAATCTCGATTTTTTTGAAGTTGGTCTCTGGAACGGCTAAAGCTATTTGCCCGTGTCATACATCAAATTAAAGGCCATACTGTTTTTAACATTTTATATTCTACACAATAAATACGCAACTAGTACTGAAACCGAAAAAATAGAGCCAATGTCCCTAAAACCGTGACTAGGTACCCCTGAGAGCGAAGATGCGTTATTTGTATTATTATTGCTTATTATGGACAAATACTTGTACTTTGGAATCCCATTTCATTTAAATATGTTTGCTATGTTATACCGTTAATTTTAGACCCACAAAAATGTTTTTTTTAAATTTCAGGTATGTATCAATTTTTTCCTCTTACTGTATCACTGGCGACCCCAAGCAGGTAAAACCAAACTAGTTTAAAAATGTATTGGATTACCCTACTACCTATTGTTATATTTTAAGTAGAAGTCCAGGGGTTCAGAGTCTGTTATTAAAAAAAGAAAAGGATAGCTAGGTGGTTCTTGCTTTTATGATTTTGTTTCTTGGTCAGCTGAAAAGTATTCCCTGAACAGTGAAAGTCGTATTTTGTTCTACGTTCGTGTGATCGAGTTTCAAAAAACCCACTAAATATTAACTACAAAAGACATTTTTATTTTAATTAGGTCGGTACCTACTAACATGTACGCTTTGTTTTAGTTAGTGTCATTCTGTGTCATTTATTCTTTCTTGTAGTGAACATTTTTATTTCTCGTAAAAGTGATGGCTTCCACATCTGGCGTGAGAAGTAGAGGTAGAGACAAAATTTTTCTAATTGACTATCCAACTCATCAGATAACTGGATGTAAGCTGCCCTCCAATCGACAAGTTCTAGCTACTATGTTCTAGAAATTGCGTACTGTGAAATTAAATGTGAGAGGCCACAACTACTGTTGACGAGGTTTTCGTTTTTTGGACAAAAGCTCGAATTCCTACAAAACAAAAGAAAAATGTCATAGTAAAGCTGGAAAAACTGTACGATGATTGGAGAAAAATGCAAAAGTACAAGGATAGAAAAACGGAAAGTGCAAGAAATGCTGTAAAATAGGTTACCCTAAAGTTGGATGATCTCTTTGATATTGCCCACCAAGATGCCCTGACGATGATGACTTCAGAAGAAGACAAAGAGTTTCTATCGAAACAAAGACAGAAAGGAAGACCAGGCTCCATGCTCGGAGTTGACCTGAAGTTGGCTCAAGCTGAAGAAAGACTACTACATAAACAACTGAAGGTCTTTGACAAACAACTTGAAGCGGGAAATTTGGGTAAGCATTTAAAAAAAAAAATTTTATAAGATCTGAAATTTCCATCAATATTAACTTTATACTTATTGTCTCATCTCATTGTTCACAGAGACGGTGGATCTCACGGAGACGAGATAACAGAAGAGTCAGAAGGACATGAAACGCCATATGAAGAGCTCGAGATGAACGTAGAATCTGAAGGACCATCTGCCCCCAAGAGAATCAAGCGTGGCTTCAAAGAGGTCCTAACCATGAAACTATCATTGTTGCTGGACCGCTGTAAGGTTTCCGATAGGAACGCTACTCGTATAATTTTGGCTACAGTATGCGCTTCAGGTCTCCAGGTCCAGTACACAATGCCCGGTGGATGGCAAAAGCTATTTACTGTCTGAAAATACAACTCTTCCGTGACCAGTTTAAGCTGACTTCCCAAGAACAAGAGGCCCTAGAAGCATTTTGTGTTTTCATCGTTCGAGTCGACTGTAAAGCCTGGTTTAACGGCCCCAATTTGATGTATAACACGGGCAAATATATTAAACCGTTCTAGAGATATGGGTCGGCATAGTCGCCAAACTGCAAAAAAATCGAGAATTTAAAAACTTTGAGGCACCAGTTAACATCTTTCAATCGTGCTCAAACTTCAGCACTCCTAAAATCTGACAGAAAGAAACATTTTAGGGGGGTGCCCCAAAAAAATGTTTCTGACATTTTTTGTTTACCCTATGATTAAAAAAACCACCCTAAGGTATAGATATATATATTTATATATATATATATATATATATATATATATATATATATATATATATATATATATATATATATATATATATATATATATACACATATATATATATATATATATATATATATATATATATATATATATATATATATATATATACATGTATATATATATATATATATATATATATATATATATATATATATATATACTCGTATACGAGTATATGTATATTTTATGTATATGTATATATATGTATTTGTATATGTTTATGTATTTGTATATGTATATGTATATATATGTATATGTATATGAATATGCATATGTTTATGTATATGAATATGTATATTGTGACGAGCAAAATTATTGACTAATTTTGCTCACACAATAATTCCCCAACAAAACAATAGTCACGGCGATAATGGACCGTCAGCATCACTCGCGTGCGAAGAATTGTGATTGTCATAACCTCAGCTTGCGCGGCCCGGTCAACGCTTAATATTAATTATTAGAATACCTTCGCACCAATGGAAACCACGGCGAAGGCGGGAGCGCATGAAATGCACGAATTGTTAAATGGTCGTCAATAAATCACATGCAAATTATACCAAAAACTACGCAAGCGGAATGTGTTGGGGTGTCCTTGTTGCTCGTCGAGAGACGTCCTGTCCCGGTTCGCTGGGCGCGTAGCTGAAAACACTAAACCACTAGTTCTAAGAGATACACAGAGACACTTTTTGGTTTCAAAGATAGTAATCACAAGACTTTATTTCTTACAAATACTAATTCTTATATACTATTTCTTAACACTCATCTCAGTCTGTGAACTGATCTCTCTGGTGTTCCAGTTCCGCACCTGCTAATTGGTGTCAGTTGGTCAAGCCAACTGACCTACTATAAAAGTGTCGACGGTGCATTACGCTGCCCTTGTCGAATCGACTGCGGAACTGTAATACCCTAAAAGCTTACATAATAATATTACACAGATCATATTAACATAAAATACTTAGACTCTAAAAGTATGTATTATTCTTAAATAATTTTTAGCACATGCTAATCCCACAGAGTGTGGCATGTATTAGGGGTCGGTGCTGTGAGTCAACTACTCGTAGGTAGTTTGATTCTAACTCACAATATCCCTCCCCTCTTTCTAAAAGAAGTTAGTGCAACTAACTTCTAATGAAAGTTTACAATCATTTCTGCACTTTAAACAATCTGTGCATTTTCTTAAACCTATAGTACATATGTATAATTTTTCTTCTTTTTTTTCAAATTCGCCTTATTTGGGTTCCCCTATTGTATTCTTTTCTTTTTACTTTTGCATTCTCTTTTTTTGCTCTTTTCTTTTTTCTTAGTACTTCTTTTTTTTCTTTTTACTTTTTTTTATTTATATTCCCCTTTTTATGTTGGCTCTTTTCTCACTGGCGTATATACAATTTCGAACAACTAGCGATAATACAATTTACTCCTATACTTAAGATCTTATATTTTACTATGATATTTACATCGAAAATCTTATGTTAAAACCTCTGCTAACTGCTGATCCGGTTGACGGCTGCCGTTGACGGTATGGTTATTGTGCTGCGCCGTTGGTGTGGTTGATTCGAGTCTTTGAAGAGCTGCTACTATTTTGCTCGTCCTCTATTGATAGGCCGATGTAGTGCTCTTGTGCCTGGCTTGCGGCTATATAATCGTATCTCGTCTTCGGCAGCACGCACCAAGCTGGGTTTAGTCTTTTGGGTATAGGGTACACTTTGTGCATCGTAAATAACTCCAATGATGGCACTGGAATCTTAACGACCACTTTTAAACCGCTCAACGCCTCTTCTGTTCGAACCTCGG
The DNA here is from genome assembly GCA_920105625.2 of Clusia tigrina. Lineage (NCBI taxonomy): Eukaryota > Metazoa > Arthropoda > Insecta > Diptera > Clusiidae > Clusia > Clusia tigrina. The sequence goes on from OV050030.1 coordinate 151,339,212, forward strand.
CTAGTTCATAGAACCGCTCCGGTGCCTCGATATACCATGAAATTCCCTTCATCGACACTGGTGCCGCTTTGAGTAACTCATCTGATGTCAGGAACAACGGGTGTAGCTTGCCATGTAACAGATCATCAAGCACCACTATCTCCGTTTGTTGTTGGTCCTGGAACCCCAGCAACTCCTCAGAAATAACTTTCCCCAACATGAAAGATTCTGCCAAGTTCACTTCTGCTTCCTCATGTCTCTTTTCAATGCCTTCCAACGCCAAGTGCATCTGTTCCAGTTCTTGGAAAGTCATATTCACTGCTTCGCAAATACCCTGATATCCTGCTCTCACAGTCACCTCTTTTCGCAGCAATGACAATGTCTTTGATTGTTTCTTCTCAAGATACTGTAAGTGACCATAAATTCGATCTGAGTCCTGGTGGTCCATTGTACCAATTGCCCCACTTAAGAATTTCTCCGCCAGCATCTATTAGCGAGCGGCGTATCCTCCCTTTCAGGGACAACGTCTTCTCTTTTTCTACAAATCTTCTCATAATTGCCTCTATTTCCAAAGTCGAAACATCGCATCTACGTTTTAGCTCGGTCCCGCTAGCCGCTGCATGCCTCTCACATAACTTTCTGGTTGTCTCCAGCATTCCTTTGAACTGTTCCACAATAATCTTCTATTCCGTTCGTGGAAACTCAGTTATAACCACCTGTTTGGGAGTTTTTATACCCAAACAACATTTTTATGGGTATTCGCATTTATCCCCATTTAATTCCAAAATCCCCACTCTGGTCAGCACTGCAGCCTCATCATCATCTTCACATAATTACATATGTTTCAAAACATACATATTTACATTACTTCTTGTCATTTAAATGCATTTATCAGTCTAATTCTGAATAAATAATAACTGTTATAGTTTTCTGCCTCCGTCTGTTGAACTGACAGTCATCGTCTTATATGCTTGCATTAGCAACAGCACTAACGGCTTCCTGGCTGCTATTTTGTTATTGTTTCATTTGCCTTACAATTTGTTGTTACTTTTCTTCGCGAAGAAGATTTAAATACTTTTTGCATGTTTTGCTTTAAATAAAATAACTGAAAGTTTTTGTTGCTATTTTTTTATAGAAGGTTCCTGAACAATTTTGACAGAACTAAAAAGAGCAGTTGGTGACAAGAATGTGATGTGAATGTGTGTAAAATTTTTAGCTCTCGCAACAAATAAAATAAATTAAGGTAACTGAATAAATATTTGAAATAGCAGATATTAAAATTAAGAATGTAACTGAAATACATACAAAGAAAAAATATTTATTAAATACACTAGTCTACAAAATTTTAGACTAAAAACTATAAAAAAAAATAAAATATGAGAAATCTTTGAAGCTCACTTCTTATGAACCCCTCGTCTAGTTTTTCGAGAAGAGAACTCTCCTTAAACATTAAAAGTGGTGCCGAAACCCGGGATCTGTCCTCGTGCTGACACAAATCCCTTAAATTCTTAACCTAAAATTACTGCCGTCGTGCGACCGATAACATAACCTATTTTGTTGCATCGAATTTCGTGCTCAAATTCACAACAAAATGGAGTCAATTGATGCTGCAATTGAAGAACAAAAAGGTATACACAAACATATTCAACGTTTAAATACCTCTTTTGCTACTAAACCGAATGAAGCCAAAACTAAGGAGTATGTACAAACCGTTTTGGAGGATTTGGAACAAAACTTTCGTTTGTTCAAAGATGGCCACGACCAAGTTATGTTCAACGTACGGGAAAACTCGATTGCTGAAAAGGATGTGCCATACCTAAGTACCGATGTGTATTATGCATGTTATGATACATATATTTTATTAAAAATAACTTTACTTGATCTAATGTTTGAATTTGATTCTCCACAGACTCCAACCATCCGTTCCAGTACTTTCGCCACAAGCAGCCGAAATGAAACGTTCATCGCTGGAGCCAGACTGCCAAAAATTAACCTGCCGACATTTTCTGGAAACTATCTCGAGTGGATGTCTTATCGAGACACATTTTTATCGCTTGTTCATCACAGCCCCTCGCTTACGAATATTCAAAGCTCGTGCACTGGTACACCTCTTTCGATTGTCAACGAATATCCAACTGCTGATTCTAGCTACGATATTGCGTGGGAAGCACTCGAGAGGAGATTTCGTAACGAAAGGAAGCTTGTCGATCAAATTCCTAACCGCCTGTTTTCAATCCCGCCTTTGTCAGGTAATGTGCAATCAGTAAAACAGTTACTTGATACCACCAGAAGTGGCTTAGCTCAACTTAAAGCACTTAAAATTGATACCACTACATGGGATTCGATATTAGTCTACATGACGTCACAAAAGCTTGATGTTCAAACTCGTAAGGAGTGGGAGCTGTCCCTTAAAGTTAATACAACGTAAAGAGACATCAGTGCTTCTGGGTGTAGCGCAGCTGCCGTTTTGAGCACTTGGTTGGGTATTCCATCCGGGCCAGTTGCCTTCTGGTCCCCAAATCCTCCAACAGCCCGCATCACCTCGTCAGTGGTCACACTGGGTAATTCTTCATGCAACTCGAGGGGGAATTGACCAGGCACGTAGTCTTGTGCTGGGAAGAGCTCTCCCACATACGTCTGAGCAAGTCGGGGCAGCGTGGCGCTGGCTGCCCATGGCAAGGGAGCTTTTTTATCACAAGCTTATATGCTGTGCCCCATGTGTTTTCTTCAACCTGTGCACATAGTTCGATGAAACTCCTGCGCTTGCTTGACTTTATGGGCTTTTTTAGCCTCCTCTTGGCCTCCTTGTATACCTGGCGTAGCTGCAGACACTCTGGCTTGCCTCTTGCCCGCTGGTGTCTTCGTCTTGCGGCATGAGATTCCTTACGCAGGCCAGCGATCTCATCTGTCCACCAGTAGACGGATTTATGACCTCCGCCATAGGCACTTCTGGGCATCGCCGCGTCGCATGCACTCTCTAGCTGGCTTGCTAGCTGACTTGCCATTTCGTCCGCACCACCTTCCAACTTCATGTCCTCCAGCATGACTTTAAGGGCGCCGTCATCAAATTTATCCGCCCTCCAGCCTCTTAATCTTGGACCTATCTTTGGCCTTCTCCCCGGTAACTTTAGATCGATCGTAATGTCATTGTGATCGCTGTGAGTATATATGGGATTCACTATCCACTTAGCTCCTCTCACCAGTCTGCTGCTCAGAAACGCAAGGTCGATCACGGAGCTGACTCATCCTCTGGCGAATGCCGCCTCTCCCGTATTCATGAGAACTACGTCGAGTGCCGTGAATTCGTCCATGAGGATATGACCTTTTGGCGTTGTTCGGGCGCAGCCCCATTCATTTGCCCATGCGTTGAAGTCGCCAGCAATCACTACGGGGTGCCTGCCTCACTCATCCAGGGTAAGTCTGTCCACCATTGACTCGAACTCATTCGTAGTGAGGTTTGGTGGTTAGGTAGCAACTGTAGACTTTGGGTTTAATTGCCTTGCACTTTGGGTTCGGCCGGGCGCTGTTTCGGTCGTCGCCTTCCGCTCCTCTCCTTTCCGCTTTTTGGTTACCACCAGACTGTTAGGACTCACCGGTTCCACCTCCCCCATCTCGCGGGGCCGCTTCGGCGTTGCCACCGTGGCCGCGAAGCTCTGCACCAGGGCAGGAGCTTCCCGTGGTGGCGCACCAACTTGGACCTTCTTGTCCACCAGGTGACCAACCGCCTGAACCTCTTTGTTCAACATTTTGCTGTCAGTTTGGGTCCCCTTACCGACTCGCTCCGATTATGATAGCCTTTCAATCATCACCGCATCCTGCTCCTGATGGATCTGGAGGCAAATGTCCCGGATTTTTGCCGTCTTCCGCTTAATGTCCGCGTGGACACTATGCCGTGACCCCTCGAAGGCAATTAAAGCATCGACGTGCCACTCCAACACCGTCACCTTGCCTTTAGCAACGACTCCGTCTGGGGGATGAAGCGCCATTGCATCGGTTTTTGTAGCCAATGTAGGTCGGATCTCACTGGGGTCTGCCAGTGAATTTCTCCGCACCACATCCTTCGTCCATTCCGGACTCCTTGGAAGAGCGGATCTCTTACTGAAGGTATCCTTCTCCGCATCATTTTTCTTTCCCTGTTGTGTTTGTATGTTGTACATTCTGTTTTAATTTGGTCTCCGCTCGTGGCCGCTATCTATGTCGTTGTGCAGTTGCTTTCTTGGTCCCATGGTTATCTATGCCGCAGCGGGGAGGCCATGCAAGGGTTGACGTAAGACCTCATGATTACTTACGTTCAGTGCCAGACCAGCGTTAATCGGGAATGTGACATCCGAACCTGCACTGCCAACTTAATGGTGACGAGACATAGAGTACTCCCCGAGACCTGCCATGGTTTTAACGGGACGGGGGCGTCAGTGACATTAAGCTGCCAACCCTTGCAGACTGAAGTGACAGCATATCACTATCGTCTGCCCGCAGCATCAAAGTCCTCACATTTCCCGGTATATTGTAATTAAGGCTTTACCGGTCTCGGCCTTAATGGGCCGTACTTGCCCTCCACCAAAATTCGCAGCAGTCCTCACGTCGTGGGGTACCGCTGACCCAGATATTCGCGTCGCCACGACGATCCGTCGGTGTCCCACGTTGGTGCCGCGGCTAACCTTAAGGTGGCTGTCAGGAGCTTTGCCTTAAGGTTATCCCCCCTGACTCCTATTTATATGTATATGTTTATGTATATGTATATGTATATGTTTAGGTATATGTATATCTATATGTATATGTATATTGTTATATATATGTATACGTATATGTATATATAGATGTATATGTATATGTATATGTACATGTATATGTATATGTATATGTACGAGTATATTAGGGTGGTTTTAAAAAATCGATGTCAGATTTTTTTTGGGGGCACGCCAGTTAAATGTTTCATGTAAGATTTTCAGATTGCCAAAGTTTGAGCACAATTGGAAGATGTTAACCCGTGCCACTGGGGCCTCAAAATTTTGAAAATCTCGATTTTTTTGAAGTTGGTCTCTGGAACGGCTAAAGCTATTTGCCCGTGTCATACATCAAATTGAAGGCCATACTGTTTTTAACATTTTATATTCTACACAATAAATACGCAACTAGTACTGAAACCGAAAAAATAGAGCCAATGTCCCTAAAAACGTGACTAGGTACCCCTGAGAGCGAAGATGCGTTATTTGTATTATTATTGCTTATTATGGACAAATACTTGTACTTTGGAATCCCATTTCATTTACATATGTTTGCTATGTTATACCATTAATTTTAGACCCACAAAAATGTTTTTTTTTAATTTCAGGTATGTATCTATTTTTTCCTCTTACTGTATCACTGGCGACCCCAAGCAGGTAAAACCAAACTTGTTTAAAAATGTATTGGGTTACCCTACTACCTATTGTTATATTTTAAGTAGGAGTCCAGGGGTTCAGAGTCTGTTATTAAAAAAAGAAAAGGATAGCTAGGTGGTTCTTGCTTTTATGATGTTGTTTCTTGGTCAGTTGAAAAGTATTCCCTGAACAGTGAAAGTCGTATTTTGTTCTACGTTCGTGTGATCGAGTTTCAAAAAACCCACTAAATATTAACTACAAAAGACATTTTTATTTTAATTAGGTCGGTACCTACTAACACGTACTCTTTGTTTTAGTTAGTGTCATTCTGTGTCATTTATTCTTTCTTGTAGTGAACATTTTTATTTCTCGTAAAAGTGATGGCTTCCACATCTGGCGTGAGAAGTAGAGGTAGAGACAAAATTTTTCTAATGGACTATCCAGCTCATCAGATAACTGGATGTAAGCTGCCCTCCAATCGACAATTTCTAGCTACTATGTTCTACAAATTGCGTACTGTGCAATTAAACGTGAGAGGCCACAACTACTGTTGACGAGGTTTTCGTTTTTTGGACAAAAGCTCGAATTCCTACAAAACAAAAGAAAAATGTCATAGTAAAGCTGGAAAAACTGTACGATGATTGGAGAAAAATGCAAAAGTACAAGGATAGAAAAACGGAAAGTGCAAGAAATGCTGTAAAATAGGTTACCCTAAAGTTGGATGATCTCTTTGATATTGCCCACCAAGATGCCCTGACGATGATGACTTCAGAAGAAGACAAAGAGTTTCTATCGAAACAAAGACAGAAAGGAAGACCAGGCTCCATGCTCGGAGTTGACCTGAAGTTGGCTCAAGCTGAAGAAAGACTACTACATAAACAACTGAAGGTCTTTGACAAACAACTTGAAGCGGGAAATTTGGGTAAGCATTTAAAAAAAAAAATTTTATAAGATCTGAAATTTCCATCAATATTAACTTTATACTTATTGTCTCATCTCATTGTTCACAGAGACGGTGGAGCTCACGGAGACGAGATAACAGAAGAGTCAGAAGGACATGAAACGCCGTATGAAGAGCTCGAGATGAACGTAGAATCTGAAGGACCATCTGCCCCCAAGAGAATCAAGCGTGGCTTCAAAGAGGTCCTAACCATGAAATTATCATTGTTGCTGGACCGCTGTAAGGTTTCCGATAGGAACGCTACTCGTATAATTTTGGCTACAGTATGCGCTTCAGGTCTCCAGGTCCAGTACACAATGCCCGGTGGATGGCAAAAGCTATTTACTGTCTGAAAATACAACTCTTCCGTGACCAGTTTAAGCTGACTTCCCAAGAACAAGAGGCCCTAGAAGCATTTTGTGTTTTCATCGTTCGAGTCGACTGTAAAGCCTGGTTTAACGGCCCCAATTTGATGTATAACACGGGCAAATATATTAAACCGTTCTAGAGATATGGGTCGGCATAGTCGCCAAACTGCAAAAAAATCGAGAATTTAAAAACTTTGAGGCACCAGTTAACATCTTTCAATCGTGCTCAAACTTCAGCACTCCTAAAATCTGACAGAAAGAAACATTTTAGGGGGGTGCCCCAAAAAAATTTTTCTGACATTTTTTGTTTACCCTATGAGATAAAAAAAACCACCCTAATGTATATATATATATATATATATATATATATATATATATATGTATATATATATATATATATATATATATATATATATTTATATATATATATATATATATATATATATATATATATATATATATATATTTATATATATATATATATATATATATATATATATATATATATATATATATATATATATACATGTATATATATATATATATATATACTCGTATACGAGTATATGTATATTTTATGTATATGTATATATATGTATTTGTATATGTTTATGTATTTGTATATGTATATGTATATATATATATATTTATATGAATATGCATATGTTTATGTATATGAATATGTATATTGTGACGAGCAAAATTATTGACTAATTTTGCTCACACAATAATTCCCCAACAAAACAATAGTCACGGCGATAATGGACCGTCAGCATCACTCGCGTGCGAAGAATTGTGATTGTCGTAACCTATCAGCTTGCGCGGCCCGGTCAACGCTTAATATTAATTATTAGAATACCTTCGCACCAATGGAAACCACGGCGAAGGCCGGAGCGCATGAAATGCACGAATTGTTAAACGGTGGTCAATAAATCACATGCAAATTATACCAAAAACTACGCAAGCGGAATGTGTTGGGGTGTCCTTGTTGCTCGTCGAGAGACGTCCTGTCCCGGTTCGCTGGGCGCGTAGCTGAAAACACTAAACCACTAGCTCTAAGAGATACACAGAGACACTTTTTGGTTTCAAAGATAGTAATCACAAGACTTTATTTCTTACAAATACTAATTCTTATATACTATTTCTTAACACTCATCTCAGTCTGTGAACTGATCTCTCTGGTGTTCCAGTTCCGCACCTGCTAATTGGTGTCAGTTGGTCAAGCCAACTGACCTACTATGAAAGTGTCGACGGTGCATTACGCTGCCCTTGTCGAATCGACTGCGGAACTGTAATACCCTAAAAGCTTACATAATAATATTACACAGATCATATTAACATAAAATACTTAGACTCTAAAAGTATGTATTATTCTTAAATAATTTTTAGCACATGCTAATCCCACAGAGTGTGGCATCTATTAGGAGTCGGTGCTGTGAGTCAACTACGCGTAGGCAGTTTGATTCTAACGCACAATATCCCTCCCCTCTTTCTAAAAGAAGTTAGTGCAACTTTCTTTCTTTTTTTTCTTTTTACTTTTTTTTATTTATATTCCCCTTTTTATGTTGGCCTTTCTTCGACTCTTTTCTCACTGGCGTATATACAATTTCGAACAACTAGCGATAATACAATTTACTCCTATACTTAAGATCTTATATTTTACTATGATATTTACATCGAAAATCTTATGTTAAAACCTCTGCTAACTGCTGATCCGGTTGACGGCTGCCGTTGACGGTATGGTTATTGTGCTGCGCCGTTGGTGTGGTTGATTCGAGTCTTTGAAGAGCTGCTACTATTTTGCTCGTCCTCTATTGATAGGCCGATGTAGTGCTCTTGTGCCTGGCTTGCGGCTATATAATCGTATCTCGTCTTCGGCAGCACGCACCAAGCTGGATTTAGTCTTTTGGGTATAGGGTACACTTTGTACATCGTAAATAACTCCAATGATGGCACTGGAATCTTAACGACCACTTTTAAACCGCTCTCCGCCTCTTCTGTTCGAACCTCGGCTAGTTCATAGAACCGCTCCGGTGCCTCGCTATACCATGAAATTCCCTTCATCGACACTGGTGCCGCTTTGAGTAACTCATCTGATGTCAGGAACAACGGGTGTAGCTTGCCATGTAACAGATCATCAAGCACCACTATCTCCGTTTGTTGTTGGTCCTGGAACCTCAGCAACTCCTCAGAAATAACTTTCCCCAACATGAAAGATTCTGCCAAGTTCACTTCTGCTTCCTCATGTCTCTTTTCAATGCCTTCCAACGCCAAGTGCATCTGTTCCAGTTCTTGGAAAGTCATATTCACTGCTTCGCAAATACCCTGATATCCTGCTCTCACAGTCACCTCTTTTCCCAGCAATGACAATGTCTTTGATTGTTTCTTCTCAAGATACTGTAAGTGACCATAAATCCGATCTGAGTCCTGGTGACCCATTGTACCAATTGCCCACTTAAGAATTTCTCCGCCAGCATCTATTAGCGAACGGCGTATCCTCCCTTTCAGGGACAACGTCTTCTCTTTTTCTACAAATCTTCTCATAATTGCCTCTATTTCCAAAGTCGAAACATCGCATCTACGTTTTAGCTCGGTCCCGCTAGCCGCTGCATGCCTCTCACATAACTTTCTGGTTGTCTCCAGCATTCCTTTGAACTGTTCCACAATAATCTTCTATTCCGTTCGTGGAAACTCAGTTATAACCACCTGTTTGGGAGTTTTTATACCCAAACAACATTTTTATGGGTATTCGCATTTATCCCCATTTAATTCCAAAATCCCCACTCTGGTCAGCACTGCAGCCTCATCATCATCTTCACATAATTACATATGTTTCAAAACATACATATTTACATTACTTCTTGTCATTTAAATGCATTTATCAGTCTAATTCTGAATAAATAATAACTGTTATAGTTTTCTGCCTCCGTCTGTTGAACTGACAGTCATCGTCTTATATGCTTGCATTAGCAACAGCACTAACGGCTTCCTGGCTGCTATTTTGTTATTGTTTCATTTGTCTTACAATTTGTTGTTACTTTTCTTCGCGAAGAAGATTTAAATACTTTTTGCATGTTTTGCTTTAAATAAAATAACTGAAAGTTTTTGTTGCTATTTTTTTATAGAAGGTTCCTGAACAATTTTGACAGAACTAAAAAGAGCAGTTGGTGACAAGAATGTGATGTGAATGTGTGTAAAATTTTTAGCTCTCGCAACAAATAAAATAAATTAAGGTAACTGAATAAATATTTGAAATAGCAGATATTAAAATTAAGAATGTAACTGAAATACATACAAAGAAAAAATATTTATTAAATACACTAGTCTACAAAATTTTAGACTAAAAACTATAAAAAAAAATAAAATATGAGAAATCTTTGAAGCTCACTTCTTATGAACCCCTCGTCTAATTTTTCGAGAAGAGAACTCTCCTTAAACATTAAAAGTGGTGCCGAAACCCGGGATCTGTCCTCGTGCTGACACAAATCCCTTAAATTCTTAACCTAAAATTACTGCCGTCGTGCGACCGATAACATAACCTATTTTGTTGCATCGAATTTCGTGCTCAAATTCAAAACAAAATGGAGTCAATTGATGCTGCAATTGAAGAACAAAAAGGTATACACAAACATATTCAACGTTTAAATACCTCTTTTGCTACTAAACCGAATGAAGCCAAAACTAAGGAGTATGTACAAACCGTTTTGGAGGATTTGGAACAAAACTTTCGTTTGTTCAAAGATGGCCACGACCAAGTTATGTTCAACGTACGGGAAAACTCGATTGCTGAAAAGGATGTGCCATACCTAAGTACCGATGTGTATTATGCATGTTATGATACATATATTTTATTAAAAATAACTTTACTTGATCTAATGTTTGAATTTGATTCTCCACAGACTCCAACCATCCGTTCCAGTACTTTCGCCACAAGCAGCCGAAATGAAACGTTCATCGCTGGAGCCAGACTGCCAAAAATTAACCTGCCGACATTTTCTGGAAACTATCTCGAGTGGATGTCTTATCGAGACACATTTTTATCGCTTGTTCATCACAGCCCCTCGCTTACGAATATTCAAAGCTCGTGCACTGGTACACCTCTTTCGATTGTCAACGAATATCCAACTGCTGATTCTAGCTACGATATTGCGTGGGAAGCACTCGAGAGGAGATTTCGTAACGAAAGGAAGCTTGTCGATCAAATTCCTAACCGCCTGTTTTCAATCCCGCCTTTGTCAGGTAATGTGCAATCAGTAAAACAGTTACTTGATACCACCAGAAGTGGCTTAGCTCAACTTAAAGCACTTAAAATTGATACCACTACATGGGATTCGATCTTAGTCTACATGACGTCACAAAAGCTTGATGTTCAAACTCGTAAGGAGTGGGAGCTGTCCCTTAAAGCTAATACAACGATACCACCCATCAAATAAATGCTTGTCTTTTTAGTAACAACTTTTCGGGCTCTTGACTGCGTTCAAGATGAAAGCCATTTCAACCCACACAAAACTAATAAAGACAAAAATTATGAGAATTGTCGTAAGCCAACGAAAGCTATACGAGCCCACACAGCTACTTCTACAATGTTGGATGAAAACTGCCCGTGCTGCAAGAAACGTCATCTATTATACAAATGTTTTAAATTTGCAACGATATCTTCAGCAGAGAAGAAAAACATCGTTAATCAACATCGGTTGTGCAGAAATTGCCTTCGATCTGGACATCTACAGGCTACTTGTATGTTAAAATCAGTATGCCAAACTTTTAATGAGCCACATCACACGGATCGAATTCTTTTCCGGAAACTAATCTTCGATATCTGCAACTACAGCTAAATCTACCGCTAATTTTACAGTTAAATCTACAGCAAACCAGACTTTTGCTCCGCCAACTAATACATCTACCCCTACAACTGCAACATCTGTAAGTACACTTCATGGCAAAATTATTACTAATTTTATAAATCCAGCCTTACTTGCCACAGTAAAGGTAATTATAAAATTAAATGACTCTTTTTATAGTGTAAAAGCCCTTTTAGATCAGGGATCACAAGTTTCTTTTATTTCTGAGAAACTAGCTCAGCTGTTATCTATACCGACACTAAAAACGCATGTCGATGTTTGTGGCATTGGAGGAAATAAATCTGTAACGGTCAAAAAATCGGTAAAAATAAATCTCTACTCCACGTACAAACAACAATTTGAATTGACAATCAATGCACTTGTTGTACCTTCAGTTTCGTCATATGTTCCCCCCAAATTAAATTTGAAAATGGTTTCAAGGTTGCCAGAAATACATCTTGCAGACAAAAATTTCTTGTTAGCAGAAAAAATTGATCTCCTTCTCGGAAATGACGTATATGGTGACCTATTACTATCTGGAATGAAAAAACTGGAAAATGGACTATTTTTTCAGGAAACTTATTTTGGATATATGGTTTCTAGTGTTCCGAGATTAAATTTGCCTGCTACAACAATTTCTGCTAATCTGTGTTCATTAGGAGACCAATTACGGCTGTTTTGGGAACAGGAGGAATTTTTCGATGAAAAACAATTCACACCTGAAGAATTGTTATGTGAAAAATTGTTTAAGGTAACTCACAGTAGAGATGATACAGAACGCTATACGGTCCATTTACCGTTTAAAAGTTTACTACAAGGTAAACCCCCTCCTTCTTTTTCCCACACGGACTACAATGCACTAAAACGGTTAAAACAGCTGGAAATCACTTTAAAAAATAAGCCAAAATTTGTTGAGGAATACAAGAAATTTATGACAGAATATGAAACTCTTAACCATATGGTAAAACTTGGTGAGTACCCTCATGCCATACCGAAAAATGCTTATTTCTTTCCCCATCACGGTGTGCTCAGAGAAAGTAGCACAACAAGAAATTTGCGTGTTGTTTTTGATGGCCGAAATCATAGACCTCCTCAGACTTCTATAAATGAAGAGCTATCAGCTGGTCCTGCACTACAAAATGATTTGTCTACAGTTATATCTCGATGGAGGAGATATCGAATTGCTTTCACAGCTGATTTAGAGAAAATGTTCAGACAAATAAATGTCTGTAAAGAACATCAGCCTTTACAATGTATACTTTGGAGGGATGAGGCGTCGAACAAAATTAACATTTATAGTTTACTTACAGTGACATATGGTACAACATCAGCTCCATATTTGGCAATCAGAGTCTTTCAACAACTTGCAGCAGATGAAGAGCAAAACTTTCCGCAAGCTAGTAAAATACTCCGCTCAGACACATATGTGGATGACGTCATATCAGGAGCGGATAATTTTGAGGATGCTCTACAATTACAGCAACAACTTTGCTCACTTTTGAAATCTAGTGGATTTCACCTTGGGAAATGGAATTCCAACTCTTCACGATTACTTAATCATATTCCAGAAGAAGAACGTGAAAAGAAAGACCTATTTACACTAAACCAACCAAACATGGCGAAAGCTCTTGGTCTTTATTGTGACATTACGAATGATTCGTTTTATTTTACAATAAATTTTACTTTTTCTAATATTGTCACTAAACGTACTTTGCTTTCAGATGCAGCATAATTATTTGATCCCCTAGGATGGTTATCTCCCACAACTATCAAAGCAATAATTATGTTCCAGCAGCTGTGGAAATTAAAACACGATTGGGATGATACACTACCACAGGAAATCCAATCTGAATGGGTAAACTTTCGATCAACTCTGAAGTGGCTTGAAAAAATCAAATTCCTAGATGGCTAGGATACATATCTACAAAATCAACAATTGACCTTCACGGATTTAGTGATGCATCACAAACTGCCTACGCTGCTGTGGTATACGCACGAATTATAACCGAATCTGGTGAGGCAATTACAAATTTATTACAGGAAAACAAAGGTTGCACCTTTAAAAAATGAAACAATTCCCAGGCTGGAATTATGTGCTGCTACACTTTTAGCAAAATTGGTTGCTAAAATTAAATTAAACAACGACTTCAATATTGGGCTAATCGTGTACTGGACGGATAGCACCATCGTTCTTGCGTGGCTCAAAAATTATCACAGACGGTTGGAAGTCTACGTAGCAAATAGGGTGGCACAAATTCATACAATTTCAGACGTCTCCGAATGGAGATATGTTCCATCAGCTGATAACTCAGCAGATTGCGCTTCTCGCGGTATACTTCCTGGAGAACTCAGTAAACATTTACTATGGTGGAATGGTCCACATTGGCTAAAATCAAATTCGGATAACTGGCCTACTTCCCCTACAAATATTGTTATCGATAAATCACCGATCAACACTGCTACAGAAGACACTGCAACAACAGTATTGCAGTTCACTCAGCTAATGTAGAAACAACAACACAGTTTCCAAATTTTATATCGAAATACTCCAGCTTCACTACATTGACGCGTGTGATGGCACACGTTTTTCGTTATTTCGACAACTTAAAAAGCAAAATAAAAAAGTTAGAAATAAATTTAAGCTTTCTAAAAACATGGGAGCTTACAAGAGCAAAGAATCATTTAATTCGACTTACACAAGCTATAACATTTCGTGAGGAAATACGCTGCTTAAAATCGAATAAACCTCTTCCTAATAACAGCCGAATTCTAAAGTTATCACCATTTGTGGATGAATTGGATATTTTAAGAGTTGGTGGTCGCATATCTCAGGCTGAGATTCCATTCCACATGAAGCATCCTATACTTTTAACTAAAAAGAATCCTATTTCCATTCTTATCTTTTCAGAATCACATAAAAAGACTTGTCATGGTAGTCTTTTGTTAATGCATTCTTATGTTTCACGACATTATTGGATAGCCTCTGCTCGTGACTTAGCAAAACAGGTCCAGCGAAATTGCATCGTGTGCTTCCAGTACAAAACTCAAACTTGTCAGCAGTTAATGGGTAACCTGCCAGCAGTACGCCTTCAACCAACGCGTGCCTTCAAGCATAGTGGACTAAACTATGCCGGTCCCATCAACATTAAAACATCATCTTTGAGAACGGCATCTACCTCTAAGGGATATATTTGTCTCTTTATATGTATGTGCACCAAGGCAATACATTTCGAAACCGTTACCAGCCTTACTGTAGATGCATTTCTGGCAGCCTACCGCCGTTTTATTGCTCGTCGTGGAATTTGTACCGACTTGTACTCTGACTGTGGTACAAATTTTGTTGGCGCGAATAAAGAACTACAAGTCATCTACCAGCAAAATAAACTTTCTCTTCCTGAGCATCTCGCTGAATCACTGGCCAATCAAGGTACGAATTGGCACTTCATCCCTCCTGCTTCGCCTCATTTTGGTGGACTATGGGAAGCAGGGGTAAAATCTACAAAACATCATTTACGCCGAATAATTAAAGATCGGCTCCTCACGTATGAAGAACTAAGTACGCTTCTCGCGCAAATTGAAAGCATACTTAACTCTAGGCCTCTTTGTCCACTGTCAACTGATCCCCAAGATCACAAAGCGCTCACACCTGTGCACTTTTTGATTGGGGAACCAACAGTTTGCGTCCCAGATGAAGATTTAATTGATGCAAACATCGATCGACTTCACCGTTGGAAACAAATCGAACACCTCAAACAACACTTTTGGGTAAGATGGCAAAGGGAGTACATATGTCGACTACAATCACGCCCCCAATGGAATAAAATCATCGACAACATTAAAGTTGGTGATGTAGTACTTTTACTCCATGAAAAAAGGTTCCTGGCCAATGGCCTCTCGCAAAAGTAGAAGAATTGCATCCGGGCCATGATGGTTTGGTTCGAGTTGTTATGCTCCACTGCAACGGAAAATACATCAAACGTCCAATAGCAAAATTATGTCGTTTACCAATAAATGAAGTCACATCATCAGAAGTTATAGAATCATAAATCAACTTGCATATTAAAAACCATAATAAAGGACCACCGTCGTCTACTGGACCTTCCACTTGGATCTTACACATCGATGTACGCCACCCTAATCAACCATCTCAAGGAGATCGAAACCCAATGGCCCATCTCAAGGAGATCGAAACCCATCTCAAGGAGATCGAAACCCATCTCAAGGAGATCGAAACCAATTCGTGCGCTAGCTGCAACTGATTCTTTTTCACTTTTTAGGGTCATCAGCATTGTACACTGGCGCACATTTGCGCTTCAAATTTGCTGGCATGTTGAAATCAAACCCGTAGAGTGTTCTAAACGGAGTTTGCTTCGTTGATACATGCACAGTATTGTTGTGTACATGCATTGCAGTAGTCAACCATTGATCCCAATTCGAGCCTTCTTCCTTGGCAAAACTGCGCAAGTACTCGGCCAGAGGTCGATGACTACGCTCCAATGAGCCATTCGCCTGTGGATGATATGGTGTTATATGCAATTTCTTGATTCCCAGCATTTTACAAGTTTCTGAGAATAATTTCGATACAAAATTGGAACCATTGTCGGTTATCAAAACCTTAGGTATGTTGTATCGTGCTATAATTTCATCAAAGAATGCTTTGGCTACCGTATCTGCTTCAGCATCGGGTATAGCCACGCACGCCATATACTTTGAGAAATCGTCTTGGAGCGTCAAAATGTATTTATTTCCTGGAACTGTCTCAGGTAAAATACCTACAATATCCATATGAACTTTAGCAAACGGCTGTTTTGGTGTATCAGTTAACATCATTGACATCTTTGTTAGCCTTGAAATCTTTTTGGCCTGCCATTTTGGACAACTCCTTATATACTTTTTTATATCTCGGAGCATACCTTTCCATCCGTATACTCGCCTAATTCTGTCATGGGTTTTCCAGAATCCCTGATGTCCACCTAGGGGTGAATCATGAAAACCCTTTAACACAGCCTGGATATCCTTTATATCCTCCAGCCATTCCATACTGCTGGCTCTTTGTTCGTTGACATCGTCACCCGCATTGCTAACATCTCTTGTAGCATCAATTTTATCCTCTTGCATTCTCTCGGCCTCCTCCTTATCTGACCGTGCTTTGGACCTCGTTTGCACTACTGATACTTTCTTTGCCAGCCGTACTCTGCGGAGTGCGTCCGCATTCAGATTCTTTTTCCCAGGTTTGTATATGACTTCAAAATCATACTCAGACAATTTGTGTCTGAACCTGGCTAGCCTAGACGTTTGGGCGTCCTAGCAAATATGCCCTAAAATTCTTCGTAGCCCACACTATGGCTAGGAATTCCTTCTCTATTGTGGATTATCTTTTCTCCGTGTCGCTAAGCGCCTTGCTTGGGAATGCTATTGGTCGGTCATTACCGAGTTCCCCTTGTGACAATACTGCCCCTAATGCTTCATTGCTAGCATCAGTGGTAAAAAAAAAAGTTTGCTCAAAGTCGGGGTACGCCAAAATCGGTGGCGAGCTAATTATTTCTTTTAGCCTCTCGAATGCTTGCTGACAGCTCTCTGTCCTTTCGAACTTTGCTTCTTTTCGTAGCAACTTATTAATTGGCAACGCAATTCCGGCTAGTCCTGCTACGAACTGTCTATAATAGTTCATTAGTCCTAGGAATGCTTGCACTTTCTTCTATTTCTAGGAATCGCAAAATTTTTAACGCATTCCACCTTCTGCGGTTCAGGCAGAGCTCCTGCCTCTGAACAACGATGGCCTAAATAAACCACCTCTCTTCGCAAAAATTGGCACTTCTCCGTGTTCAATTTCAAATCGTGTTTCTCGTAATTTCTGGAGCACCTTGCACAAGCGTTGCTAATGCTGCTGCAAGTTCTATCCAGAAATTACAATATCATCCAGATACACAAAACAATCTAACCCTTGCAAGCCTGTTAGCTCATGGTTCATTAGCCGTTGGAAGGTAGCCGGTGCTCCTGTTAATCCAAACGGCATTCTATTAAACTCATAATGCCCTAAACCGGTGCTGAACGCGGTTTTCTGCTTATCTTGGGAAACCACCAGAACTTGGTGGTAGCCACTCGCTAAATCAGGCGTAGAAAAATATCTACTATGCCCCAATTGATCCAGAATCTCTTCTATCCTTGGTATCGGGAACACCTGCTTGATAGTGGCGTCGTTCAATTTCCTAAAATCGACGACCATTCTCCACTTCTTCTGACCCTGAGCACCTCCCTTCTTTGGTACCAAAATTATTGGTGAATTCCAAGGCGAGATACTCGGTGAAATTATGTTTTCTTTCAACATTCCGTCCACTTGCCTATTTACCTCATCGTAGTGAGCTTGTGGCAATCTGTATTGCTTCTGGTTTATTGGTGGTTGATCCACTCTAGTAGGTATTTCATGCTCTACCTGTGGTGTATATGTCAACTGGTCTCTTTCCAGCAAAAATATGTCATGGAATGACGTACAAATGGCTTCTATCGATGCCTTCCCTTCTAAATTTACGCTTGGGTCTAACTTCAATGATTCTAGCACCCTCTCCATTCTTTTCCTTATATCTACCTGGTTTATCTGATTAACCGATCTATAATTCGGTTCTTTAAGATTATCGTAGCTAGTGAGCTTAGGCCTAAAATCGTCATCCATCAGGTAGTTCTCTTCTGAGGCATTGAGTACGCAAGCGTACA
This sequence comes from Clusia tigrina, assembly GCA_920105625.2. NCBI lineage: Eukaryota > Metazoa > Arthropoda > Insecta > Diptera > Clusiidae > Clusia > Clusia tigrina. Next base: position 151,357,411 of record OV050030.1, read on the forward strand.
CCTTACCCTTGTCAACGTGCGTTATGCTTTCTCCCATATATACGCCGTCCACTAGCTGCTACTTGTGCAAAGCAAGAGTCCTCAGTTTCGTGTTTACACGCATAGTAACTACTCTAGTTGACCTTACGTTCACTACGTCCATACAATTCTTAACCCTATTCACGGTTCCTTCCTGCCATGACTTTAATGGAAGAGTAAGGATTATATTCTTATTAACATCTTAAAATGATAACCGCTTTTCTAACGCATCCAGTATGGTGCGGCCCCAGAGATTATCTCGGCCAATTATCCCATTGGCCGGAATACCTTCTCTATCCAATTCGACCTTCGTGCACTTTAAAACTCATGCCCTTAACTTCACTGTGCCCTATTCTGAGCGACCCCAGTGTCCTGATGCTTCCTCCGAACGCTCCATTAAACGTTATTACATCCTTTGGGTTGACAACTATACCTTTCCGTAAAACACTAGATTTTACGAAGCTAGTGTCCGCCCCTGAGTCTACCAAAAGCACTAGCTTTCCACTAGCTGCCTCTTTGCAGGGTATCTCGATAAAAGCATCTCCTATCCTGCTCACAACGAAACAACGCCCTTTTGATTCCAAAATGGACGCGTATCTACTTCCTGACTCTCCAAATTGTTTTCTCCATGCACCACAGTTATCCCTTACAATCCTATACTCCCTCAAAATTACCGTAAATATCTTAACTATACATCCTCGTACCACGTACGCTGCGATTGGCCTATACTCTCTAGCCTTATTAAAACTTAATCTAAGTACTAGAATCATCACCGTTACCCAAATCAATATGCAATCAAAAAAGGTTTCCCGGAGACACACTTGCTCCTCCGTATCTTGAACCATTGTTCTTACATTACTCGGTACGTGGTATTGGAGAGCCTCTTGCTCCTCCTTTTCCTGGACTGTAATTCCTATATTACCAGTCACATGTACCTCCGGCCTAACTGTTACTTCCTTTCTTCTGGCTTTCCAGTCTACTGGCCTCGACTGGGCCGCTGGAAGTTTCCCTGGTTCCTTTGTTGGAATTGTCCATCCCTGCATTCCGCTGCCCGATGTCCCATTCGTCCACATGAGAAGCATTTCAACCCCTGTTGGGTGTTGCCTACCCTTTGTTCACTTCTAGAATTCCAATTTGGTCGCTGCTGACCACTCCCAGTGTTGAAAGGATTTCCTCCTTGGTTAATCCCTTCTGTTGAATTAACTCGGGAATTACTACCCCTGCTGTCCCTCAAGGGTGGATCCGGGCGCCTCGTCGCTGGCTGCCTTCTATTCTGATTCCATTCAGTGTCTACTTGGCACTGTCTACTTGCCTCATGACCATATGTTTGGCACTCCATACAATAGGGCGTGTTTTTGCGTGTAACACATTCATCCCTTGTATGACCTGGCTTACGGCAGAATGAGCAAATGGGTTTCCTCGGCTGGAATCTCTCGACTAAGAATCCTTGGTCTCTTTGTTGCGGAACTTGGCCCATCAATCTGCCGACTCCACTTGGATTCCGCTGCTGTAGTGGTCCTACCTCTGCAGGCGCATCAGTCCAGCAGATTCCACCTGTTGTTGTTCGTTGCTGTATTGCTGCTTCCGCGGAACAAACCGCTTCCACTAGCTCTGCCATACTCCTCTGCGTGAGATGAAGAGTATAATTAGCTAAGTCCCTATTTATCAGACCTGCCTTAAACACAGAAATCATAGCTCGTTCTACTTAAACCTTGTATGCTGCAACGTTTCCTGGAAACTGCCTGTTGGCTTCTGGCTCAGTAGCGTTCCCCAGAGACTGGAGCCTTCGTCCCCAGGCTCTCAATTCCTCCCCTGGTTTCTGAGTTGATTCCTGTATTTCCCGTACAAGACAGTCGTACGACTTTTGTTTTAAATGCGTCCGATCTAAAAGTGCGTACAACTCCGGCAGGGTGCTTACTGAGCTATGCGCTAGTAAATCAAACGCATCACCTGTGGTTCTCTGTCTAATACACTTTATTCAGTGTTCCGCTTCAGCTTCCGTAAGACTCTGTTGCGCTAACTCACAACCTTCTTTAAAGCGCCGTATCTCAGTTCTCAGATCATACAACTCGACTCCAGAGAACATGGGCACCAGCTTCTCCACCGCATGAGCTACTTCCAGAATACCCATTTTACTCCTACGTGCTTGCTTAGATTCTGTAAAAAGTTAGCGTTAATCTCTGTGGGGGTTTCCAGATTCTCTTCTCCCGAATCTGAGAGATATTTGGCCTATGACGGACGCAAACTAGTTAGTCTTCGCACGCTCGCTCGCGCAGCCGAAAAACTGTCCACAGTATTGGAGCTTTGCTGCACAGTTACTGGTACTGATTCCTTCGGCAGATATTTCTTGTTTTTACTTTGTACCGGACTTCTCGGCGAAAAGGTTCGACACCGATTTCAGATGCGTCAAACAATGCGTCAAATTCCGCTTCCCTCTCTTCACTCAATACTAATCTGGGCTTTACCACCCGACTTATCCCTTCCGGAGTTAAATATTCCGGCCAGCGAACTTCTGGTGGCAAAACTAGTACTGTTTGCGTATGTATTTGAGAATTTGAAGCCGATCTTACTCTTGCTGGTTTAGTAATTGCCCCGATTCTCTTAAGCTCTAGATTTTCCTTCTCCAGATACGTTGCGGCTTCCTCAGTTTCCCGGAGTTGCCTAGAAAGTACTCTAGTTTTATTCTCGAGAAATTCCGTATTTATCTTCAATTCTTCTGTATCCTTGAAGACTTGGAAAAATTTTCCCTCCGTTCGATTCTGCTAGTCACTCATGCCAATTGTTCAAACAAGTTTTCTGCGAACAACTTTACCTCCGACTGTAAAGACCTTAGCTTATCTTGAGTCTTGTCCTCCTGCGAACTAGGAATATCTTCTTGTGCTTCCAGCTCTTCTAGATCCAATCTGAATTTGGTCAACCAGACCCGTGTTAAACCGCGTTGACATGTAACGGATAATCCTTGGTGAAGTACTCGTTGTCGCTACAATAGACCTTAAAATTTAACAACTCCTCGTTGTTATCATTGAATGTCTTCAACAAGGCTTCTAGTTCCGATATGCGCTTATGGTAGTACGCGCTATTTTTTCTTGCCTTATTATCCTTCCTACAGTTCCCGATTTTCCTTTGGATTGCCTCACTCTGCCGCTTTTGCTCTTCCAGCAATATTTTCGCTTCCTCTAGTGTTTCCATAGACCGAACAAACTCTTATCTATGAAGCCGTAAATTCCATAAATAATAAATTCTACAAATTTGCTTTCCTTCTTTTCTTATATAAACTTTATTAATCAATAAATCCTTTTTGAAAATTAGTTGTGATACTTAAACTAACAAATTAAGCATAACAATGATACTATTCTTATAGCATCCCACGTCTCTTTCATTGCTGCTCCTCCAATTGGCATAATTCTTGCCACAATCTCTCTTAAACACGCCAGCCGCTTCCGTTCCCGCTTTTGATCTCCTCCTCTTTTCCTAACCCCAAAAGGCTTTCCGTCCTTCAGCAACGACGTTATATCCTTCAGTTGCCCCTCAGTGCTCCGAGGTTCATTTCCAACATTTGTTTTCTTTAAAATCAAAGAAAAAATTGTAATTGATTATATTCTCACTAAACACGATTTCGTGTCTACTTTTTAGTGTAATACCGCGGAAATAAATTATTTGTATAATTACTAGTATAAAAATTATACTTAAATTAATAGTATAAAAAATTATACTCAATTAATTACGCAATTACCGTAGGTAAATACTGATTATTTACAATATTTCTCTAAGACCCAATGTTGAAGATGTTTTTGGTTTCACAAATTTATTTCCAGAAATCTTCATACCAAAAGAAGAATATTACAACAGAATCATACGCATTTTCATTTCAGTACAATGATATGCTTAGCTGTTTCGCTTTTCCGTGCGAAATATTGCTTTAATATTGCTACGAAAATTGTATTTACGGAACTACACAAATTTTGATACAACAACACGTGTTGTAAACACTTCTTGAAATATTTTTGCCTAATACCCTAAGCTCAAAATGCCAAATATTTAAATCAAATGTTCTATGTTTGTTTTCAAACAACATAAATTTAGAACATCAGAATTTAAACAATACAAAAACAATTTAAATGTATCAATATAGACTACATGGCCTTAAAACAATATAAATGTCCCTCACGACAAACAAATTCAAATCCCCTACAAAAAAAATCCTCACAGCTAGGATGAACATACATAGACCGTCCGATCATACTGTCGGTTTATGGTTGCCATTCCAAGCTGCGTGCAACAGCGCAAACGCGCCTGTATGTTGCAACTCCTTTGACCAGCGCTACGGCACCTTCAGGGTCGCAGAAGTATCTACTTAGATTTCGCTATTATACACTCTACTCACCATTAATTTATTTGATGACATCTTTATCTTAGGGTCCTCTGTCCTTTTTGGTCCTTTATCTTTCATTGCAGGATGCTTCCCTGCTTCAGGTTCCTCGCCCTGTGATTCCTCCAATAGGTCATTTAGACCGGCTGCGCCAAAATGTTGGGGTGTCCTTGTTGCTCGTCGGGAGTCGTCCTGTCCCAGTTCGCTGGGCGCATAGCTGAAAACACTAAACCACTAGCTCTAAGAGATACACAGAGACACTTTTTGGTTTCAAAGATAGTAATCACAAGATTTTATTTCCTACAAATACTAATTCTTATATACTATTTCTTAACACTCATCTCAGTCTGCGAACTGACCTTTCTGGTGTTCCAGTTCCGCACCTGCTAATTGGTGTCAGTTTGTCAAGCCAACTGACCTACTATGAAAGTGTCGACGGTGCATTACCTTGCCCTCGTCGAATCGAATGCGGAACTGTAATAGCCTAAAAGCTTACATAATAATATTACACAGATCATATTAACATAAAATACTTAGACCCTAAAAGTATGTATTATTCTTAAATAATTTTTAGCACATGCTAATCCCACAGAGTGTGGCATCTATTAGGAGTCGGTGCTGTGAGTCAACTACTCGTAGGTAGCTTGATTCTAACTCACAACAAATGTGAACAACAGCATTGGCAAAGCCAAGCCAGCCGCTTGCGTAAGACAAGGAAAATAAATTGCATGTAGATAACACCAACAAGAAGGTGCCGACAGATTTGGCAAACTCAAGCCAGCCATTGTCACTGACCGACAACAACAACAACACTACAAGCAAACTATAATTAATCGTGCGTTAATTACAACAACAAGACTCGGCAGAATTTACCGAGTGCTTTTGCTCGGGAAATAGTACAACAACAACACGAGGAAAGAATCCAAAGAAAAGAGACGACGACACAACAATCACTGTGCATACAAGTGGCGCGGACATCACACAAAGGAGACACCCACAAATAATGTTCAAACGCTGGTGGGTAATTTAAATAATATAAACCGCCAGCATAAAGAAATCATGAGTGCAACAACAACAACAGGGCGTGCAACAGCAACAACGTGCTGCGGCAACTACTACGTGCTGGACAACAGCCGGACTTTTCCCGGAAAACCCTGAAGGTCGCCTAGGGTCAAGAGGAAAACAAAAACAGTGCCTTGCCCTTAGCAACAGGAAGCGGTAGTCGGAGCAACGGCCAGCGGGACTAGAAGAACAACTAGATTTGCAACAGGTGTATATAAATTCGCCTGCACCCTGACATACTCTCTCCGTTCCTGCTACACATCGCACAAGTAAGTACTAAAAAAACATTGCCGCATAAACGCCACAGCAAGTATTGATCGATACATAACAATAAAACGAAAACGCAGCCAGCTTGCCAAGGCAGAAAAGAATAAACTTGTTAAAACTAATACAGATACTCTAAACAACAACCGTTTTGCTCTATTAAGCGATAGTGAAGAGTCTGAACTAAGAATATTGCATTCAAACCACCACCAATTTACTTGCGGGAACGCAGTTCCAACTTATTAATAGACAGTGTTGCCAGCTTGATTGGTAGAAATAATCTTCATGTGGTCCCGCTGTTGAAGGGTAATATACAAGAAACAAAAACTCAAATTTATTTGGAAAAAAACTATCGCGCAGTTACTTCTTTCCTTGAAAATGAAAAAAACAATTACTACACGTAACAGATAAAGAGTAGCAAAGGGTTGACAGTTGTTTTAAAAGGTATAGAACTTAAAGTAGACCCTATAGAACTAAAATATGCACTCCAAGAGACTAGATTCACAGCAAAATCTGTTTTTAATATAAGGAATAGGGAAAAAATTCCGCAACCACTCTTCAGAATAGAACTAGAACCAGGGAATATTAAATTAAAACAAAATGAAACTCACCCCATTTACAACCTACGATATTTAATGCATCGTAGAATAACAGTCGAGGAGCCTCACAAAAGAATCGGCCCAATACAATGTACAAACTGTCAAGAGTATGGTCATTCGAAATCATACTGCACCCTACGTACAATATGCCTTGCGTGTGGCGACTTCCATCCATCAAAGGAATGCAGGCTGAACAAAAGTGAGAAGGATTCAAAAAATGCAGCAATTGTGGGGGGAATCATACTGCTAACTACAGAGGCTGCCCGATATATACTCGTACACAACTAAAAACCAGTATGAACCAAACTGCTAAGACAGTTCGCACCCAAAAATATAGTGCTATACCTACCAACACAAACCATATTGGAAGCACCACCGAAAACATCTCTTCATCCACTAGCTATGCGAATGTACTGAAAACTGGCGTTTCTGATAGACCGAGTCACCCTATGCAACCTCAAAGTTTAGAAACGTTAATATTTAACTTGTCTCAGTGTATTACTAACTTCATGTCCTCGATGCAATCTATAATTCAAGAGCTTGTACATAACCAAAACTTAGTTATGAAATCTCTACTTTCACAAAAATTAATGTTCTAAAAATGTGTCACTGGAATGCTAACGGTATTAACCAACACAAAATTGAATTAAAAAATTTTCTAGACAGTAACAGCATAGACATCAAGCTTATCTCAGAAACACATTTAACTGTAAAATATAACTTCCAACTAGCAGGCTATAATTTTTACTCAACAAACCACCCACAAGGAAAATGTTTTGGTGGTACGGGAATTCTAATTAAGGTTCGATTAAAGCTTTACTTTCTGGAATCCTATCCAAAAAAACATCCATTCTACTTCCATCTCTTAACAGTGTTGGGGTGAGCCAATAGTAATTGCATCAGTCTTTTGCCTCCTAGGTTTCCTATTTCCACAACCGATTTTGTTTCTTTCTTTAAATCGCTCGGGTACAAATTTCTTTCTCCCGGAGACTTAATTTCCAAACATTCCTACGGCTCACGGTTAATCAACCCTAAAGGCAATTATTTAATGCGCTGATAGACGCTCGGAATGGTCTAGACTTTGTATCATCTAGAAAACCTACATACTGGCCAACTGATCAAAGAAAAATTCCCGATCTTATTGACTTTGGCATAACTAAAAATATTGAAAGGTGTTTCTTGGAAACCGAGCCCTGTTTCGACTTATCATCCGATCACTCACCGGTGATAATATATTTAAAAAAAGACCAGAGTTCATTGAAAAAACAATAAAACTGACCTCCAAGAAAACAAATTTGCTCAAATATCACAAATAAATTAGTACCCAGGTGTGCGTTAAAACAAAACTTAAGAGTGGAGAGGACATTGAATCAGCGACGCAGGTTCTTTGATCAATAATAAAAGCAGCTGCTATAAGTGCCACGCCCGCACAAAACTCAACTAAAACTAACGCGCGGCACACTACGTCACACTATGTGGAATACCTCGTTAGAGAAAAGAGGAGATTAAGGCGTAAATGGCAAAAATACAGATCACCAGCACTAAGAGTAAAATTAAAGTCATTACAAAATCAGTTGAAAAACACTCTACGGGAGGAAAAGGAAGAAAACCTTAATAAGTACCTTGAAGATTTGGCTCCTCTCAAAGTCACCAATTACTCACTCTGGAGAGTGACAAGAATGGTTAAAACACCGAAAGATAGTGAATCGCCTCTAAGACAAAGCGATGGAACTTGGGCAAAAACAGAAGAAGAAAAAGGCAACTTCTTTGCAGCACATCTGAGGTCAGTATTTCAACCTAACCCGCCGACCTGTAACGACACTAGCATACAGAATTTTTCACTTACGAAATCAGCAGTAGCAATTCATTTCAAACCAAAGGAAGTTATACGCTCATGTACAACGAGTCTAAACCCAAAAAAGGCACCTGGTTGTGCCTTAATTACAAATAAAATGGTAAGTGAATTGCCGCAAATATCTCTGATACATCTCACACATATTTTTGACGCAATACTCCGTCTGGGCTACTTCCCTACAACATGGAAAACATCGGAAATAATAATGATTCCAAAACCCGGAACAGAACCTACTCAGGTATCTTCTTATCGGCCCATAAGTCTCCTGCCAACGCTCTCTAAAATGCTCGAACGCTTTCTGCTGTACAAACTAGCACCAAAGCTCAATTTAATCATTCCTCACCACCAATTTGGTTTCCGCAAACATCATGGAACTATTGAGCTGGTGCACCGTATTGCCTCTGAAATATGGCGAGCATTTGAACAAAGGATGTACTGCTCCGGAATATTCCTAGACGTCGCACAAGCCTTTGACAAAGTCTGGCACGAAAATTAAAAAACTTTTGCCAAAAAGTTCGCATAAGCTTCTGGAGTCATATTTAACAAACTGCAAATTTAGGGTTAAATATAAAGAATTTGTAACGCCAGACTTTGAAATGATGACTGGAGTACCACAGGTAGTGTGCTTGGACCTATGCTTTACACTTTGTACACTTCTGATCTGCCAACTGACAAAAACCTCGTTACCTCGACTTTCGCGGATGGCATAGCTATCCTGAGCTCTCACTTAAATCCACGGATAGCCTCCCGGGATTTAGAGGAACACCTTAAAAAAATAGAAAGTTTGCTAGCAGATTGGCGCAGCAATGTAAATGATCAAAAAAGTGTACATGTGACATTTACTCTTAAGCCCAGTTCTTGTCCGGCAGTCTCTTTAAATGGCATTGTAATCAATTTATTTATTAGTTGTAAGCTTTGTAAAATTATTGTTAGTTTCGATTGAAAAAATGCAATAAATAAATCCATGTTAAATTAAAAAAAAAAAAAAAATGCCTGACTCCAGTGATGATCTACTTCTGGGAGTGGATTTCATGACAAGGCTGGAAACGACATTGAAGTGCGACGATCAGGAGATCACGCTGGGACCTCATAATGGTTGCGTGCAACCACGAGACTTTGCAACGTGCACGACAATCCGTGTTGAGAATTTCCCACATGCAAATGCCTCAATGCCTTCCAAGATGCCAACTCACGTCAGAAATTCTAAGGAACAGGGATATAACAGAGAATATAACTAAAGCCAACGCAGTAGGAAATATACATCACCAGGAATAAGTATTGCACACACGAACGCGTTCACTTGCCGCGGATTCTGCCGAGGGAAAATCTAAAACGAATTACCACAGGGCCCCAGGAGAAGAACGCGGGCGCACCTAATAGTAGGGAGATCACGCAATTAAGGCTACCACGACAAGCAGCGCATCTTCCAATTAACCCGCAAGATGTTCGCCATCGCGGGAAATCCGAGATATGCCACATAGACGAAACGACAGATCCAGGGACATACAGCGTGCAATTAGGTGCACTAAGACCAGCAGAAGCAACGATAACGGAACGGGGCTACAGGGAGCCCGTCAACAGAGAAACGGATGCCAAATACATACGACTAAGCCACAGAATGGAACCATGTCACATTCCAAAGTTTAGAAGAGCTACAGGAATCGAAAGGAGCTGGTCTACCACAGGGCTTAGTAGCACAAATTTTGCGTAAAGCTAAAGGGGCACAAAGACGATAACAGTTTAGTCGAGACGCGTACCGAGTGACCCTCTGCCATGACATGGTTAAAATTTCTCGTCGGTGAAGTTGGGAGGGCGTGTGACGAGCAAAATTATTGACTATTTTTGCTGACACAATAATTCCCCAACAAAACAATAGTCACTGCGATAATGGACCGTCAACATCACTCGCTTGCGAAGAATTGTGATTGCCGTAACCAATCAGCTTGCGCGGCCCGGTCAACACTTAATATTAATTATTAGAATACCTTCGCACCAATGGAAACCACGGCGAAGGCGGGAGCGCATGAAATGCACGAATTGTTAAACGTTGGTCAAAAATCACTTGTAAATTATACCAAAAACTACGCAAGCGGAATGTCAACAACAGCATTGGCAAAGCCAAGCCAGCCGCTTGCTTAAGACAAAGAAAATAAATTGCATGTGGATTACACTAACAAGAAGGTGCCGATAGAGTTAGCGACCCCAAGCCAGCCGTTTGCATTGACCGACAACAACAACAACACTACAAGCAGTGCGCTAATTACAACAACAAGACTCGGCAGAATTTACCGATTGCATTTGCTCGGGAATTAGGATAACAACAACACGAGAAAGGAATGCAAAGAAAAAAGACGACGACATAACATAACGCTGTGCATACAAGTGGCACGGATATCACACAACGGAGAAACACACAAATAATATTCAAACGCTGGTGGATAATTAAAGTAATATTAAATGCCAATAGAAAGATATCATGCGTGCCTAAACAACAACAGGGCGTGCAACAACAACAACAGGGCGTGCAACAAAAACAACGTGCCGCGGTAACTACTACGCGCTTGCCAACAGCCGGACTTTCCTGGAAAACCCTGAAGGTCGCCTAGGGTCAAGAGGAAAACAACAACAATGCCTTGGCCTTTGCAACAGGAAGCGGTAGTCGGAGCAACGGCCAGCGGGACTGGAACAACAACTAGACATTCAACAGGTGGCTATAAAAGCGCCTGTAACCGGACATACGGTCTCTTTTTCTTCCTGCACACCGCGCAAGTGAGCACTAAAGAAAACGTTACCGCATAGACGCGACGAGATTAGCAATCAGAACCAACACATGTACAAGCGCTGCATTTACTACGATTGCTGGATTTTAATCCACTCTCATAGTAAAACAGAACTTGTTCGTCAACGTTAGAACGGTGGAAATGGTTTGTCAATCCACCACCGTTGAAACTAAAGACTCAAGACACGGACCTAGACACTAAGAAGTACTGCGTTTGCTACGAACGCTGGGTTTTTCAATCCGCCTTCATAGAAAACCTGGACTTGCATCTCAAAGTCAAATCGGTGGAAGTGGTTTTTTCATTCACCACCGTTGGGACTGGAGACAAGACTGCACAGCACCGACATCAGGAGCGACCTTCCTAAAATGTTTAAACTATAGCATGTAAACCTAGAAATAAGAAAAAGGATAAATAAAGAACACTTTAAACATTTCAACGCCCGAGTAATTTTCTGTACACGACCCTGGCGAACCACTGAGTACTACCCCAGCAAATTTGAGTCGTTGCAATATGTAGATGTATATGCAGATATATATGTATATGTATATTTACTCGTATATGTATATATATATATATATATATATATATATATATATATATATATATATATATATATATATATATATATATATATATATATGCATATTTACATGTATATGTATATGCATATGTATATGAATATGTATATGTATTTGTATATGTATATGTATATGTATATTCATATGTATATGTTTATGTATATGCATATATAGATGTATATGTATAAGTATATATATATATATTATTTATTTTTTTTTAAGCAATTCATATTTATTGTAACAACTTATATGGAGACTAACAATAAGTAAATACGAGTATATCTTAAAACTAGAAAACAATGTATCACTGCTCCGTACCACTGTATGGAGAAGATATTAGTGAACACTTATTATTTTAGAAAAACAATAAACATTAAAGTAATTATAGAAATTAGTAATGATGGCTTATTAAATAATAGTTTACAGTTGTGATAAGTCTGCTCTCTTCCAGCGGGTCGTGGGCTTGTTTGTAGTAAATTCCTAGCTAGTATATTGGGGTGGTTCGATAATTTTAGTTGGTACTTCTTTTTAACATCTGAATGCCTCTGACCTATTAGGGGCACACCTAGATCTCGGTGAATGTTTAGGTTTTTCATGAACCACCAGTAATTGTGCGTAGTATTTTAGACTGGGTCCTTTGCAACAGTTCGGTGTTTGATGTTTTTGCTTCTCCCCACAGCTGAATTCCATATGTCCAGTTGGGTACTATTATGGCTTTTTAAGAGTTAAGACTTGCAGCTTTTAGTTTGATGTGCGCTCTTTTCTTTTCTATGTGAGTTCTCCACGCAAGGCGTTTGTCGAGGTGAATGCCTAAATATTTCACATCTGTCTCCTGTGGGATAGTTTTGTTGTGGAGTATGATTGGAAGACACGTGTGTTTGTTGAGTGTAAATATTATGTGTGTGCTTTTTTGTTCATTTACTGTGATGTGCAAATTTTCAACATGTAAATGTTCGTTGAGATCACGCGATGCTATTTGACGGTGCTTGTGGCAAGATAAAATCGCAGTGTCATCGGCAAAAATCGAGGTGAGCAGATATTTGTTTGTTGGTGAGACTGAGGTGTATAGTGTGTACAGTATCGGTCCAAGAACACTTCCTTGAGGTACTCCAGCCAATATATCCATTTCTGATGAAAGGTAATCTTCTCATTTGACTTGAAATCGCCTACCCTTTAAGTATGATTCCAGGATACTATGGATATTTGAAGGAGAAGTTTTCTTATTTTGTAGACGAGGCCCTCATGCCACACTTTGTCAAAGGCTTGTGCGACATCGAGGAACACTGCAGAGCAATATTGTTTCTCCTCGAACGCCTTTCTGATTTGGGACACTAGTCTGTGTACTTGTTCAATAGTGCCATGCTTTTTTTGAAAGCCAAACTGGTGGTTAGGTATTACTTTATTCTGTACCAGATATGGGGCTAATTTTGATAGCAATCATTATTCAAATAGTTTCGAGACGACGGATAACAGGCTTATTGGTCTGTATGACGAGACTTGCGTTGGAGTTCTGCCAGGTTTGTGTATCATGATTAGGTGGGACAGTTTCCAAACTTGCGGAAAGTAACCTTGTCTAAGAATAGTGTTAAATAATATTGTTAAATGCTTTACTGCAAGCGGAGGTAGCTCCATCAACATCTTTGTGGTTATCAGATCGTGGCCTGCCGCTTTCTTTTTATCTAAATGAGTTGAGATAAAATGCCACAACCCTAGGTCCATCTGTGGAATTAGGTAATTTAATGTTGGTATTTTAAAGTTACTAGGAGGATTTGGTTGGAATGCGATTTTAAGATGTTGAGCAAAAGCTTGCCCCTTCTCCTCATTGCTTCTTGCCCATCTTCCGTCAATAAGTCTTATAGGCGAGACGATTCTGTAGGTTTATTCGTGTTTTTGACTGCTTTCCATAAGGAGAAGTTTGTGGATTCAAGGGGGTTCAGGTGCGAGATGCAGGCCTGTACACCTCTTTCAGTTTCGTCGCGCAATGCGTTTCGCAGTTTTTTTTTTTTGGCTGTCGTGAATTTTTGCTTTAGCGCTGGTGACCTGTGCTTTAGCCACAGTCGTCTGAGCCGTTATCAATCTTTCAATTTCGAATGATGTTGAGCATATTGATTTGCGTGGGATTTGGCCGTTTGGGGGTGTAGCGTGGATTGCTGCTGATATAAGTGTGCAGTTGAATGATTGTACTGTGGAATCTAATTCATCCGGGCTTTTAAGACTACATTTATCAGGAAGGTGACTGCAAATATATTTACGGAATTGTAACCAATTTATTTTACCTGTTACTAATCAAAAAGGTTGGTTTCTGTCTTCTGGGTATTTCCTTATGTGCATTATAACTGGGGAATGATCTGAACTCAGCTCAAAGCATGATTCCGTAGACAGAAGTTTTTGGTGGAGTCCTTTCGTTTCGCCATCCGGATGCAACGTTTTGTAGAACTTATATCCTTTTATTTTAAAATTGTGATTCAGAGTAAGATGAGTTTTAGAATTAATATGTCTATTTTGCTGTTAATAAGGAAATTTTGCACTTCAAGTTGGTGCTGGCTAATACCGTTCGCGTTCCAATGACAAATTTTTAGCGTATGCATTCGTTTGCAAGTATGGATTTCAAAAGTTGATTTTGATTATTTATTAGTTCTTGCATCATTGATTGCATTGAGGACATGAAGTGTGTCATACATTCCGTTAAGATTAAGAGCACTGCCTCTAGATGTTGCGATTATTTATTGGTATTTGAACTTTCAGCAAAATTTGATTTCAGTGCATCAGAGTAAGTCATGACAGGTGGAGCATGATTGTCGTTGAACGTAGTAGGGATTTGGTGTAGAGGCGCTACATAAGTAACTTCGTGTCGACCTCTATCCTTCTGTTGGCGCATTTTATTTCTCAGCTCAGCATACACTGGGCAACGTCTATAGTTTGCTGTATGACTTCCGCGCAATTAATGCATTTTTTAGTAAGAACATTTTAATTTTTTTTATCGACCGTACAGGCAGAGGATGGGTGGACGTCACCACAGCCAACGCAAATGGGGCGTAGGGTGCAATATGATTTGGTACATTGTACAGGGCCGTTGCGTTTGTGGAGTCCTTTAACTGAAATTCGGCGGTGCATAAGGTATCGCATATTATAGATTGGATGGACTTCGTTTTTTTGCAGCTTGCTTGATTCTGGTTCAAGCTCCACTCGGAGCATTGGTTGTGGGATATTATTCTTATTTTTTATTTAAATATGGATTTTGGGTCGAAACCGGCTTCGATCAGTACTTATTTCATCTCAGATTGGTCGACATCTGATTCTATTCCTTTTAATACGACAATCAAACCTTTACTGCTTTTCAGTTGATACGTATAATAGTTTTTTTTACTACTGTCAAGGTAGTTGATTGCCAAGCGATAATTTTTGTCAGTGTAGATCTGAATCTTTGTTTCGTGTAGGTCACCCTTCTTTAGTGCAACTATATGGAAGTTCTTTTGCCTTATCAAGCTAGATAGTCTAGAGACCAGCATATTAGAGCTGCGTTCGCGCAGATAAATTGGGGGAGGTTTGACTTCGTTAAGTATTTCTGTACCTTCATTTTTTTGGTCTGGATCTGCTACATTATCGGCAAGCAAGGCAAAGCGATTTTGGCTCGGTACTGTGTTGGTGCATTCTTCATATTTATTTGGTTTATAAATTTTTTTGGGTTTTTTGTCATGTTTTTAAACGGACTTAGCTTTAGCTTAATATTTATAGAGCGGTCCAAGCCAGTCTGTATTGCCGAACTATTCTGTTTTGCAGTTTGTTTAATGTTGTTGGTTAATGCTTTGTTGGTGGCTGTAGTGGTTAGTGTGTTTGCTGTGGAGAGAGCAGATAGTGAATTAGCGCGTAGGCGCTGAATAACGCTTTTGAAACTATGTTGATTGCTTTACTGTTTAGTGTACGCTGAGCTTTCATCACCAAACGTACGGGCAACTGCTCAAGCATCAAATTGTCTGTGTCGTTAGATAGCATCAGATCTTTGCTCACATTGTACGATGCGTTATCTGCCTTAGCAAGCTTACATTCTGGTTGGGGAGAGCGTAATGTGCTCATAAGCACGCCCTCTCAGCAATTCTTTGTTTACAGTTTATGTTTATGTTTATGTGTCTCGTTTTTCGTTTCAATACTTACTCGAAGCACTTTTCATTTATTTTATATTTAAGTTTTTTGTAAAATTTTTATTTTTTATTTTGTTTGGAGTCTGTCTCAGATTTAATTAAATATTGACTGCCAGTATATATATGTATATGTGTATGCATATGTATATGCATATGTTAATGTATATGTATATGTATATGTATACGTATTTGAATATGTATATGTACAGGATGTATATGTATATGTATATTTTTTTGTGTTTTTCGGAAGTGGAAATCTGCAACCAGACACTGGAAGACACGCCAGTATGTATATTTATGTATATGCATATGTAATGTATATACATATATACATACATATATATATATATATATATATATATATATATATATATATATATATATATATATATATATATATATATATATATATATATATATATATATATATATTGTTACGAAATTGCCCTCTTGACATTTTACTCTGTTACAAAATTGCCCTCCTGACAATTTCTCTAACTCTCTGTACTCGGACTCGTACCCCTGGATTGTGTAGTAATCAAACAATCGCTGGTTAAATTAAAAAAATTAGCTTTATTTAATTATTGCTATTTACACATTTAATATTAGGCTTAAAGTTTACTTAGTTATTATTTGCACTTTATTTCACAAACCATTAGTCACTTTATTTAATAATGAATTTCACCACTTTGTAAATAACAAATACTGCTGCTTTGATTATAATGCTAGATGTGCACACTGTTACGGTCTCTGATCTACTGTCTGCGACTTTGAACAGTCTTGTCGCTTTTATAGTTTTCGAATGGTTGGTGTAGAAACTTCTACGCCATTCTCGTACTTTCTAGAATTTTCGATCCATTTCGACAGAAGTCGAGAATATTCTTTTTGATATTACCGACAGATGGTTCTTGAATAAGCTTTTATTCGAAAAGTTCGCATCTTGACTCACAGGGGGCACTCGTTCTCCAGATGGGATCCTAAAAGTATGCAATCCCTTTTCACTGAGCTATCACGTTTCAATATATATATATATATATATATATATATATATATATATATATATATATATATATATATATATATATATATATATATATATACATATATATATATATATATATATATATATATATATATATATATATATATATATATATATGTATATATATATATATATATATGTATATATATATATGTATATGTATATCTATATGTATATAAATATATATGTGTATATTTATATGTATATGTATATGTATATGAATATGTATATGTATATGTATATGAATATGTATATGTATTTGTATATGTGTATGTATATGTTTTTTTCTTTTTTTTTTTATTGGTTCGGAGGTGGAAATCTGCAAACAGACACTGGGCGCTCTCGCACCAGTAGTGTGGGGCTCTTACCCACTAAAACCACCTCCTCAGACGCCTCCCAGACTGTACATAGCCGTTAAGCAATACTTCACCTGGGAGTGGGTTGGTCAACGGACACCTCCTATTGATTTCCCGAACGTCGTCGCCACTCCAAGTTGCGGAGGTCTCGCATTATTTCTGCCGAGGCGTCGCAGACCACTTCCCATTTCTTGGGGCACTCGAGCATATGGTGCACGATATTGTCAGGTGTCACGGGCTCTCCGCAAACTCTCTGAAGCACCGCTCTGGCACCGCTGTACCGCGGGCATGCGAAAAGAACATGCTCCGCGTCCTCTGGCTCCGTGCCTCCACAGTTTTCACAACAGGGGGATTCCTCCAGCCGGAATCTGTGTAGGTACGCCCGGAAACCTCCGTGCCCGGTCAGCATTTGTGTGAAGTGGTAGTTCACGTCGCCATGCGAACTATTCATCTAACGTTGGAGATCTGGGATCAACCTCCTCGTCCAACGGCCCTTTTTGGATGCATCCCATCGGGCTTGCCACTCCTGTATGGTGCTTTGCCTAATGCCTGCTACGCGATCTTCCGCACTCAGCTCGTGCGTACTTTCGCCGTAGTATAGGCTCCACGCCTCCTTGGCCAGCAGGTCCAGCGGGATCATACCGGCTATCACCAGCGCGGCGTCTGCAGACACAGTAGGGTGTGCTGAGATCGTGCGGAGCGCACATCTCCTCTACGCATCCTCTATGGTGCGAACGTAGGCGTTTACGCTCGACTTCTCAGCCCATATGGGCGCTCCATACAGGATTATGGATTTGACGACCCCTGAGATGAGCCGTCTTTTCCAGTGCCGTGGCCCTCCGAGGTTTGGCATTATCCGGCAGAGCTGGGAACAGGTCCGCGCTGCCTTCTCACCTAATCGCCGAAAGTGCTCCTTGAACGTCAGTCTTGCGTCAATCCAGACGCCTAGGTATTTGAGATGTGGGGTCGTGGTAATGGTGCAGTCACCAACCCTTATCTCCACCACCTCCTGTACCTTTCGACCTGACACAAGGAGAGCCTCCGTTTTGTGCTCTGCCAGCTTCAGTCGAACATCCGCCAGCAATCTTCCAACAGTGGCCACTGTGTGATTGGCCTCTGCTATTACCTCCTTCAGGTGTTTCGCCGCGATCACTAGCGCTATGTCGTCCGCATATCCGATTATTTTAACGTAATCGGGCACCCGTATGTGGAGAATGCCATCGTACATAACGTTCCAGAGAAGCAGCCCCAGTGCAGACCCCTGGGGAACTCCTCCGGTGATCTTGTACGTTTCTACACCTCTATCGGACTCGTATAATAGCATCCTGTCGCTAAAATAACTAGTGATGATTCGCCTTAAATAGATGGGAACTTTGACCTCTGCCAGCGCTTCTGCTATGCGCGCCCAGCTGGCCGAGTTAAAAGCGTTCTTGACGTCGAGGGTGACCACGAGGCAATACCTCTTGGCACCCCCCTTCCATCTCTGGCCCTGAATCGCCTCCTTCGCCGTTTGGACGAGTTCGTCAATGGCGTCCACGGTGGATCTGGCCTTTCGGAAGCCATATTGGCGCCTCGCCATTCCTCCAGCATCCACTATATATATATCCACTCGTCGATCCGGTCGCATATAATCCGCTCCCCTGCTGTGTCCAACATGCACAGGGGACGGTAGGCCGATGGGTCCTCTGCTGGCTTATCGGCTTTAGGTATCAATACCAACCGCTGCCTTTTCCACCGTTTCGGGAAGACTCCTTCCCTAAGACAGGCGTCGTAAAGTGACCTCAGTGTTTCTGGGTGTAGTGCAGCTGCGGTTTTCAGCACTCGGTTGGGAATTCCATCTGGGCCAGGTGCCTTCTGGTCCCCAAATTTTCCAACCGCCCGCAACACCTCTGCTGTCCTTACACTGGGTACTTCTTCACCCAGCTCGGGAGAGAACTGATCAGGCACATAATTTTGCACTGGGAAGAGCTCTCCCACAATGCGTTTGAGCAAGTTTGGGCAGCTTGGGGCTGGCTGCCTGTAGCAGGGGAGCTTTTTCATCACGACCCTATATGCCATGCCCCACGGGTTGTCTTCAACCTGTGCACATAGCTCGGTGAAACTCCTGCGTTTGCTCGCCTTTATGGCCGTCTTCAGCCTTCTTTTAGCCTCTTTGTACAACTGGCGCAGTTGCAGGCAGTCTGGGTTGCTTATTGCACGTTGGTGCCTTCGCCTTGCTGCGTGGCATTCCTTGTGTAGGCCGGCGATCTCGTCCGTCAACCAATAAACGGATTTATAGTTTCCACCATAGGCCCGCCTGGACATCGCCGCATCGCAGACGCTCTCTAGCTGGCTCGCTAGCTGGTGCGCCATTTCCGCCGCACAGCCTTGCAGCTCAAAGTCCTCCAACATGACTTCGAGTGCGCCGTCGTCAACGGCGTCCGTTCTCCAGTCTTTCGGCCACGGGCCTGTCCTCCGCCGTTGTTTGTTCCTTTCCAAGTCAAAGCAAATGGCATTGTGGTCGCTGTGGGTGTACGCGGAACTCACAATCCACCTGGCTCCTCTGACTAAACCGCTGCTGAGGAACGTAAGGTCGATCACAGATGTGGCTTCTCCTCTCACAAAAGTCGCCTCTCCCGCGTTCATGACGACTACGTCAAGAGCCGTCCATGAGGATATGACCTCTCGGTGTGGTCCGGGCGCAACCCCATTCAGTTGCCCATGCGTTGAAGTCGCCGGCATTCACTACGGGGTTCCTGCCTTGCGCGTCCAGAGCAAGTCTGTCTAACACTGCCTCGAACTTTTCCGCAGTTTGGCTTGGCGGCATGTAGCAACTGTACACCGTGGTCCCTCCAATGGTCGCTCTGACGTAGCAATCGCTTCTCTCTATGTTGCTTAGTTGTATAGGCTTGGTTCCGCAGACTCAAAGTGCGGCACCACCAGTGGTGTCTTCGGCCCATACTCCTTGGTGCTTGCGCCTATACGGCTCGCTCAGCACTGCAATATCGACCATCTGTTTCCTAACGGCCTGCTCCAAGAGATCCTGTGCAGCCTCGCAGTGGTTGAGATTGAGTTGGAATAACCTCATCTCCTGCGCCTGGACCTCTTCTCCGCGGCTCGCTTGTAGGATGGGCATGAGCTGCATCCTATCGGATGCTCCACATCCTTGCGTCCGCTGGCCTTACAGAGGGCACAGGTGGGGGCCTTGTCGCACTCCCGTGCGTTATGGCCCTCTGTGCCGCATCTGTAGCACTTGTTGCGCCAATCGTCCTTGCTACCGCATTTCTGCGCGGTGTGGCCGAACTCCATACATTTGAAACAACGCAGGGGAGTCACCTTTTCGCGCACCCGGCTTGAGGTCCATCCGACTCTCAGCCTGCCAGATTTCAGAAGGGCTGCGGCTGTCTGGGGCGACAGACTGATGACCGCTGTCTGTGTTCCACCGTACGCTTTCCTGAGGGACCTGATTGCATCCACGGGAGGTCTCTCCGAGAGATTGGCTGTACTCAGCGCCTCGTGGACATCTTCCACCGTGGTGACTTCGTCCAGGTCTTTCACCTCCACTAGGGTTTCCTGCGTGAGCTTACGCACCTCCACACTGGTTCCCAGGACAGTCGCCACCGCCTCATGATACTGGGGTGTCTTTGGATCTGCCGCCACGCTCAACTCCAGCAGCAGTTCACCCTTGGCCGTCTTTCGGATCCTGCGGACGCTCTCTCCGAACTCTGACAGCTGCGGGTCCCTCTTGATCTTGCGGAGGAAGTCCGCGTAGCTCACCGTGCCAGTATCCCTGATGACGATGGCATCGGGGCGCGCTGGCTTAGGCTTCGGGCCCTTCCGCTTCGCTTGGGGTCTGGAACTGTTGTCCACTCAACTTTTGCACCCTCCGCCTTTCCAGCCATAGGCTTATGGGTCTTAGGATTTGGCCGGGTTACCGTTTTCTCGGCAGCCAGTGTCGGGGCATCCCCCTCCTCCTCTTAACTACCGCTCGGCTAGTCGGACTTACTTGCTCCGGATCCCCCTTTTCACGGGGGCGCTTTGGCGTTGCGACTGCGGCCGCGTAGCTCTTCGCCGGGGCAGGGGCTGCCCGCGAAGACGCACCGGCTTTTTCCTGGTTGTCCACAGGAGGGCCGCCAACCTGCACCTCCTTGTCCACCTTCTCCATCCGCCCTTCAGTCTGGACTGCCATGTCGGCTTGCACCAGCTGTGGCACTCTCGCAGCCGTACCTGCGTCCTGCTCCTCGACGACCTGCAAGCAGACATCCCGGATTTTTTATGCCTTCCGCTTGATGTCGGCATGTCATCGGGAGGGATGACCGCCATTGCCGTCGGATCGGCCCTCATGCCCATCACTCGCTGAAGCTCACTGGTGTCTGCCAGTGTGTTTCTCCGCACCACCGTCTTTCTTATTACCGGAGGAGGGGTCCTCTGAATAGTAGACCTCCTGCCAAAGGGGTCCTTCATCGCACCGTCGTCTTTGTTTGTTTTGTTTGTATTGTTAGTATTCATTTATTGTTTGGCTCCCCGCTCAGGACCGTTATCTTTGCTCGTAGTGCAGTCGCCTTAATGGTCCCATGGTTATCTTTGCCGCAGCTGGGAGGCCATGCGAGGGTTGACACAAGTCCTTATGGGCGCTTATGTTCAGAGCCAGACCAGCGTTAGTCGGGAATGTTACATCCGAGCCTGCACTGCCAATTTAATGGTGACGAGTATCGAGCGTTTCCTGAGACCTGATATGGTGTTAACGGGACGGGGGCGATTGCGGCATTAAGCTACCAGCCATTTCTGTAAGATTTCACTCTTACTTACTGAAGTGGCAGCATACCGCAATCGTCAGCCCACAAGCATCAGCTTATTTTCTATGTTTCCGGTATGCCATAATCAAGGCCTTACTGGTCTCGGCCTTGATTTGAGGTACAACAGATCCCACGATGTCCCTTTGTGGTCCAACGTTGGTCCCCCGCTGTTCCATCGTTGATCCCTCGTTGTCCCCCGTTGCCCAGACAGCCGCCCCATGAGGGGGTCATCGCTATCTCTGGGTGCGTTGCTCACTTCAGCTGGCCATCAGCGGGTGCTGGTGTGCCATTGCCCGGGGCCGCCACGTGGAGGCAGTGAGTCTTCTTGAGGGTGTCCGACACCAGGATCGTTTTAGCCCCTCCCAGTGAGGGGCAATTAGATGCTTTGCCTGACTGGTTCCCCCCTGACCCCTGTATATGTATATGTAGATGTATATGTATATGTAGATATATATGAATATGTATATGTATATATATGTATATATATGTATACGTATATGTATATGTATATGTATTTGTATACGTATAAGTATATGTATACGTAAATGCATATGTGCATTTTTATGTTTATGTATGTATATGTATATGAATAAGTAGATGAATATGTATATATATATATATATATATATATATATATATATATATATATATATATATATATATTTAAGTATATATATATATATATATATATATATATATATATATATATATATATATATATATATATATATATTCGTATATATATATTTAAGTATGTATATGTACTCGTATATGTAAATGTATGTAAGATGAGAGAGAGAGTCAGTCGCAATCCGTAATTCGTCACGTAAAGTTTGTAAGGAGCATACATCTTAATGATTTATCCTCCTACATGACGCATCGGCACTACTCACAAATTCAGGTCACCAGTTGAGTCACTGGTGAGTCACTTCACCATCTTCATCACGCCACTGCCTCTCAACAAACCCACGCGGTGGAGAACACGTGGAGAAAACCAACGCGGTGGAGGACCACGAGGCAGCTATCAAGAAGAAGAAGAAGACAAACTGAAACATATGGCAGCTATCAACAAGAAGAAGAAGACCAAACCATATCACGCCATTCTGATAACCAATCAGAGCACGCCACGCATTATGTGTGATCAGCCACTGCGTTATATAAAGAGCAGCATCGCAGTAGTCAGTCTCTTTTCCATCGAACAGCGGCGCAGGCAAGACCTCTTGATCATCGAAGAACAACGCAAGCAAGAACTCTCTTTTACATCGAACAGTAGTACAATTAAGAACTTTTTTTTATCATTGAACAAAAGGTGGAGGCAACAACAGTGCAAGTGACCTGACGCTTCTGACGACCTGAGCGAGTTAGTCACTCGCGCCGAACGTACACATTTACCTACTTTGAAAAGGCTAACCATCCAGTACTTGAACTATTTCTCCGCATGAGTGTGTCTGAAAGAAGAGAGTCGGTTGGCAAGCATAATTTATGTGTCAATTGCCTAGGATATTCGCATATTGCGTCTAAATGCAATAGCCGCAGAAGTTGCTTAACTTGTGGCGGGAAGCAGCACACACTTATTCATTCTAATATGGATGCCGCACGAGCTAAAACAACATCACATGTAACGGCAGGCACATCAAGCCAAGTATCAAACGCCAATACTGATATATCAAAACGATGCGCATTTTCAACATTGATTAATTACGATGTTCTTCTTCCAACAGCCATGTCCGCTGATGGTAAAAAACTTGAGCTCAGAGCATTTTTGGACCAAGGTTCACAAGGATCCTTTATCACTGAACGCGCCGCCCAGCTACTACGATTACCTCGAGGGAGGACTGCCATCAACATCGTCGGGTTAGCAGATAGCAGTTGCCAGCAGCCGCTCATAGGTTAATGTCATCATCGGATCCTCCTACGATGAAAAAATTTCGCAAGAGTTGCTAACGTATGTTCTGCCAAAGGTTGGTCAAATTATGCCGCATCGACGTCTGCCCACAGAACAGCGCCCCTATCTCACAGGGATTGATCTCGCTGATCCAAACTATTTTGAGCCGCAATCCATCGATCTCCTGCTCGGCATCGATGTTTACGACGAACTTATTCGTGATGACATTCAGCGCACAGCTCTTGGATAACCCATTGCTCAACGGACGACGCTGGGTTATATAATATCTGGAAAATTTCTGCCATGTTCAACGCAGGTTTTGGGAGCTGGAAGAGTTGCCCACCGATAACGTCGAATTCAATCAAAACACATGGTGCGATAACTTTTACAAGGAAACTCATCAACGGCTGCAAAATGGCAAATACGTGGTACGTCTATCAATTTTAGCAAGTCTGAACCCATCCAGTGTCATCGGCACATCGCGACATGTGGTTTTAAAACGGTTTCCTCATCTTGAGCGCGCGCTGACTCAGCATCGGGTTTTGCAGAAAATCTACCAGGACACTATCGACGAGTATCTTCAACTTGGCCAGATGAAACATGTGACCTCTCCTGAATGGAAGCACAAAATATCGGAACCTACTCGCAACTTCAACAATTGCTGCTATCTACCTCATCATGCTATTTCCAAGGAATCGAGTACGACCACGAAGGTTCGTGGCGTATTCGATGCATCAACAAAAACAACAAACGGAAAGTCGCTGAATGACATCTTGGCTATCGGTCCTGCACTGCAAGCTGATCTTTCAGCTGTACTAACAAACTGGCGTTTTTTCAAATACGCTTTCATGGCAGATGTTGATAAAATGTATCGTTGCATTAATATGAATGACGAAGACGCTCAATACCAAAGAATTCTATGGCGTAATGATCCTTCGGAAAATATCCGTGAGTATTATTGCTCAACCGTCATGTTCGGTACGCGTTCAGCTCTGTATGCCGCCATCCGCACGATGCATCAATTGGCTGACGACGAGGCCCATAATTTTCCTCTGGCTGTATATGCAGTTAAACAACAAACCTACGTTGATGACGTTTTATATGGAGGATATTCGGTAGATCAAGCAGTTGAAAGTCAAACTCAGTTAATTGGAATGCTAAGAACTGGTACTTTTACGCTACGTAAATGGGCAAGCAATAACTTTCAATAACTGGAAAACATTCGACCTGAATATCGTTAAACGAAAGGATCGTTGCAATTAAATTCAAACGAAACATTAAAGACGTTAGGAATGCATTGGAATCCATCGACTGATGAATTCACATTCAGCATTAATTTCGAACTCCCCATTGGCCATGCCACGAAACGTATAATTTTATCTACGATCGCACGTCTGTTCGACCCGCTGCGTTGGTTAAGTCCTGTTATCGTCAAAGCGAAGTTAATTATGCAACAATTGTTGTCGCTCAATATAACTTGGAATGAGCTCGTGTCACCACCAATTCAGTCCGCATGGAATAAATATGTCCTCGAACAGAATGCTATATAGGATATTCAAATACCATGCTGGTTGGGAACCATTGATGAGTGTGCTCCGGCCAGCCTCCATCTGTTTTGCGACGCGTCCATGCATGCATTCGCTGCGACAGCTTACTGCCGATTGCAAGATACCCAAGGCAACTATCATACCAATCTACTGATAGCGAAATGGTAGCCCAATTGCAACCGAAGTTGACTATTCCTCGAGCAGAGCTGTGTGCCGCACTTTTAGCAGCAAGGTTATTCAAATGGTTAAAGCAAAATCTAAATTATGACATTGACTATGCTAACACCTTCTTTTGGACAGACTCTATGATAGTATTGGGATGGATCCGCGGTGATCCAAACCGGTGGAAGATTTTCGTGGCTAATAGACTAACTATATACAGCAAATATCGAACAGCGGACAATGGCGTCACGTCGCTTCAGAAGGTAACCCAGCTGATATCTCAAGTCGTGGTCTAAATCCAAGGATGCTAGCTCTGGATAAACGATGGTGGCAAGGCACTTCATCGCTTCGACAGGATTGTCAGCAATGGCCAACAGCAAAAACGCCAACCATTCCGTTATCAGCTTTAGTAGAAACAGAGGTAAAGACTGTGATTGTGCACCGAATCACCAGCGAAAGCAGCTATTTATCAACGGTTCTCGAGAAAATATCTTCATATAACCGACTTATACGTATTATGGCATATTGTCAACGTTTTATCTTCAACTGTAGGCAGTCATCTAGCAACCGATGCACGGGAGCATTAACATTATCCAATTTGGAAAACAGCTTGGTCAGTATAATACGGACTGTGCAATATGATATCTTTTCTAGCGAGATGGTGGCCATTTCATCGAATCAACCGCTTCCAGAAAAAACTGTTCTGGCTCCTGTAAACAAATTCTTCGACCAATCTAACAGCGTCATCCGTCTAGGTGCTAGACTTCGTGATGCTCTTCTTCGCTTCGATGAAAAAGATCCATTTATCATGCCCTCAAAACATAATTTTACGAATTTATTAATCTCACATAGTCATTTGTGTTGTAAAGTTAGGCTGGCAGGGTCGTAATGTAGGGTATGTTGATTGTTGGTCACGCAGGATCGGCATTTAATTCAATTGCAGATTCTATACAATGTATAGATGCAATAGAGCACTATAAAGAAGAAATGCCTGACACGAAGCGGAAAGACGCCCTCAGTAAAGATTTTGACCGGCAGAGTGTGCCGTTGGCCAAGCTATTGTTTGTGCTGTTCTAGGTCTTTCCTGACTTAGAGCACGAGAGATAAAAGAATAAACTAATGCGAGTAGCAGTTTCAGTTGTCTTCAGATTAACTCTGGTTTATTCGGTGGCTCGCTGGCTCTTTTATATTATTGAATTCTTATTGTTCTCTTATTCTAACTAACATAAAATATATCTATCTTATTTCTACTAGTTACAAATCATATACCCGAAATTAGTCCCAAGTATCGGATTACCGATATTATTCATTGACGAATCATCGTCTTTGTTTATATTAATAATTTTGAGTGGAAGTTCAGGGCTAAAATCACTGCACTGTCCAATATGCATACGCTGCTGCAATATAGGCAGCGTGTGTTATTGCACCACCAAAATGCTTGTCTAGCGTATTTGGTATTGAGTGCAATTGCGCATGTTGCGCTATTGTCAGTTTGTCTGCATATGCGACTTGTTGCTGTGCTTATGACGATGTGTGGTCGTCAGTGTACACTTGTGTGGTACACTACACCCTGACCCTTAAGAGAAAAATTAGGGGTGTTAGCGAATAATTTATCTGGACATATGGTTTGTGTTGTATAACAATTGTCTTATGTTATAGATTTGTTAAATGATTTTCATATTTTCTAATAATTGGTATTATTTGTTTATAAATTGTTTCTTATCATTATAATTACATGGTAGTATTTTTAGTTATATAGTTAAAGTTACAAATTATGTTGTTTTGATATTATTACATATACTTATGATTACTACTTATATTGCTTTGATTACATAGTGTGATAATTTTAATTATAAATCGTATTGTTGAATTTACATTTTATGGTTTACAAATTTAAATTACATTGTATGGCTCTAATTGATTATTATGTACTTTCTTAGGTGTACCATTATATTCTATTAATGAATTTACTCCTAACTTATCTAGTATTTTATATGGTCCTTTGTATGGATTCATATTCTTTTTCCTATTTTCTACTTTTAATAGAACTAAATCTCCTATTTCTACAGTAAGTGTATTCGTATTAGTTTTTGAGTCAGTTAGTGTACGTTTTTGTTTTGCTTTCATTAGCATTTGTTTTGCCTTTTCGTGGGCATAGCGTAATCTCGCTCTTAGCTCGTTGGCGTAATTTTCAAAGTTGTAAATTTTTGTGTTACTTTATATTACTTCATTGGGTAAACCTGAAAGTTTCCCATATATTAATTCATATGGCGTGTAGCCCGTGTCAACATGTGGCATTGTGTTGTAAGTGAAAGTGAAGTAGGGAATCCACTTATCCCATTCGTCGTCGTTTGTCGATGTCAGTAGGAATTCATTCAAAACTCTGTGGTTGCATTTTAGTGAGCCTATCGTTTGGTGGTGGTACGGTGTCGAAAATGTTTGTTGTATTTTGAGCAGTGCACATATGTTTGCCATTTGCTCGTTTGTAAATTCTGTCCCGTTGTCAGATTTAAGAATTTTGAAGTGTCCGTATAAATTGTTCAACTAATGTTTTGGCTGTTGTGTGTGCGTCTTTTGTTATCATTGGGTGTGCGATTACGAACTTTGTCAGCTCGCACTGCATGGTCAGTATGTAGCGGTATTCGT